>CM075977.1:59173893-59581874 GCA_038087875.1 Malacoraja senta
AGTGTGTATCCTAGTCCCGCTGAGCCCTACATGTTACTTCCTTACACATTCGCATACATGCCTAGACAGACTCTGCTTACATTAATTTACCAACAGTAAGTCCCCAAAAAAATGAAAGACTCTGCAGCCCCACCAGTCAGTGTTTGCAATTAACCTCCATGTCAGTAGCTATTGCTGATCAAATTTATCCATCCTATTTCTGTACTCATTCAACTCTTTTTCAATCATTCATCTATGCAATCTATGTTTGAATGTTTGCATGTCCATTGACTCTGGAAGGGAACTAGAATGGAAGATTTGAACTTACGTGGCACTTTTTAGAACCACAGGACTTGCCAAATTGGTTTAAGCCAATCTTTAATCTGCATTTATTGTTGTAATGATGGAAACATGGCAGAAATTTGCACACAACAACATTTCAGTTTGCTAGCTCTGTGAAAATGTTCCTGTGCCTTCTGTTCCAGATTTATTTTGTAGCCTTGTACCTTTGGCCTTTTATTCAAGATCCAATTGTTGAATAGTCTCCTTCTATCAGTCTTGTTCTATCATGCAATAATTTAACTATTGCCGGTTTACTGGCTCTTTCACCATGTTGTTTTATGGAGGAAGGCCCAGCTTTTTGAGTCATTTTCCGTATTTGAACTTTCTTATTGTCTTGCGATTGTTACATTACAATATGGGCAAGCATGCTATAATACTTCTTTTCATTAATGTATATACCATAGTACATTTTATGAACTATGCAGTTCAGTAGGGCGGCACGATGGAGTAGCGGTAGAGTTGCTCCCTTACAGCGCTTGCAGCGTCGGAGACCCGGATTCGATCCCGACTATGGGCGCTGTCTGCACAGAGTTTGTATGTTCTCCCCGTTACCTGAGTGGGGTTTCTCCGAGACCTTCGGTTTCCTACCACGTTCCAAAGACGTACAGGTATGTAGGTAAATTGGCTTGGTAAATGTAAACATTGTCCCTAGTGTGTGTAGGAAAGTGTTAATGTGTGGGGATCAGTGGTCGGCGCGGACCCCGTGGGTCGAAGGGCCTGTTTCCGTGCAGTATCTCTAAACTAAAACTAAAACTGTATCATGACTGGGGATACTTCTATTCTCTGTAAGTGTTAGATATAAGTGCAAAGAATTCTAATTTAGGAGAATATTCTTACATAATCAAAAGGGGTAATAATTTTGAAATCATAAGCCAGATTTTAGTTATGTGGCAGGAACCATATCATCAGGGATTAACATGATGGCACGTGTTTATGTTGTGTTTCCACATCATAACTTTGCTAAATTTCAAGAGCACGCAAACTGCACATCACACATGTATGGCTGTCCAAATGATGATGTTGCATATTGGTGACATTATCAGAACACACGTCCCATTTTAATTGCATTAGTTCTGCTGACTAAACCAGCAAAACCCCAAACCACCCTGCAAATTAAAGTAGGATCAATTATCTTATTTTCACTCTTAAAGATTCCTTCCAGGCAAAACAACCTTCCCATGACATCTCCTCCTCCACACAATTTCTTAAATTTATTCCCCAAACTCTGCTCTACACCCACACTTTATTCCTGCAATTTCTCATGTACCTTTGTGAGATCATTTTCATATGTCCTCAATGACAGTTTGAACAAACACACATGCGGTTTGATTCCAACATATCAATGGTGAAGGGAGGAACTTCAGATGCTATTTTTCATATTTTCTCGTATCTCTAGTTTCCTTCTGAGTCTCAAGAGCGGTCTCGACCTGAAACGTCACCTATTCCTTTTCTCAAGAGATGCTATCTGACCCGCTGAATTACTCCACATTTTATGTCTAACATCAATGGTGAAGCTATTCCTATTATGGGCATGGGTTCTGCCACAAGTTCCTGAATTATTATTTACTCATCTTTAATGTGAAGGATGCTGTTACCTCTAGGCCCATAAACTAATTTTATCTGTCAACCATGACTCTATTGTAGCAGGCTGCCTCTGAGTATAGAATGCAGTACTCAGGAAGTGTTACAGAGTTGCAGGTATATTCAATTTGGTTTATTATTGTCACGTGCACAGAAATACAGTGAACAACTTGTTTGTTTGCTATCTAGTCAAATCATACTATGCCTAAGCACAGTTAAGCCATACACAAGTACAACAGGTAGAGTCATAGAGTCATGCTGTATGTTAACAGGCCCATTGATCCAAACTGCCCATGATGACCAAGATGCCCAATCTAAAATTGTCCCATTTGCCCACGTTTGGCTTTAACCTTTTCCTATCCATGCACCTGTCCAAGTGTTTTTTTAAATGCTGTTATAGTACTTGCCTCTACTATATCCTCTGGTATATTCTATATACCCAACACCCTCATTTATAGTCTGTTATTTTTAACTGCTTTGGAGGAAAATTGGTCTGCCAACAGTCACAACACACAAAAAGGTGCACAAAAACTTGAAATTAAAAGTGAAAAATAGAAAAAGACAAGCGACTGTTGGCTGGCTGCCGTGCACACAACGCCTTCACCGGAAAGAACAAACAAACAAAACAAACAGACACAGGCTTATCCCCTGGGCAGAGGATTCTAAAACTAGAGTGCCCCCTCCTCCCCACCGTGTCCCCTTTGTTCTCCCACCTTCCCTCACGGCGGTCCCTCCACGCTGGCTCCCCATTGTTCTTTATGGCGGCCCCCCCACGCCAAGTCCCCATTGTTCTCCCCTTCCCCCCTCACGCTCATCGACCACCGATCATGGGTCGATTGCGAGGCCCCACCGCCGCCGAGGCTCCGGTTGCTGCCGAGGCCCCTTCGCCACCGAGGCTCCGGTTGCTGCCGAGGCCCCTTCGCCACCGAGGCTCCTGTTGCTGCCGAGGCCCCTTCGCCACCGAGGCTCCTGTTGCTGCCGAGGCTCATGCTGCCACCAAGGCCCCACCACTACCTACGTTGAGACTCCACTGCCGCCTACGTCAAGGCTCACATTGTCACCAAGGCTCCCATCACCGCCGCTGCTGCGGTTCCTTGGGCCCAGGCAGGCCTCGCCGCTCGGCTTCTCTGCAGTCCTGTGGGAGGCCTGTGGGGCGAGTCCGGCCTACCGGGGTGCGTTCCGGTCGGTGGCACGATTGTTCTGCTGGTAGGGTCCGTTCGGCTCGCCGGGGCATTCTACCGCTGCATCACCGTGCCGTCCAAAGAATCCTTTTCTTTTTCCGCTGATTGCTGCTTCCGCAGTGGTAATACCCTGAAATCATCACCAACGTAGCATCCAGAGGCATATCAATATTCCTTTCTGTAATTAAATACATGCAGGGTTCAAGGAAGCAGATCAATGAATGGAGGAAGCACATGGTGAAGAGCACAAATGACTATTTATTAAAGCATACACAAGTAAAACACAGAAAAAACTATCGACTATCAATAAAGAAACAATACAAAATAACTCTTGTGCACCTCTCTCTCTCTCTCTCCTCTTTTATCTCCCCGAAGATGAAGCTCATGCTCCCATGGTAGAAGCATGTATTTTTATAATAATTTTATCTCTAAGAACAACAGGTGATTATATGTCAAGCGAGCTACCCTCCTTGGTACCATAATGGCGTGGGTTATGTGCCTATCAGACACCGAGCTAGTCTTGGATGTCTCTGGGAAAGCAAAGCTTATCTCAGTGACCTCGCAGGTGTCCTCATGGTCTACTGGTCCCTTTGAATTAGCCCAAGCATTCTTCAAAAACATCTACTTGTTTTCCTAAGCAAGGTTGGAAATGTGGTGCTGCTAATTTAGCTGACAATTCCAATTTAGCTCTCAGCCTGTTAAATCCTTACATTACACTTTCTAACATACTGAATGACAGTGCATTATTATATAAAACTAGACTAAGTGGGACACGTTGGGTCCCTGACACACGGGAGGCCTGGTTCCCCAATGCATCCCGTCCACCCAACACAATATTGAGCCCCCAACTGCGCAGGCATGGCTCATCTCCCCTCATTCCCCAGAACTCCCTCCCCCTCCTCTTCTTTCCCCTCCTCCTCCCCTCCCCTCCCCAATCCCTCCCTCACCTCTCCCTCCCTCTCCTTTCCCCTACCCTCAGTCACCCCCTCCCTTCCTCCATAACTACTCTCCCCTCCCTACCCCCTCCTATCCTCCACTCCTCACCTCCCCTACCCCCCACACTATCCCTCCTGACCTCCGCCACTGCCCTCCTCTCCCTCTATTCCCCACTCCCTACCTTCCCCCTCCTCTCCTTCTATTCCCCCTCCTCCACCACTCCCCCTCCTCACCTCCCCCACTTTCCCCCTCTCCCTCCTTACCCCTTCCTGTCCCTCAATTCTCCCACTCTCCGTTCTCACCACCCCATGAACTTTTCCCTCTCCTTCTCCCCTCCCCAATCCCTCCCTCACCTCTCCTTTCCCCTACCATCAGTCACTGCCTCCCTCCCTCCATCCATAAAAAGCAGTTTCTTCCTCCACAGGTCATTCATTCTTAGCTGTGGTTTAGATCCCGTTGGCCTGACGAGTGGACCAGTTTGCATTATTCGTGTGTGTGTGTGAGTTATTTAAACTCTGTGCCAACTGCTCGGCCACTCTGCAACACGACTCTCCCTCTCTCCCTCCGCCCACTCAGGCTCAGCCGGCGCTCGGCCCATCCCCGTCCTGTCTGACCGCCCGCTGCTGCCGCTCGGCCCATCCCTGGCCTGCCCACCCGCCCGCCCGCTGCTGCCGCTCAGTCCGTCCCCTCTCTGCTGGGGACGGACTGAGCGGGGGGTGGGGGATGGAGTCGGTGTTCGTCATGGTGGGCACCACGAATTTCGATGAGCTGGTGGAGAACATCTCCTCCGAGAAGGCCTTAAGGGTGAGTTACCACAATGGCAGCGGCGGGGGAGACGGACCCGGGGGAGGACGGGTAGACGGGACCGCCATTGCTGCAGAGGGTGGGCGGGGAGAAGGGTGAGTGATGAGGGAGAGAGAGATGGTACCAGGGCCTCCACTGGGCCTCCCCTGAACCCCCTCCGCGGCCGCCACTGGTGGTGGGGGAGACGATTGACAAGTTACTGTGAGGAGGGGAGAGAGGAGTATGTGAGTGAGGTGGGACAGGCCACCGCCGGATGGCAGGAAGGGGTGTCGCCATCCCGGCCTTGGCATTGACTGACAGGAGAAATTAACAATCTGCGTGGCGCTGACTGAAGGAATCTGCGCATGCGAGGTTTTTAAGATTTTTAAACCTTGATAACCTTTACCATATGTGACCGATCGGAACAAAACTTGTTACACTCACAGCACAGGAAAACAGTGAGTAACCTGGCGAAAAATCGTAGGGGGGGAGAGATAGGGAGAGGGCGGACTTGAATTCGGCGAGCGGGCAGCGCGGAGGGGGCCGACTGCGATTGGGCGGCAGGCCTCGGCACCGCTCGGAACCTCTCTGGACCTCTCTGGACCTCGCGTGATCTCGGGGGACCTCTGAAGCCCTCAGAAGTCCAACCAAATTACTGCGTGTTCACCGGTTTCAATTCAGAGCCCTGGGGGGAGAGGGCAGGGCGCTATGGACGGCCGGCCAAGTGCGAGTTGCACGGGGGGGGTGGGGGTTAACTCGCAGTTTCTGCGCCTTGAAAGGGAGGGAGAAGGGGAGGGGGGGATGGGGAGGGGGGGAGAGGGAGAAGGAGAGGGAGAGGGAGAGGGAGAGGGAGAGGGAGAGGGAGAGGGAGAGGGAGAGGGAGAGGGAGAGGGAGAGGGAGAGGGAGAGGTAGAGGGAGAGGGAGAGGGAGAGGGAGAGGGAGAGGGAGAGAGAGAGAGAGAGAGAGGGGAGAGAGAGGGAGGAGGGGGGGTCGCAAGCTTGCTTGCCCGCTTGCACGCTCGCAAGGTTTTTTTCAAAGGACGTGCGAGTGTTGCGACTGGCAGTGCGTTCGGTTTGCAATGGGAGGGAGGGAGGGACGTGACGTCACTCGCTGCGCCAGGGCAGGTTTCCCAGAGGGAGTAATGGCTGCGAGGGCCGCCTTCTCATGGCGTGCCTTGCGCGACGATAATGGCGATGGCGGCCACCGCCATGTTCTATCATTGGGATGGGAGACGGAGAGGATTCAGAAGCAGCCGGTGGCCTCTGGTGACCGGCTGTGACCTGCTGTGACCTCCGGATCTGCAGAACGCTCATTCTTTCTGCCCATTTTGAAGAACGGGGGGGGGGGGTGGAGAGTGGTTACGTAGCTCGTGGAAAACTGCGCACGCGCATTGACAGCATCTGCTTTAATCGAGAGCGGGGGGGGCGGTGCCGCGAGCAAGGGCATTGTGCCATCCGCAGCTGGGCAGCAGTATGAATTTTTTTAAACAGTCCGTTTTGTGAGAAATCCTATTGAAAATGTGGGGAGATAAATGACCAAATTTACAGAGGAGTAGATTTCTAAAATCATACGGTAAATCGCTACTGAAATTTGTACAAATTTGCCCATTTTGGCATCTGGTTTTCGAGGAGATACGTTTCAAAGGCAAAATGACACCCACCCACACACACACACACAGTTTTAAAAGTATATAGATAGATAGATTGATAGGTAACTCAGAGAGAGGAACAAAGCATTTTCTTTCCTGTGCTCCCAACACCAAACAGACAATTGCTTCGAGCTACTTTCATAATCACAACCCAGTATAACAATAAACATGAAGAACAAATGTTCACATGATACAATGTTTAAAGGGATGCAGACTTAATATTACAGAAGCCACATATGCTACAGTTGGTTCCATTCCATATCAGTATTTGGTAAGTCGTGTAAACAGGAAAGAACTTCTGGTCAAACATTCTCTATTAATGGCAAACATCATCTCAACCCACAGCAGTGGTTGTTACAACAATGTCATACCACATGGTTCTGAGAAAGTGTATACACACCCAATATACTCCATTCATTACATCAAAATCTTCAGTGTTAAATATGGAGCACTATATTTAGAGTCCGTTGGCTTAGTTCAGCTGAACTCTGCTCACATAACCAGAAAAGTCTTTAAATCTACTTTTAATGTGATTCAATATCTTTGTAAAGCTATCTGTGGATTACTGAGATATACCTGTGGCACCTGGTAAAATATCTCATCTACATCTGGGTGCTTGCAAATTTCTCTGTTTTTTTGTGTGATTTAAGTTCATCTTTATTCTAATTTGTTTTTTCATTCTATCAAATCGAAGCTGTCTTCTTTGTTTGCAATCATAGTACAGCCAGCCAGATTCATTTCCTGTTTGCTGTGTTTTCAAATATCATTTAATAAGTTTGAAGTTCCATACATTTCTGGCTTAATTTCAGTAAACATTCAGAGCAAACTCTTCTAACATGAGAAACTGCAGTTATTGGAATCTGGAGCAAAACAAAAAAACAGCTGGAGGAAGCAATTGGTCAAGCATCATCTGTGAAGGCCAAGAAATGGTCCACCTTCCAGGAGGAGATCTTACACCACGACTTGGATAAAATGTTCATGTTTTGCATGAGCTCCGGAGCCAACACCAATGCAATGATCAATATGGAGGAAAAAGGGATGGGTGCCAGTACAAGTTTGGAACCACATAGTGGAAGAAACGGCAGGCGTAGCTGGAGCCCATGCGAGTGGCTGTGACTACTCCTTTGATTTATAGGAAGTGGGAATAATCAAAAGAATAATTGTTAAGGATAACAATAATTCAATACTTATAGTGGTGGGGAATTGGTTGTATCTTTGTTCCAGAAAGAAATAGAGGGTCCCTAAGATATTCATGAACAGAATAGTGATATTTAAAGACTGGAGGTCGATGGTGAAAGTGGGGCAGTTGAGGCCAGGGAATTGGGAGTTATTGAAATGATGGAGGGAGTAAGAGGTGTCCCAGATGTAGGTGGGAAGAGACTGGATAAAGTGTATGCTTGGAGAGATAAGAGCAGACAGAAACAATAGGTCTACCAAACAATACCATTTGTGAATATTGTGTAAGAGATACAAGTGCGTAGTGTGAGGCTGGGGAACCATCAGGTTAATGGCTGTGGAGGGGAGATTCAATGTGATGAGATATGTTATGGTTCATTTGTGGAGACATGATCCAGGGGTGATATGAGAAGGTGTTTGAGTGCTGCCATCTGGCCAAGACAAGTTAGAGGTCAGTCTGTCAGACCATAATGGCATAATGGCAGACCCTTTGTCTGCGGGCTTGATGACAGGTTTGGGAAATGTGCAGTATATGTGGAGTTCCTTAGCATCCTCAATGCCAGCAAGACAAAGAAAATAGTTATCAACTTCCAGAATTGTAGTGGAGTACTAACTCAGTTCAGCAGCAATGGTGCCAAAGTGGAAATAGTTGAGAGTTTGAAGTTCCTTAGCATAAATATTACCAATGATCTGTCATGGACCAATCACATTGAAATGGCATTTTCAAGAAGGCACACCAACACCATTACTGTCTCAGATGTCTAAAGAAATTTGGCATGTCTCTAATGACTTACAGATTTCTACAGATGCATCACAGCTTGGTTTGGGAACAGCTCTGCCCCAGACCGCAATAAATTTCAGTGAGTTGTGGATGTAGTCCAGTCCATCACACAGACTAGACTCCCCACTATTAACTTCATCTACACTTCACAGTTCCTCAGGAAAACAGCCAACATAATCAAAGACTTGTCCCATCCCAGTCATTCCTCGTTCTTCCTCTCCTATCAGGCTGACGATAGAAAAGCTTGAAAGCACGTACCATCAGACTCAGGAACAACTTCTCCCCTTCTGCTATCAGGATTCTAAAAAGTCCTTCCATCAGCTCGGGTACTGTCTGATTCACCTCTACTCATTGCAGACAATGGACTTGGTCTCTGGAACTGGTGTACTACATTGCTGAGATCTATATCCTGTACTCTGTATCATTCACTTTTCTCGTCCTATTGTACTTGAGTTTGGCTTTATGTTGAGTTTGAGTTTAGTTTATTGTCACGTGTACCAAGGTACAGTGAAAAGCTTTTGTTGCAAGCTAACCAGGCAGAGGAAAGACAATACATGATTACAATCAAGCCATCCAGAATATACAAATACATGATAAAGGGAATAACGTGAATAACGATTAATAATTGATAAAGCCAGTAAAGTCCGATCAGAGATACGTAGTCCGAGGGTCTCCAATGAGTCAAATAGTAGTTCAGGACTGCTCTCTAGTTGTGGTAGGATGGTCTGTTACCTGATAACAGCTGAGAAGAAACTGTCCCTGAATCTTTACGTATAGATTTATCTTTATTAAATTATGTATAGATTTATCTGATTTGACTGTATAGGATGTAAAATAAAACTTTTCACTGTACCTCAGTACACCTAAACCTAAACCCAAACCAAAACCATGTGATGGGATGAGGTGAGGTTGGAGTGGGTAAGGGAAGTGGAAAAAATCATGTTGGTTAATATCACGTTGGCAATTGGAAATGAATAGGTCAGCAGAGAAATAAAGACAAGAAGGGGATGTCCAAAAGGGGATGCCTCTACTTTACTGCCTCAAATTTCTGTCCCCAATAGAAAATTACCTGATTAATTTGGGTCTCGACCCAAAACGTTCAGTCTAAAGAAGGGTCTCAACCTGAAACGTCACCAATTCCTTCTCTTCAGAGATGCTGCCTGTTACTCCTGCATTTTGTGTCTACCTTCGGTTTAAACCAGCATCTGCAGTTCCTCCCTGCACATTACCTGATTAATGTTCTATTCCTTTCAGCTGAAACTGACAACACTTCTTATTTGTTCTCTGCCAATATTCATTTTTGCTTTAAGTGAAATGTAGCTAAATTATACATATCAAATTTTTCTGGTGTTTATTTTCATGAGATCATAAGGTCATACGTGATAGGAGCAGAATTAGAACATTTAAGCCCATCAAGTCTACTCCGCCATTCAATCATGGCTGATCTATCTCTCCTTCCTAACTGCATTCTCCTGCCTTCTCCCCATAACCACTGACACCCATACTAATGAAGAATCTTTCTATTTCTGCCTTAAAAAATATCCACTGACTTGGCCTCCACAGCATTCGAGGCAAAGAATTCCACAGAATTTTATTTTCATTAAATATTATACCATATCAATTCTGCTTGTACTCATCGTAGAGTGATAGAGATAGTTATACAGCACAGAAACAGGCTCTTTGGTCCATTACGTCCATGCTAAGCTTTTTACCCAAATACAAGAGTCCCATTTGCCAGCAATAGATCTGTCTCTCTCTGTGCCTTGCCTATTCAAGTACTTATATAAAACTCTCTTAAATAGAGTGGTTGTATCTGATTCCACCACCAACTCTGGAAATGTGCCAGATAACAGCCACATGAAAATATATATGTATATGTATATTTGTATTTAATCCCATTCCATGATTCTAACTATCTTTATCTATGCCACATAATTTTATATTCTTCTATCAGGCCAACACTCAGCCTCCATTGTTCCAAGTAAAACAAGCCCAGCCCATTCAAAACAATTTGGAATTTAGTGTTGTATGGTGAGGAGCCCAAGATACACAAATTATTTCGATGGATTCTGGCAACAGGAAAAAATAAATATATATGGATTGGCAAAAATGCTTTAAAAACTTAAAAGGCATATCTGATGAAGAATATTGGATGAAGAATACTCTTCTATCTACATCCGACTACAGTTATCATTTAGTAAATTGGAGCAGATGAGGTCCTATAGAAGCCGCATTTCATTCTGAATTGAGAGTGCTTATACTTTTAAATATTCCACAGGCTAAGGTTTTCAACAACTTGATTCATAAAGCCTGCTATTAAACATGTTAGTGCTCTGCTATTAAAAGACATGCAGTTTGCCTGTGATCAAACTTCACTGATGCTGATTTATTGAAATTGAATTGATTCTGACCAAAGGTTTTTTTTCTACTAAGACCCAGAAGCAGAATCACTAACAAGTTTACTGATAAATGATCACTTGGAACTATTCCTTAGGTGCTATTGATTGCAGACAATCAGATAAGTCACAGCAAACCTTACGACCCAGTACAAATTGAGAGACACCAAACAAATATTTATCCTTGTGACTAAAACCTGGTTAAATTTGAAATACAGGAACTCTGTAATGTAATAATCTGGCAATAAAACCCCCACTCTTGGATTTATCACAACAAATAAAACATATTTTTTAAATAGATAAGTGTTCAAAATAGAAGATGCTACATTGGCATTAAACTCACACCATATTGCAGGTACTTTTCTTGATCAGTTTGGTAAATTATGAATTAACATGAATTAAATAAACAGGTTGCTTGTGTAAGTGGCTAAGATGTGCTCTGAGTTAAACACGAGTATGATTTTTCAATATGAGCTCTGCAGCACTTTCTCTTGACTAGCATTTGAGCTTTATGTTTATTTTTGATTATGTTTGGAAGTGAGATAATATTGGTGCAGATATTTAGTTTAATTGTCCTCTGTAAAATTGCCCTGAATGTGTAGGGAGTGAATGAGAAGGTGAGATAACATAGAACTAGTGTAAACGGGTGACTGATGGTTGGCGTGGACACCGTGGGCCGACTGTATCTCTACACTAAAACTAAACTAAACTAAAATTGTCAACAATACCACCAATTTTAAGTGTCATCTTTTAACTTACTAATCATGCCTTGTACTTTGTCATCCAACATTAATATAGATAATAAACAAAACCAGTGCAGCACCCAGCACTGATCCCTGAGGCCTATGCCTCAGATCTGAAAAACAACATTCCACCACTGTCCTCTGCTTCCCACTGTAATTGTCCTATATCCAATTAGCTAGATTCTCATGCGATTTAACCTTCCAGAGCAGCCTATCATGTGGAACCTTACCAAAGGCCTTGCTGAAGTCCATATAAACTACATATATGGAACTCTCCCCATCTACCTTTATGCTTACTTCTACCCCTGTCTTTCCAAATGTATGTATATTCTATCCATCAGAATCCTCTCCAGAACCTTCCTACCACAGGTAGAGAATGATACTCTTTTTTTTTTAATTTCAGGGATGAACAATAGTTAAGATAACTGCTCTTTACCAAAGAGGTTGTGATTGGAATCTGTCAACTTCTGTAATCCAAAAGCAGGCCTGCATTGTTTGTGGCCGAGGCTGCAGGTCCAAACTTTATAGGTCCAAACTGTTGCTGGAAATATAAGCAACACCTTCCCATTTACCGTACACTGCTGCTTATGGGAACCTCTATAGTGCTCTCAAAGAGAGACAACCTTATCTCACTCATTCTACAGAATAAATGGAACTTGTGAAACACAGTGGAGGGAAGAAACATAGAAACATAGAAACATAGGTGCAGGAGTAGGCCATTCGGCCCTTCAAGCCTGCACCGCCATTCAATATGATCATGGCTGATCATCCAACTCAGTATCCTGTACCTGCTCTCTCTCCATACTCCCTGATCCCTTTAGCCACAAGGGCCACATCTAACTCCCTTTTAAATATAGCCAAAGAACTGGCCTCAACTGCATTCTGTGGCAGAGAATTCCAGAGATTCACCACTCTCTGTGTAAAAAATGTTTTTCTCATCTCAGTCCTAAAACATTTCCCCTTTATCCTTAAACTGTGACCCCTTGTTCTGGACTTCCTCAACATCGGGAACAATCTTCCTGCATCTAGCCTGTCCAACCCCTCAAGAATTTTGAAAGTTTCTATAAGATGCCCCCTCAATCTTCTAAATTCTAGCGAGTACAAGCAGAGTCTATCCAATCTTTCTTCATATGAAAGTCCTGACATCCCAGGAATCAGTCTGGTGAACCTTCTCTGTACTCCCTCTATGGCAAGAATGTCCTTCCTCAGATTAGGAGAGCAAAACTGTACGCAATACTCCAGGTGTGGTCTCACCAAGACCCTGTACAACTGCAGTAGAACCTCCCTGCTCCTATACTCAAATCCTTTTGCTATGAATGCTAACATACCATTCGCTTTCTTCACTGCCTGCTGCACCTGCATGCCTACTTTCAATGACTGGTGTGCCATGACACCCAGGTCTCGTTGCATCTCCCCTTTTCCTAATCGGCCACAATTCAGGTAATAGTCTACTTTCCTGCTTTTGCCACCAAAGTAGATAACCTCACATTTATCCACATTATACTGCATCTGCCATGCATTTGCCCACTCACCCAGCCTATCCAAGTCATCTTGCAGCCTCCTAGCACCCTCCTCACAGCTAACACTGCCCCCCAGCTTCGTGTCATCCGCAAACTTGGAGATGTTGCATTCAATTCCCTCGTCCAAATCATTAATATATATTGTAAATAGCTGGGGTCCCAGCACTGAGCCTTGCGGTACCCCACTAGTCACTGCCTGCCATTCTGAAAAGGACCCGTTTACTCCTACTCTTTGCTTCCTGTTTGCCAGCCAGTTCTCTATCCACATCAATACTGAACCCCCAATACCGTGTGCTTTAAGCTTGTATACTAATCTCTTATGTGGGACCTTGTCGAAAGCCTTCTGAAAGTCCAGATATAACACATCCACTGGTTCTCCCTTATCCACTCTACTAGTTACATCCTCGAAAAATTCTATAAGATTCGTCAGACATGATTTACCTTTCATAAATCCATGCTGACTTTGTCCAATGATTTCACCATTTTCCAAATGTGCTGCTATCCCATCTTTAATAACTGACTCTAGCAGTTTCCCCACTACCGATGTTAGACTAACTGGTCTGTAATTCCCCGTTTTCCCTCTCCCTCCCTTTTTAAAAAGTGGGGTTACATTAGCTACCCTCCAATCCTCAGGAACTACTCCAGAATCTAAAGAGTTTTGAAAAATTATCACTAATGCATCCACTATTTCTGGGGCTACTTCCTTAAGTACTCTGTGATGCAGCCTATCTGGCCCTGGGGATTTATCGGCCTTTAATCCATTCAATTTACCTAACACCACTTCCCGGCTAACCTGGATTTCACTCAGTTCCTCCATCTAATTTGACCCCCGGACCCCTGCTATTTCCGGAAGATTAATTAAGTCTTCCTTAGTGAAGACAGAACCAAAGTAGTTATTCAATTGGTCTGCCATGTCCTTGTTCCCCATGATCAATTCACCTGTTTCTGACTGCAAGGGACCTACATTTGTTTTAACTAATCTTTTTCTCTTCACATTAAAAACTTTTGCAGTCAGTTATTATGTTCCCTGCCAGTTTTCTTTCATAATCTATTTTCCCTTCCTAATTAAGCCCTTTGTCCTCCTCTGCTGGACACTGAATTTCTCCCAGTCCTCTGGTAGGCTGCGTTTTCTGGCTAATTTGTATGCTTCATCTTTTGTTTTGATACTATCCCTGATTTCCCTTGTTATCCACGGATGCACTACCTTCCCTGATTTATTCTTTTGCCAAACTGGGATGAACAATTGTTGTAGTTCATCCATGCAGACTTTAAATGCCTTCCATTGCACATCAACCATCAACCCTTTAAGAATCAATTGCCAGTCTATCTTGGCCAATTTTATTGGCCAAGAAATAAAATTATTGAAGCAGTGGTTGAAAATTTTTTGCAGAGACAAGGGCATTGGTGCAGCTAGCAGAGCCCCTGAATCACAGGTCCACCACCAAAGTTAAATTCTGAGTTTCGGTGCTCTCTACTTGGAGCATGCACATCTTTCCTGTGACCATGTAGGATTCCTCAAGTGCTCTGGTTTCCTCGTACATCCCAAGGATGTGCAGGTTGGTAGGTTAATTGACCTCAGAAAAATTGTGCAAATGGGTGGTAAAAATTGGGAGAAATTGATGGGAATGTGAGAGAAGAAAGAGGGATTAGTGTAAATGAATGCTTAATGGACTTGTTGCGTCGAATACTGAACAGTTTCTGCGCTTTATAACTCCAGAGGTTGTGGATCAAGGCAATTGTCTTCAATCACTACCTACCTTTGCCAAACACGAAGTCAGTCTGTAGAGATGTCCCAATTTATGCCAATTTTTATCTAGGATTTATTGGTGCCATATTCAGTCAAGTGTTGGCTGGATCGTAAAGCAGTCAATTCCATTTGAGTTTGAGGATTTAGTTATTGACCTTGTGTACACCAGGGTTTGTAATAAGTCTTGAGTTATGTAGTACTGACAGAACACAAATTGGCCACCAGATATAATATGACACTTTACTTAAAGTTGAGAGTTGGACAATGGATTTGTTTTCAATTGATTGAAAGAAGCAGAATGGAGCAGGCCATTGGTGGATTCAAGGTGAAAGCTGAAAGATTCAAAAGGGATCTGAATAACTTTTTCACACTAACGGTAGTTGTATATCTAACGTTGCCAGAGAAAGCTGTAGAGGTGGGTACAATTACAAGGTTTAAAAGACATTTGGATAGGTACATTGGTAGAAAAGGTTTAGAGTGATATGGGTCAAATACAGGAATATACTAGACTAAGTGGGACCCGTTGGATTCTATGTTCACACGGGAAGGCTGCTCCCCCAATGCAATATTCCACCTCTCCAATATTGGTGGCCAGTGGGGGGGGGGCTTTCTGGAGCGCTAGTATGGGTATTGTGGGCTGAAGGGACTGGTTTCCAGAGGGCTAGTATGGACATTGTGGGCCAAATGGATTCTTGGAATGACAGCTGAGTCACCCAAGCCTGATGTGCTGGCAGCTCACTCACGGCTGGTGGGCGAGCAGTTGACTCACGGCTATTCATTGAAATTCCATTTCAATCATGATGCAAGGCCATCAAATTCAAATGCAGTTTCCTACCATTTCAAGCAGGGTGCAAGGCCACCAAATTCAAGTGCAGTTTCTTACCACTTCAAGCAGGGTGCAAGGCCACCAAATTCAATTGTAGTTTCATACCACTTCAAGCAGGGTGCAAGGCCACCAAATTCAGGTGCAGTTTCCTACCACTTCAAGCAGGGTGCAAGGCCACCGAATTCAAGTGCAGTTTCCTACCACTTCAAGCAGGGTGCAAGGCCACCGAATTAAAGTGCAGTTTCATACCACTTCAAGCAGGGTGCAGGGCCACCAAACTCAAGTGTAGTTTCCTACCACTTCAAGCTGGGTGCAGAACAACCAAACTGAAGTACAATTTCATGCCACTTCACGCATGGTGCAAGGCCACCAAATGCTAGTGCTGTTTAATGCGATTTCAAGCAGGGAGAAACCACCATAAAACCACACAAAACACCACATAAACACCACACTCATAGTTCAGCAGACATTCAGTGTGTTCAGTTGATTCACAGCTCAGACAGAGTCATGACCTCTCCCTCCCCCATCTTGCAGAGACTGAGCCACACCCACACTTCTGGTTTTTATAGTCCCTCCCCCTCCCACCGGAAGGGGCGTGGCTTTCATGGCGTGATTGACAGGAGAGAGATTCTCAACATTTTTTAAAACACTAATAACACTTTTATTTTTCATTGATGGGAAGAATCCCCTGCACCTGATGAGCGGAGGGGGGCTGAGTAAGATGGCAAAAAATCACAACCGTAAGTGGTAGCGTTTTATCTAAAATCAATATAGAGTGCAAACAGGAAGTTGTCAAGTTACCACCACCAACAACCATTTGCAGTGCAGCATTTCAAAGCAGTTGCCACCACCAACAACCATTTGCAGTGCAGCATTTCAAAGCAGTTGCCACAACCAGCAACCATTTGCAGTGCAGCATTTCAAAGGAGTTGCCACCACCAGCAACCATTTGCAGTGCAGCATTTCAAAGGAGTTGCCACCACCATCAACCATTTGCAGTGCAGCATTTCAAAGCAGTTGCCACCACCAGCAACCATTTGCAGTGCAGCATTTCAAAGCAGTTGCCACCACCAGCAACCATTTGCAGTGCAGCATTTCAAAGCAGTTGCCACCACCAGCAACCATTTGCAGTGCAGCATTTCAAAGCAGTTGCCACCACCAGCAACCATTTGCAGTGCAGCATATCAAAGCAGTTGCCACCACCAGCAACCATTTGCAGTGCAGCATTTTAAAGAAGTTACCACATTTTCATTTTGAAACCACATTAAGGGCACTCACAGTTGAGTGGACATGTGTTCAGTGTTATTCACAGTTCAGAGAGACGTGACCCTCTCGCTTCCTCCATCTTGCAGAGACTGAGTGAGGCACAACACTTCTGGGTTTTATAGTCCCTCCCCCCTCCCATCGGCAGGGGCAGCAGAGAGAATGTCAACATTTTTTAAACATTAATAACTCTTTTAATTTTCATCAATGGGAAAAATCCTCTTGTCCTGCGCAGCGGAGGAGGACTGAGTAAGATGGCCAAAAATCACAGCCATAAATAGCAGCGTTTTTTCAAAAATCATGTAACAGAAAAACAGGAAGTGGTCAAGATCTTACTTTTAGTAATATAGATGACTAGCACAGATGGACATTTTGGTCAGCATGAACAAATTGGGCGGAAGGCCTCTTTTTGTGCTATATAGCGTGTAAATGAATGAAACTTTACCCCATTTCTCTAAGTTTGTTGCAACACCTATGCATTTCCTGATGAGCAACACCTTGCTTAAACTTCCTTGTAAAATGTATTTTCTGCTAGGATCTCTACTCTGAAGATATAAATTGACTGCCGGCTCCGGGAGCTTCGATCGCCCCGGTGGATGGTTCGACTGCCCCGACCGCGGGAGAAAAATGAGGGAAGAAGATTAGACTTTATTGCCTTCCATCACAGTGAGGAATGTGGAATCCAATGTGATGGATGTTCATGTTAACTTTTATATAGTTGTGTGGCTTGTTGCTTTTTTAGTATGGCTGTATGGTAATACGAATATCACTGTACCTTAATTGGTACACGTGACGATAAAAGACCTTTGACCCTTTGAACCTTTGAACCTTAAACAGTGATGTGCAGATCAGCCAGACATATCTTGCTGGGGCATGAAATTACTTTCTGCATTGCCCCATTGTGCAAGGAAGCCATCACCTGCTGATTTGTTCTTATTGAGAGCCTGGCTTTTCTCCTGGCTCATCAGTAACACTGGACCTTTGTCTTGGCACATTGCTTGTTGACTTGGACTTACATCTCCCATTGAGTGAATTGTCGGACCTAGCACCTCTCGCACCCCATTTCTTTCTTCAATGGCAATGGATTACGGCTAGGGTTACTGTAAAGGTTGCTGTGTGGTTGTTGCTGTGCAGTTGCCAGTGGAGTTTGCCTTTAAGGATGATGCTCTTCTCTGGATCCTACATAGCAGAGCGTTGGAGATGAAATTGGGTGAGTTCTGTCGGGAATCAAGGATGTGCCATTTTTTCTTAATACTTGCATCTGGGTGTAAACCACCCCAACAACATTTAAAATTGGATTTTGGCCAATTTGTAAGCTGTTTTGCAAGGGACCAGATTGGCCATTAGCACTACATGTTTTAGCATACCAAAAATAGGTGCAATCCAGTTTGCAGACATAAGTGTTTCTCACATGAGTAGATCACCTGAATGGTTACATATGGCCACCTGTCCTTTTCCAGCAAAGAAATTAAAACAAACTCAGAACCATTTTCCAAATTGACGTTAAGCTACATTTCAATCTGACATTCTATTCACAAGTAATTGTGCTGACTTCTACCCTTTAACACTGCTGCACCTCAGCATCTCCTGAGTTCACCTTGATCATTGGCTTCATCTACCTCGCTCTTAAACTTCTGTCTCCCTCAGACTTAATAGGCAGGAAATATAATTTCAGCCATATTTATATCATTAAAAGAAAGAAACAGGAAGTTGTTTACTTCAATACTTGCTTGTTATTGACATTTACGAAACACATTGTTAGAAATAATGTTGAATAAATTAGACCAAACATGATGGGTGTATTTAAAGGATGCAATAACATTTGGATAAAGTAAAATATCCTTCTTGTCAAAAAAGCAACACTGGACATGAGGTAAGCCAATTTGTTAGCAATACCTAACATTTGTTGGTACTTGGGAGGGAAGTTGTCATGATAATTGATCACCATCCCTAACAACACATTAGTCAATCAGTGTGATAAAGGCCTTGACTTAAAGTCTCAACCAAAAAACTGCACCAATGATGTTGGAGCATTCACTTGGTAGTGTAATGGTAGGCCACCCAAGATTTCTGCACTTGGGTTGCTGAACTGGAGCTTTAATCACAACCTCTGACACACAAAAGAAATAACACCTGACTTAAAGTTTAAGAAGGAACTGCAGATGCTGGAAAAATCAAAAGTAGACAAAAAATGCTGGAGAAACCCCTTCTTCAAAGGGTCACGACCCAAAGCGTCGCCGAATCATTTTCTCCATAGATGCTGCCTCACCCGCTGAGTTTCACCAGCATTTTTTGTCTAACACCTGACTTAAAACTGACTTAACACTTGCCTTAGTTCACAAGCAAAATATATGTAAAAATAAACCTGGTATGCTAGAAGCTGAGAAAATGATAGGTGGAAGAAAGATTCCACAAACATTTCTAACACCCAGCTTATAGTCCCTCATTTCCTACTGGAAATAGAAACCGATACCTAGATAGATGCAAAGTACGTGAATAACTCAACGGGTCAGGCAGCATCTCTGGAGAAAAACGATGAGTGATGTTTCGGTTTGAGACTCTTCTTCAGACTCGCAGTCTGAAGAAGGGTCCGGACCCAAATTGTCACTCAACCTTTTCTCCAGAGATGCTGTTTGACCCGCTAAGTTATTCTAGCACTTTGTGTCTGTATTTGGTATAAACAAGCATCTGCAGTTCTTTGTTTCTACTTTTACCTAGAATTGGACTTCACACAGGCATGTGGCAGTAGACTCAACAGGATAACCACAAAATAAATCATAAAACGGAATCAAATGGATGAAAGAAACATTGTGTTTTCAACTTGATTCATGCATAAAATATTAGCTGGTTGGTTCCTGATATCAGCAGTCTACAAAGGTTGTAGTTGTCACAGTATTGTTGCGAGGTTCCATGGGAAGAATGGTCAGAGCCTGAAGGGAACCATGGATAAGATGCAGAAAAGACTGCCATGGACTGAGGGAAACCTGGCAAAGAGGGACTAATGGCTTCAATGTGTCTGACAATCACCAGAAACCCCAACCCCAATTCCACCACGCTATTGCCCACACCGATCCAAATCCCATACCGTGAGTGGCACCATGCCATTCCAAGATACGAGCTTATCACTCTGGCAGTGATTCCAAATGTATCTCTGCTGTGCATTCCATAGAGAGGTTGCAATAAGCAATAGGATACCAAGAAATGTATTTGATAAATGTTGGCAGATACAGAGAGAAACACATTTTGGTCGGCATGGTCCTGTCGGGTTGTTAGGCCTGTTTCAGCGCTGAATGACTCTTTGACTCTATAACATTAGTGAAATGTTGGAGACCATTTAATTCACATTTCTATGCAGATCTTGTGGCATGGTCGTCTCCTTGTTTATGTGGGTGATAAAGCTCAGAACACGTTATACCATTAAAATCCATTATCTATTGGTAATTGTAGAAGTAGATGATGTCACAAGATGCATGTCTGATGCCAGGCAAACATTAGATATGTTAAAGTCTTGAAATACTGAGCAGAATTTCCCGATGTTTGCTTATCAGCCTGGAAATGGTTGCTATCAGAATCTAACATGCATAAAATTAATTTTATGTGCAATTTGTGCATAATATATTTGCAAATGGGCTTAATTTCTAGGCATGTGAGTATCTCTAGCACTTGTTGTTTTTCCAGCATTGAAAGGTTTTATTTTCTTTTAATCCAGAATGAACATTTGGTTAATGCTTTTTTTTTTAATGTAGTCAGCATAAAAGAAAACCAAAAGTTCCTGGTAACTACTTTATGGGGTATGATTGCATATAATTCTATGAAACTTTTTTCCATTGTTTCTTCAAGAGCTGAAAGTAGAACAGGATTATTTAAACCAAAGCCTCTACCAATGGCTGGGTTTCACTGTTCAAGTTTCCAGCGAGGCTGAAACAGGGAAAAGCAAACACAATGCTTGTTGTCTGCTCACTGGATCAAATTTAGGGATTATCCAACTCAATTCTAATGAATTATTCATAGCAACTTTCCGTTTATTTGGGTCAACTGTGGATGGGAGGGGGAGGGGAGGGAAAATAAACTAATTTGATTGTGCTGCAAGAATTTGGCTATGATGCTGTTTGAAAGTCGATGCCGTTGTAGTTTGTGTTGCTGTGCTGCTGGAGCATTCACGTGTTTGATAAACCACAGATAGACACAAAAAGCTGGAGTAACTCAGTGGGACATGCAGCATCTCTGGAGAGAAGGAATGGGTGGCGTTTCGGGTCGAAGAAGGGTCTCGACCCAAAACGTCTCGAGACGTTCCTTTGAGAGGACCCTCCTTCTCTCCAGAGATGCTGCCTGTCCCGCTGAGTTACTACAGGTTTTTGTGTCTATCTTCGGTTTAAACCAGCATCTGCAGTTCCTTCCTGCACATTTGATAAACCACAACCGAAAGTGATCTTTCTCATTTCCGATGGAAGTTCTCCTTCAGGCATTACAGAATTGTATTCTCAGAGACGGAGACCTGTATGCCTTCAGAATCATGAGACCATTCTGCAGTCTTTTTCCCATGTTTCTTTGACCCGTCCAGGTTAACCGCATGTTTAACTGTTGCTTTGTCCAAACTTCTTAAGAGTTGTTAGAATTACATTCGTTCAGAGGAGTGGAAAGTATTTAACCAAGCTCCTGATCTCTACCTTGTATATGGTGGCAAGTTGTTGGCGTGTTAGGAGATTAATCATCTGTGTAGTATATTCAACCTCTGATCTGCCCATGTAGCTACAATATTTATGTGGCTGGACTAGCTGATTTTCAGGTCAATGGTGACCCCAGAATATTGATGATGGGGGCTCAGCAATGGTAATGCTATGTACTGTCAAGGTTAGTTACGGGAACTCATTGGTGTTTGAGATGATTATTGCCTGACATTTTTGGAGCATGAATGTTCTCAATCTTGCCGCATGGAGACATGAACTGCTTCATTTGCTAGGAAGCTGCAAATAGAGTCTAACTGTGCAAATTTTCCCACTTCCCACTTCTGAGATTATGTAGGAAGGTCAGTTGAAGATGGGTGGGTCCAGGACACAACCCTGAGGAACTCCTGCAGTGATGTCCTGTGGTGGAATGATTGACCTCCAAAAGCCACAACTACCTTCCCTAGTGTGAGATACAACTCCAAATATTGGAGTGTTTTCCTTTTGATACCCATTGACTTCAGTTTTACCAGTTCCTTGAAATCATACTCAATTAAATGCTGTCTTGATTTCAATGGAATTATCTTTCACCTCACCTGTGGAATTCAGTTATTTGGTTCATGTTTGCACCATGATGTTTAGAGCTGAGTCGTCCTAAATGGATATCAGGGAGCAGGATATTGGAGAATAAGTGGATTGCACCGTCCAACAGCTTTCATCAGCTTGGGCTGAGATACAACTAGTTCTGCAGTGTTGCAACCAGATATTATCTGGTCCCAATACCTTTGCCATATTCTGCACACATAGCTATTTGTCAATGTCAATGAAGTGAATTGAAATGGCTGACGACTACATTCTATGATGGTGGGAACCATCCACTTGGCACTTTGAGTTAAGTTGTTTCTGATTGCTTCAGCCTTCTAACTCACACTGATATGTTGGCCCCCAACATCATCAAAGCCTCCTCCACCAGTCAACAATTTAATTTTCCACCACCATTCATTTGGACCGCAGAGTGTTTATCTCTGTGTACTGCAGTTTGTTACTGTTGTACTGTATATCGCAACTTAACCCTATGGTTGAAATTTCACCAGATTGGTACCTTATTTTTATGTATGTTTGTACCTGCACTCAGCAAACTCTTCAATGGTTTAATTGTTCAATTATACTTTATTGTCACCTAAGTACAATGACATTTTTTTTGCATACAGTTGAGTGACAATCCTACTATACATTAGCACAATCATATTAAAGAATAAGAATGTGAGTTAGTAGACCACAGTGAGTCAGTATACAAGAGTTACCACATTTTAGGTGCCATCTTGTACACTTCAAGTCCGAAACTTTAAAAAAAGCATTTTAACTTGACCATAAAGGCCCAATGTCCTGGCACTGTTTCGGAGTTGCAGGATCAGTCTTCTACATCTACTACTGAATCTACTACAATTGAGACTTTTCTTATCACTTATTATTTCTGTTAATGGTCTAAAAAACACATCCATAAGAATAGTAATCCTTATGTTCAGGCTGTGGCACCTTTTCTTTACTTCACTCTTAAGGAGTTATATATCCAGAAGATGAATAATTTCCTCAAGTCAAGTTGAGTTTATTGTCATATGCATAAGTACAGAGGAGTATGTACAATGGAAAGCTTATTTTCAGAACATCACAGGCATATGAACTCATACAACACAGAGAATTATAACAATAAATAAATTACACAAGACATTGGTAAGAAAGCGCCTATGCAAAACAAGACATTTTAATCTATCTTGTTTTTTTTATGAATTTAATCTAATTTTGCTCAACATTAGACATCAAGTATTACTGTACAGGTAAGCATAGATATACTTAGGTTACATATGAAGGATCCTTGCTACAGGTATGCTACAAAGGTGAGAATTTATAGTTTTCCTGATGAAATTTCAATAGAATTTCTTCCAGGTTGCAAACCTACTAAGAAAAATTTCCTATTTTTCATTAAGAGAGGAATATGGAATATCTAGTTTATATTTTTTGACATGAAACTGATATGCAGACTTTTTTTTAAAGTCTCCAACAAAACAATTGCCACGGAGGTGATATATTTTGGACATATCATATTCGGTCTGAAACACTTGAAGCAAGAGCTGGTTTCATATATTTTGTGTTTTTTATGACTGTTGGTAGATCAATTTCCCTCCTGGGATAAATAAAGTTCTATCATTCCGTATCATAAAACAGAAAATGGTAGGGCCCTGGAGAACATTGCAGAGCAGTAAGACTGAGAGGTACAGATACACAGTTCCCTAAAAATGACAGCATGGGTAGAAAGGGTGGAGAAGAAGGTGTTTGGAATGCTCACCTTCATCAGTAAGGGTTCTCATTACAGGTGTTGAGATGTCATGCTACAGCTGTACAAGACATTGGTGAAACCACATTTGAAGTATTGTGTTCATTTCTGGTCTTCCTGCCGTAAGAAAGATATAATAGTAAGATTAAACGAGAACTTACCAGTTTGAAGTTTGATCTTTATTTTATGAGGAGTTACGATGAGGGATTACGTGCAGAAGACCCCGTCAAGCCGCACACGCGTCAATCTTCAAAGTGGCGGTGTGAAATTACAGATAATAATTACTGAAGTATGATAGTAACATACGTGAAGACTAGAACTACCAGTTGACCTTTATGAGGGGTGGGAGTGGTGGGCACGTAGTCCCTCATTGTAACTCATAAAATAAAGATCAAACTTCAAACTGGTAAGTTCTCGTTTAATCTTACTATTTTACTTCGGAGTCACGTGAGTGACTACGTGAAGATTTTAAAGCTCTGTGATTTCATGCCGTAGATTCAAATCCAGGCGTCTCACTGCATTGATTGACTCTAAATGAGTAAAGCAATCAACAATGCATAACCATAACATAGATGCAATCAGTTAATGGTTTATTTATCACAATAATAGTAACCCCTTTATCATAAGGGGGAACTTAACACTGAATCCAAAACAGCACCACCAAATACCCCAAGTTCTGTAATCTCCATATGGTAATACTTGTGAAACATCCGTTCACTTGCCCATCCTGCGGCCACGAGGATATGGTCTATAGGTATGTCCAAATCCTTGGCCGCCGATGTTGATGCCGCCCTGGTGGAATGAGATTTAAATTTGTCAGTATCAATACCTGCATCAACCAACACCTGCTTCAGCCACCTTGAAATAGTCTGAACCGACACTTTCTTATGTGTTTTTTTTATGGCTGATAAAGAATGCTGATTCTGCACCTCTTAAGGTACTGGTGGCTTCAATGTTACATCTTAAATGTGATACTACACATAGACGTGAATCCGTAGGATATGCTGAAAAAATCAACTTACATCCTGTGACTCCAGGTCTACTCTGTTTGAGCAAATCATAGACATAGAACGTAATGGCATCTGCTGCTATTTTCATCCTGTCTATTCGTAGTTTCTGCAATGTTTGCACTCTCTGTGCTGAAACCAGTGCCATGAGCATGACTACCTTCATGGTAATTTTGGCCAAGGATAGAGCTGCAATAGGAGTCCATTGACGAAGGAACATTAGCACATCTCTTACATTCCAGATTTCTGTATACCTGGGTCTAGGAGGCTTGGAATTGAAAATTCCCTTCATAAACCTACAGACCAAAGGGTGTGACTCCTACAGGATTTTGTTCAGATTCCCTCCATAGATATGCAGAGAGGGCACTCCTTGCAGTATTGATCGCACTATAGCTTAACTGCAAATCAAAATAAAGAGTTGACAGAAACTCTAACACATCTGAGATGTCTGCAGTGTGATATGTAATATTCTGTCTTAAGCAAAACACCTCCCATTTCCTTATGTAAGAAATGTACTGCTTCTGGGTACTATCCCTCCAGGCTTCTGCAATAATATCCACAGTATGATCTGATAGTCCTCTTCCGAGATATGGCCTCCTTAGAATCTGCAAATCAACAAACCAATATGATCATGTAAAGGATGTGAATCCCCAGTTACAGAGTGCACAAGCAGGTTTTCCTGTTTAGGAATAATCATAATGGGTTTTGTGATCATTTTTAACACCAGAGGGTACCATGGTTGTGTAGGCCAGTCTGGTACCACCAACACTCCTGAAGCGGAGTCCTGTTTGATCTTCTGTATACACCGACTAATGAGGCAAAATGGAGGAAATGCATACAGAAACATTCTACCCCAATGCAGCGAGAAAGCATCCACCGCTACTGCCCCAGGATCAGGTTCCCATGACACATATTTAGATAATTGGTGGTTAAGTCTGGATGCAAACAAGTCAATCTCTGGCATCCCGAACCGTGCAACAATTTTATTAAATTTGTCATGATCCAACATCCATTCTGTATTGTCATTGAATTTACGTGACCTTGTGTCTGCAACTATATTGAATCTACCTGATAGGTAGATTGCCGAAAGCCAAATTGCTCTGGTAATACATCAGGTCCAGATCACTTTTGCCAATCTATCACAAGATTCTGACTTGATACCACCCATATGATTAACATACGCTACTGACGTAGTGTTGTCAATCTGTACCTGAACATGCAAATTTTGCATATTAGTGCAATAAGCTTTAAGCCCATAAAATGTTCATAAAAGCTCTAGGTAATTGATCCCATGTTCTTGGAGCAAAGGTACTTCCTCCACATTCCATCTACCTCCACAGATGGAAATAGTATTAGTAGCACCCCAACCTAGAGCACTTACATCAGTCTGTAGAATAATGGAAGGTGTTTCAACCAGAATTTCTCTGGAAGCATTTGAGACACTCCTGATCCACCATTGTATTTCAGTAATAGCTGCAACTGGCAATTGCATGGGCCTGTCAAAATGCCCTGAATGTATCCTCAATGACTGTACCTTTGCTCGCTGTAATTGCTGATAATGCAGTGGTCCAAACTGTACAGCTGGAAATAAAGCAATTAGTTTGCCAAGCAAGCTTGCTACCTGCCTAATTGAGGGTTGGTGCTGTGTAATGAGCTTAATACAACCTTCAATTAACTGCAGCCTTTTATCCTTGGGCAGAGTCACTACCATGTGTTCTGAATTAATAGTGAAACCCAAGTAATCAATTACTGTGCTTGGTAATAGTTTGGACTTATCTGAATGGATAATAAATCCCAGCCTCTCGAAAGTGAGCTTGATTCTTAACACTGATGCTTCTGTTGTAGCCCGAGTGTCTCCCACAATCAGAATATCATCCAAATAGGGCATTACCAAATGGCCCTGAGCTCTTAGTAGTGCTAAGATTGGTTTTAACAATTTGGTAAATAGTCTCGGAGCTGAGGTTAAACCATTAGGCAATGCTTTAAATTGCCATAATTGACTCATCCAGCTAAATTTTAAGTATCTCCGATCATTACCATGCACAGCCACAAAGTAATATGCATCTTGAAGATCTATGCTAGCCATATAGCATTTTCTTGAAATTAGCTGTATGGCATTGGCAAATAACCATATAACCATATAACCATAACAGCACGGAAACAGGCCATCTCGGCCCTTCAAGTCCGTGCTGAACATTTTTTTTAATTTTTTTAAAAATTAAAAATAAATACTCCCCCCTAGTCCCATCTACCTGCACTCAGACCATAACCCTCCATTCCTTTCCCGTCCATATACCCATCCAATCTAGTTTTAAAGGATAACATCGAACCTGCCTCCACCACTTCCACTGGAAGCTCATTCCACACAGCTACCACTCTCTGAGTAAAGAAGTTCCCCCTAATGTTCCCCCTAAACTTCTGTCCCTTAATTCTCAAGTCATGTCCCCTTGTTTGAATCTTCCCTACTCTCAATGGGAAAAGCTTATCCACGTCCACTCTGTCTAACCCGCTCATAATTTTAAAGACCTCTATCAAGTCCCCTCTTAACCTTCTGCGCTCCAAAGAATAAAGACCTAACTTGTTCAACCTTTCTCTGTAACTTAGTTGCTGAAACCCAGGCAACATTCTAGTAAATCTCCTCTGTACTCTCTCTATTTTGTTGACATCCTTCCTATAATTAGGCGACCAAAATTGTACTCCATACTCCAGAATTGGCCTCACCAATGCCTTGTACAATTTTAACATTACATCCCAACTTCTATATTCAATGCTCTGATTTATAAAGGCCAGCACACCAAAAGCTTTCTTTACCACCCTATCTACATGAGATTCCACCTTCAAGGAACTATGCACAGTTATTCCTAGATCCCTCTGTTCAACTGCATTCCTCAATTCGCTACCATTTACCGTGTACGTCCTATTTTGATTTGTCCTGCCGAGATGTAGCACCTCACATTTGTCAGCATTAAACTCCATCTGCCATCTTTCAGCCCACTCTTCCAAATGGCCTAAATCTCTCTGTAGACTTTGAAAATCTACTTCATTATCCACAACACCACCTATCTTAGTATCATCTGCATACTTACTCATCCAATTTTCCACACCATCATCCAGATCATTGATGTACATGACAAACAACAGTGGACCCAACACAGACCCCTGAGGCACCCCACTAGTCACCGGCCTCCAACCTGACAAACAGCCATCCACCATTACTCTCTGGCATCTCCCCTTCAGCCACTGTAGAATCCATCTCGCTACTCCACCATTAATATCCAACAATTGAATCTTCTTAACCAACCTTCCATGAGGAACCTTGTGAAAGGCCTTACTGAAGTCCATATAGACAACATCCACTGCTTTACCCTCATCAATTTCCCTAGTAACCTCTTCGAAAAATTCAAGAAGATTAGTCAAGCATGACCTTCCAGGCACAAATCCATGTTGACTGTTCCTAATCAGACCCTGCTTATCCAGATGCTTATATATATTATCTTTAAGCATCCTTTCCATTAATTTGCCCACCACTGACGTCAAACTAACAGGTCTATAAATGCTAGGTTTACTCTTCGAACCCTTTTTAAACAACGGAACAACATGCGCAGTACGCCAATCCTCCGGCACTATTCCCGTTTCTAATGACATTTGAAATATTTCTGTCATAGCCCCTGCTATTTCTACACTAACTTCCCTCAATGTCCTAGGGAATATCCTGTCAGGACCTGGAGACTTATCCGTTTTCATATTTTTCAAAAGTGTCCGCACCTCCTCTTCTTTGAATCTCACAGTTTCCATTGCTACTCTGCTTGTTTCCCTTACCTCACATAATTCCATATCCTTCTCCTTGGTGAATACCGAAGAAAAGAAATTGTTCAATATCTCCCCCATCTCTTTTGGCTCTGCAGATAGCTGTCCACTCTGACTCTCTAATGGACCAATTTTATTCCTTGTTATCCTTTTGCTATTAATATAGCCGTAGAAACCCTTTGGATTTACTTTCATCTTACTTGCCAAAGCAACCTCATATCTTCTTTTAGCTTTTCTAATTTCTTTCTTAATATTCTTTTTACATTCTTTATACTCCTCAAGCACCTCATTTACTCCATGCTGCCTATAATTATTGTAGATCTCTCTCTTTTTCCGAACCAAGTGTCAAATTTCCCTTGAAAACCATGGCTCTTTCCATTTTTTACTATTTCCTTTCAACCGAACAGGGACATAAAGATTCTGTACTTAAAATTTCACCCTTAAATGTCCTCCATTTTTCTTCTACATCCTTCCCATAAAACAACATGTCCCAATTCACTCCTTTTAAATCCTTTCGCATCTCCTCAAAGTTAGCCTTTCTCCAAACAAAAATCTCAACCCTAGGTCCAGTTCTGACCCTCTCCATAATTATATTGAAACTAATGGTATTGTGATCACTGGACCCGAAGTGCTCCCCGACGCATACCTCCGCCACCTGCCCTGTCTCATTTCCTAACAGGAGGTCCAGCACTGCCCCTTCTCTAGTAGGTACCTCTATGTATTGCTGCAAAAAACTATCTTGCACACATTTTACAAACTCCAAACCATCCAGCCCTTTTACAGAATGTGTTTCCCAGTCTATGTGTGGAAAATTGAAATGTCTCCATTTTAAAATGTTTATACTGTACAAAAGGGTCAAGACTTGTCGATCTAGAATAATTCTACACCCACCATCCTTTTTTGCTCTAGGAAAAATACTTGACACAAATTGGTAGTGTTGGTGAACTGACTTCTCAATTACCCCTTTTTTACACAATATTTCAAGTTCTGCCTGAATCTCCATATTCTCTTCTTTTGAGAAAATACGTGTCCGGCTTGAAATATGCTGAATAGGAGGATCCAAATATGGGTAGAATTCAATTCTAAACCCCACAATACTGCACAGTATAAATGCATCAGATGTTATTTTTTGCCATTCCTTTAGGAAGAATTGTAATCTTCCTCCAACTTGTAAGTGTGAACCATTTAATATGTCTCTTACAGGACCAGACCCACCTACCTCGGGGTTTGCCGATGGTAATTGTTATCCCCTGCTCTTAGTGGGAATACTGTAACCTCCACATGCCCCAGGAGCAGTGCGCCAATAATGCATATATGGGAAAGACCGACGTTCCTTCAACGCCAGTCACCACACGTCGGTAGGGAAACTGCCTTCGAATTGATCTGCCAAGCACCGGTGGTTTCATCATCCCCACGGTTTTTGCTTCTTCATTCAGGTCTTTTACCCTTTTGGCTAGATTCTCTCCAAAAAGCAGATTAGGCAATTGAATATTAGATGGTTTACAGAGCCCCGCAAACTTAGGGTGTATGTTAGGTCTTATAGCACTTTTACGAATACAGTTTATTTCAAAGTGCGCACTACACATGAGTGCTAAGGCATCCTGTTGTGATGCAGACACATGCTCCTCATCCAAGCCTCTGGCGAATGCCGTAATGCCTGACCCCAGCAATTTCAACACCCGCTGTAATTTCATTTCTTGTGCCCGTACTGCAATGCCCAAATAGCCCCATATTACATTATTCACCGCTGGGACTGCTAGCAGTGCGCAATTCTGCGGGGTTTCATATTGTTTGACAGTCTCATCCACGGTCACTTCCTGGAGCTGATGGGAGAGCAAGTAATTTATTGTCATTTGCTAATTCATCTCCCAATGGTTCCCCTATTAGTCTGGGAACGGCAAATCTTTGTGCCAGACCTGGTATTTTAGGCTCTGTTATTGGGCTCTGGTCCTCATGATTCGTCATCTGAATCTTGCTGCCCCGTAAAATAGTCCTCCTCATGGTGGGGGCGATCTGGCATCCCTGCTTCAGGTGTTTCTAGCGCTGGCTCTCCCATAGGCCCACGCATAGTAAACCCTTTTTCAGGTGCTCCCCGCACGGGCTCTCCTGTAGGCCCACGCATAGGTAGCCCTCTTTCAGGTGCTGCTGGCACTGGCTCTCCTGTAGGCCAACGCCTAAATTGTCTTTCTTCAGACATTATTGGCGCTGGCTCTCCTGCAGGCCAACGCATTAAATGCCCTTGTTCAGGCATTGCTGGCGCTGGCTCTCCTGTAGGCCAACGCAGAGCCAGACCTTTTCCAGGCACTCCCTGCGTTGGCTCTCCCATAGGCCAACGCGGGCTGTATTCCTCCTGGAGTGGGTTTTGATAAATCATTGTCCTCATGAGGAATTCTGATTTTGCGACCGAGTAGACATAATGTCTGCCTGAGGCGGGGGAACCTCCGGGTCTGACTCCTCAGAGTCTACTGGCCGCACGGATTTTTGCTTGGCCTTGCGCCCTAATGGCGCTGCAACGGTACCTTCTGTAACCGCTTCTGGAGTCGATGGCCCCGCTGCCACCGACTCCTCAAACGGGCGCCCGCTACTCGCAGACCCGCGGTCTTCTTGAGTTATACCTGCGGTAGGCCTCCTCCCCTTACGCCCTCTCTCCATTCTAACTTGTGTTGTCTTACAACTACAAGTTTCTCCGAAGAAGGCGACCTGAAAGCGAAAGTGAAACCACTTACCTTCAGGCTTTTTATACTTACCGCTTGGAGGCGCTATGCTCCTCCACACACGGTCGCTGCGCTATGCGTCTGACGATATGACACGTGTGCGGCTGGACGGGGTCTTCTTCACTTAGTCACTCACGTGACTCCGAAGTAAAATTGAGTTAGAAAGGGTACAGAAAAATTCACGCAGATGTTATCAGAACTGATGAGCTTGGGTTATAACTGACGGGTAAGGCAGATGAGCTTAGGGCATGAATAGGTACATGTGACTGGGACGTTGTAGCCATTACCAAAACTGGTTAAGAGTGAGGCAGGACTGGCGGCTCAATCTTCCAGGATACAGGTGCTTCAGGAGAGACAGGGTAATGATAAAACAGAAGGGGGTGTTGCATTATAGTTTAAAGAGGATGTCACGGCAGTAGTCAGGGGTGACATTACTCTAGTGGAGTTGAGGAACAAGAAAGGGATGATCACCTTGTTGGGGGTTTACCATAGACCCCCAAATAGTCAAAGGGAATTAGAAGAACAAATATGGCAGGAGATTGCAGACAGCTATGTCAAATAAGGTTGTTATAGTAGGGGAATTTAACTTTCCCAATATTGACTGTAAAAATCATCATGTGAAAGGTTTAGATGGGGTGCAGTTTTTCAAGGGTGTCCAGGAGAGTTTTCACCAACAATATATGGAGTTCCCCACACATGAGAGGGCTACACTTGATCTAGTCTTGGGAAATTGGGAAGGGTAAATGAATGAAGTGTTCGTGGAGGAGGCTAGGTTTAAGATAATTATGGATTGGAACAGAGAGGACTCATATGTTAAAATGCTAAATTGGGGCGAGGCCAACTTTCAGGGTATGAGAGAAACTCTCGCTCAAGTTGATTGGAGCAGGTTGTTTGAGGGGAAAAGAACATCAGCCAAGTGGGATGTTTTTAAAAGTGTGATGACAAAAGCTCAGGATATGCACGTCCCTGTTAGAGTGAAGGGCAAAGCAGGCAAACGTAAGGAAGCTTGGCTGATGAGAGAAATTGAGGCATTGGTCAAGATTAAGAAGGATGCATGGGTCAGGTATACAGTAGGTAGCTGGGATCAAGTGTATCCCTGGAGGAGTTTCAGGGCCTAAGGAACAAAGTAAAAAAGGAAATCAGAAGGGCAAAAAGGGGCAAGGAGTTAGCTCTGGCAGATAGCATTAAGGACAGCCCCAAGAGTTTTTTTTAATACATAAGGGGAAAAGGGTAACTGGAGAGAGAGTGGGAGCCCTTAGGAATCAAAGCAGTCACCTCTGTGTGGAGCCAAAGAAGATGGACAAGATCCTTAATGAGTATTTCTCCACTGTATTTACCAAGGAGAAAGACAGGAGGACGGAGGAACTTGGGGCAGTCAATGGAAATGTCTTGAGAGCAGTCAGTGTTACGATCAAAGAGGTGTTGAAGGTATTATCATGTATGAAGGTAGACAAATCTCTAGGGGCTATTCATATATATCAGAGGACATTGTGGGAAAACAGAGAGGAAATGATGGGAGCACCTGTTGAAATTACGAGTCGTCTTTAAATACAGGAGAGGTGCCGGGAGACTGGAGGATGGCAAATGTTGTGCCTTTATCCAAGAAGGGCTGCAGGGAAAATGTTGGGAACTACAGGTCAGTGAGTTTAACAGCTGTAGTTGGAAAGTTACTAGAGGATTTTCTGAGGGATAGGATATACATGCATTTAAACGGACAAGGGATGATTAGGAATAGTCAGCATGGTTTTGTACGTGGGAGGTCCTGTCTCACAAATCTGATTGAGTTTTTTTAAGACGTGACCAAAAAGGTCAATGAGGGCAGAGCTGTAGATGTTGTATATATGGACTTTAGTAAAGCATTCGACAAGGTCCCTCATGGTAGGCTGCTCTTGAAGGTTGGATCGCATGGGATCCAAGGAGAGATAGCTGAATGGATAAAAGATTGGCTTCGTGGAAGAAAGCAGAGGGTGATGGTGGAAGGTTGCTTCTCGGACTGGAGGCCTGTGACCAGTGGTGTGCCTCCGTGTTTGGTGCTGGGCACTTTACTGTTTGTCATCTATATCTATGATTTGGATGAGAACATACTGTACACGACAAGATTAGCAAGTTTGCAGATGATACAAAAGTGGGCGGTTTTGCATATAGTGAAGATGGTTGCAAACAATTGCAGCAGGATCTTAATCAATTGGCCAAGTGGGCTGAGGAATGGTCGATGGAATTTAATGCAGAAAAATGTGAGGTGTTGCATTTTGGGAAGTCTAACATGGGCAGGACCTACACAGTGAATGGTAGGGCTCTGGGGGTGTTGGAGAGCAGAGGGATCTAGGAGTACAGGCGCGTAGCTCCCTGAAGGTGGAGTTACAGGTAGATCCGGTGATCAAAAAGGCCTTTGGCACATTGGCCTTCATCAGCCAGAGTATTGAGTATACAAGTTGGGAGGTCATGTTGCAGTTGCATAAGACATAGGTGAGGCCACATTTAGATATTGTGTTCAGTTCTGGGCACCGACATAGGAAAGATGTTGTCAAGCTGGAATGGGTACACAGAAGATTTACGAGGATGGTGCCAGGACTAGATGGTCTGAGCTATAGGCAGAAGTTGAGTAGGCTGTGACTCTATTCCTTGGGGCGCAGGAGAATGATGGGTGATCTTATAGAGGTGTATAAGATCATGAGAGGAATAGATCGGGGAGATGCACAGAGTCTCTAGCCTAGAGTAGGTGAATAGATGACCAGAGGACATAGGTTTAAGGTGAAGGGGAAAAGATCTAATAGGAATCTGAGGGGTAACTTGTTAACACAAACGGAGGTGGATGTATAGAACAAGCTGCCAGAGGAGGTAGTTGAGGCAGGGACTATCCCAACATTTAAGAAGCAATTAGACAGGTACATGGATAGGACAGGTTTGGAGGGATATGGACCGAATACTGGCAGGTGTTGCTGGGACATGTTGACCTGTGGACAAGTTGGGCCGAAGGGTCTGTTTCCACATGGTATCACTCTATGACTCTATGGTGGATAGATAAGCTGGGAGTTTGATCCCTGAGGCATAGGAGGCTGAGGGATGACGCGATAGAGGTATATAAAAACATGAGAAGCATAGTTAAGGTGAATAGTCACTGTCTTTTCCTCAGGATAGAGAAATCCAGAACTAGAGGGCATTGATTTAAGGTGAGAAGGAAAAGATTTAAAAGAGACCGGAGGGGCAATTTCTTCTCACAGAGGGTTGTGTATATATTGAACAAGTTGCCAGAGGAAGTTGTTGAGGCGAGTACAAATGTGCCAATTAAAAGACATTCAGACACACAGTAGGATAGGAAAGATTCAGAGGGATATGGGTCAAACACAGGTGAAAGGGACTAGGTCAGTTGCAAAACCTGGTGGGCTTGAATGAGTTGGGTTGAAGGGCCTACTTCCATGCTCTATGACTCTAGCTTTATGACTCTATTAAAATGTATTGCAGTGATCTACGGATTATACAAGTAATCGCATGAGTGGCACGTTTATACTTACTTTGGCATTAGAATAATATACCATTAACAAATAGTTATTCAATATAAATTAGGTGAAGTACTTAACAGTACCAGCAAGTACACAGTGAAATAACGTTGGAACATTAGAGAGCATGTAATATTCTAGTACCTTGTCTGTGCTGCGTCAATTTTTGTGTGATATAATCATGTGCAAGTCAACAAATCCTGCACTATTAAAGTCAACAACTTTTTACTTACAGCAAACAAATGTTACAGATCAGTTATAAGTATTTAAGATGCCCATTAAATTATATTTACAATCGAAATCACCATAAAACGACTGCAAATATCCTGAACCTTTCTTTCAGACTAACCAAATAAGATCCTTGTGTACAAAGATTGAGCTCTTAAATATGCAGGGAATTTCATATTTTAGTGCAAATTTTCATCATTCAACTGTTTTACCAAATGCCAATGGCATAATACCTGCTAATGGAACAAAAGTGTTTTTGTGCTTCTTGTATTGTTGCTCAATCTACCCACATCCATTTTTTGCCAGCTTGTTAATGCAACATTCCTTCTTCTCCCTGCTCCCATCAGGAAGAATGTACAGAAGCTTGAAAGTTTGCACCACCAGACTCAGAAACAACTTCTTCCCCTCTGTTATCAGGCTTCTGAACAGCCCTGCCATAAGCTAGGGTGCTGTCCAATTCACCTCTACCCCATTGTGAACATTGGACTTTGTCTGTGGAATTGATGTGTTACAATGCTAAGAACTATATTCTGCACGCTGTGTCTTCCTCTTTGCTCTACCTATTGTATTTGAGTTTGCTTGATTGTATTTATGTGTAGTATATCTGATCCGTTTGGATAGCATACTAAACTCTACATTGGTACTTGTGACAATAATAAACCTAAACTGAAACCTAAACTGTACTGATTTCCTGTTTCTTTCTCAGTGCAGCTGCAGCTTTCCAGTGGTCTGTGGCGGCAATGTGATCCACTCTTACCTATCAATCTTCAACTTGTGACATTGACAATAGACAATAGTGCTCAGCTGAACTGATAAACTCCTGAACTGAAATAGAATTTGAACCCTTAGTTCTCAGAAAAATGATTGTGTTTTCCCAATGAAACTTGGTGAAGAACCCTCTGCTCCTTTAATTAATTTATTATAATTTAAATGTAATGTTTAATCTTCTAGTGGTTTCTGTCAGAATATAAAAAAATACGTGAAGTACTTAAATGATTGGCTTTTGGTTTTAACGTTGCTGACTGCATAAGTGATTGATAGTGGTAGCAAATGAGAATTGTTGGCTGAACAGGTTTTAGTTCTTTCAATCAACTATCAAAATGTGAGATACATATTTAAATCATGGTATTCTAATTTAAACATAGGTAAGAATGACATAGAGCACAGGAGGTTAATTTATATTTTGTCTACATATTAAATCCATGTTATGATTTGGGATTTTTCTGCAGAAGGTCCTGAGAGGTGTTAAAATCAGACTTAATGATTTCACACAACATTAGAGAAAGGAACCTTCTTTCTCTGTTAAGAGGCACATAAATGAACATTTGGGACCTGAATTATTCATGTTTGACGAATAATTTCTTACATAAATGTGCAATCATGTTTCCCAGCACAAGAACACATCTTTTTAAAATCTGATCATCAGTTTTTGCTGATTTTGATTATATTTATTCATAGAATATTTCCAAAGTAAAAGTGAGAATAAAATCTTGTTTTGTTATTCATATTTGCAATGTAGACCATCACAATTTTGATTCAGTAATTAAAGTGAAAATGTATGACAAAGTTTATGTACAAAAAAGTTAGAGATCATGCATGGCCATCAAATTCATCAACATCATTTGTACTCTGAAGAATAAAACTGTTCCACTGAACAATCTTTCTGCCCAAATTGTATTAAATTAGAGGAAGCAGAAGAGGGTTCAAAAACCCACATCAGGCAGATGTTGCCCTTTTAAGCAGGGTTGATTACATTATGAATAGAGCAGACTATGTGTCTGCCATTTCTCATCAGCTTCCTGTGACCTTTCAGGATGAATGCAGTCTCTTTGCCTATTGAAAATGCAACTGTCTTATTTCAATCATTGTCGATGAATGTTATACGATTCACATATCAAATTTGCAGCATGTATTATTACACCTGTACTGTAACCACCACCCAGCTAAAACAGGTCTTTAACCAGATGAAACTAAATCCTTTCCATCAGCACTACTCCAATTGAGTGCTTAATCTCTATTAGTTTGTCTTCCTTACTTATTCTCCCTGCGGTATCTGTTAATGTTTGAACAAATGTCTTGCTGTTGTTCACAAGAGGCCACAGATTAATGAAACCTGTTCGTACAATAACTCACTACTGCTTCAGTTTCTGCATGCAACCCTTGCAAAATCTATATATTAGAGAGTTTATTCCAGTAAATAAAGATGTTTATCAGTGTTGTTTACATGACAAGAAAAGATCAAACATATTTGTTCACTGGTTCAGAAACCTTGGTTTCTTTGTCACCCCTTGAGACCTTTTGCTTTGAGGAAACATTGTAAGACATTGTCCAATAATATAAGCCTAACTAAGCCATTCATCAATTTATCCTTTCCCTCTCTGTGTTTTAATAGCTCCCCTGAAATCCTATCACTTTGCTGCAGGATTGATGCAAGTCTCCAGCAATTATCATAATTACAAGCCTGATTATCCACTAATTGTATTATGAGTATTTCGCTATTCACTTCACAAATTAAAGAAAATTAAAGAGGAGTAAGATCCCATGGTGTGGGCAGCATGCCTTTCCTGGTTTACAGATTTCAAAATTCATGTAGAAAGGGAGATAAGCACAATTTGTTTCTATTCCAGTCCACAAAAAACATGTATTATGAAAACAGCAATCTTATCGCTGTGCTCATACTTAAAACAAATCTATTTGCTCTAAACGTGTGAGTCATTTTCTGATGATTGCTCAGAATATCATTGAATAATGATTATGAGAAACATTTCTAGTTTTCATTTACAAAATGAACCAAGACACTGTGGCATCTTGTGAAATGCTGCAAAAAAATCGCAGGCTTCATTTCAAAAGTTTTCAATAGTTTCCAATTAAAGCAGTCATATGCATATAAAAGCCAACTGAGATTAAAATAAATTAAATGCAAAGTAGAATTCATTCTAAACATTGTTATTCAGTCACATTTAAACACATTTGAATTTGGTCAGGCTGGGAGGAGTAGATTTGTTTGAATTAAGTATAAAGTAATATGCAAATCATTATAACCTAAGGCACAATTCAATGAACATTAATTAGCCCAAGAATGTAAAGTTCTTGAAAATAGAAGAGGTTTATCTTCTATGGTCATATTGATGAGTCGGTGTACTCTGGCCCTTAGGATCAGTGGAACTTTAATAGGCATGAGTACATTTATGCTAAGGGTCAACTGGTCCAAGCAAGCTGCTCCATACTCTGCCAACATATTTGTAATTTACATTGAACAGTCATTTATTTATATTTTCTTGTGATTGAGTGATTTTAATCAGATAAATCAGGTCAGAAAGCGGACTATAAAATCAGCAAACTAACTCATTATCTTTAAAATCAAACACTAAGTTGTGTTACTTGTGATACTTGGAAAAATAATTTTAACAATAATGTTTTGTAGCCCTTTTTGATTTAACAATAAAGAATCTGGACTAGTTATTAATAAAATATCAATCAAAGCAGTGGTCTCTAAACTCCCACCTCATAACTCCCACTGGATACCCACCTCCCCCTCCCACCTCCCCACCCATTGCTCACTTCTTACCATTCCCTCCTCCCCTCACCACCCTCTTTTGTTCCTATCTGTCATTTCCCCTCCTTATCCAGTTTCATACTAATTTCTGCTCCTATCAGGTTCCAGAATCATGAGCAAATAAATAAATTGCTGGAGGGACTGACAAAGGGTTCTGACCTGAAATGTCGTCCCTCCATTCCCTCCAGAGATGCTGCTTGACCCTTTGAGTTCCTCCAGCAGTGCCAGCACCTGCAATCTCTTGTGCCTTCTATAGTCTCCAAATGTCGTCTTCACAAAGTCTGTGAAGTGTTTTCCTTAAACCATAATATTCAATAAGGCCTTTGCATTCAGGCAAGTCAGTTAATTTAATTTGCAGATAATGCTACTATTTTAAGGTGCAAGATATTTGCACAACAAAGTTCTATATCCCCTTTGAAAGATTTTGATCTAATTGCAAATTTAACCCATAATTGCATTTTGTGCACCTCAGTAAACAGAATCAATATTTCATTTCTGTGTGAAATGTGTGACCTATATTTATGTAGTTATATGAATTGCTCTCACAATCGCCCATGTTAATCCAAAAGTTACATGGTATGTTGTTTGATTTTGTATCAAATCAATTAGTTAAGAGAAATTTACGAGAAATTTACTCATGACCTCATTCTCAGATTTGAGAAACCAATAAAGTTTTGAAGAAGCCTGAGTTCTGGAAATGGCAATGAATCAATTGATTAGGTTTATGCTGAAGTAGGCGGAGGTAGAATTTGCCAAGAAGAAATGTGGTTGCTAATTCCGAGAGACTTATTCAGAGGTAATTAACCCGGTAGGGGCATTCTCATCACATTACATGTGTATTGTACTTTTCATGCTGGATGTTGTTATAGAAAATAAAATTGTTTGTGCCTTAAGTCTATAATCCTCTGTTGTGATGTTCAGAAATAATTTTGTGATGAAATCATCACAGCGCCAGGGACTGGGTATTGATCCTGACTATGGGTGCTTGTCTGTACAGAGTTTGTACAATGTCCCCGTGACCTGCATGGTTTTCTCCGGATTCTCCGGTTTCCTCCCACTCTCCAAAGACGCACAGGTTTGTAGATTAATTGGCTTGGTATAAATGTAAATTATCCCTAGTGTGTGTAGGATAGTGTTAGTGTGCAGGGATCGCTGGTCGGCACGGACTCAGTGTGCCGGCCTGTTTCCACACTGTATCTCTAAAACTAAAACTAAATTAGCACGTGGGTATGGACCTTCTCAAATTAGGGTAAAAGAAAAAGTGTAGTATCTGGATTACAGCCCAGCATAATCATAACCACAGAATCAAATCTTTCAGTCAACATTCCAGATTGCTTCATCATGATCTCAGTGTGTGTTCTGTTTTGAACAAAATGAACTGACCAGAACTGGTGGCTCGGTGTCATAGTGCCAAATGGATAATCTTTCACAGCATTCCCACCAATATAGAAGATGGTCTTCAGCAAATTTGATTCAGAAAATGATGTTAACTAAAGATTGAATGTGCTGAATGCCCAAAACCCAAGAGCCCAACCAGAATTCCTTCTGTGCTGTTGAAGAAGTCATCATGAGCCAGCCACATTCCTAGCCAGACTGTTCCAGGGCAACTGCTACAATGCTATATGCACAATAATGTGGAAACGTTCCTGGGTGCATCTTGTCTGTGGAAAGTGAGTCAAATACAATCTGGCAGATTGCCAACCTATCATTCCATTCTCAGGCATCAGCATTGCCAACAGTGCTATCCGTGGCAAGATTAATTGGGCATTAATCTTCATGCCAGATTAAATGAAGCTGGCATGATTAATCTCCATCATCCATAACCATCTTCCCATGTGCACGGTATAAATCCACATTTTGGAGTTTTCTTCTTGTTCCCTTGACTTTAGCTTAATCCATTCATCATAGTGTCACACCGTCAAATGTTACTCTGATGTTATGGCCAGTTCCTCTCCTCTTTCCTCTGGAATTCAGCTATTAGGTCCATGTCTGGGCATCAGTCAGAAGGTTATTGATCTTCATCAACTTCACCAATTTTCATCCTGCACTCAAGTTTACTTGGACCATCTCCGACACCTCCCTCCCCTTTCTTAATCTCACAGTCTCCATCACAAGAAATAGACTATTGACTGATGTCTATTACAAACCCACTGATTCCCACAACTATCTATCCCATTTTTTCCCACCCAGCTTCCTGCAAAGACTCAATCCCCTTCTCCCAACTCCTCTGTCTATGCCGCAGCTGCGCCCAAGATGAGGTGTTCCATACTAGAACATCCGAGATGTCCTGATTCTTTAGGGAACGGGGGTTCCCCTCTCCCATCATAGATGAGGCCCTCACTCATGTCTCCTCAGTATCCGGCAGCTCCGACCCTGCTCCCCCTCCTCCTAGTCGCAACAGAGACAAAGTCCCCCTAGTCCTTACCTTCCACCCCATCAGTCGTCGCATACAACACATATCCTCCAAAATTTCCGCCACCTCCATCAGGATCCCACGACTAGCCACGTTTTCCCATCTGCACCCTTTTCTGCCTTCTGCAGAGACCGTTCCCTCTGCAATTCCCTGGTTAACTCATCCTTTCCCACCCAAACAACCCCCTCCCCAGGTACATTCCCCTGCAACCGCAGAAGATGCAACACCTGTCCCTATACTTCCTCCCTCGACTCTGTCCAGGGATCCCAACAGACCTTTCAGGTTAGGCAGAGGTTCACTTGCACCTCCTCCAACCTCATCTACTGTATCCATTGTTCAAGATGTGGACTCTTATACTTTAGCGAGACCAAACGCTGACTGGGCGATCGTTTTGCGGAGCACCTTGGCTCAGCCCGCATGAACCAACCTGATCTCCCGGTTGCTAGACACTTTAATTCTCCTTCCCATTCCTTCACACACAGTTCTGTCCTTGGTCTCCTCCATTGCCAGTGAGGCTAAACGCAAATTGGAAGAACAGCATCTCATATTTCGCTTGGGCAGCTTACAGCCCAGTGGTATGAATATTGATTTTACTTCGGAGTCACGTGAGTGACTACGTGAAGAAGACCCGTCAGGGCGCATGCGCGTCATTATGTCAGACGCATTGGCGTTCATGGACGTGAGGAGCTAGTGGAATGTAGTTTTTACAACTCCAAGGTAAGTAAAACACTTTTTGGGAGTTTTTTAGGTCCGTTTGCTGTGGTGGTCTGCTGCGATTTTTTCACAGGCCCCATGAACAAAACGGGCAAGGGCAAGAGACGAGCCGCAAAGCCGATAGAGAGCCGCGGGAATGCGGTTGGTGAAGGGCTGCCTCATACCCCTGTAACAGTCGCCGGCTGGGAGAGGGGCGACTGTGGACTTGTGTATTTAGAAAAAGAACAGAGCCAGCGTCAGTTGGGCGCTAGCCAACATGCAAGTCAGGTCCATGGAGCAAGAGTCAATTTGGGATTCACCTCCAAGGCTGGATACCACTTTCTGAGTGGATATTCCAAATGGAGAACCTGTACACAGGTTGCTCCAATAAGACATACTCCAGGAGGAGTGATGTCAGAGCCAGGCTGCGGAAGCCAGGTCAGCAGCACCTAGTAAAGGGCCGCTTGATAGCACCCTCATTGATGAGGCGTGTGCACAGAGTCAGCAGAGTTCTCCGATACAAGCGAAGACGGCAGCTGCCAGATGTTCTATTTCTGGCAGTACGATTCGCTGCTTTGTGAGAGTTCTGACCCTGACTCTGACGGTGAGGCCGATACAAGTGAAGACGGCAGCTGCCAGATGTTCTACTCCTGGCAGTACGATTCGCTGCCTCGTCAGAGTCAGGAGAGCCACTGGGAGAAGAAGTGGCCTCTACGATCAACTAATTTGTCTTCCATCAGCTCCAGTAGCTTACGATGGATGAAAATGCCAAAAAAGCACGAGACCCCAAGGAACTGCGTATTGCTGAAAGTACTAGCAGTGAACCAAGATATAAGGGGTCAGATGAGCGAGGGCATGTGAGCCTGAGAAATAAAACTGCAGAAAATATTGAAGCTGCTAGGTTGAGGAAAAACTGCATTTTTGCAAGAACAATGGATGGAGGCCAGGGATGGAGATGCATCAAGAGGCACTAGGGTTGCTATGTAGCGCCCACTTCGAGATGAATTGTTTCAGGAAGTATGCCATTCGGCCCACCATCAAACCCAAGTTGCAGCAACTCTGTAAAGCCCAGCAATGTGCAGTCACCCAACTTACTCTTCGGAGAAAAACCTCATGAAACATGGGAAAGAGTTGGATTATGAGGCAAAAACAGCAAGGTTGATCAAAACATCGATGGTCGGCAAGTCTGTGAAGAGGAGGTATCCTTTCAGACATCATACAGAATCCTGGGCCTACACCAGGAACAAGTCATACACCAGGAACTATGGTCATAGAAGCAGGGGCGCAGTTCGCGTCCTGCAGCGGGAACACGAAAAAGCGTGGGTTTTCCTGCCAGGAGCCAGGGACCACAGGTCACTCAGGTGACAAAGGAGGTAGGTGGACATGGTTCTCATGGGAATATAAAGGCAAAAACAGCCAAATATTGGAAGCAAATTACTTCAGATTCATTATTCTGAATATTGTTCAAAGGTTTCGAATTGATTCGATCCAAATAGTGATTTGCCATCCAGCATGTTCCTAGCAGAACACTCCAATTTCACAAAAAGAAGTGATGGAGGTTCAAGCTGAATTTGAAAACTTGTCTATAAACAAGTAATTGAAAGGTTGGTTTATCAAAACCACCAAATTGTGTTAAAATTTCTCGACCTAAAAAGGTGAGATTTTAGATCTGACAAGTTTTAAAAAATTTGTGAAGTATAGACACTTCAAAATGGAGACTTTGAGACTGCCAAACAACTTATTTCAAAAGATGTTATATGGCACCTATAGATCTGAAAGATGTATATTACTCAGTGTCTGTTCATTTGTAAGATAAAAATATTTGAAATTTATCTGAATGAAACAATTATGGCAATTCAAAGTTCTGTCTAATGGGTTAACTTCAGTTCCTAGAATTTCACAAAATTGGTAAAACCAATTTTGGGTCTAATTAGAGTCTAAGGACAGATGTTGATGGCTTAACTGGATGATGTCCTAATTAGGACGAACAAGAGAATTAGTGAGTTATCTCTCTCAATTGTTCAATCCACTTTTGAAAGTTTTGGGTTTAATTCATCCAGAGAGAAATCAAGGTTAACGCCACTTACAACAATTGAATATTTTAATTTCACAATTGATTCAATTGATATGGTAGTAATTTTACCCAGGGTAAAGGGTAGAGCTGATTGATGGTTGCATTAAGCTGTTTAAAAAGCAACAATCTTCAATTAAGACAGGTGGCCAGCTTGCTAGGAAGATTAGTGTTATTTCCAGCAATACAATATGGGCCATTGCACTACCAGCAGCTACAGACGGCAAAAAGAAAAGGCACTAAGTTGCATGGCGGCCATTTTGATAGGCCATGCAGTTTGTTTTTTTTTAAAATATTTTTATTTTATTAGAAGTAAGTACAGTAATGTGGCACCAATGTGCCTAATATATATTGGCATGTTACATTTTATGTTCAGCTTTGTATTTTTTTAAATAATAAAAGAGAGAAAGAGAGAATAGATAATAAAAAATAGAAAAACGTGTGATGTATGGTGTGTGAAAAGGAAAAGGGGGGAAAGAGGGAAAGTGGGAAAGTGAAAAAAAAAGGAGAGAGAAAGAGAAATAGTAGAGAGATAGTTATTTATATTCTTGAAACAGTTGGTTTCTACGATTTTGTTGCACTATATGCTACCAAGAAGTCAATAAATGGAGACCAACTCGTTAAGAATTGGTCTGGTTTGTCTGTTAGGAGGAATCGCATTTCTTCAAGATGTGCGGTCCAACATGTTTGAAATCCACATTTTAAGCGCTGGTATGGGTGTATTTTTCCAAAATTTAAGTATAAGTTTTTTTGCCGTTATTAACCCATAATTAAAAAATGAATTTTGAAATGTGTTCAATTTGTTCCCGTCTTCCGTTACTCCAAGTATAATCATTTCAGTGTTAGGCTCCATTTTTATCTTGAATAATTTTTAAATATTTCAAAGATATTGCTCCAGAATTTATGAAGTTTTATGCAGGAAACAAAAGTGTATGCTATAGTGGCATTTTGAGATAAACATTTATCACAAATGGGAGAAGTATTTGGATAGAATTTATTCAGTCTAGTTTTTGAATAATATAATCTATGTAAAATTTTAAATTGAATTAAGTTATGTCTTACATTAATCGAACATTTGTGTATATATATCAAATACTTTTCCCATGTTTCTTTCGTGATTTTTATCATTAATTCTCGTTCCCAATCTTCTCTAAGTGCCTCTGTCGATGGTAGTTCTATATTTAAAATACTATTATATAAATATGATATTAATTTCTGTGAGTCAGCCTTAATATTCATTGCTTCTTCCAGTGGGTCTAAAGTTATAGTTTGATGTCTTTGTATGTATTTCTTCATGAAGTCGCAGATCTGAAGGTATTTAAAATATTGGTTATTTTTCAGCTTAAATTTTAATTGTAATTGTTGGAATGATAACAGATTTCCCATTTCATACATATCGCCGATCCTTTTAATTCCCATTCTTTCCCGTTGGTTATATGTTTTATCGGTAAGAGATGGTTTAAATGAAGGATTATTCACTATTGGCGTTAACAATGATAGGTTTCTTAATTTTAAAGTTAATTTTATTTGTTTCCAAATTCTTATTGTATTATGGATAATTGGGTTAATCTTATATATTTCGTTGTTCAGTTTTATCGGGGAGAAGAGGATCGCTCCTATATTACAAGGAGAACAATCCTCTTTCTCCATTCTTATCCATTCTGTCTGTTGGGTAGGACTGTCCAACCAATAAATTATATTCTTAATATGCACTGCCCAGTAATAATACAAAAAGTTCGGAAGTGAAAGTCCCCCAACGTCTTTGGGTTTACACAGATGTTTTCTTTGAATTCTATGTGATCTATAGTCCCAAGATAGGCCATGCAGTTAAACAACAAATGCTGCTTCTGATTTGCAGTGGTGGATTTAAGATGTCTCCAGTAGTTCGAGTAAGATACTGATTGAACAGCCTTCCATGGTCTTACAGACTGATGTCAGTGCACTTGAATTGGTGCCACTGAAATGGTATCCATCTGTGGACAGATGGAATATGGAAGAGGCATTATTTTTTGCAGACATGGAGAATCAACTTTTTACAGCTGTTGGAATGCTTATGAGCTCCAAGCTTGTTAATACAACTAATCTGCATGTTCAGCTTCAAATTAACAATACTACAGCAATGGCATGTATTAATCCTATGGGTGGAATTAAGTCGGTGTCATGTGACAAATTGGCTAATCAAATCTGGACTTGGTGTGTTGACAAATATTTGGTTTCAGCTATTTTATCTACCAGGTAGATTCAATATAGTAGCAGACACCAGGTTACGGGAATTTCCATGATAACAAAGAATGGATGTTGAATCTTAAGATTTTAATGATATAGTAGTCAGATTTGGGAAGCCAGATACGACTTGTTTCCATCCAGAATCAATCACCAGTTACAAAGATATGTGTTATGGGAAATACATCGGGAGACAGTAGCGATTGATGCTTTCTCGCTACATTAGGGTAGTATGTTTTTATATGCATTTTCCATCATTCTGTCTCATAAACCGGTGTCTGCTTAAAATGAAGCAGGATGCTGCCTCTGGGGTACTAGTGTTACCGGACTGGTCAACGCAGCCATGGTTCCCTTTGATATCGGAATTAATGACAGTTTCTGATAAAGGTTCCCAAAAGAAGGCATTTACTGGTGTATCCGATAATTGGAGAGTAACATCCGTTACATGCCTGTATGGATCTGTTAATTTGCAGGTTTTAAAAAGAGGATTGTCTGGGCATACTGTGGACTTGCTTACAGCAGTCTGGCGGAAGAGCACTCAAAAGCAGTACATTTGCGAATCTGAGGTTGTGACTCTGTAAATGCTGCTTTCATATAACCATATAACCATAACAGCACGGAAACAGGCCATCTCGGCCCTTCAAGTCCGTGCCGAACATTTAAATTTTTTTTTTTTTTTTTTTTTTTTTCCCATTATGTAAAGAATGGGAAAAATTTCTGTGTACAAAAGAATATTGAATGTTGTACGGCACATGTCTCAAATGTCTTTGGTTTTCTCAACACTCTATTATGAGGGGTTGAGTTATAGTGCGATTTATTCAGCCAGAAGTACATTGTCCTCGTTTTTTATTGATGGGGTCGGAAAGACATCCTGTTGAGTCTCGTTCTTTCGTTTCCAGATTAATGAAAGGAATTTTAATTCCAGACCTTCTAAACCTAGGTATGGCAATCTGGAATATAGAGTGGTTTTAAGCTACTTCATCAATGGACTCTTGGTACGATTCTGATTTTGGCCAAATTCAGCATGAAGGTAGTCATGCTTATGGCACTTGTAACAAGAACAGAGAGTGCAGACATTACAAAAGTTTCAGATACACAGGATGGAAGTACCTCCGGATAATGTTATGTTTTACATTTATGACCTACTCGAAGTAGGGTCAGGTGTGACAGGATTCACGAGTGTTTTATTAGCATATTCAATGTGTCTATGTGTTAAGACCTATTTGTTGCAATACATTGAGGCTACAAAGGTCTCATGAAATATGAAAACAAGATTGTTTATCATTCACGAAAAACCATACAATATAGTGTCAGTTCAGACTATTTCAAGATGGTTAAAACAAGTCTTGGTTGCTGCAGGTGTTAACAGTGATGTTTTTACATCCCATTCGATTTAGCAGCAACATCGGCGGCCAGGGCGAAGGACGTCCCGTCGACCATATTCTCGCAGCCGCCGGGTGATCTAGTAAGTTGATGTTTCAACACTTTTACCATCGGCCTATTGCCAATACGGGGCTGTTTGCAGATACTATATTAAGTTCTGCTTAAATTCTCCTGGGTTAAAGGGGATACTGTTAATTTTATTATTCAAATAAATGAATTACTGCATTTTTTCATGCAAATGTCATTAATGCATTATTGATTATTTCTCGCTCCGAGTCAATCAATGCAGTGAGAAGCCAGGATTTGAATCTGTGGCATGAAATCACAAAGCTTTAAAGTCTTCACGTAGTCACTCACGTGACTCCGAAGTAAAATAGTAAGATTAAACGAGAACTTACCAGTTTGAAGTTTGATCTTTATTTTATGAGGAGTTACGTTGGTGATTATGTGCCCACCACACCTAACCCTCTGTCATAAAGGTCAGCTGGAAGTTCTAAAATGTACTCGTTTTTACTATGTTACTATGTTACTTCGTTATTGGTGTTTTGTGATTTCACACTGCTGCTTTGAAGATTGATGCGCATGCGCCCTGACGGGTCTTCTTCACGTTATCACCAACGTAACTCCTCATAAAATAAAGATCAAACTTCAAACTGGTAAGTTCTCGTTTAATCTTATTATTTCTCTCACTTCAGGTAGCCCTGGCATTCCCTCCCTTTCTATCCCTCCTCCACCCAAGTCGCACTAGCTTCTCATTTTCACCCTACAAACAGCTTACAATGGCCTGTTTCTTTTAGCATCATTACTTTTTTGTATACATTCATTGTACTTTATCTCTCCACATCACCGTCTATATCTCTCGTTTCCCTTATCCCTAACCAATCTGAAGAAGGGTCTCGACCCCAAACGTCACCCATTCTTTCTCTCCAGTGATGCTGCCTGTCCTGCTGAGTTTCTCCAGCTTTTTGTGTCTATCCAGTTATTGATGAATACGTGCTGCTTCATAGCTCTTCTGCGACAGTTTCTGCCAATCTGCTTATGTTTGAGAGCAGAGCGTTTGGGCAGATTGGATTTGTCCTGTTTTAGGGCAAATCCAACTCTAGCATCTTACAGACAGCGTTAGATGTCAGTTTTACAACTGTACCTGTACAGCTTAAGCTGGAGAAGCAGCTAGTTCTGGAGCTCAAGTCTTCAATACCACAGCTAGGAATGCTGCTGCTGACTACTGGGATATATCATTGCTGGAATAGTGCAGTTACACAACTCTGTATTTAAAGGGAGAACAAATCTCATCTGCAGGAGTAGGCAGATCTGGAGCTGGGTTCCCAAACTATTGCCATTCACGGACTACATCCATGTTGTTCCAGATACCTTTAGTTTTAGTTTAGAGAAACAGCCCATCAAGTCCACACCGACCAGCGATCACTCGTACACTAGTTCTATCCTAGACACTCGGGACAATTTACAGAAGCCAATTAACCTACAAACCTGCACATCGGTGGAATGTGGGAGGAAACCAGATCACCTGGAGAAAACTCACAGGAAAAATGTATAAACTACATACAGACACCACCTGTAGTCAGGATCGAACAGGGGCCGGTGGCGCTGTAAGGCGACAACTCTACCGCTGTGCCCTGTGCCACCACTCTAGTAACTTTCTGCAAGGTGTATATGGCTGCTGCACTGTCACTTCGGTGTCCCAAAATAGAAAGAATATGCCTCCTCTGTGCAGTTCTCGGTTATCTGATGCCATAGAAACAGATTCCCAACCACCCCTTCCCCCTACCCCTTTCCTGTAACTAGAAGAGTTCAGTTAACATTGTGGAGAGTTTTTTTTAAAGAATTGTAAAGACAGCAGCTGTTGTGCTGCATGTTGAAGACTAAATGTACTCACAAAACATCAATACAGAAGGTGGAGCAAACACATATTAATGTTCCATGAATCTCATGATTGAAGTTCTCACTCTTTATGCGACTTTCACAAACAACATTCAAATGGCCACAATGCTATAATAATTCCAAACATAGCATGATAAGAAATGATAAATAATCCATTCTACTTTGGTATCTTGTTAAATCTATTCAATGTAAAATCTGATATAGTAGCGGGTGACATAAAGTAGGTATGTTACAATACTTACCTTCAATGGCGCTGTAATTCTGCCACTGGCCGTGTGCGCGATTTTGGCACCTTTAAGGGGGGGGTGGGCTTAAAACGCGGGTTTCTCCTACCTTGTCCTGTATTATATTTCGTTGGAGTACAAGCGTTTGCTGAAAAATCGTTCCTAGGGGCGTTTTGAGGATTTTTTATTTTTATTAAATCGACAATGTCTGCCCTGGAGTCATTTTAAAATCAGCTCCTGAAGCCGTCAACGCCATTAACGGGGACGGATTTCACGTACGGGACAGGTAAACGAAAGTGGTTTCTTTTAATGTATAAAAGTGCTTCCTAAGAAGCCTTTAATTCACTTTTTTTCATGCGAAACGGTGATTTTATTCCCTGAACTAACGGCAGTATTTTTCATGCCGATACGGGGTTAAATTCACCGCAAATGAACGTTCCAAAAGATCGCGTTCCAGAAATCCTCACTCACACGATGATTTAAATGCCCATTAATTTACAGGTATTAAACATTCAATTCCTTCCCGTAGTGGATGTCCTCACATTCCTTGCTCGTTACGTCGAGGGAACAGGGAACTGCGTGGACGTGAAGGACCTGCATGGGAGCTGGACGAGCAAGAGGCAAGTGAAGGTAAAGCTGTGGGTGGACAAGGACGGAGCACTCCTCCACCCTCCCTCGGTTTTCACGATTGGAGGAAACCGAGGATACATGAGCTACGTGGGGCAACCCAGGCTGTGCAAGAAATGCAACAAGCCTGGGCATATGATGGCCCAATGCATTGCAGTTGTCTGCAAGAACTGCAAGACGGAGGGCCACGAGACAAAGGCCTGTCAGGCCAGCAAGAACTGCAACCTGTGCGGGGAGGCAGGCCACCTTTACAGAGCTTGCCCTAAAAGAGCCTGCACCTATGCACAGGTGACAAGAGGGGCTGCTGCCAACACCCCCAGGGTGGGCGAGACACCGCTCACCACTGTCCAGACTGCAGCAGAAAGCGGGAACAGGGACGAGGACAGCCCGACCACCTCGAGCCCCCAAGTGCCGGAAGGAGACTCCCAGCACCCTGCCCAGGAGGGAGAGTCGATAGAGGAGGGGGAACAGCAGGGGAAAAGGACGACGGTGACGTATAGAAGCACCAGAGGGTTCAGCCGAAAGAGCCGAGGTCGGAAAGGGCTGGTAAGTCCAAAAATAAATCCCCAAAAAGATCTCTTTCCCTGACAGAAGGCAGCAACCTCTCCTCGTCGGAGGATGAGGCGACCGGGAAGTCCCAACGATGGAGGCAGAGGAAGAAAACAGGGGAGGAAAAGAGAAAGGCCACGCCGATCATCCCCCAGCCCCAGGAGACCGAGAGCAAAGCAGCGGCCGAGGGGCTCCAGCCACTGGAGACCGGGATCATCGCAGCGGCCGATGGGGCCCAGCTCCGGGCAACTGGGAGTATTGCAACGGCCAATGGGCCCCAGCTCCGGGCGACTGGGAGCAGCGCAGAGGCTGATGGGCCCCAACTCCGGGCTTCCGGGAGCAGTGTACCAGCCACCGTACCCCAGCTACAGGAGACGGAGGAAGCAGCGCGCCCAGAATGGGGTGGAACGAGTAGGTCCCCCCCCAATGACACCTTGGGTTAAGCCACAGGAAACCCACCTCATCGAGGATGCCGGCACCGGGTTCCTGAGCCCAGGAAAGCTGAGGCAATTCACCGAAGCGGTGGGCATGAGGGGACACAAGAATGGTCAGTGACTCTAAAGACAATGGAGCTAAAACTGGCATCTTTAAACATGCGCAGTATAAAGAGCACTGCGCGATGTGTTAATGCCTTGCAGTACCTGGCCAAGGTCAAGGCAGATGTGACTTTTCTTCAGGAGTGCGGGCTGCCACACCCCCGCTGCTATCGGAGGTGGTCGCGATGGTGGCCCCACGGACTGTCGGTGTGGTCGGGGGGCAATGACTGTCGCGCTTCCGGCCTGGGGATCTTGCTGCGGGGAGGGAACTTCGCCATCACTGAGGTCAGGGAGGTGGTTGGGGGGCGTCTCCTCGTGGTGGATGTTATGTACCGTGGTTCTCCGCTCCGGCTGATTAATGTGTATGCCTCACCCGTGCAGAGAAAAAATTTGGTCATCAGGTGTGAGGTGCTCTCGGGGCTGCTGTACTTGCGCAAGTGTGGCCTGTCTCTCCCTCCTATGCCACAGGGATCACCCGGGCCGTCTTCCAGTTCATCTGGGGGTCGAGGATAGACCGGGTGCGACGGGCCACAATGTACAAGTCAGCAGACAAAGGGGGTAAAAGCGTGCCCAACGTCGCCCTCACCCTGATGGTCACCTTTGTGTGTGGCTGCATCAGGCGGAGTGTAGAACCAAGGCACGTGGGCACCAAGTGTCACTACCTGCTGAGGTTCTACCTGTCCCCAGTGTTGCGAAGGATGGGCCTGGTGCAGATGCCACGCAATGTGCCAGTCAGCTGGACATTGCCGCCCCATCTGTTGTCTGTGGAAAGGTTCTTCCTGACCAACACCTTTCACCACATGTCCATTGGGCAGTGGTCAGCACGGAATGTCCTGCAGGCACTGCAGGGAAAGGACTCGATGGATCCGGTGGCGTGGTTCCCAGAGCAGACTGCCCAGCTTGTCTGGCAAAATGCCTCATCGCCAGAACTCACCAACAAGCACCAAGACCTGGCTTGGCTGGCGGTGAGGGGAGCCCTCCCAGTCAGATCCTTCCTGCACCGTCGGAACCTCATTGCCAGCGCACGCTGCCCTCAGGACGGCTGCTATGGAGAGGTGACGGTTGCCCACCTCTTTGCAGAGTGTGGATTTGCAAAAAGAGTCTGGAGAAGTATGCAAGGGTCCCTGGAACGCTTTATCCCAAACAGCTCCGTCACAGAGGACTCTGTGATTTACGGACTGTTCCCAGGGACACATTCAGAGACTGACATCGAGTGCTGCTGGAGGGTCATCAACTCGGTGAAAGATGCTCCTTGGTCTGCCCGAGCGTTGTTCACCACCCAGCGGAGCGAGATTTCCGTCAGGGAATGTTGCCGACTGTCCCGCTGCAGACTACAGGAGTACGTGCTGAGGAACGCACTGAAGCTCGGTGCAGCCAATGCCAAGGCTCGGTGGGGGAGGACCACAGTCTAGGGTCCTTCCGCTGCTGGACATGGGTGGCACGGTGTGGTGGAGACGCCCCTCAAAATAAGGGAAGGTATCCCACGCCAGGGGGCCACATGAGTGGCAAGGGTGGGGGACGGATCTGTGGAATTTGAAAAAATGTATTAACTGCATTGAACAATTTGTATAGCCTCCGAAAATGTAGGATGAATTTTTCGCACGGTTCACGTATTGTATATATTTATTACCTGAATAAAGTCTATTTTGAAATTTAAAAAATTAAAATAAAAAAGATTACATCTCGGCATTTAATACAATCATCCCCTCCAAGCTGGTTACCAAACTCGCAGAACTGGGTCTCTGCGCATCCCTCTGCAATTGGATCCTCGACTTCCTCATTCACAGACCACAGTCTGTTCGTATTGGTGGAAATGTGTCAGCCTCGATTACAATCAGCACGGGAGCACCTCAAAGCTGCGTGCTCAGCCCCCTGCTGAACTCACTCTATACTGATGACTGCCGGTCATAGTGCGAACTCCATCATCAAGTTCGCTGACGACACCACTGTCGTGGGACGTATCACTGATGGGGATGAGTCAGAGTATTGAAGTGAGATCGAGCGACTGTCCATATGGTGCCAGCACAATAACCTGGCCCTCAACACCAGCAAAACCAAGGAACTGATTGTGGACTTTGGAAGGAGTAGGATGGGGACCCACAGTCCCATTTATATCAACGGGTCGATGGTTGAAAGGGTCAAGAGATTCTAATTCCTGGGCGTGCACATCTCTGAAGATCTTTTCTGGTCCGAGAACACTGATGCAATTATTAAGAAAGCACATCAGCGCCTCTACGTCCTGAGAAGATTACGGAGAGTCGGTTTGTCAAGGAGGACTCTCTCTAACTTCTACAGGTGCACAGTAGAGAGCATGCTGACCGGTTGCATCGTGGCTTGGTTCGGCAACTTGAGCGCCCTGGAGAGGAAAAGACTACAAAAAGTAGTAAACACTGCCCAGTCCATCATCGGCTCTGACCTCCCTTCCATCGAGGGGATCTATCGAGTCGCTGCCTCAAAAAGGCTGGCAGTATCATCAAGGACCCACACCATCCTGGCCACACACTCATCTCCTCGCTACCTTCAGATAGAAGGTACAGGAGCCTGAAGATTGCAATGACCAGGTTCAGGAACAGCAACTTCCCCACAGCCATCAGGCTATTAAACTCGGCTCGGACAAAACTCTGAACATTAATAGCCCATTATCTGTTATTTGCACTTAATTAGTTTATTTATTCATGTGTGTATATATTTATATAATAATAATAATAATAGATTTTATTTATATAGCGCTTTTCAGGACTCAAAGTCGCTTTACATTGAGAGTCAAGAATAAACAAAACAAAATAGAGCAGGAAGTCAGAGATGCAAAGGGGAGGGGAACATGGGACTAAGGGTATGCAGAGGTGAAGAGATGGGTCTTGAGGCGGGACTGGAAGATGGTGAGGGACTCAGAATTTCGGACCAGTTGTGGGAGGGAATTCCAGAGCCTGGGAGCTGCCCTGGAGAAGGCTCTGCCTCCAAAAGTGCAGAGGTTTGATTTCGGAGTGGAGAGGAGACCAGCTGACGTGGATCTGAGGGACCGTGAGGGTTGGTAGGGGGAGAGGAGGTCAGTGAGATAAGGGGGGGGGGGCAAGTTGTTGAGGGCTTTGTAGGTGAGGACCAGGATTTTGTAGGTGATCCGGTGGGAAATGGGAAGCCAGTGAAGTTCTTTGAGAACTGGGGTGATGTGGTGCCAGGATTTGGTGTGGGTAATGAGTCAAGCGGCTGCATTCTGGACCAGTTGGAGTCGGTTGATGCTGCTGGAATTGATTCCAAAGAGAAGAGAGTTACAGTAGTCCAGTCGGGAGGAGATGAAGGCATGGATGAGTCTTTCAGCAGCGGGGGTGTGAGAGAGGATCATATACCATTATATATTTATATAATGGTATATGGACACACTGATCCGTTCTGTAGTCATGCCTACTATGTTCTGTTGTGCTGAAGCATAGCAAGAATGTCATTGTCCTATCAGGGACACATGACAATAAACTCTCTTGAATCTTGAATCTTGAAAAGTTGCCCCTCAGGTACCTAATAAATCTTGCACCTGAAACCTATGTCTTTTGGTGCTCGATTCCCCTACCCAGGGTAAATGACTCTGTGCATTCACACTATCTATTCCCCTCATGATTTTATACACCTCTGTAAGATCACTCCTCAGTCTTCTGCACTCCAAGGAATAAATTACTAGTTTGTCCAACCTTGTCCTACAGCTCAGGGCCTTCACCTCATCCTTGGCAACATCCTCATTAATCTTCTCTGCACATTTTTTGCAGCTTCATGACATCCTTCCTAATGCAGGGTAACTAACACTGAACACAGTACTACGAATGCGGCCGCACCAATGTCATGTACAACCGTAACATAATGTCCCAACTTCGATACTCAATACCCTGGCTGATGACAGCCAATAGGCCAAAAACCTTATTTTCCACCCTATATACCTATGATGCCACTTTCAGGGAATTATGTAGCGATACTCCTAGATCCCTCTGCAATATCCCTCGGGGCCCTAGCATTCACTGTGAAGTTCCTTCATTTTTTAGGACAACTACTTTTAGAATTATTTTTTGTTTATTCACTCAGAAATGGCATTGGTATTTGTTTATTATTGTTACATGTACTGAGATGCAGTGAAAAAATTCTTTTGTATACTATCCAGGAAAATTGTACCATACATGAGTAAATCGGGTGGTGCAAAAGGGATTGTAAACAGAGTGCACAATATATTCTTACACCTACAGACAAAGTGCAGATTTTAAAAAAAGAAAGGGCCGCAACGAGGTTGATTAGAAGGTAGACACAAAATGCTGGAGTAACTCAGCGGGACAGGCAGCATCTCTGGAGAGAAGGAATGGGTGACGTTTCGGGTCGAGACCCTTCTTCAGACTGATGTCAGGGGAGCGGGCGGTACAGAGATAGAATGTAGTCGGAGACAGTAAGACTGGTGAGAGAACTGGGAAGGGGGAGGGTATGGAGAGGGAAATCAAAGGCTACTTGAAGTTAGAGAACAGCTGGGGTGTAAGCTACCCAAGTGAAATATGAGGTGTTGTTCCTCCAATTTGCGCTGGACCTCACTCTGACAGCGGAGGAGGCCCAGGACAGAAAGGTCAGATTGGGAATTGGAGGGGGAGTTAAAGTTCTGAGCAACCGGGAGATTTGGTAGGTTAAGGCGGACTGAGTGGAGGTGTTCAGCGAAACGGTTGCCGAGCCTGTGCTTGGTCTCGCCGATCAGGGCCGGATTTATGTATAAGCTTCACAAGCTTAAGCTTAGGGCCTCGAGATCTCGGAGGACCTCGGCAGGGCCGGATTTACCTATAGACCTCATAGGCTGAAGCCTAAGGCCTCAAAATCTAGGGGGCCTGCGGCCAAGGTGTTTTTTTCTCAGAGTAAAAAAAATCCCGAGAAAAAAAGAATTGGAGCACTGGAAGTTTGGGGGGAAAAAATTGCGACCAATCCGCGCCTGCGCAGTTGGGGGAAGCCGGTGATGCAGTAGCGACGCAAAATGTCGCTGTCTCTCCGCGCGTGCGCAGTGGGCCCGGGCGGGCTCAGATCTCCATTTGCACTCCACACAATCACCTCGATGCCTCCGTGTGCGGATGTGGCGCCGACGGACGAGAGGCCGAAGCAAAGAAGTCGAAGCCAAAGATCTGAATGGAAACGAGGCCGAAACGCCAATAAACCAAAAGTCTGAAGATGAAACGCCTATTAACCGAAAGGATGGGATGCCTAAATGCACACTAACCGAAAGGGCGGGACGCCTAAAAGCCAATGAACCAAAAAGCTGCGTCGCTTAAAAGCAAACTTACCGAATGGCCGCTCTGTCGAAACGCCACCTACCCGAAAGGCGGCGTCACCTAGAAGCCAAAGGACCGACTGCAGCTCAACAGAAAAGTCAAATAACGGACTTGAAGTTGCAGGGGGGGCGGGACTTGTCAGCGATTGGTCCAGACCCCCGCGTCCATCACATCACTGTGAAGGCATGAACATTGTCCCAAACCTCCGCTCCACCCGACCCGCAGCCCGCGGAGGGTGGCCGTGGAAGAGTGGGAGCTGTACATCTTCGACCGCTTTCAACTTGGTGCTTGGGTTCAGATTGCCCAGTCACCTATGGCTTGTGTGGGAAAATGAATCCCACGCTCCCGTCTCCCCCTTCTCTCTCCCCTCTTCTCTCTCTCCCCCTCTCTCTCTCCCTTCTCTCTCTCCCTTCTCTCTCCTCCTCTCTCCCCTCTTCTCTCTCCTCCTCTCTCTCCCCTCTTCTCTCTCTCCTCCTCTCTCTCCACTCTTCTCTCTCTCCTCCTCTCTCTTCCTCTCTATCCCTTCTCTCTCCCCCTTCTCTCTCTCTCCCCCCCCTCTCTCCCTTCTCTCTCTCCCCTTCTCTCCCCCTTCTCTCCTCCGTCTCCACCCGCGGGAGCGTCCCACAGTCACTGACCGCGATGCACCGCCATCGGACCCCAACCTCCACACCACGGTGATTCCCACGCACAAACAGGCAGCATCTCTCGAGAAAAGGAATGGGTGGCGTTTCGGGTAGATACCTTTCGGACGCACTCAGAAGAATGGGTGGGGACGGAGGAGAGCGAGAAGGGGGAGAGAAGGGGATAGATAGAATGGAGGGGGGGAGGAATCACCCTGGTGTGGGGGTTGGGGTCCGATGGCGGTGCATCGCGGTCAGTGACTGTGGGATGCTCCCGCGGCTGGAGACGGAGGAGAGAGAGAAGGGGGAGAGAAGGGGAGAGAGAGGGGGGCGGGGGAGAGAAGGGGAGAGAGAAGGGAGGGAGAGAGAGGAGGGAGAGAGAGAGGGGGAGAGAGAGAAGAGGGGAGAAAGAAGGGGGAGATGGGAGCGTGGGATTCATTTTCCCACACAAGCCATAGGTGACTGGGCAATCTGAACCCAAGCACCAAGTTGAAAGCGGCCGAAGGTGTACAGCCCCCACTCTCCCACGGCCACCCTCTCCCATGGCTGTGGGTCGGGTGGAGCGGAGTTTGGGACATTGTTCATGCCTTCACAGTGATGTGATGGACGCGGGGGTCTGTACCAATCGCTGACAAGTCCCGCCCCCCCGGCATTGTCAAGTCCGTTATTGGACTTTTCTGTTGAGCGGCAGTCGGTCCTTTGACCTGTAGGCGACGCCGCCTTTCGGGTAGGTGGCGTTTGGACAGAGCGGCCATTCGGTAAGTTTGCTTTTAGGCGATGCAGCTTTTCGGTTCGTTCGCTTTTAGGCGTCCCGCCCTTTCCGTTAATTTGCATTTAGGCTTCCCATCCTTTCGGTTAGTAGGCGTTTCGTCTTCGGACTATTTCGGTTTATTGGCGTTTCGGCCTCGTTTCCATTCAGTTCTTTGGCTTTGACTTCTTTGCTTCAGCTTCTTGTCTGTCGGCGCCACGTCCGCGTACCGATGCATCGTGTCTAGCAAAGATCCTAGGTGTCTACTCCAGGTAAGTAGTGGAATACTGCGATGCGGGAGTGCCCGTTTCTCCGGGCCGGGGGGGGGGGGGCTGCGGTGTCCGCAGCACAGAGTCGGAGCCTCGCTGCGTGGGAGGGACAGAGAGGGGGAGGGAGGGAGAGAGAGGGGGGATGTGAGAGGGGGAAAGGGGGGGTTGAGACAGAGGGGGGAGAGAAAGGGAGGGGAGGGGGAGAGAGCGAGAGGGGGAGAGAGAGTGAAGGGGAGGAGGGAGAGAGAGATGGGGAGGGAGAGAGAGGTGGAGGGAGAGGGAGTGGGAAGGAGGAGGGGGAGAGGGAAAGGGGGATTATCTTTAGTGAGATTGCAAAATTAAGGTCGGTTTTAGAGCAATTATATTTTCTCCTCCATATGAATATCAAACAATTGGAACTGCTTTCTTTTTTCTTGATAACAATACTGAAAAATATGTATTCCAAAGTTTGTGACTTTCATTTTGAATCATATTTTTTAATGTGCACACTAACACATTCGATCAGTAATAGGCAATCAAATCAACACACAAAACATTTTCTAAAAAAAAGGTTTTATTTACTGCAAAAACACAGTATTTTATTTGCAGTGTTTGCATGCTCCTTTATAAACATTTTACATAACATTTTACAGTATAACTTGATTATTAAAACAAGGACAGCTTCAATTCTTGATTTAAAAAAATGTATATAACAATGACACAATCATCCCATTCCAACCACTCATTACTCTTGACTCAACCAAAATTATTTCTGAAATATTGGTCATAACTTTGGTGCAAAAATGCTCCAAAATAAGGCTCAGAATGCACCAGAGAGCATCTAAAACCCCAGAGCGTCCAGGGCCCGCTTAAGGGCCCTGGACCCCGGCCGCAAGGGTCTTTGAGCTTCGGCTTGTGATATGCGCTGCGTGCACTTATTTCACATACATTTTTTGTAATCCTGCCCATGCCACCCCCCTCTTTGAAGAGCTTCGTACGGGCCTGGTGTATAATATTTTTGACACTGTCATAGGCCTTTCTTACATATGCTGTCACAACGCACTGTAGTATCTAAACAACTCTTCACTAATTTTCCTTGCCCTCCATTTCAGAATAATAGTGTTTTAAGCAATAACTGACACTAGCACTGGCAATAAATAAAGCGCAACTTCCAGCCCTTATCTCATTGGCCACGCTCGGCTGCACATCGGTGTCAATCTGGTGGACTCTTTCATCTTCCTCTCGTCATGGGATGGGGGATTGGGAGGGGCCTCACAAGTGGAATAGCCTAGGGCCTCTCTTCATCTAAATCCGGCCCTGTCGCTGATGTACAGAAGTTGACACCTGGAACAGCGGATACAGTATATAAGGTTGGAGGAGGTGCAAGTGAACCTCTGCCTCACCTGAAAAGACTGTTGGGGTCCTTGGATGGAGTCGAGGGGGGAGATAAAGGGACAGGTGTTGCATCTCCTGCGGTTGTAGGGGAAAGTACCTGGAGAGGGGGAGGTTTGGGTGGGAAGGGACAAGTTGACCAGGGAGTTGCGGGAGGGAACAGTCTCTGCGGAAAGCAGAAAGGGGTGGAGATGGGAAGATGTGGCTAGTAGTGGGATCCCGTTGGCGGTGGTGAAAGTATTGGAGGATTAAAAGCTGTTCTGTATTCTATCTGTCCCGCCCACTCCCCTGACATCCGTCTGAAGGAGGGTCTCGACTCCAAACATCACCCATTCCATCTCTCCTGTTCCGCTAAGTTACTCCCGCATTTTGTGTCTACCTCCCTTCCATTGACTTCATTTATAGCTCATGTTGCCGCGGCAAGGCCAGAAGCATATTTAAGGACGAGTCGCACCTTCGCTACTCCCTCTTCTCTCTTTACCCATCGGGCAAAAGGAATAGAAGTATGAAAACACACACCTCCAGATTCAGGGACAGTTTCTTCCCAGCTGTTATCAGGCAACTGAATCATCCTACCACAACCAGAGAACAATGCTGAACTACTATCTACCTCAATGGTGATCCTCAAGTCTAATATCTTTGATCAGACATTACTGTCTTTACCTCGCACTAAACGTTATTCCCTTATCATGTATCGATCCACTGTAAATGGCTCGAATGTAATCATGTGTTGTCTTTCCGCTCGCTGGTTAGCACGCAACAAAAGCTTTTCATTGTACCTCGATACAGCCTAACAATAAACTAAATTGATATCCGCTCCTTTGTCTCTCTGCCACTGGAGCCAAATTAGCCTTGCAATCCACACTCATTAATATCTCTTCCCACCCTGGGTGATTCCCCTCATTTGCTCCCTGATGAAGGTCACCAGATTTGACTGACCTGCATGAAGTACTGAGTTAAATTGGTGCAGCATAACGTAACCCATCCCAAACTAAATCTGAATGTTTTGGCAGAAGACAAATCGGGTCCCCATCAGGTACAGGTGAGTAGCTGGCATTGAGTCTTAAGCACTTCGCATAGATGTTCACTGAAAATAAATTGTTGACAGTCTTGGTGTTATATCTTAACATACAAAAAAGATGGTGGCTGAGTTTTGTTCTTTAGGAAATGTGTTTAATTGGTTCAGGCCTGGCGATGCACATATCTGTCAATGAAGCCCTTACAGAGGTCAACAAAATGACATCTACCAAAGAACAAAACTGTGCCACCAGAAAATCACCAGGTGAACTATGAACCCTACTAGATTGGAGGGGACAACCTTCAGTCGCATAAATTTAGATGTGCATATATCACTGTACAAATTGTATTTATTATTGCACTAGTATGTTATAAAGATGAAACGGTTGTCTTTGTTCTCCCAATTATTATGTAACACATATTAATTCTATAAAGAAGACATAAAAAAATGTCATTCATGTATATTTGAAATACAAATACATGCAGCTGACACACACAGCTTTAAGCAGATACTAGACTAAGTGGGACCCGTTGGGTCCCAGCCTCACACGGGAGGGCTGGTCACCCAACGCAATATTCCACCTCTCCACCAATTCCAATATTGTTGGCCAGTGGGGGGGCAGGGGGGGGGGGGGGCTTTCTGGAGCACTAGCATGGTGTTGTGGGCCGTAGTGACTGGTTTCCAGAGGACTAGTATGGACATTGTGGGCCAAATGGATTCTTGGGCTGGCAGCTCAGTCACTGAGACCACACACACACATTCACTCACGCACGCACTCACTCAACTCACTCACACACACACACACACACACACACACACACACTCCCATGCACACACACTCATACACAAACACACACACACATACACTCACAAACACACACACACATCACACACACACACTCACACAGGAACTCACACTCTCTCACACACACACACACAGACACACACGCGCACACACCACACACACTCATACACTCACTGACACACACCATATATATGGCAGTAAACCTTCTTGAATACTCACATGTTTGAGCGCGGCCTCTCCACTTTGGGGCTTCCTCAGTCAGCGGCACCTCCGCAATCAGCGTGACCTCTGCACTTACCGGAAATTACGCAATCAGCGCGACCTCTGCACTCACCGGAAATTACGCAATCAGCGCGACCTGTCCACTAAGCAGAAGTCACGAAATGAGCGGGACTTTTGAACCAAACACAGTCGGACCTAATAAAGCATTTATTCCTTCCAAACAGTCGGACCTAATAAAGCATTGCAGTTTCAAGCACAGACAGGGCAGCAGGCCAAACAACTCATGGCATTGTCATTAACAAATCATTTATTGCAAGTACATTGCAGAATCACAGTTCAGTTGATTCACAGCTTAGAATGAGAGTCGTGGCCTCTCCTTGCGATCTTGCAGAGTGACTGAGTCATGTCCAGGAATCTGGGGTTTTATAATCCTGCCCCCCCCCCGGAAGGGGCGTTACCTTCATCATGGTGATTGACTGGCGAGAGGGATCTCAAGGTTTTTATAAACGCTCATAACTTTTTTATTTTTCATCGATGGGAAAAATCCTCGGGGCCTGCTCAGCAGAGGAGGACTGTGAGTAAGATGGCCTAAAATCGTAGCGATATATGGTAGAGTTTTTTTCTAAAATCAATAAACAGCGCAGACAGGAAGTGGTCAAGATGAGACTTTTAATTATATAGATTGTGTAAGATATGAGGTTTAACACCTGTTAGCAATATCCCAACTTGTAGTTGTTGCATTAATGTTTTGCTAAGAAAGGATTTCATATTGATTACTTTACCAATGCAGATTTTTAAATGCACAATAGTCCTTTGGCAAGAATTTTTGCAAAGGTTTCACTATTTTCACAGCTGGAATACTGCCATAGAATAGTGAGTGCAGAAATGTGGAGAACGAGAGAGTGAATAGGGTCCAGCGTTAGTGCTAGGAATATGATAAGGAAACGTTTGTTAAGGGTGAAAGCATGTTTTGCAGGTTCTCCAGTACAAACATGCAAACCTGCAAATTGAATGCCTGGGAATAGAAGGAGAGTTTTCATGTCTGATGCATTGATAATTTAGGCCTCTTATGTGTGGTATAGGGACAGTCTAAGTTAATTTTACTTCAATTAACTCGAGCTTGCTGTATCCACAATAAGAACCTTGTGGATTAATAGTCAAAGATTAGAGCATATTTAGGAACTAGACATTCGAGTTACATTAACAGAGGATTAAGTAAATCTGATTGTAGGTGGCCTGAAGGTTTATTTATGCTGGATGTCAGGTCATGTATGGTTATGTTTAAAGTTGAATGTTTTGTTGTCATTTACAACTTGTCAAAAAGATTAAAGAGAATAATAAAGGCTAGTATTTATTATTTTAATGCAATGTTCCTTGAATAATTTCCAGCAAGACCAGATGAGCTGGAGAATTGAACATCTCAATGGATAAAAGCAACGATATGAATATTCTAAGTATGGGACTTTCTTTAGGAGGTGAAGCACACAAAATGTCCAGCCCAGAGCACTAAAAACCTGTGTAGACTAACTGGCTGGAGTATTCAATATAACTTCAGCTGTTCACTTCTGTATCTGTGGTTCCCACCTGCTTCAAAAGAGCTTCTCTTGTACCAGTGCCCAAGAAGAGAACGGTGACCAGTCTCAATGATTGCCGTCTGGTAGCACTTACATCCACCGCAATGAAGAGCTTCGCGGGATTGGATCTGGCGCATATAAACACCAGCCTCAGAAATGACAAGGATCCATTCAATTTGCTATATCACTGCCTGTTCAGTCCACACTGAACCATCTGGATAACAGCAACACGTATGTCAGGCTGCTGTTCAAAACCTACACTTTGGCATTCAACACAATTATTCCCTCCAAACTTTTCATCAACTACCAGAACTTGGCCTTTGTACCTCCCTTTGCACAATCTTTGACTTCTTCATTAGCATGACTCAATCAGTGCGGATTGGTAACATCTCCTCCTCACTGGCCATCAACACAGGTGCACCTCGAGGCTACGTGCTTAGCCCCTAGCTCTATTCTCTTGACACCCGTGACTGTGCAGCTAAGCACAGCTCCAGTGCCATCAATAAATTCACCTACAAAACAACTATTGTTGGCTAATTCACAGGGGGCGATGAGTCGGCATAGAAGAATGAAATAGAACACCTGATTGAGTGGTGGCACACCAACAAACTCTCACTCAACGACAACAAAATTAAGAAACTAATTGTTGATTTCTGAAGGAGGAAGTTGGGTGGTCATGTGCCAGTTTTCAATGGTGGGTCAGCAGTAATGAGAGTTAGGCACTTCATGTTCTGTCCGGGGCCCAGACAAAGATGTAATCATGAAGAAAGCATGATAGTGCCTCAACTTTCTCAGAAATTTAAGGAGATTTGGCATGTCACTGAATGCTATCACAAACATCTGCAGATGCACTATTGAATGTATCTTGAATAGTTACATCATGGCCTGGTACAGCAATTCCAATGCTCAGGAATGCAAGAGGCAGGAAGGAGAAGTGGACTCAGCCCAGTCCATCATGGGCACAGCTCTCCCCATCACTGCAAGCATCTGCATGAGGTACTGCCTCATGAAGGCGACATCTATCATCCAACCCAGGAGCGATGGTACGCAATGCCACACCACCAGGCTCAGGAACAACTATTTTTCTACAATTATAATGATACGATACAATACGATACGATATGATAACATTTATTCATCCCCGGAGGGAAATTGGTCTACAAGGTACATATAAACTTGAAATTAAAAGTGAAAACAAAAAGGAAAAGACAAGCGACTGTTGGTTGGCTGCCGTGTGCACAGCGCCTTCACCGGAACAAATAAACAAACACAGACTTATCCCCTGGGAGGAAGATTCTAAACTAGAGTGCACCCCCCTCATCAACACCGGGTCCCCCTTTATTCTTCCACCGTGCCTCACAGCGGTCCGCCCACGCCGGGTCCCCATTGTTCTTCACAGCTGTCCCCTCATGCTGGGTCCCCATTGTCTTCCCCTCCCCCTCACGGTGATCGCCTGCGAGGCCCCACCGCCACCGAGGCTCCCTTTGCCGCTGAGGCTCCCGCCATCGCCAATGCTCCCAGTGCTGCCGCCGAGGCTTCACCACAGTCCCCTGCGAGCTGTGGGGCAAGTCGGGCCTACCGGGGCATTCCGGTCTTCAGTCGTCATTCTGGTCATCAGCAGCGAGGTTGCTTGGTGGGTGGACTGGGCCCGCACGGCTCCCCGGGACACTCCCGTTGCGCGCGCAGCTCCCCAGGACACTCCCACCACACTGGGACAATTCATAATCTTCATGAATTGACCTGCACAACCCTAATCCTACTTTGGCAATGGAATACTACAAGCTACCCCTTGCATTTTTTGTTATTCACTAATATCTTGTTGTTGCACAGACTTTTTATTTTCACTGACTTGTATACAGTATTTCATGTATAATTTATGTTTTGTTTTGTCTGAATCAATAAACATGTGATGCCGCTGCAAGCAAGCTTTTCATTATATCTAAACCTCACTCCACTTGTGCACGTGGCGATAACTCACTTGAGTTGACACTGCAAAGAGAAATTCCTATGTGATTCGTTGTTCACTTCCTAGCTGTTCAAGTTTCCAACTCTGAGCAATTTCTGGAGGTATTTCCCAAATATAATAAATAAATAATGATCAATTATCGCATTCATCACAAAAACAGATATGCCAGGGTGTTGTTCACATTACAATCATCCCCTTCAACCCAGTTACCAAGCTCATGAAACTGGGTCTCTGTGCATCCCTCTGCAACTGGTTCCTCAACTGCCTCATCCACAGACCACAATCTGTACAAATTGACAACACTTCCTCCTCAATAACCATCAGCACAGGAACACCTCAAGACTGCATGCTCAGCTTCCTTTTATACTCACTCTACACTCGTGGCTGCATAGCCAGACACAGTTCCAACTCCATCTTCAAATGCACTGACAACACCACCATTGTTAGATTCACCAGCGCTAACACCGTTGGTGGATGAATTACAGATGACGATGAGTCAGAGTATAGGAGGGAGATCGAACAACTGACCAAATGGTAAAGAACAACAACCTTCCTTTCAACGTCAGTAAAACCAAGGAACTGATTGTTGACTTTGGAAGAGGAAGATTGAGCATCCACAAACCTGTCTTCTTCTGGTGGTGGAGAGAGTCAAAAACATCAAATTCCTGGGCATGCATATCTCTGATCTGGCCTGGACAAAGCTCATTGATGCAATCATAAAGAAAGCGCCATCAACGTTCTACTTTTTAGAAGATTAAGGAGACTTGGTATGTCAACAAAAGCTCTCCTGAACTCCTAAGGGTATACAGTAGAGAGCACATTGACTGGTTGCATCACAGCTTGGTTCGGCAACTCGAACGCCCAGGAACGAAGAAAATTGCAAAAAGTGGCAAAGATTGCCCAGGCCATCACGGGTACTGACCTCCCCACCATCATTGGGATTTACAAGAGTTGCTGCCTCAAAAAAGCAGCCAGCATCATCAGAGACCCACACCACCCTGACGACACACTCATTTCATTCCTGCAATTGGGAAGATGGAACAGGAGCCTGAAAACTATAAAATCCAGGTTCAGAGGAAGCCTCTTCTCTACAACCATCAGGCTATTAAGCATTACAACCTCCAATATATATATATATCTCTATCTCTATCTCTATCTCTATCTCTATCTCTATCTCTATCTCTATCTCTATATATCTATATCTATATCTATATATACACACACACATATATATATATACACACACACACATATATATATAGTGATACTAGACCAAGTGCAGACCCGTTGGGTCTGGACCCCGAACGTGCTTCAGATCCCGGGGCAAAAATCGCTAGCGAAAGAAAAAAAAATGGCGTCGTTTTTGGAGCAGAGCCGGTCGGCAGCAGCCGTTATGGTGGCTGGCCAGCAGGAGAAGACAGAATGAGTGAGTGGGGGGGGGGGGGGGGGAGAGAGAAGGATTTTATTAAAAATGTCTACATAAACACGACGAAATTTAATCAGGAGTGGATACTTGGAATGAAAAGTGAAATCTCTACCGAAATGGAAAAAATCTCGGCGTTTCTGCATGTGGTGTTGGCGTAGCAACGAATCAAAGGAAGGCTGGCACCCACAAGACAGACAGAAACACACACACACAGGCAGAAACACACACACACACACAGAGTTTTAAATATAGATATATATATAGATATATATATAGTGATATATATATCTATCTATATATAAATAAATATATATAGTTATATATGTAATACTGCTGTTTCCACATTGCAACTGGTTGAGTGGCGTTCACCTGTAATAAAGAATGTATGCTTTCAAATTGCCTTATTGTGTCATACCCATAAATTGTTTTCAATTATATAAATTTCATATACAAAGGGCTTCCAAATGTGATACTGGCTCCCTGCATTGTGCAGATTCAAGTAAATAGGTGCATTAAAAATCAAGAAAACTCTTGGGTTGGAATATCTATATGAACATATTAAGCCTTGGGTATGCTTCACAGATGTTAACCACAGTTCAGGTAATAGGAGCTCAAGTTCCCACCTACATGCTGTCTCTACCTAATACTATCTGCCAGGTTCCATCTTTGACACACAAGTGTGCATAAAATAGCCAAGTAGAAACATATCTGAATTCATCAGAGACTTTGCTTGCCATGGTGAAATTGATTCACAAGATTATGTAAAATATTTCTTATTGTATATTCAGGATGCACTGACGCTGGGAGTTGCCATCATGCCCAGAAGACACTCATCCCATGGGACAATGTTGAACCACAAAGATGCTGCCACCACCTTCATCATGAAATGAGGGACAGATTGGGTGTGAGTCACAGCAGAAGATGGAAGCAGAGGAAATTGGAGGCAGAGACAATTTTTGGTGCATACAAACATTAAAAAAACAGTTTTATACTTATATTTTCTTGAAACTGCAAGTTATGATTTCCTGTCAACGTTTATCTTTAAAATATTACAACATTCATGCTGTAGTTCGCCTTGAGAGCATTTGTAAAAATAATTCGTTTGTTCACTGTAATTACATAAATATTGTTCTAAGAATTATTTGGTTAAGAAAAATAGATGCTTTCCTTGTTTTTCTGGTGCAGCAACTATCAGTTAAAAAGAAGAATAACTGTCAAACATTTCCTAAAAAAATGCTCTGCGATTTAAGTTATAGTTGCTTTGGATTAAGTTGGGGGGAAAAACAACTACATAATTACTCTCTCTGCCTAAGAAAAGGTGTGCTTCAATATTTTGCACTGAAAGCATCAAATTAGGATTTTTGCACAGAGCACATACTCAGACTGCTGCATCTGGGGATTTAGATGGAAGTGTATACTTCATAAATCTGTTCAGTTGATGGTATGGTAACTTCAGGAAGAATATCTACTCAAAACCTATGCTTTTTAAAGTATAGAATATAAATGGCTGTATTTTCCTTACCCTGTGGAATACGAAGAATTTTAGAGTCAATTTTATAAAAAACGCATTCTGACATTTTTCCATCTAATAAAAATGATGGAAGGAGCACATTTAAATATGTACTGATGCATGGAACCATACATGCCCGTGAATTGAGCACATTGTCTGCAGATTATAGAACCTTGAAAAACGCAGGCTTGGATGTAGTTGATAATCTGTTCAGTTGAGAGAATGATCATTCTGGAAATCAAGTCCAATTTCAGACCTTTAAAACAAACTGAGGCAGCAGAGTAAAGGCACACAGAGTTAAAATTGAATGTTATGTGGAACTTTATTATTGTCTTTTATTCTTTTTCGCTATATTTATACATTTTATTTGATGTTGGGATCTTTGTGGAATGAAGGACAGTGGATGAAAATATTTTGAAAAACTTTGTGACATCGGCACAATTTTGGCCACTTCATTCATATTGATTTTTGCCACTTTTGCAGTTGCAGAGTTTGACTTGTTGCTGCCTTAAGGATATGAAATGTGAGGCAATTAACAGTGTGATATAAAATGTCAAGTCTGTGCATGGCAACAGGTTGTGATACTTAAATGGAGCACATGAAAATGCAACATCAGACTATGATGCCAGAAGGGAGATAGGCAATTTTTTCGCCGACTGCCGGCAACTGTCATAGTCGTAGCAGGTCGCCAAAAAAACGGCGACTGGAGCCCCCTACGACAATGTCTACGCCAATGTCTACAACAACCTACCACCTAGTCAACGTCAAACTACGGCAAGCTACTGACAACTGGCGACCCATTAGGACGTCCACCTACGACCACACCTACGACAACCTACGTCCACCTGCAACAAGCTACGACCAGATACGACCCTGTCAGCGACAACTGAAGATAACTTAAGACAATTCAGTCGCCGGTTGACGTGGGTTGACGTGGGTAGTCGCCAATGGACTTCACCGAAGTCAGCACCGGCGACAACCTACATCACCTGGCGAGAACCTACGTTACCCTGCGACAACTTACGACAGCACCTTCGTCAGGAGAAGTCAAGCTACGCTCATTACATTAGCGTCAAGCCAACTGTTGCCAAAAAGTTTTGAACATTTCAAAATCCAGCAGCGACCAGAAAAATGCTACGATTCTTTGGGCCACTGAGGAGACTACTCACGACCATACAGGCAACACCCTGGCAACCATGTGGCGACAGCTCAGTTGCCTGTAGTCGCCTAAAAAATCGCCTAAGTGGGACAAGCCCATAACAAAGTTATAACTAAATATAACTAAAAGTCATATTCTGCTTGGGTAACCTACAGCCCAATGATATGAATATTGAATTTTCCAATTTCAGTTAACCCACTCTCTAATGTTCCTTTAATAGTTCCACCAGTTCACACTCTTTCTCTCTTTGTTCATCTTGTCCATCCTCCCTCACAAATTACTTAGAATCATCATCCTTACCTACATAGTTCCATCTGTCATCACCCACATACAAATCTTCCTGGGTTTCTCTCCCTTTGTTCACCTTTTCCATTCCTGTCCCATATGGTTCCATTTGCCCATCAATCCTTCCTTAATTAGTTCCTGTCTCTACCATCCCCCTCTCCTCCCCCACCCAGCTTCAATTGCCTATTTTGTTTCCTTATGTTTCCACCTAGCACTTATCACCCACTCCCTTTGCACTCCCCCCTCCACTTCCTCCACCTGGCTTCATCTGCCCAACATTCTCCCTGATCTGGTCCCATCTCTCTCCCCTCTACACTCTCACTCCTGAAACATCGACCATCCCTTTCCCTCCACTGTCTTGTTTGACTCCTGAGTTCTTCCAGCAGTTTAGTTTTGGTGCCTTAGTTATGTGGAATTTAGCCACAGTAAGCTAGACCCACTGATGTCAGTACTTTGAAAATTGACCCTTATATATTTTGAATAAGAAATAATTTAAGATATATGTGGCAATAAGTGTATTGCAATTGTGATCATAACATATTTTCTCAAGTAGATAAAAAGTAATTCATGTCTACCTTTAATTTAAACCAGCACCTGCAGTTCTTTCCGACACAAATGTAATTCATGGTTTGTTTGCATATTCATCACTATTTTAAAAATGTAAGTACCTCAATTCTTTATTACAAATGACTATTCTCTAAATTAAACAATAAATATGCAAATTGACAGAATTATCTGAACAGATTAAAAAAAGGGTAAAATCACACCATGGGGAAGCAAGGGTGATCGTAAGCACCAGAAAGTAAGGGGTTTATGCCAAGAGAACAGGCAGAAGACCAGACACCACGAGAACGGGAAAGTCCCATTTATAAGATGACGAGACAAGAATATATATGAAGACTATCAGCTGGCTAAGTGTACAATAGACACCAGGGAAATGCATTGAAAATTGTCTAGATCAATGGCTGCCAGAGAACAGCAAAAATTTTAATACATGGCAGTCACAGAATGTAAATAATTCAAATTACATATTTCAAGAAGTTATTCTGACAATTTTTTTTCTTTTTGTCTTCTTAGGAAAACTATGGTGTGTGCAACTGGGCAGTTTCATGAGTACCCATTACCGCTCAGTACCTAGTCTAAATGACCAGACTCTGTGTGCAAACTTAGACAGCCAGTGCTCCCTGACCTTGCAACATACTGATGACCAAGTTAGAAAATGTAGGCTAACTCCTTTATCTTAATTAAAGAGATAATTTATATGGCAGAATTATATGGTAGCTTTACAAAATAAGTTGTCAAATGAGCTCATATCATGTTTCAATTATAAAAGCATCATACATCAATGTCCAACATGATCTAAGACCCAAAGTTCTTTCTTCCTAAGGCAGCTTATAGCGGTTGTTTTTCTGGGTTCTGATGTGGTTAATAAGGCCAATTCAGGAATCGCGAACTCCACCATTTTCTCAGGGTTTCAGCGTGTTCTTGATGCATGACCTCAAAGGTTTCAAAACTATCCCGAATGTTCCTTTTCCACTTTATGTGATCATAGATTTGAAGTCAGTGAAGATGTTGCATTTGTTCAAGGAGATTTTGGCACATCTTCCAATCTTTTATTTTTGTTTACTGGGAAATCTCCTTCTATGAGCTTGGAGTAGAGGGTCTATTTTGGATGCATGCCCGTGATTTGGGACAGCCGATGCAAGCAGCTAAGTGTAAATTCAAAAAGTGAGCATGTTGACCAAGGAGAGGACACTGCCATTGGTTTGCTTGTTCTGAGTGAGTTTGGAGGGGTGAGCAACCAAGGCCTTAGTGATATTGTTCCATGACTCCAAAGCTCGCACAGTGGTGCTGTGGGTAGTGCATCTATCTTATACCGCCAGTGACCCAGATTTAATTCTGATCTCCAGTGCTATCTGTGTGGGGCTTGCACATTCTCCATATGACCATGTGGATTCCCCCAAGTGCTCCCAAAGGACATGCTGGTTGCTGGATTACAGTCAATTACCCACTGGCATCAGTGAGTGGGTGGCGAATCAGACTGTTAATGGACATGTATGAGAGAATGTATTTCAGGGACATAAATGGGGAATGGGATTGCTCTGAGAGTTGACATCGACTTGATAGGCCAACTATCTAGGTCTAGGTCATTGGGAGATATAAAAATATGGATACATTATGAATTGTCACAGCTTTGTGAGATTGTGAAAAGATCTGATAAGATTGAAGTGAAGAGAATTGTTCTAGGCAGAGAAATAGCAGCTCCTAAGCAAAAAATAGTTACTAATAAATCCAATGGAGAATTGCAGAGAAACATCCAAAAATTGTTCAGAATGTAAAGCTTACTCCACAAGGAGTGGAGGCCACAAGCAAAGAGGCTTTAAGGTAGAGGTACAAAGGGAGAACAAGGGAGAACGGAACAAAAGGCAGATAGGGTTTACTGAAGAAAAGTGGATGGTGTCTTGAAAGGACTAAGCATCCTTTCATGGGTGTCAGTTAGACCAAATTAACTTCTGTGCTCTAAGTACTATGCCAACCGGTAAAAAAGAATTGAAGCAACCATTGGAGTTAAAAATATGATACAAACGTTTTACATTAAATGGCATAAATTGGAAAAACTTCCTCCATTCTTTAGTGCCAAGTTATGAGTGCTCTTTGATAGCAGGTTTACTTTGAAATCTGAAGTTCATTTCCTATGTCTGACCTAATGCTATAAATTAAGTTGAGATTTATATTTCATAATCATGGATAATATTATCAGATGTGTGATTTTTGGTTGAGAAACTAAACTGGTTCCCCAGATCAAAGCAAATTAAACTAATGTTTCATCACTTTGCTGTTTATGTGTCTTGCTGAGCTCAAATTGGCTGCCAAATGTATCTGCCATATGGTGATTGCTCTTCAGAAAGATTGGTGTGCCATTCTGGGACGCCCTGAGGAAATGTGAGGAGTGCTATATAAATGCAAATTCCGTTCCATCAGTCTTCAAGACTGCATGGCATATTGCGCATGGAAATGGTGAAGAAATAAGCAAATCCAGCAAATAAGAAACCAAAGGTGAAAGTATCTGTCAGCAGTGACTGGAAATAGTTAATTATTTATGTATTTCAACAAGATGTAACTGTAGGTGTTGCTGATCAATAATTCTGAGCTCAGTTTGTAAACATGGTTTAGAACAGTAATGTGAGAGTGATTTTATCTCTTATGCATTCAAAGGAAAAGAAAGCCCTTGTGCCTGTATTGCAGCAGTCAAAATGTTACAACTTTCCAAGGCTATTGCAGTTTATGAAGGGTTTTTTTCAGCAGAGTCACTGTTGTAATGAGGGAAGTTTAAAAAGTTAAACTGAACACAGAAAGATCTAGTAAGCAGCAAAAAGGCAAGAACATTTGCTTTGTGTAGGAAGGAACTGCAGATGCTGGTTTAAACCGACAATAGACACAAATGCTGGAATAACTCGGCGGGACAGGCAGCATCTCTGGAGAGAAGGAATGGGTGATGTTTCGGGTCGTGACCCTTCTTCAGACAAATTCTTTAGAAGTTGCTTTAGTGGTCTTGACAGAGGCATCTCTTCTACTAGGTATCTCCAGAACTCAGTTTAACTTCAAAACACACAACTGATAAGGCAGAGATACACAGTCTAATTCGTCAGTGAGAAACAGCATCAATGACAAAGCAACAGTCCCTTGGTATTGCACTGAAATGTCAATCTGGATTATGCATTCAAGTAACTAGTGAAAGGGTTCACACACAAATGCTTGACTGAGAGGGAGGCATGTTACAATTCAATCAAAAAATCACCTTGAAAACAAGTCATTATAAAGCTGTCTTGGTGAATTCTTCCTTTGTGCTTAAAACATACCTTTGGGGGAACTCAACATGTCAGGCTGCACCGGGCGGTCACGGTGGCGCAGCGATAGAGTTGCTGCCTTACAGCGAATGCAGTGCCGGAGACCCGGGTTCGATCCTGACTACGGATGCTGCCTGTACGGAGTTTGTACGTTCTCCCTGTGACCTGTGTGGGTTTTCTCTGAGATCTTCGGTTTCCTCCCACACTCGAAAGACGTACAGGTTTGTAGGTTAATTGACTTGGTAAATGTAAAAATTGTCCCTAGTGGGTGTGGGATAGTGCTGGTGTGCGGGGATCGCTGGTCGGCGCGGACCCAGTGGGCCGAAGGGCCTGTTTCCTCGCTGTATCTAAAAAAAAATTGTGGAGGGAAATGAACAGATGACATTTCAGTGCAGGATGCTTCTTCATGACTTGAGTAGCTGGAAGAAAGAAATGAGAGGATGGGATGGGGCAAGAGCCAGCAAGTGGATTCAGATAAGAGGTTTTCATTGTCAGTTGGGGGAGAGAAAGTTAGAGATAGTCACAATGACTGGAGGTGATAAGTGGAGAGGACAAAGGGGCGTAAAAGGTGGCAACTGATAACAAAGAAAGGTGAGGAGTGAAATGTGGAATGTGAGGGAAGGATGGTGTTAGAAGGACGGTGGGGAAAGAAAGGGGATGGATAATAGGGAAGTCAGAGAAGTTAGGAATGGGTAGTAAACAAAAGGAGGAGTTGGAAAAGGGGAAGGAACTGGGTGATGGGGACAGGAGGAATAGAAAGAAAGGTGTGTGTCAGAGGACCCCAGGTGGATGAAAGGAAAGAGAATAATTTTACTGAACAAATTACAAGCCCAACGTTATATTAAATTGGCAATACTGAAGGGATTGGGAAGGAATGTAAGCTCAACAGTTTGCATTATCTAACTTCTTAAAAAATCCACATTAATCACTGAAATAACTTAATCAAGTATATTTGACCAGCAACAAAATTAAAAAATATATATCTTAAATAACAAATTGGAATTTTGCTCTCACTTTGAGAGATCTCTGTATTGCAGAACAGATTGAAGAGTAAGCAAGGCTCATGAAAAATCAATGATCAGATAATGCCATCCCGAGAACATTAGTAAAATCACATAAGCAGTGTAAAATTCATGTGTAAATATTGAATGTGATCGGCTGAATCAGTAGACCTGATGATAGATTAGTCATGGAATACAATAGACCTAATGATAAATTAGTCATGGAGTCATTCAGCCCAAATCCAAGGAAAAGGCATTGGCCAGAGGAAGCAGCAAACCAGAGGACTGGAAGAAATTCAGAACTCAACAGAGGAGGACAGGGGTTAATTAAGAGGGGGGGGGGTGCATGAAAGAAAGCTTGTGGGGAATTTAAAAACGGACTCTAAAAGCTTCTTCAGATATGTAAAATGGAAAAGATTAGTTAAGACAAATGTTGGCCCCTTACAATCAAAGACAGGTGAATTTATAATGGGAAACAAGGAAATGGCAGAACAGTTAAACGAGTACTTTGGTTCTGTCTTCACTAAGGAAGACACAAACGATCTCCCAGAAAAACTAGGAGGCCGAGGATCTAGGGGGAGGGAGGAACTGAAGGGAATCCACATGAGTCAGGAAATGGTGTTAGGTAAACTGTTGGGACTGAAGGCAGATAAATACCCTGGGCCAGCTGGTCTGCATCCCAGAGTACTCAAGGAAGTGGCCCAAGAAATCGTGGAGGCATTGGTGATCATTTTCCAATGTTCTCTCAACTCTGGATCAGTTCCTGTGGACTGGAGGGCAGCCAATGTAACCCCACTTTTTAAGAAAAGAGGAGAGAGAAAACGGGGAATTATTTACCAGTTAACCATACATCGTTAGTGGGGAAGATGCTTGAATCGATTGTTAAAGATACACTATTATAGCAGTGAATTTGGAAAGCAGTGACAGGATCAGTCAAAGTCAGCATGGATTTCTGAAGGGGAGATCATGCTTGACTAATCTTCTGGAATTTTTTGAGGATGTAACAAGTAGAATGGATAAGGGAGGGCCAGTCGATGTGGTGTATCTGGACTTTCAAAAATCCTATGACAAGGTCCCAAATAAGAGATTAGTCTGCAAAATTAGAGCACATGGTATTGGGGGTAGGGTATTGATGTGGATAGAGAACTGGTTGGCAGTCAGGAAGCAAAGAGTAGGAATTAACAGGTCCTTTTCGGAATTGCAAGCAGTGACTAGTAGGGTGCCGCAAGGCTCGGTGCTGGGATCCCAGTTATTTACAATATATATTAACGATTTAGACAAGGGATTTAAATGTGACATTCCAAGTTTGCGGATGACACAAAACTGGATGGCAGTGTGAGCTGCGATGAGGATGTTATGAGGCTGCAGGGTGACTTGGATAGGTTGGGTGAGTGGGCAGATGCATGGCAAATGCAGTATAATGTGGTTAAATGTGAGGTTATCCACATTTGTGGCAAGAACAGGAAGGCAGATTATTACCTGAATGGTGTCAGATTATGAAAAGGGGAGGTGCAACAAGACCTGGGTGTGCTTGTACATCAGTCACTGAAAGTGAGCATGCATGCAGAGCAGGCAGTGAAGAAAGCTAATGGCATGTTGGCCTTCATAGCAAGGGGATTTAAGTTTAGGAGCAAGGAGGTCCTACTGCAGTTGTACAGGGCTCTGGCGACACCGCACCTGGAGTATTGTGTGCAATTTTGGTCTCCTAATTTGAGGAAGGACATTATTGCTATTGAGGGAATGCAGCGTAGGTTCACAAGGTTAATTCCCGGGATGGCGGGACTGACATACAGCATGATGAAAGAATGGGTTGACTGGGCTTGTATTCACTGGAATTTAGAAGGATGTGGGGATCTTACAGAAACATATATAATATTTAAAAGGTTGGACAGACTAGATGCAGGAAAAATGTTCCCCATGTTGGGGGAGTCCAGAACCAGGGGTCACAGTTTAAGAATAAGGGGAGACCCTCACCTGGGGCGCCGTCGAGTATGGCTGCCCTGCCAGCAGCTGTTAGTTTTTTCACCCTTTTTTTTATTTTTAGTTAGTTGAAAGTGTTTGTTTTGGAGGTCTTTAGTCTTTTTATGTGGGGGGGGGAAGGGGGAAGGGGGAAACTATTTTCTCAGTCCCTACCTGGTCGGAGTTGCGGTTTTTCTCCGAGCCGTATCTTCGCCCCTTCCTCGCGGCCTACGGGCAGACTGGAGCGGCGTTTTCCTGCCGGGACCGGCCAGGACTTCAGCTTCGGCGGCGGCACAGCGCTGAAGTACCATCGCGGAGCGGGCGATGCCTAACCCGGGTCGCCGTGCAGCAGGCTCCGGAGAGCTGTGACCGCCGGCACCAACATCGCGGAGCTGCGGTCTGCGGTCAGTGGAGCTTCCAGCCGCGGGCGGCGCTGAATCCTAAACACCGCGGAGCCTGGGATCTCACGACGAGGTCGCCAGAGTCAGAGCATCGACCAGCGCGGCTCGTGGACTTCGGGAGCCGCAGTCTACTGGGAGGAGGCGGCCGCTCCAGACACTCCGGGCCGCTGAGAGTGTTCACCCGACACCGGAGCTTCATCATCCGGCGAGAGGGCCTGAGGCATCGGGCTGCCGTATCGGCGACTGCAGAGGCCTCAATAGGCCCCGACTATGGGTGAACTGGGGATGGGACTGGACTTTGCTGCCTTCCCCCACAGTGGGAACCATTGTTGGGGGATGTTTTTATGTTGTTAAATTCTTTGATGTAATCTTTATTTGTGTGCTGCATGGCAAGTCAAATTTCACTGCACCAATTGGTGTATGTGAAAATAAATGTCTATCTATCTATCTATCTATTTAGTACTGAGATGAGGAAAAACTTCTTCACGCAGAGAGTTGTGAATCTGTGGAATTATCTGCCACAGAAAGAAGTGGAGGCCAATTCACTGGATTTTTTCAAGAGACAGTTAGATTAGAAACATAGAAACATAGAAAATAGGTGCAGGAGGAGGCCATTCGGCCCTTTGAGCCAGCACCGCCATTCATTGTGATCATGTCTGATCGTCCCCTATCAATAAGCCGTTCCTGCCTTCTCCCCATATCCCTTGACTCCACTAGCCCCTAGAGCTCTATCTAACTCTCTCTTAAATCCATCCAGTGACTTGGCCTCCACTGCCCTCTGTGGCAGGGAATTCCATAAATTCACAACTCTCTGGGTGAAAACGTTTTTTCTCACCTCAGTCTTAAATGACCTCCCCTTTATTCTAAGACTGTGGCCCCTGGTTCTGGACTCGCCCAACATTGGGAACATTTTTCCTGCATCTAGCTTGTCCAGTCCTTTTATAATTTTATATGTTTCTATAAGATTCCCCCTCATCCTTCTAAACTCCAGTGAATACAAGCCTAGTCTTTTCAATCTTTCCTCATATGACTGTCCCGCCATCCCAGGGATCAATCTCGTGAACCTACGCTGCACTGCCTCAATAACAAGGATGTCCTTCCTCAAATTAGGAGACCAAAACAGTACACAATACTCCAGATGTGGTCTCACCAGAGCCCTATACAACTGCAGAGGAACCTCTTTACTCCTATACTGAAATCCTCTTGTTATGAAAGCCAACATTCCATTAGCTTTCTTCACTGCCTGCTGTACCTGTAAGCCAACTTACAGTGACCGGTGTACAAGGACGCCCAGGTCTCGCTGCACCTCCCCCTTACCTAACCTAACCCCATTGAGATAATAATCTGCCCCCTTGTTTTTGTCGCCAAAATACCCTCACATTTATATATATTATACTGCATCTGCCACACATCTGTCCACTCACTCAACCTGTCCAGGTCACCCTGCAACCTCCTAACATCCTCTTCACAGCTCACACTGCCACCCAGCTTTGTGTCATCCGCAAACTTGCTAGTGTTGCTCCTAATTCCCTCTTCCAAATCATTAATATATATGGTAAACAGTTGCGGCCCCAACACCAAGCCTTGTGGCACTCCACTCGCTACTGCCTGCCATTCTGAAAAGGACCCGTTCACTCCTACTCTTTGCTTCTGGGCTGCCAACCAATTTTCTATCCATGTAAACACCCTACACCAATACCATGTGCTCTAATTTTAGTCACCAGTCTCCCGTGCGGGACCTTATCAAAGGCTTTCTGAAAGTCTAGATACACCACATCCACTGGCACCCCTTCATCCATTTTACTTGTCACATCCTCAAAAAATTCCGGAAGATTAGTCAAGTATGATTTCCCTTTCATAAATTCATGTTGACTTGGATTTTTACTGCTATCCAAATGCCCCATTATTACCTCTTTAATAATTGACTCCAGCATCTTTCCCACCACCGAAGTCAGGCTAACTGGTCTGTAATTCCCCGTTTTCTCTCTCGCTCCTTTCTTGAAAAGTGGGATAACATTAGCTATCCTCCAATCCACAAGAACTGATCCTGAATCTATTGAACATTGGAAAATGATCACAATGCGTCCACTATTTCGAAAGCCACCTCCCCGAGAACCCTGGGATGCAGACCATCAGGTCCAGGGGATTTATCATCCTTCAGTCCCATTAGCCTACCCAATACTATTTCTCGCCTAATGAAAATTTCTTTCAGTTCCTTTACGCCCTTAGATCCTCTGTCCTCCAGTACATCTGGGAGATTGTTTGTGTCTTCTTTAGTGAAGACAGATCCGAAGTACCTATTCAACTCTTCTGCCATTTCCTTGTTGCCCATAATAATTTCACCCGTGTCTGCCTTCAAGGGACCCACATTTGACTTTGCTACTCTTTTTCCCTTAACATATCTAAAGAAGCTTTTACTGTCCTTCTTTATATTCCTGGCCAGCTTCCCTTCGTACTTCATCTTTTCAGCCCGTATTGCCCGTTTTGTTTCCTTCTGTTGTCCTATGATAGTTTCCTAATCCTCTGGCTTCCGGCTACTCTTTGCTGTGTTATACATCTTTTCTTTTAGTTTTATTCTATCCCTAACTTCTCTTGTCATCCACGGTTGCCTCCTACTCCCCTTAGAATCTTTCTTCCTTTTTGGAATGAAATGATCCTGCGTCTTCCAGATTATGCCCAGAAATTCCTGCCATTGTGTTCCACCGTCATTCCTGCTAGGATTCCTTTCCAGTCTACCTTGGCCAGCTCCCCTCTCATGCCTTCATAGTCCCCTTTGTTCAACTGCATCACTGACACTTCCGATTTAACGTTCTCCTTCTCAAATTGCAGATTAAAACTAATCATATTATGATCACTACCTCCAAGCGGTTCCTTTACCTCGAGTTCTCTTATCATATCTGGTTCATTGGACAACACTAAATCCAGAATTGCCTTTTTTCTGGTCGGCTCCATTGCAAGCTGCTCTAAGAATCCATCTCTTTCTTGGGGTCCTGAACCAACCTGATTTTCCCAGTCTACCTGCATATTGAAATCCCCCATCACCACAGTGGCATTACCTTTGTTACATGCCAGTTTTAACTCCTGCTGCAACGTACACCCTACATCCGGGCTACTATTTGGGGGTCTGTAGATAATACCAATTAGTGTCTTCTTACCTTTACAATTCCTCAACTCAATCCACAGTGACTCTACCTCGTCAGTCCCTATGTCTTCCCTCGCAAGGGACTGAATTACATCCCTCACCAGCAGAGCTACCCCCCCTCCTCTGCCCACCTGCCTGTCCTTTCTATAGGATGTATAACCCTGAATATTAAGTTCCCAGGCCCGATCCTCCTGCAGCCACGTCTCAGTAATCCCCACAATGTCATATCTACCAACCTCTAACTGAGCCTCAAGCTCATCTACTTTACTTCTTATACTTTGCGCATTCATATACAATACTTTTAATTCCTTACGCATCTCACCTTTCACATCGATCCCTATTACACTTGGCCATATGCTCCTATCCCTTTGTGAGCTTCCTTTCCCGTTAATTCTGGGGTCATTAACCATCCCTTTACTCTCTTTCCCTTTAACTCTGTCCTCGACTATCCCATTTGACACACCACCCCCCATATTCAGTTTAAAACCACCCGTGTAGCAGTGGCAAACCTGCCTTCCAGAATGCTGGTCCCCCACCTGTTAAGATGCAATCCGTCATTTTATACAGTTCCCCTTTACTCCAAAACAGATCCCAGTGATCTAAGAATCTAAATCCCTGCCCCCTGCACCAGTTCCTCAGCCACACATTCAGGTCCCGTATCTCCCTGTTCCTGCTCTCGCCAGCATGAGGAACTGGAAGCAAACCGGAGATAACAACCCTGGAGGTCCTGCTTTTCAGCATTTTTCCGAGCTCTCTAAAGTCACGCTGCAGAATATTCATCCCCTTCTTTCCGACTCTAAGCTCTAAGGGCTAAAGGAATCAAGGGGAAAAGTAGGAACGGAGTACTGATTGTAGATGATCAGCCATTCGGCTCGAAGGACCGAATGGACTATTTTCTATGTTTCTGTTTCTAAAATTAGGCACTGGTTCACCAAGACCATCAAGCATGGATTTACATTAATCTTTCATTAATCCCTTTTTATTCTACCCACATTGCCTTCAACTCTGCCTTGATTCTACCATTCACCTAGAGGCAATTTACAGATGACTTATCTATAACAATTTATTTAGTAACGCAGATAATGATTTACTTTTTATTCATTCCTGGGGAAATTAAGGATTAAGGTTAGTGGAGGAGCAGCGCAGGGGATTTAAAAAGCAGCCATTAGTGTCCAAGAGTGACTGCTCCTGATGATGTATAAAAGGAAGGAGGGCAATAGCAGAGCTGCTCAGGACTTTGGGAGAGGCTGTGTTGACAAGCAGGTGTGTTGTGTGTGATAGTAGGTATTGAGGCTTTGACTCAAGAGCCTTTGGCGAGGCAGCTAAGCAGAGTAATAGGTAAGATAAGGGAAAGTATTTTTTCTCATCAGTTCCTCTTTTGGTCTCAGTGCAGTTGGGATAGCAGATAGGGCAGTGATGTCCAGGATGTCTCTGAGCAGCTACAGAAGAACATCTTCAAGGGGGAGGGAAACCAACAGTAACTATTGTGAACATCGGCAAAAATGACAATAGGTAGGAATAGGGATAAGGTCCTGCAGGATGTGGGAGATCAGGGAAACCTGCAGTGTCCCTGCGAACGACACCTGTGGGAAATGAATCCAGTTGCAGCCACTGTCCGACCACTTGGAGGAACTGGAGCTGCGGATGGACAATCTCATTGTCATCCGGGAGAATGGGAGCTTCGTAGATAGGAGTTATAGCAAGGTGGTCATGTCCAAGGTGCGGTCAGGAAGTAGATGGGTGACCACCTGGGAAGGGAAAGAGAGGAGACAGAGAGTGCAGAAATCTTTTGTGGCCATTCTCTTTGAAAACAGGTATACTTTTTCTGGATACTGTTGTGGGGTGGGGGGGGATGATCGTTTAGAGGGAGAACAGCAGCAGTCAGGTCCGTGGCACTGGATCTGGCTCTGAGGCACAGCAGGGTGAAATCAGACAGAGCGATTGTGATAGGAGACTCATTAGTTAGGAGACAGAGAGAAGATTCTAATGCTGAAAACAGGATTCAGGGGACCATGAATTGCCTCCCCGACATCCTGCAGCATCCAGGATGTCTCTAAGCAGCTACAGAACATTCTCAAGGGGAAGAGTAAACAGACAGAAGTCATTGTGAACAGGCATAAATTACATAGGTAGGAACAGGGATGAGGTCCTGTAACGTGAATATGGAGAGGGTAGGCAAAAGGTTAAAAAGCAGGACCTCAAGGGTCGTAATCTCCAGATTACTCCCAGTGCCACATGCTAGCCAGGGTAGGAATACAAAAATAGAACAGATGAATGTGTGGCTGAGGAATTGGTACAGGCGGAAGGATTCAGATTTTTGCATCACTGATTAGTTTAGTTTAGAGATTCAGCGTGGAAACAGGCCCTTCAGCCCACAGGTCCGCGCCGAGCGACCAGCGATCTCCACATATTAACACTCTTCTACACACTCTAGGGACAATTTTCAAATTTACCAAGCCAATTTATTTTAAATTTTATTTGATGTGGTTGTCTTACTGCTTTTGACTTGGTGTGGCCATATGGTAACTCGAATTTCACTGTACCTTGTGGTACATGTGACCCATCTTGAATATCTTGAACCTCTTGAATTGACCTACATTGGTCATCAGAGATGTTCTCATTCTTTAGGGAACGGGGGGTGTTCCACTCTTCCATTATAGATGAGACTCTCACTAGGGTCTCCTCGATATCCCGCAGCTCCCCTCTTGCTCCCCCTCCCCCCATTCGTAACAAGGACAGAGTCACCCTTGTCCTCACCTTCCACCCCATGAGCCGTCGCATACGGCATATAACCCACCGACATTTTCGCCACCTCCAACGGGATCCCACTACTGGGCATATCTTCCCATCTCTTCCCCTTTCTGCTTTCCGCAGAGACTGTTCCCTCCGCAACTCCCTGGTCAACTTGTCCCTTCCCACCCAAACTTTCCCCTCCCCAGGTTCTTTCCCTTGCAATCGGAGGAGATGCAGCACCTGTTCCTTTACCTTCCCCCTCGACTCCATCCAAGGACCCTGACAGTCTTTTCAGGTGAGGCAGAGGTTAACTTGTCAACTCCTGTATATCGGCGAGACCAAGTGCAGGTTCGGCGATCATTTCGCTGAACACCTCCACTCAGTCCGCCTTAACCTACCTAATCTCCCGGTTGCTCAGCACTTCCCAATCTGCAATTCCCAATCTGACCTTTCTGGCCTGGGCCTCCTCCATTGTCAGAGTGAGGCCCAATGCAAATTGGAGGAACAGCACCTCATATTTTGCTTGGGTAGCTTACACCCCAGTGGTATGAACATTGACTTCTCTAACTTCGTAGCCTCGATTTCCCTCTCTCTCCATCCCCTCCCCTTCCCAGTTCTCCCACCAGTCTTACTGTGTCCGACTACATTCTATCTCTGTACCGCCCACTCCCCCGACATCAGTCTGAAGAATGGGTCTCGACCCGAAACGTCATCCATTCCTTCTCTCCAGAGATGCTGCCTGTCCTGCTGAGTTACTCCAGCATTTTGTGTCTACCTTTGCCCTACTTGTACGTCTTTGAAGTGTGGGAGGAAATCGAAGATCTCAGAGAAAACCCACGCAGGTCATGGGAGGAATGCACAAACTCCGAACAGACAGCACCCGTAGTCGGGATCGAACCCGGGTCTCTGGCACTGTGTAAGGCAGCAAATCTACCGCTGCGCCACTGTGCCGCCATAATTGGCATCTCTTTTGGGGCAAAGTTGACGTGTACTAGAGGGATGGGTGCCCTGAACTGAGGGAGGACCAATATTCTACTGACCAGGTTGCAGGTGCTTCGAGGGAGGGTTTAAACAGGATTGGCAGTGGAACAGAATCCAATGTAGTAGTGAGGGAGGTGAGAGGCTGGAAGTCCATACAGAAGTCAATGACAGCAAGTTCAGTTGATAGGACAGGCGGGAGCATGTTCAGTTTAGTTTAATTCAGTTTAGAGATATAGAGTCTTGTGAGAAACAATCTTCAGACAGAAAACAGAAGAAGGCATGAATTAAGCACAGGCAGCAGGGATCAAATATATCCCTGGATAAATATAGGGGATTGAGGAGCATACGTAAGAAGGAAATCAGGAGGAATAAAGGGGGACATGATATACCCATGGTAGGTTAGATTAAGGATAATCCAAAGAGATTTCCTAAACATATTGAGGGGCACGGAGTAATGTGAGAGAGAATAGGACCCCGCAGAAACCAAAGTTATCATCTGTGCATGGAGACACTGATGTGAACAAGATCCTCAAAGAGTATTTCTCCTATATATATATATATATATGATGGATAATGGCATAAAGACTAAGGAACTTGAGAATGTCAATAATGATGCGATCCTGAGGATAGTCAGTATTATGGTTGAAGAGCTGCTGGATGTCCTAAAAAGTATGAAGGTAGACAAATCTCCTGGGGTGAATCAGGTACATCTAGGGATACCTTGGGAAGCTGGAGAAGAAGCAAATGGGACTTGTTTGGATGTGGCATCTGATTGGCATTGGCGAATGTTTCCATGCTCTATGATTAAAATTGAGTATGCATTATGCAATCACCAAGAATCAGTAAACTTGTGAGAATAACTGACTGAGAATCAGAAAGGCTTCCATCATCACTACCTACAGCCAAGGATATGATGAGAGGGTAGGATATTGCTTGCTGTGGCAAAGAATAATGAATTCGTTTATTTTAGTCTGAGGCTCAGGGTGTGGGGGAGGGTGCACTGAGACATTTTAATAATGCCCAGAATGACAGTGCTGGCATATTGTCTAATGGTTCATTTTATGAACATCAAAACAAACCATTTGTCAGGCGGGATAATGCATGGCTTTGTGGAGCTGACTGGGTCTGTCAGGTCGCCCGGGGCAGTCGGCGCGCCCCCTGGCTGCCGCGGCGCGCCGGTGCGGCCGAGCATTTCCCTTTGTGTGTGAGGCTGGCGCCGCTCACGGTGCCACAACTGGACGCGCTCAGGAGCAGCTCAAGGCTGACCAAAACTGCACAGTCGCCTTCCGTAAGGTGAGGGGGGTTGGTGGTGAGAAAAAGTCAGACATCTCCTTCAACTCGTGTTTCTTTTAAAAAAAGAGCTTCTGACTGACTTAATATTTTTTTTAAATATTATTTTCTTTCAAGTATTGCCGGACCGCTACGCGGTTTCTTTCGGAGTAGAAAACTACGAGCTGCTGCTCTGCTTTATTTTGGAGAGTTCTCTCACTGCAGACCACAAACGGATGTGAGGCAGGGAAGGTGCCTCTCCTCCCTCTCTTGTTTCTTCTCTTTCTCTCTCACTCTCTCTCTTTCTCACACACTCTTTCTTTCTCTGCGCTCACGAACAAACCAGAAAAAAGGGGAGCTGCTTGATGTGTTCACTGCAAATTTCTCTGAAATGGACGTGAGGTTTTATCTCCAGACTGCTCCAGCTAACATCTCCACTGATACTCCCTGCCTGGGACCTTCACCCTGCTTAGATCCATACTATTGCAATAAGGTGATTGACTTTAGTTCTTTTTTTTTTAAACAAATGTATTGTTACTCTTGTGTCTGTTTTGAATGTTTCTGGAGTTCTGCAAAAGCTGCAAGCGGTCTAACGCAAGGCTGAGCCGCAGCGGGCTGTGTAGGCACTTGGCTCTGTTGGCTGGGGACAATAAGGTGGTACTGATGAGTTTTGAAGCGCATTGTATTGCAATGTAGGTGAAAGCTGAGGCCGGAGTGTTAGGGAGAGACGATGTACCTCGTATTTTTTTTTAGCCTCCCCCACACTTTTTAAATCGCAGGATGTTTACAGTAGGGAATGACATGGTAGTAATTGATCTTAATAAAACTAGTTCCGACTCATTTCCTTTCATTGTCTCAGAAACTGTGACTGAACAGGCTCGATAATCATGTCTTTATACTATAAGAAGCAGACTTACAGTTTTCTCTTAATAGTTAAAAATCGTGCTGCTTTCTCAATAACTTTGTTTTGCATGTAGTTTTTCTATCCGCTGTAATAGTAGGCTCAATGTTTCCGGCCAGTGATCTGTCCCCACGTTAGTGCCTACAACATAGCAAGTGGGTGTCCTTTAAAAATGTTCTTTAGGTTCAGTTGACTACGTTTTTAGCGCATGTAGTATTTAAGAACAAGAGACAAAGTGCAATTAAAATGAATCAATTATCATGGTGTCAATTAACTCTCATTGACAACATATTTGTTGGAATTGGGCGGTTGGATTAGTTGACGATAGTTTGATGCTGTATGCAATCTACTGTTTGGAAAGTGCTCTGAGCGGATCAGCATGGTTACCGAGTGGGAGGGCAATTCAAACAAAGCTATTTATGCCAAATGTGTAAGGTATTTCCTGGATAAACCGACAAAAAGCAACGACCTTACAATGTTGTACGTGGGTAAAACTACAGTTTAAATACGAGAGAATGCATAGACCTGAACAGATATCTCCAGTTAAGTGTATGCGTGGTCTATGTGTATTACCAAACAACAGCAGAACAAATCAAACCCATTTATTAGTATTCTAAAAAATGTAACACAACACATACAGCAGATTATTTCATTTGAACATTAACGATGTGGTGTTAAATAAGCATTGCATAATAAACATCAGTGTTTGGAGCATAATAGTTTTCCACTTAATTTTAGATCAGGGGGGCAATAATGAATATATTTGAATATAAGTAATGTTATAAAATGATCCACTAAGTTTTAACATCTGATTGCATCAATTTTTATATCACAAATTATTGCCAATTTTTTCAGCTCGTTTTCATCATGCAGGGAATACCTCTGTGACTATGTGGTGATTCTGATAGAGATAGTGGTTTTTCTGTAATAATGAAAACTAAATTGCTCTATAATATTGGAAACGAGTCTGGAAATCTAGAAAACAAAGTTATTACTCAGTAATGACACAACATAGCATCGTTGTGGGAAGTGAATCAAGTACAAGTGTACTATTAGGTTTTGGTAGCATTAATGCTGCTAAAACAAGAAACTGCATTAAGCCGAGTTAAAAGCACCTGGGTTTTTTTTATCAGTAAATTTATAACCAAACACAATCATCATTTTTAAAACATTCAATTTTCTTGTATTCTTAAAGATTATATATTTTTAAACTAACCTATAGCATTCAACTAGCTTTGATTACATTTACAAATGGTGTACATCAAATAAATGAAGTAAATTAAACTTTGTTTTTGTATGTGCTTTGCATTTAACATTGCATTTTATGTTGAAAAGATGCACAACTAAAAATGCTTGTGAAAAATCCCAGTGTTTTAAAAAGCGAAAGTAACATATCTAACTAAGCATTCGAGACTTCTTTCTCGCCTCTGGGTTTAAGATTACATTTATAAAACGCCTCAAGCTTTATAGCGTTATCTACACCCCAAGAATGGTTTACAGCATTGTAATTCATTTGCAAGTATCCTTTCTTTTCTGTGCAATTATCTTCAATACTATCTGAGGTTTCACTTGAATGAATGAAATATATAATTCATAAATTAATGGATCGTTTCACACAAATACAGGAAGGTGTTAAGTGCTGAGTTTGTTTTTGTGTTCTGGTGTTTATCAAGATGATCAACAGAATTGTTACCTGTTACACATAACCTATTATTTTTCACTTAGTACAATTCGTAAAATTGTACCGCCTTTCCGGTTATGAGCAAACAATTGTTAACTTACCAGAGTAATATCTTTCCTGCAAATCCTAATCAGTTTTAATCACTGTTTCACAGAGGACTGGTGATTTATTCAATTTATTTTCATGAAATTATCATTTTCTTTGTGAATGTTTGAGTGTTCTGAGTAAGAATTGACCTTTCTGAGTAAATGGTGCGAGCTGCAGTTTTCTCCAGTCAACCATATATCATTAGTAGCTATTGTGAGTTGGCCAGGGTCGCTCTTTACCATGTAAGAAGCCATTTATTTTCAGTCTTTTAAATAACCTGTAACTTGTTGCAAAATATAGCAAATAACTACGGAAGATGTTGCAGGAATAATATAATGTCAGGGTGTATTGACTTTTCAAAAAACATTAATATTTGAACATACAGGCTATTTAGAAAACTACAGGTCACATAATGTAAAAATCAGATTTAGTGTTTAATAAAAGAAGCCAATCTACACTCCCTTGATGGCTATAAAAAGCTGTAATGCTCATGGCATCAATTGGGATACAGCTGCTATGCGTTAATGATACATCATTGCCTGACTGATACACACAGAAGAGGTCAGACCCAAAGTGACCCTCAAAACACTTAACAAACTAATCTAGTTCTAAATAACATATTACCACCCCAGAAACCTAAGTATTTCTGGCATCACTTTGGACAGTTCTGAGTAAACAGAAGCCAAGAACAACTTTAAAGCAATCAATGAAAACAAGGAGAGGAGGAAATCCTACAAAATAATTATGTTTAAATTATGAACTACGATCATTCAGTCATTAAATTACGAAAAATGGCAACACTTTATTGTGGAACTAATAAAAGGAAATTTTAATACTGAATTTAATTGTTTAATATGTGAATTTAATTTTACTGTTTATAGATGTACATCTACATTTTTACAAATGTAGATTGTGTGATTGTAAACCCATTCTCAATTGCATTGCGCATATAAATTAAGTATATCCTATGTCAAGGGTGTATAAAGATCAAACTTTGACAACATTTCCACCCTTTTTTTAATGATCTTTCTAGCATTACAAAAAAAGAGTAATCAAACTGACAACTTTTAAAGAAAACCAAATACGAACGACTCTTTGGAGAAGACTTGATTCAAATAGAACATTATAAACAGCTGTTTAAATCAAATAAGTCAATGAGATGTGTTTAGTCTGTTTCACTGCACTTGAAGTAATAGAAATTATCTGAATGCAAAAATAAGTTCATTTCATTTATACCTCATCTACATTGTGCTTTGTAGTCAAACATCCTAATCCCAATACTTTGAGTTTAAGGGGTGCGATATCTCTGACTTTTCAATATTTTTCGAATCTTCTGCAATTGTCTCGCATTATTTTAACATAAGTAATAAATTAATAGGTCACAATTTGGATGATGATGATAGTTTTAGTGTGAGGACTGCTTTGACAGTTATTGACGTTTTTAGGTGATGAGTATTTTGGCAGCTGCCTGCCCCTGAATGAGAAATTATAAGTTATATTGTTAGCTTCAGACATGGTATTACCTTTTTTAACACCGCAAAATATATACACCATTCGTCAGTGGTGAAACGAGCCTTTTATACTCTGTGGAGCTTAGCTCTCAGGCTGATGTGAACTAGAATGGCACTGGTTATATGGTCAGCAAATGAATAGGTCTACTTTGAATCTGGAATGCAGCCAATTTTGTGCAGACAAAAGAACTGACAAAAGAAAGAATTGCTAATGCAAAATGCAAACTAGGAACAATCTAGAAAAACCTCAACAACAGAAACATTTTGACCATATGGCAGCACAGAATTTCAAAACGTTAAGTATTTCATGTACACTTGTTATATAGAAAAAACAATATTTTGGGACTTCATGTGCTGCAATTGTTGCTGGGTTCAATTTATAGTGATATTTATAAAGATTGCTGTTACTTTAATCTAGTTGAGTGCATCAAAATTTAATTCCCAGTATGTGTTATTAAACAAAACAATGCACCCTGCAGGCTTCTCGCCAAGAAAGCAGAATTGTCCACTGTTGGAGTTCATGTTTTCCAGTATGTGTTGTGGTAGACACAGTAGTTTGATCAGCTATGCCATGCTCCACATGTGACACTCATTAGTGTGTACTTGTCGCTACTGTTACAGTGAGGATGCATCTGCGCTCACCTCATTTAGAAAACATAAAACGAAGGGAGACAGATTTTCTAGATCATGTCACTTGTACTTAACTAAGGATGATGGCTGTACTTGTATCTGTTCTGACCCAACTGTTTAACAAAAATAATCTGATCAACAAGTATCTTTGAATAGCTGCCTCCAAATGGATTTATATTTAAATTAAAAATCCAGCTTCTTTGATGTACATCTTTGAGATTTTCCAAAGTGCCTTAAAATGTAACTTTTCAATTGGTTATTGTTTGGATGAAAAACATGGAACTCGTTGTATGTGCATTGTATGTATCTCCAAAATTGGAGCATGGCATTGCTGATCAAACAACTATTTCCAATATAACAGTTTGGGGAACACAAACTCGGACAGGGGAAGACTGCTTTCTTCGCAAGTAATCAGGATGCTGTATTTGAAAACACACTGAACTTTAAGACACATTTTAAGTCCATTAGCTCCATAAATAAATTACATATTTAGTAAATAACAGCAATCATAAATTACCCTTATATCTGACAGGCTATATGCTATGGTTGATGCTTTGAGCTCAAGTGTTGGTCAGTTTTGAAATTTCCTGTTTGAACTTATGAAGTTTTCCTTGGTTTAGATCAACTGATGTAGAAGCAAAACAGTTGTAATATGGGAAATATGGGGTCCTTTTAATATCACTGCAAGGATACACAGCTGCTACTGGTGGTAAATTGAACAACATTTCTCATGGAATTGAAAACCAAGTAACTGCACAGTCGAGGATAGCATGCTAGTTTTGTGAAATTTATGATACATTCACAAGAATCACATGAAAAATCGTGCTTTGTTGCAAAAGATAAAGGTAGAAATAGAGATAAAACTTAAAGATTAGTTCAGTCATTGGATCAGACAGATTGCTGTTTTCTTTTAATCTTGTGTTGACTTTGATAAGTCAGTTTCTGATGCCACAAATAGTAATACATAGTTCTATCAGTAAAATTTAAAGTCATTTGATTGTAATAATATTAAGGAGATAATAAAGCTATACCTTAAATTGCAATCATAGATAAATAATTGTTTCTATGGTCATGTTATATATTTAAAAAACTGGAGAAGTTTAAGTTCATTGTTGCCTTTGTAAATACAAATGCAAATGAGATAAATGTATTTATCTCATTTCCTATTCTTTACCAGTGTGCTGTTCCCAAAAGAGGAATTTAACAATAGGTATATTTGTTATCATTTGATTGCCCGGTAAAATGCTTTTAGCTATTCTAAATAAGACAAAAACAAATGAGATGCCTTTCGTAATAAATAAGATAGAGTAGCTGGGGAGCTACTTTTAAGAGTCTATTACTCACTTCTTCGGGCTGCCCTTTGAAGACTACCTAGAATTATTTTAGATTACTTCCAATTTAAACCAAGTCTTGTGGATATCCACACCTTCCATGTGAATCTGCGATGTTGTTTAAATTGGTACATGTATCTTAAAAATGGCCAGTGTTTTGTGAACATTATGAATCTTCATTGTTCAGTGGAGAATGAGAACTGGAATGACGGAAGGTGAACTCGGTTACTCACTGCCAACCACCCCAGTTTATTTTACCAATGATTTTTTGAAGGTCACGAAAGAAGTATATTGTGACACTTCAACCAATGTACATGCATTGTGTAAACATTGGCCCAGTTTTGGATTAGTTAATTCATTTTAGTTCTGCAACTATGTAGAATTATACAGAAATGGGTGCTAAATGTCAAAAATGATCTTTAGTATTTGCCTCTGTCAAGAATTGTCAGAATATGTTGCAATCAAGTGGAAAGTAACTAAATAATGAGAATACTTCATTGGATATGGAATTCATCTCTACACAGATTAAAACATGTATTTTGTAATATTTGTTCATAATATTGGTAAAAATCTAATGGGTTTCATATTTTAATGATTTTTTTTAAAACTTAAATTTCCTGATCTAAAAGTGCAATATTGAAATATAATAAACTTGTAAAACATTTTGTTGAGAATTCAGAAAAATAATAGAACTTCCAACTAGGTATTCTTGTGAGGTTACAGTATTTTCTTAATGTCTAACCTATCAGCATTTAAAAAGAAATGTCTTGCTAATAAAGCTTATCAGGATAGCATTTTCGCCTGCTATTTACAAAGTCAGGTACTGTTTAAGTTCCTGTTGAGTGGTTGGTGTATATGGTTCGTTGAATGCTGTCAAGAACGGTTTTCTCTTGACTGACAGACTTATAAGAATCTGAAAGGGCATTTTAATTGCATATCATGTGTGTATATCCAGCATTGCCAGCACTCACTGCATTATTACTGGCAAAGTCCATAGCTACACATTTGAAAACAAATGTATGAATAATTTAAGAATCGACAAATAACACTGTAAGTGTGTTACAATTTCTTTAAAAGAGTTGCTATTTAGCCAGTCAGGATAAGGAATATGAAATCTTGAATATATTGCCATAATTTTCTTCACATTTCGACTGTTAACGTCTGGATTATTTAAGAATGTGTTGCTACTGTTGATTCACCCAAACATATAATCTGGTGCAGATACTTTCTAATCTATGGTCAAGTAATTTTAAATCTTCTAACCTTTGTAAAGGTACCTAACATTTTCCATTGAATACTCTTTTAGGTGCTATTTTAAGATTAAAGCATATTATTCAGTTGCATGGTATGATTACAGACTGCTCTGTAAGTATAATGAAGGCACTGGAAATATTGTTTAACTGTGTTCCAACTGCCCTGTATCTAATTTTAAGGTTTATTCACTGAACATAGCCTTCCAAAACTCATGGCCTCAGATGATAACATTTTAACTGGTGTAATAAGGACTATAATTAAAGAACTTAGTATCTGTCAGATAGTGGATTTTAAATTGTTCACTGTATTTTCACAGGGTTTGTTCTGACTCTGATTAAGACATTAATACTAAATCTGACCCTTATTGTAAATCTGTTTTTCAATTGGATTGTAACCATACATCCATTATTATCTCCTAATCCTAACCCTGTTATTGAAAGTAATATCAGACCTAACTGCAGCTCTAAGTTTATCCCCGTTGTAACCCAGTGAATACAAATGACTCATTGGCAATATCAAAATCAAAAGAGAAATCTGTTGAAGGAAATTGTACCTGCATAAAAGTGATTATTCTAATCTTGCTGGGGTGCAGGTTGTTAAAAGAGTAGTGGGAGGCCAAGATACATAGCATGACCAACCAGAACCTCTTCATTGAGACAGGTTTTTGAAATATTTTCAGAACTGGCCAACAATTGTTCCCAAATATTGGTGTGCCCTGAAAAATATGAGCAAAATTCACCATTCTATCAAAATTCATTCCTGTTCATCTAATTATGTGCATGGAGTCTACGTTATTGTGGTTAAGATAAGAGACTTGAGGTGGTATGAAAAAAAACACATACAAATTCTAACCTTTGTGTTTAAGTTTAAACTTCAGATAGGATAATTATGACATGTTGAGATTAATATTATCTTCTCCTGATGAGAATGTTTCTTTGGAAGTAATCAGTCCCTCCAGTAAGCAACAACATGAGTCTGGTTGAACCTAACTGCCTTGATAGTTGAACCTGCCAATAAACTGACCGTAATGGCCACCATTTAAGGGGGAGAATAGGTTGCCTCGCCATAAAAATTGGGTGGGCCTGGGCCATCACTTGGTTTAGGGTGGGTGCAAAATCTGGCATTTAGAGGAACTTGGTCCCACAAGGGAAATAAATAAACTAACATGGGAAGATTATTTTCCTTTGGCTAATCTAGCCTATTAAAGAAGTCACAGCTGTTTCCCTACTCAATTCAATGTGAAAATGACAATGTAAACATATAAAAAGGACTTTATGATTTCCATGGATGGCATCTGGACTGAGAAAATCTTTCACTGTTTTATTTGTCCACCACCCAAGCTTTTTGTCAGGTTGTCAGGTAATATGGAGTAAAATATTTCCTCTGCTAGTTTCAACATAGGGCATAAAAAATGAACTAGTTATTCTTTGATGTCTTGATATTTATGATGATCTTTGAAGTTTACTGAAATATAACAATCTTAGTTGGTGTTGAAAATTGCACGATAAGATTTTAAAGCAAATTTCAATTTTTAAATAGATTCCTTTTTGATGAGATTACGTGGCAGTTTATGCAATTAATGTTGAGGTTTTGGTCTGCTCTCTATGATGCTACTTAGTGAAGTCTCTTTATCACTGATGTTAATAGTAGTGAATTTATTTCTGACATGTGGTGGCGATTCAACATTTAGCTTTTGTTCACTGAGGTCACAAATTCAGGACTTTACAGGGCAGTTAGTGGCTAATAAATTGAACAACCAGAAGGCAATTTATTATCACAGATTATAAAAAAACTATGTACATTTTAAATTTGAAGTTATTATTATTCCAAGCCATTTTAAATTTGAAGTTATTATTATTCCAGTTATAAATTGGCCCGTTGCAAGTCATTGTTATTGTATCGTATTTAAATCCCACTTCAAATAACTGTGTATTAAGTTAATATGTGTGATCAAACATCTCCTAATTAATGCTAAGGAGGGAAGAAGCAATTAGATTCATAGCGGTAGGAGATAAGATAAAGAATAAAACATTTAGCAAATGAGTTTCAAAGTAATATAGAAACCCAGGCTTTGTAGTTCTATGGATAGCAAAACTATCAATGCTGAATGTCACTGCAATGCAGATCAGACACCAACTTCTGATGATAAAATATTTTAAAAATCCTATCAGTAATATTCTTCTCCTTTGAGTGTAATTTTCTACAATGCAACAATGCAGCATCAGTGATTTGACAAGAACATCAAGTTATTATAAAACTGACTGAAAATGTTTAAGCGTTGCCGAATGACTGAATTTCTAATATCATGCTAAGTCATAGTTATTGCTGAAACAACCTTTTTGAAAACTATTAAAAATGGTGTGCCATTGCATCTATTTCAGTATAAAGGTTTCAAACATATTTCAAATAATTACAGATTATTGCTTCAACTGCTTACATTTTTTACGTTTGCTTATGATATTTTAGTTTCCAGCTTGGTCTAATTTTTAGATCATAATCTTTATTTCACTGTCAAGCAACCAAACCATCAGGCTCTTGAACATTACATAACACTAACCATTACTTCAGCGACAATGATCTTCTATGAACTTTTTTTTGGTTGCACTACAGACTTCAATTTTGTAATATTATGGTTACTTAGTATTATTGATTATTAATTTATTGTATTGTTGATTTATGTTATTTGTGGGTTAATGTGTTAGTGGGCTGATACAGTAAGTATTTCATTGTTCTGTTGCCAGTACATATGACAACAGTCTTGAATCTGTACAATGAGTAAAGGTTTATGAAAAGCCCCTTGTTTGTTTGCTTCCTGTTCTATGCTATCCGAGAATTCTTCACTCTATTTGGAAGCTCAATCTGCTTGATCACTTCACTCTTTCTGAATGCCACTGAATATTTGGTGCCTGACTGAAAGTTGCATTGGGGTACAGGAAATCAATGCCACTGGGCTCATTTAAAATTCCAGTGACCAAGGGCAGGGTTGTAGACATACACTATATGGACTTCAGCAAAGCCTTTGTAAAAAGTTTCACATGTTAAGATGTGCTGGAAGGTTAGTTCGCATGGGATCCAGGGAAAGCTGGCTAACTGGATACACAATTGGCTTCAAGGTAAGAAGCAGAGGGAGGTTGTGGAAGGTTGTTGCATCATTTAATTCAGATAAGTGTGAGGTGTTGTGTTTTAAGAAGACAAAGACTCTATGGTGTGTCTTCAGGTTTAGTTGCAAACTCTGTCTTATCACGGTTGACTGTAAAATTTGAACCATCTTTCTTTTCATTCAATATTAAATGGTCATAATCATACAGCATGGAAATAGGCTCTTTGGCCCAACTATCCATCCTGACCAAAATACCCCATTTAAGGTAGTCCAATGTACCTGTCTAAATGTCTCATATCTCACCTTAAACCCATGCGTTATCATTCAAGATTTTTCCTAACCTGGGATAGAGAATCTATGCATTCATTCCATCTATTCCCCACATAATTTTCTACACCTATTTTAGATCACTGGTCAGCCTCCTACACTCTAAGGAATAAAGTCCCAGCCACTTCAATTTCTCCCTATACATCATTCCCTCAAGTCCTGCCAACATCCTCAAATCTTATCTGCACTCCTTCCAGCTTAATGGCATCTTTCCTATAGCAGGGTGACCAAAACTGAACATAATAGTCATACAGCATGGAAACGGGCCCTTCCACCAAACTGTCCCATGCTGACCAAGATGCCCCATCTACACTAGTCCCGCCTGCCTGTGTTTGGCCTTTATCCCTCCAAACCTTTCCTGCCCATGTATATGTCCAAATATATTTTAAATGTTGTTACAATATCTGCCTCAACTACCTCCTCTAGCAGCTGATTCCACGTGATGTTTTGGGTTGGAACCCTTCTTCAGACTGAAAGTAGAGGGTGGGGCAAAACTGGAGGGTCCTTTTCTCCAGAGATGCTGCCTAACCCCTTGAGTTGCTCCAGCACTTTGTCCATCTTTTAGATGTAATCATTGTGTTTTCTTCAATCAACATGTTTATATCTGATTGGCTATGTTCTCTTCATTTTCTCTGATTCTGAAGTGAAGGGAATTGGAGAACTGGGCAATGATTGTAGAAAAGGGAAGCCAGGAAGCCTTGTGTATTGGCAGAGGAGTATCAGGACAATTCGAACTTGATGTTGTCCATCTCATGGGTGTCTAAAGCATCTGTGCAATCCAGTCTGTACTCTGAAACTTTGGAGAGAACAGTAGGGCAATCATGGCATATGGGATGGAAGAAAGACATTGAAGTTATTGTTTGGAATAAGATCAAAGAAGGAGAAAAGGGAGTATTGACCAAAATAACAGAAAGAGTTATCTCTTGGCAAATGTAGGGCCAATTATTAGGCTGCTGTAAGTTTGAATGACTCAATGGGGACATTTTTTGAAAAACATGTGCAGATGGAAGTGGGGCTCAGAATTGATTTGGATTGTGCTGAAGAATGCAATAATATGGGGCAGAGATATCAGTGATTAAGACAATGGAAACATAGAGACTATGAGCGATATAACATTTAAGAGGAACCATGAATTTGACTAGCAGAGATTATTTAGTAGAAACTGGTGTATCCAGAGGAAAGCCAAAAGTAACTTTGAAATCTGAGGAAGGACATTATTGCCATAGAGGGAGTGCAGAGAAGGTTCACCAGACTGATTCCTGGGATGTCAGGACTGTCTTATGAAGAAAGACTGGATAGACTTGGTTTATACTCTCTAGAATTTAGGAGATTGAGAGGGGATCTTATAGAAACGTACAAAATTCTTAAGGGGTTGGACAGGCTAGATGCAGGAAGATTGCTCCCGATGTTGGGGAAGTCCAGGACAAGGGGTCACAGCTTAAGGATAAGGGGGAAATCCTTTAAAACCGAGATGAGAAGAACTTTTTTCACACAGAGAGTGGTGAATCTCTGGAACTCTCTGCCACAGAGGGTAGTCGAGGCCAGTTCATTGGCTATATTTAAGAGGGAGCTAGATGTGGCCCTTGTGGCTAAAGGGATCAGAGGGTATGGAGAGAAGGCAGGTACGGGATACTGAGTTGGATGATCAGCCATGATCATATTGAATGGCGGTGCAGGCTCGAAGGGCCGAATGGCCTACTCCTGCACCTAATTTCTATGTTTCTATGTTTCTATGAAATGGTGATTAATCTGAGGTGAAATTTCAAGGTGGATATTTAAGTGCCGAACTGTATATGGTTTGAGAAAGTGATAGACAAAGGATGAAGGTACACAAAAAAATGCTGGAGAAACTCAGCGGGTGCAGCAGCATCTATGGAGCGAAGGAAATAGGTAACGTTTCGGGCCAAAACCCTTGAAAGATTCAGAAAAGTAAAAGTATAAAAAATCTCTTATAATTTATTATGTATATGAGTTAGAATCGTCAGTTTTAATTGGTCTCTTGCTAGGCTGCAGGGTTAAGTTTATGTCAATATCTTAAAGCACCTCATTCATTGGCTTCATATGACATGAAATAGCAGTTCTAAGTGCCTTGATTGAGATTATTCCATTCATAGCAAAATCAAGCAAATCCTTGACACGACTCTCAGATAGCAGTCATTTTTTTTGTGCAAGGCCAAAGATGGAGCAGTGTATGGCTGTCATAATATATGGTGCATCCCTTTCAAATCACAAATCGACTCTTTTACACACCTTATGGCAGGAACTGTGAACTCTATTATTTTCCAACAATTTCTGGGCCATTATTTTCTCAAGGTCAAATCACAGTTTTGACTTCTTTATTTGAAACAGTTGTCTAGTTGGAAACCTCTTAATTTGTTCTGCCATGAGTCAAACATATGGGGTAAAATAATGTACAGTCACGTTGTTTCAAATGAGATCATGTTCTATGTTATTCTGACATATAGACACCCTCCCTTATATTGTGATCAATATCCATTGTGATAAAGCTAAATTAGATCTGGCTTGTTTTTTATCTATTGAAATCAAAATCTCCAACAGAATCAGAAACTGTATAGCAAGGCTGCACAAACAACATGCATCCATATGGTTCTCCAGTGATAACTTTGCAAAGTGGAAACATTGAATACTCGCTGAATGACAGTAATTTTGCTATGTTCTGGAGGAGATAGGTTGAACAGAAACTTAAGAGTAGATGTACAGATTTATCTTTGCACCAGGAGTGTAGAACTGTGAAATTATTGAATGGAAAATTCTACATACCTCGTCAAACCTCCACATCTGAAATACTAATAAATGTAGCATGGGCAAAATTTGTACAATATTTTCTGTAAAGAGGTATAAGGAAATGCATAGATCTAGAGGAAACAAAGTATTGTTAAAGTATTGGTAGGGAAAGAGAGTTGCAGATAGAGCTGGAGTTACAAGGACAGGACACTCAAGAGTCGAAGGAATCTTCTTGGAAGAAATGCATACAACACTTTTGTACAAGTGGAAGAAATATCTGAAGTGTAGGTACTATTTACAATGCCATTTGCCCAGAGGCTCTCAGGATTAGATTCAGATGACTTGCAGCTTAATAACTAGAAAACAAAACAATTTTCTTATTGCTTTGCCCTTTTTGTTGCCTTTCATTTTTTTCCATTTAGGCTGGTCTTACAAAAGCCACTTCATTTAAGTAAAGCTTGTTTAATGAAATAAATGCATTGATTGTTTCATTTTCCTAATCAATGTGTTTGTGCTATGGTACATTTTTAAGTGCTAAACTTATTAACATAAGTAGTACTTAAAGTATTGCATCAAATCCTTTAAAAGATGTTTATCTCATATCTCCAAAAATAAAGGCATTTATCATCCCTGTCAGACATAGGCATGTATTTCCTTAGAAATTTACCATTTAGGATCTGGATTTGTGCTTGATAATTAAATCCATTTAATTAAAGTAGATTTTATAATTCAGATTGTAAAAGTAATTACTTATTAGAAACCTGCATGATTGCCACATTAAAAGGTTGCATTGTACAAACCTTCCATTTTCTTAACGATTCCAATGTGAAACTATTCAAATTTCTCAACAATTCAACGTTTAGTAATTATTGAACTGTTTTCTCTAACCTAATTTAACTTTTGAATATTTTGTCGTATTATTTTGAAAGGGTCGTGCTCGATGCTGAAATTTCCCTTTCCTTTATATCCTTTAAAGCACGTGCATGTTATACCATTAACTGCGGTAGGCAAATATCTGCATATGTTGTTATAAATTATGTAAAATTGTGTTAAAACCTGAATTGGTTGTGTAACAATGGCAGTAGTTTGCCTACATCTATAAAGTGTTTAAAAGGATGTGATTATCTAATAAATCTTGCCACTTGATTGCAGGCTACTTTCTGAAGATGTATAATATTTGCTCCATTGAAAGGACATTGGAACTTCTAAAATGTCATCCTACTATCAACAGATTATGCTAAATCCCCCATTTAGTCTACTACGTTAATATTTTCAGTGGTTCACTAATCCAAGAAATAAATGTGTCCGTTACTATGGTTACATTTAATAGTCACAGCCAAAAGATTGTACCTTCAGGCCACATAAAAGACTTAATGTTGGGACTGAATGGGAACACATTATTTATTACTTAACTATCAAGCTGTGAAAATTTAGTGATCTCATTTTAAAATGTGATCTTTTGACCTGTGGCAGTTTACTTGGCTACAGTAGCAGCCTATTGAAACTTATATTGTTTCTGGTATTTGAAATGAAAAATACCTCGCGTTAATATTTGAATTTACAATTGAGAGGTGTGGAGACCATTATCAAGCTGATAATTTGTAAAAATGCTATACAAAATCTGTATTTTTTCCCAATTAATTTGTTGGTTAAATATCCAAACCTTAGTTTTGCTAATTGTGCTGCAATGTCTTCCTTTCGTTTTTTTTTACACTTATTCCTCCCACCATTCATCCTCCCTGAAGGAAGTAGTTCAATGAGTCCTTGTTGCAGAGTACATTTTTGTGCAAGTGCATAACCTTATTTCAATCCATTGAATGTTGGGGATCAGCAGACTAGCCACCCACAAGAGGCAGCAAAACTCGGCTCAGATCTGACACACAATGGCAGCAGAGGCCACTGGATAGTAATCAAAAGTTTGAACTATCCTTAATCCAGAGGAAGAGATGCCATACATAGTGGTTTTTATCATTTCCTGATTAAACCAACTGTATCCAGCACAAGCCAAGATTAAATACACAGCAAGCCTTATTAACTCTGTACCTTAAAGAGCAAAATCAATGATTTGGGTTTTGTCTATGTCATCTAATTTGAGGAATGTTTTGAAATTCTTTTCTTCAAGCATACTTGCAGACAAAAGATGTAATGCATTATGGTAAAATCTGTGATGACTTTTAAATAAATAGTTATAGGAGATAAATGAAGATTTAGAGAAGGGTGTTCAAATTTATAGAATTCGGTTTGATTGATTTTAGTAGTAGCTTCTGGTAGGCCAACAAAACATATGTTGATGGTTTAGTTATAGGTTTGACAGGATTGGCTTAGCTGAATGTTCTTTGAACAACAGATGTGGTTGTGAGACCTCTGGAACTCAACCTCATGAATATTTTAAGATCTGTTATAACTGCAGTAGCTCAAACTGTATGACATTCTATCAGCTTGAGATTAATTAAGATGTAGTTTCGGGTCAATTTATTTCATTAACCGGCAAGACATAAAAATTATAGTGCTTCCTAAAGTACATATTAACAATAATAAAACAAATTTGATCAATCAGTGTTTTTGATAATTACTTTGCTTTTTCAGTCTTTTCCCCAAATTTCTAGCATGCTTTGCTAGTCTCTTTCAGTCTCTGTTCTTATTGTGAAGGTCATTGTTCTATTCTGCCTCACTGCTTGCCTCTTTATTTAGCCTTTGTTGTTCCTCTTTTACGTTGTCCCCTAAAATATTTTCCACTCTTTTTTGATGACTGCATCTTACGCTTGTCACTTCATTTTCTTTGGTCAATTTCACACAATATCATTAATTGCTCAAATGTCTACTAGTGTTTCTCATCAGCTTCTCTTAAGGTTAATTGATGGATCCATATGGCACTTCGTGTTATTGATCCTTTCCTGCTCACTCGTTTTAGTTCTACCTGTTTGTTTCTTCTCACTTATGAAAACTATCCTTTCCACGTGTCTTTTAGGCCTTCCAACAAAATAGTGTTCATTAAACCATTTCAACTTCTAGCACTATATTATCTCTTGCCCTATTGTTTCACCATTTACCTGTTCCAGTACTGCTTCATTACACAATCTACTGGGCTCCTTGTCACGCAATATAGCTCTTTTCATCTGTTTACCCTGCTAGGATCTCACACTATTTGATCAATTTCAGCCAAGTTCCTTTCTTTCAGCTGATGATATCATCCAACGTTTATTTCAACCTCTCCTTTCAGCTCTTTCAGTTCCAACACAGTAACTCTGGACTACAACTTTGAAGTCTCCCTCAGCACCACTGAATCTAAGTTGCCTATCTCATATTTCTTCTATCAGCTTTGAAATAATATGTGCCACCTCAAAATTCAGCCAGAATCTCATTTTGAAAACAATGTCACTTAATCCACAATTAACTACATAAATCGTTTACTGTCATCCACAAAAACAATCTAGATTTAAATAAAAATAATGTTTTCAATGCAGAATTATGCCAGTGAGTTATAGAATCATTGCTGTGCAGAAACAGGCCATTTGGCCCATCAAAACCATCCTTGCTTTTTACAATTCAGTTAGTAACATAATTGACTGTATGTGTATAGCCCACAGATATTTTCTCCTTAAATAATTAGCGATTTTCTTTTTGAATCTGTTTTCTACCACATTTTTTAGGAAGTCGATTTATAATATTAATGTACGATTTTTAAAAAAAATGTGATCAACCAGACTTTAGGAAATAATTTGTGATTTCATTTCTTGTAACTATTTAATGAACAGGCAAATACTTTTAATTGTAATATTTTAACAGGACTTTTCTGGTCCTGTAGCATCCAATATACTTCTAATAATATGCTTGATATCTAGAAAGCCCATCTATAATAACAATGTGCTGAAATAGGTAAATCAGAAATAACTCATTGATCATCAGTGATCTTAAGCTAGGCTGAAAAAATAATTGGCTTCTATGCCAAATTTGACAAAACTATAAAATACAAGCAACAAAACTCATAGTACAGCTTATTTTTCAGATTGATTTTATTCTATTTAAATGCAATTCAAATATGAATGTTCCTCCACAGCTGTGTATTGGGGGTTGGGGGATGAATGATGGGGGAGGGTGATAGAACTGAAAGCACAATGTGTATATTGGCTCTGGCAATACTGCAGTGAAACTCAAACATTCTGCAGTGTTTCTCACACCAACCTTTGAATGTTCTTTGCTTTCCCAAGCAGTTTATAGCCACTGTGTAAAAATGAGATAAATGAGCAACATTAATAAAGTACAGTAAATGTAAACATTGCAAAGGAAAGAAACAAAAATGGTCTTTCAATAACATTTGACAATGTACACGCTGGTACTGTTTGCCACTGATTTTGGAAAAGGTTAGTTTTGCACTAATTTGCACTGAGTATGTAGGATAAAACTCAAAGGAGAGAGCAAAATCAACAAAATTATGTTGATTATTACATATCTTGGTTATATTAGGTTATTTTGCCATACAGGGTGCTGATCCCCATTGACCATCTTCATGTTAGTCACATTAATCCAAAAATAAGCACTAATCATTGATCTCTGAGCAAATTATTAAATTAAAAGGGTGAGTCAGAGCGGTTGTAGAGGAACAATCATTTAATAATTTTAACAGAAAGTTGGAAAACAAATCAGATTCAGAATTAGGAATGTGGAATAGAATAGTTCACACACATATGAATATAAACGTATTCACTGTAAGTCCTATGCTTGATTTAAAATAGATGACATGTTACGCTCCAAGGTTTTTTGAAAGCCCCTTGAAATGGGCCCCTTTAGAAACTTGGAATGGTATGCATACTACCTCAACCCAAATTACCATCAGAATGGGTCTTTTATTTTACTTTATTTATACAGAGTTCTTTACTTTTTTTGAAAATGGACACCAGGAAAAGAAATTAAAGCAGTAACGGCAATTGAATGGCTCTAATATTCTTGTTTTACTGAGAGTGGTTTTGTATCTATGAGATTGTTTTCTCTGGGGAACACTTGAATTTAATAAACTTCCATTACTGTCTGCTGAAATTTCATTACATCAATTAAATATCTGTAAAGTGAAATAAAAGAACGAGTTTTGCCAATCTTAACATTTAACTGATACAAGGTATCTATAAGTAAAGTGCTTTTGCTAAATTATTTTCAAACGGCAAATGAAAACTATCAAACAATGTATTTACATAATAGCAGCATAATTAAAGTTTTGAATCTATTAAATATCTTATACATTTTCGAAAACAGAATTCACTGCACGGTACATTTATGAAGACAGTTGGTACCACAATAGATCATTAAGGAATGGACAGGATGCATTTTGTCAATGTGGTTAGTCCGGAATTTCAGCTGCAGCTGGTTGATAATGAAAGATCCCTAAGATTTGTTAGTTTGGTACTTCCATGCGGCATGTTATCTTAACTCATTCTGAGCTACTTTGGTTTTATTAATAGAATCAAAAGAATTGTTATGCTGAATATATGGTTTCTGTCAAAGGCTATAATTCTCAACTGAAACACAGGCATGGACTCATGTAGAGAAAAGATGGATTTTTGTTCAGTTAAGGTAAAAGTAAACATATTCCCTTCTGAAAATTATTTCTCATCTATATCATATTTAACTGATTTACAGCCATTAATATATGATTAAGAAAGACAATTCTTGTTGAGAATTTTTGCAATGCCCTATTATAAAGTAGTGGGCATTGAAAAAGACAGCAAGCAATAGAAATAAATAATGTTCTCGAATGACCCTCTCCTGAATCCAAATACAGCAGGACTAATCCTTTGAAAGAATTCTGATATGAAATGATTAAAAAAAAAACTATATATTCAGACAAATTACTTTAATTTCCTTCTTGGTTAATGGAAAATATCCAAGCTGAAGATGATTTTCAAAAACATTATTGCATCACAAAAGTGTTTATAACTTAGTTTTGTTCTAATTATCTTTAAAGAGTTTTTAGAGTACACTTATAGTTAAGAGTGCTGGGGAAAATTATGAGGGCCAAATTTGATAGCTCCCATAGTCAGAGGGAGAGAACGCAATGCAGAATTAGCCCATGGCCCTTAGTTTGAGTTTGTGCTAATTAACATGAGATCATCAGAGTGCATCCTGTGTGTCTCAGCAGGGGCCTAAAATTGTGAGAGGCTAGCTTGATCTTTAAGCTATCGTTCGCTATCTAGAACAAACTGCCACTTTCAAAGAGAAACAGACATAAAATGCTGGAGTACCACAGTGGGACAGGAAGCATCTCTGGAGAGAAGGAATAGGGGACGTTTCGGGTTGAGACCCTCTTGAGACTGAGAGTCAGGGGAGAAGAAAATGAGAAATGGAAGGGTTCAAAGAACCTGTCTCGATCTGAAACACCACCCATTCCTTCTCTCCAGAGATGCTGCCTGTCGTGTTGAGTTACTCCAGCATTTTGGTTCGGTGTAAACCAGCCTCTGCAGTTCCTGCCCACACATTTTTAAAGAGCAGACGGACTGTGACAGGAGGAAGTGATGGAAGACGTGGCACAACTAATTCTGATGTAGAATGAAACATAATAATGGCGTGAAAGGGAGAGAGCTGCAACATTTCCTGATATTGCATTGAAGGACTTGTTAGGTGAGATGGACTCCATCAGGATCATGAGCCCTTCCAAGTACATCCTTAATGACAAAGTAACCGGATAACTTTGTCAAACAGTGCCAGAAATTCAATCCATGAACTTGGATGCAGCCTCACTAAACTTTCAGTCCATCTCAATATTTCCCAACCAATAATCTGTCAAAAACCAAAGGACTGTCTTTGACAGGTTCACCTGACCTCCATTATATTGCACTGTTGCAAGCATCATGTCCACACTTCCTTCTATCTTATAGGACAAGGTAGAGCTCAGCAGAGGACAGGCCAAGCCCTATGGTAAGGGATTGTAGTGTCTAACGTTTTGCCTCTACAGAGAAAAATATGCCATCCCTCACTAGCTGGACCATTGCTGAGAATTAACAAGGGTAATGGAACTGATGGAAATGCATTGAGAGCTAACATAAACTGGATGGGCAGAATGACCGCCTGTGTCGTATGAAATACATGATAAAATGAAGCGTTCGAAAATGAAAGCGTATGCATAACTACCTGTCTTTGAGTTGCGTTGAGTCCACTCAGTTTCCTCTGGTTTAGCTCCATGTGATGTAAGTAGGCATTGTCCTACTTCACCCCTCTCCACAAGCCTGCCCTTGTGCCCTTTATTTTCTATATTGTTGAACATTGCAACCTGACAAAGCACTGGTGGGAGAATAAAACATATTTTTGAAGCATCGTTCAGGAAAAGTTACAAAAGATTCTCGAATTAATGGGAAGGAAAGTCTAGAAGGGATAAGAGAGTAAGGTCAGGGCCAATTGCGAGCGGTGCGAGGGGGGATGTGAATACGGAGGTCAAAGTGTTGTATATGAATGCGCGAAGTATAAGAAATAAAGTGGACGAGCTTGAGGCTCAGTTAGAAATTGGCAAGTATGATGTTTTGGGAATTACAGAGTGGCTGCAAGAGGGCCAGGGCTGGGAACTGAATATTCAAGGGTATACCTCCAATCGAAAAGACAGACAAGTGGGCAGAGGGGGTGGGGTAGCTCTGTTGGTGAGGAATGAAATTGAGCCCCTTGCAAGGAGTGACATTGAAACAGGAGATGTGGAGTCAGAATGGATAGAACTAAGGAATTGTAAGGGTAAAAAGACCCTAATAGGACTTGTCTACAGGCCCCCCAAACAGTAGCCTGGACATAAGGTGCAATTTGAATCAGGAGTTAAAATTGGCATGTAGCAAAGGTAATGCTGTGGTTGTTATGGGAGATTTCAACATGCAGGTAGACTGGGAAAATCAGGTTGGTACTGGACCCCAAGAAAGGGACTTTGTAGAGTGCCTTCGTGATGGATTCTTAGAGCAGCTTGTATTGGAGCCTACCAGGGAGAAGGCAATTCTGGATTTAGTGTTATATAATGAACTGGATTTGATAAAGGAACGAGGTTAATGAGCCATTAGGAGATAGTGACAATAATATGGTCAGGTTTAATCTACAATTGGAGAGGGAGAAGGATAGATCGGAGGTGTCAGTGTTACAGTTGAATAAAGGGGACTATGGGGCCATGACGGAGGAGCTGGCCAAAGTTGACTGGACAGATACCCTAGCAGGGATGACAGTGGAACAACAATGGCAGGTATTTTTAGGAATAATACAGAAGGTGCAGGGTCAGTTCATTCCTAGGAGGAAGAAAGATTCCAAGGGGAGTAAGGGGCAACCGTGGCTGACAAGGGACATCAGGGATAGTATAAAAATAAAAGAGAAGAAGTACAACGTAGCAAAGATGAGCGGGAAGCAAGAGGATTGGGTAATGTTTAAAGAGCAACAGAAGATAACTAAAAAGACAAAATGGGGAGAAAAGATGAGGTACGAAGGTAAGCTAGCCAAGAATATAAAGGAGGATAGTGAAAGCTTCTTTAGGTATGTGAAGAGGAAAAAATTAGTTAAGACCAAAGTTGGACCCTTGAAGGTGAATTTATTATGGGGAACAAGGAAATGGCAGATGAGTTGAACAGGTACTTTGGATCCATCTTCACCAAGGAGGACACAAACAATCTTCCTGATATAGTAGTGGCCAGAGGATCTGGGGTGACGGAGGAACTGAAGGAAATCCATATTAGGCAGGAAATATCTCCCCCATCTCTTTTGGCTCTGCAGATAGCTGTCCACTGACTCTCTAAGGGACCAATTTAATTCCTTGTTATCCTTTTGCTATTAATATAGCTGTAGAAACCCTTTGGATTTACTTTCACCTTACTTGCCAAAGCAACCTCATATCTTCTTTTAGCTTTTCTAATTTCTTTCTTAATATTCTTTTTACATTCTTTATACTCCTCAAGCACCTCATTTACTCCATGCTGCGTATAATTATTATAGATCTCTCTCTTTTTCCGAACCAAGTGTCCAATTTCCCTTGAAAACCATAAGATATCCTCTCATCCTTCTAAACTCCAGAGTGTACAAGCCCAGCCGCTCCATTCTCTCAGCATATGACAGTCCCATCATCCTGGGAATTAACCTGCTCGTGATCAACACGCACAAGGGACTGATCAGATACAATCGATTTTCGTTTGAACCGGCACCGGCGCCAGCCATCTTCCAGAAACTGGTCGACAATCTGGTTGCCGGGAATCCGTATGTAGCCGCCTACCTGGATGACATAATTGTCACCGGCTGAACAGAGGAAGAACACCTGCAGAACCTAAAACAGGTCCTCACAGCACTGAACAACTACAGCATGAAGTTGCGCATGGACAAGTGCGCATTTTTCCAACAACAGGTCACATATCTCGTTCATGTGGTCTATGGACAGGAAAGGAATGAAGGGTTATGGTCTGAGTGCAGGTAGATGGGACTAGGGGGAAGTAAAAAAAAAAAAAGTGTTTCGGCACAGACTTGAAGGGCCGAGATGGACTGTTTCAGTGCTGTTATGGTTATATGGTTATTGAAACATATAAGATTGTTAGGGGTTTGTACACGCTAGAGGCAGGAAACATGTTCCCGATGTTGGGGGAGTCCAGAACCAGGGGCCACAGTTTAAGGGTTAAGCCATTTAGAACGGAGACAAGGAAACACTTTTTCTCACAGAGAGTTGTGAGTCTGTGGAATTCTCTTCCTCAGAGGGCAGTGGAGGCCGGTTCTCTGGATACTTTCAAGAGAGAGCTACATAGGGCTCTTAAAGATAGCGGAGTTAAGGGATATGGGGAGAAGGCAGGAATGGGGTACTGATTGGGGATGATCAGCCATGATCACATTGAATGGCGGTGCTGGCTCGAAGGGCCGAATGGCCTACTCCTGCACCTATTGTCTATAGTTGGTCAGTCTCACATTTTGAACTACGAGCATGATTGATTACTGACACCGTTTACAATAAACGAGAATGTGAGATAATAGGTTTTGTATGTGATGAGATGCTGATTTTGAATGGCTTGTAGTCCAGGCAATAGAGAAGCTGAGCATGGACCTCGGCTGTCATTGTGCGAGTTCCCATGTGAGTTCTGCTGTGTAGTACTACAGTCGGTACTTAGAGGGGAATGAAGAAGCTTTGCCAACTCAAAATGCTTTGTGTAACGGGCGGACTGATCATAAAGACTGCTGGCAATGCCAAGGAGTATGGAAAAGTTCAGTACATACACTTCCAGAAACACTAGCGGAATCAACGATTACACTTATACCTAAAAAAGGTAAAGATTTAGAAGACCCGGGTTCTTATAGAGCTATTGCACTGTAAAATACAGATCAAAAAATATTAGCGAAAACATTAGCTAGAAGATTAAGTAATTATGTTAGTAAATTAATAAATCCGGATCAAACGGGGTTTATACCCAAGAGATACTCATGCAATAATCTGAGACGTCTGTTTAATATAATGCATTCATATAAAACCGAAGAACAAGACATCAATTATTTCACTGGACGCAGAAAAAGCATTCGATCAAGTGGAATGGGATTACCTTGTCAAAGTATTGCAAAAATTTCAAATGGGAGAGAATTTTATCGCTTGGGTAAAATTATTATATGATAGGCCTACTGCCAGAATATTAACTAATAATATTTTGTCCCCGAAATTTCAATTATCAAGAAGAAATAGACAGGGATGTTCACTATCACCTCTGCTATTTGCTCTTGTAATAGAACCGTTAGCGGAAAGTATTAGAATACATCCGAACATCCATGGTTATAACACAAAATACTCAAATAATAAAATATCATTATACGCAGATGATGTACTACTATATATCACAAAATCACAAATCAGTATACCAAATATATTAAATTTAATAGAGGAATTTGGATCCTTTTCAGGATATAGAATAAATTGGAATAAAAGCGAAATTATGACGATAAAACCGCAAGACCCAACACACCTGTTAAAATTCCCTTTTAAAATCGCTTCAGAAAAATTTAAATATTTGGGAATTGAAATTACTAGAAAATATAAAACTTTATGCCCTTACTCAATAAATTAAACATACTGATTACATTCTGGAAAACTCTCCCGATGTCTCTTATAGGCCGAATAAATGCTATAAAAATGATCTTTCTACCACAAATTTTATATCTATTCCAGTCAATACCGATATACTTACCAAAATTTTTTTTTTTTAAACTGAATGCTGATATTACAAATTTTATATGGGACTATAAATCCCACAGAATCCAAAGAAGACATCTGTGCAAACCTAAAGAATCTGGCGGATTATCACTCCCTAATTTTTTATATTATTACTGGGCCACAAATGTCAAAAATATGATTCACCTGTTGGACAATTCGGCCCAGCAGGTGGATTGGATAGCAATGGAGAGAGAGGATTGTTCCCCTTTTAATATAGGAGCGATCCTTCTCTCACCAACAAAAATGAAGAATACAATATACAGTAAAAATCCAATTATTCATAGTACAATTAGAATTTGGAAACAAATAAAATTAACTTTAAAATTAAGAAATCTATCACTTCTCTCACCTATAATGAATAATCCTTCGTTTAAACCTTCTACGATAGATACATCTTTTACAAGCTGGGATAGATTAGGAATTAAAACGTTTGGAGATATGTATGATAATGGAAGTTTTTTAATATTTCCCCAACTACAACTTAAATACAACTTGAGTAGTAATCAATATTTTAAATATTTTCAAATACGTGACTATTTGAAAAAATATACATGAGAATATCAAAATATCTCCAGACCTATTAGACGAGATAATGAATATAAAAGCGGAATCAACTAATTTAATATCATACCTGTATAATACCATTCTAAACATAGAAATTCCATCAACTGATAGGATTAGAAGAGACTGGGAACAAGAACTAGCTATAAAAAAATCTCGAAAGAGAGTTGGGATAAACACCTGTTATATGTGCATAAATGCTCGATTAACGTAAGACATACTCTAATTCAATTTAATATTTTACATAGATTATACTATTCAAAAGCTAAATTAAGTAAATTTTACCCAAATGTATCTTCTATCTGTGATAAAGTGTTAAAGAAGGAACTGCAGATGCTGGAAAATCGAAGGTACACAAAAATGCTGGAGAAACTCAGCGGGTGCAGCAGCATCTATGGAGCGAAGGAAATAGGTAACGTTTCGGGCCGAAACCCTTCTTCAGACTGATAGGGGGTGGGGAGAAGAAAGGAAAAAAGGAAAAGGAGGAGGAGGAGCCCGAGGGCTGGGGGAGGGGCGGAGACAACCAGATGGCTGATGAAGGGGAGGGGACAGCCAGGGCTAGCAGAATTGGGAGAATTCAACGTTCAGGCCACCAGGATGTAGACTGCCCAAGCGGAATATGAGGTGCATTTCCTCCAATTTACGGTGTTGCTCGCTGTGGCCATGGAGGAGACCCAGGACAGAGAGGTCAGATACGGAATGGGAGGGGGAGTTGAAGTGCTGAGCCACCGGGAGTTCAGGTTGGTTATTGCGGACCGACCGGAGGTGTTCGGCGAAACGATCGCCAAGCCTCCGCTTGGTCTCACCGATGTAGATCAGCTGGCATCTAGAGCAGCGAATGCAATAGATGAGGTTGGAGGAGATGCAGGTGAACCTCTGTCGCACCTGGAACGACTGCTTGGGTCCTGGAATGGAGTGGAGGGGGGAAGTGAAGGGACAAGTGTTGCATCTCTTGCGGTTGCAAGGGAAAGTACCAGGGGAGGGGGTGGTATGGGAGGGAAGGGAAGAATTGACAAGGGAGTTACGGAGGGAGCGGTCTTTGCGGAAGGCAGACATAGGGGGAGATGGGAAGATGTGGCGAGTGGTGGGGTCACGTTGGAGGTGGCGGAACTGACGGAGGATCACTTGTTGTATGTGACGGCTGGTGGGGTGAACAAAGGCTACATCGATGATTGTTTTGGTGCCACATCCTGCACCCACACACAACTGACTGACTTCATCCGCTTCACCACCAACTTCCATCCGGCACTCAAATACACCTGGACCATTTCCGACACTTCCCTACCATTCCTTGACCTCACTATCTCCATCGCAGGTGATAGACTCCTTACCGACATCCACTACAAACCTACCGACTCCCATGGCTATCTGGACTACACTTCTTCCCACCCTGCTTCCTGTAAGGACTCCATCCCCCACTCCCAATTCCTCCGTCTACGCCGCATCTGCTCCCAGGATGAGGCGTTCCACACCAGGGCATCTGAAATGTCCTCATTCTTCAGGGAACGGGGGTTCCCCTCCTCCACCATAGATGAGGCTCGCACCAGGGTCTCTGCCATACCCCGCAACACTGCTCTCTCTCCCCATCCCCCCACTCACAACAAAGGCAGAGTCCCCCTAGTCCTCACCTTTCACCCCACCAGCCGTCACATACAACAAGTGATCCTCCGTCAGTTCCGCCACCTCCAACGTGACCCCACCACTCGCCACATCTTCCCATCTCCCCCTATGTCTGCCTTCCGCAAAGACCGCTCCCTCCGTAACTCCCTTGTCAATTCTTCCCTTCCCTCCCATACCACCCCCTCCCCTGGTACTTTCCCTTGCAACCGCAAGAGATGCAACACTTGTCCCTTCACTTCCCCCCTCCACTCCATTCCAGGACCCAAGCAGTCGTTCCAGGTGCGACAGAGGTTCACCTGCATCTCCTCCAACCTCATCTATTGCATTCGCTGCTCTAGATGCCAGCTGATCTACATCGGTGAGACCAAGCGGAGGCTTGGCGATCGTTTCGCCGAACACCTCTGGTCGGTCCGCAATAACCAACCTGAACTCCCGGTGGCTCAGCACTTCAACTCCCCCTCCCATTCCGTATCTGACCTCTCTGTCCTGGGTCTCCTCCATGGCCACAGCGAGCAACACCGTAAATTGGAGGAAATGCACCTCATATTCCGCTTGGGCAGTCTACATCCTGGTGGCCTGAACGTTGAATTCTCCCAATTCTGCTAGCCCTGGCTGTCCCCTCCCCTTCATCAGCCATCTGGTTGTCTCCGCCCCTCCCCCAGCCCTCGGGCTCCTCCTCCTTTTCCTTTTTTCCTTTCTTCTCCCCACCCCCTATCAGTCTGAAGAAGGGTTTCGGCCCGAAACGTTACCTATTTCCTTCGCTCCATAGATGCTGCTGCACCCGCTGAGTTTCTCCAGCATTTTTGTGTACCTTCTATCTGTGATACATGTCTAACCCAAGAAGCAACTATAGCACATTCTTTTGATTTTTGTATAAAAATCCAAAAATTTTGGAATTAAATCTTTGAAATTTTCACAAAATTATTTAAAATAAAACTGAAACCAAATGCAGAACTGATCATTTTTGGAACAATCGAAGCCAGTTTGGAGCTGACTTCATTTCAAAGGAGCTTTCTTAATTATGGCTTAATAACGGCAAAAAAACGTATACTGAAATTTTGGAAAAACGCTCTCACGCCAACGACAAAAATGTGGATTTCTAATATGTCGGAACTGTTACACCTAGAAGATATGAGATTCCTCTTATCAGGTAAACCAGACCAATTCCAAAAGATTTGGTCTCCATTTATCGACTTATTACAAATATAGGGTGCAACAAAATGTTGATAATAAATGGTTTCAGGACCTGGCGAGGGGTGAGTAAAGATATGAAGTAGGTACATCCCTTTCATATTGTCCTATCTTATCTTACTTTTTCTTTTTTCTTTTTCCTGCTTTTGGTTTTTCCCTTTTTTAAAAAACTATTTCTTGTGGTTTAGGTCCATATGGGTGTTCCTGAACCACTCTTTCAATCACTCACTTACTATCTTTACTAAATCTTTCTATCCTTTCTCTTATTAAAGTTTAAAATAAGAAGTGGTACAAGAAAAGTATAACTTTATGTTTATTGGAGACCACTGTACTGTACAATACTTCTAATAAAAATAAAAAAATAATACAATTAAAAAAAATACAAAATAAAATAAAGACTGCTGGCAATGCCAAGGAGTATGGAAAAGTTCAGTATCAATTTTGTGAAGGGGTTTGTGGAGAGCTTGGAGCCTACCCTTTATAGCCTAAAACTAGTGGGCAGGTCCACATATTCATGCACCCAACCAGGATGCACGGCCTGATAGCTGACATCTCAGATTTCATTTCAGCTTCAGGCAGCAGTCATTCAGTGGCTGGCAGTGTTACCTTGATATGATTCTATTGCTGCAACAGGTGGCCAATTTGAAGCAGAAATTGGTCAAAGATGAGTTTTAGATAGATTTGTTCCTTGAACACCGTGGGTACTTGTGGATCCCCAGCAAGAACCCATTTTCTCTTCTACCTTGTTATGTGTTGACTATTCTATATTCTTTCCTTGTGTTTCAATGGAAATGTCAACCAGTCTCAGATTCAGATTAATCTGAAGAGCCAAAACAGCACCCATTCCTTCTCTCCTGAGATGCTGCCTGTCCTGCTGAGTTACTCCAGCGCTTTGTGTCTATCTTTGGTTTAAACCAGCATCTGCAGTTCCTTGTTACATATTAGCCTATTGTCACATACACCAGCCTGCAATTACATTTCTTGTTCACACGAAGCTCACAGATGAAATACAGTAAAGATATATACAAGAATAAGTGCAAGATTGTTGTGCAAAATCCAAATAGTGCAAAAGAATAATAAAGCACAAAAACAGAATAAATGATTGAGGTAGAGTGAAGAGTTAGAGTACTGTACACTTTGCTAATCAGAGATTGTGCTTAGGTGTGGCAATACTTTACTGAACTGTATGCAAAAATAACATTTCACTGTGTGTTTGCACATGTGACAATAAGGCACTATTGATGTGGCAGCAGCTCCAAGTAAGGGATGTGAAAAAGGTGGTTCAGGAGCCACATAACAGTCGAGGTGAAGGTGTTCTTATGTCTGGACATGCAAGCTTTCAAGCTCCCATGTCTTCTCCCAGAAGGTAGAAGAGAGAAAAGGGAATGGCCAGAATGGCAGATATCCATGACGACACTTCCAGCCTTCCTTCTGCAATGCACCATGAAGACTGACTGGATGGAAGGAAGTGACAAGCCTGTAATGGAAAAGAAGTGTTCACCACACTCTGCAGATTCGAGCAGTTAAGAGCAGAACAGGTGCCAAACCAGGCTGACATGCATCCTAGCAGAAAATAGAAGCTTGTGTAAGCATCTGTCGGAGTTCATGGCTGATGAATTTGCACAGTAATCTTCAATTATGGATTAAATCTTGCATCAACTGCCAAATCAATCCCTTAGACTTCAGCAACTTTAAATGACTCAGGAAACCACTAAACACTTGAATAATTGTGGCATGAACTTGAATAATTGTGGCAAGTCTACATTAATCAGCAGCTGATCTGAAAAGAGTTAATGGACCCCTTTAAAATGTGCTGGTGAATATGGGGTGGGGTTTCCTCTGGAATGAGCATTAAGATGTGCAAGATTAAACAAAGATCTTAGCTGGATAGTTGAGCACCAAAAAGACAATGCTCGTATCAAATGGAATTTGCACCCTGATGGACACTTGATCTGTTTATTCTGCCTCTTGCAGTGAGCTTCCCTCACCAATATTGTATCCAGTAAGATTAATCACCCAACGACACATGCTTGCTTTGGGGCTGAAATGGATCATTGATCCAAATTTTTTACCCATTAGATTTGGGTGAATGATCACTCTCATAAATGTTGCTGCATGCTATTATATTTATGATTTTGTTATCCAATCTGCTCATAGTTATGGTAGTAGTTGGTCTACTAGGATTAGTTCCAACCTAGGTCTGTAAGGGATATTTGAAATCGCACATTATTTTCTTGAACTGGGAACCTCTGCTCCCTATGTTATTCACGGAGAACATATGCCTTAAACCTGTGTATGCCTCTTGTGTTCACTTGAAATCTTGAATGCGGCCTAGTGGTGCAGCGGTAGAGTTACTGCCTTACAGCGCCGGAGACCAGGGTTCGATCCCGACTACGGGTGCTGTTTGTACGGAGTTTGTACGTTCTCCCTGTGACCGCGTTGATTTTCTCCAAGATCTTCGGTTTCCTCCTACACTCCAAAGATGTACAGGTATGTAGGTTAATTGGCTTGGTGTATGTGTAAATTGTCCCTAGTGTGTGTAGGATAGTGTTAATGTGCGGGGTGATCGCTGATCGGCGCGGACGCGGTGGGCGAAGGGCCTTTTTCCACTCTGTATCTCTAAATTAAACTAAACAGCTACCGTTAGGTTCAAACTTGGCTTTTTTTTAATATAGCCTCCCAACTCATTAAGAGTATGTTAGGACTGTCAATGCCTCGCCTGTTTTGAATGCTTTTTGGAAAGACTTAGCTGATCACTGGTGGGGGATGACATTAAGAACAGAGGGATCATCTTTAACAGAGCTGTTATGGTGAGTTGATAACATGCTTACTCCCTCAACTTGCAGTGTAATATATCCGTCAATTGGAAAGGGAGAGCAACTTTGTGCAAACATTGGTGTTATCTTACCAGTTGTTTAACTGGAGGTCAGTGGTACCATATTTATTCTTGACTGTAAAATAATCCAATAGGTTTTTCAGGATTCTGGATGATCACATCATGAATCTCAGATATCATTAATATGGGAGCAAGTAAAATTTGCTTGCCTAGACATTGAATTATGACCGGAGCGGGTGATAGATTTCAAGTGAACACATAAGGCATACACGGGTTTAAGGCACATGTCCTCCTTGAATAACATAGGTAACGGAGGTCTGCTAATCATCTTTATTTTCAGCAAGAAAAGCTCATTCTATTTCCCGGCAAAATATTTTGAAAAATAGCTTTAAAAAACGTCATTAAGAACAGCACATTTAAAGCAGCATGCAGAAACACATGCTAAAATACAGACCATGTGAGTTCCCCTTGGGAGCTGTATAAAGCAGTTGTAACTAGCAGGTCATTGGTGTGTAGATCACTAGAAAGACATACTCAACTCGTGGCAGCCACAGAACAGGAGTGGCAAAGGCTGCCATAGAGATGTGGAGATACAGAAGAGAATGGGGAACAGTTCTCTCCCATGTGGCTAGACATCCTCCACATGATAGTCTGCCTTGATCCTGCTCCATGCTGCAAGTGGACCTAAACTACTGTGAAGAGCAGGCTAATTGAAGGGCCAGTGATTGCAGCATGCAGCTCTGATTTGTACACAAAGGCTTTCACTCAGGAAGGGACTACTGCCGACTTTTTTCTTCATATTTCTGACCATTCTGACCAGTGAGGCTGGTAGTTGCTATATGCAAGACATTGATCAGATTCCTTTAAGTGGCATTCCATTGCTGATCCATGCATGATTGTGCTATTTGTTCTTTCATGGGTGTTCAATAAAGGTCCCAGTTCCATCCAAATTCACTGATCTATGGCAGTGATTGTGAAGTGTACAGTGAAGTAAGGTGCACAGTGCATCACCTGTGTCGGTGTGCAACTGATGCCAAGAAATTGCATCCACAAAAGCATCTCATGGCCCTATTCCTGATTATCACCCTGATGTCCCTAACATGATCAGCAAGAGTAAAACTGAAATATGAGCAAGTAGCTTTTAAATATGATCAAGTACAATTCTAAATTTCCCATTTTTGGTGAGAGTAGAAGAAAAAGGATAAGAAAAATAAAATATCGTTTCAGTAAGAAGGGATGCAAATTTTACTTCGGAGTCACGTGAGTGACTACGTGAAGAACCCCGCCAGTGCGCCTGCGCGTCATTACGTCAGACGCCTTGACGCAAACGGACGTGAGGAGCAGGGCTCCTACAGTGGTTTGTAGTTTTTCAACTACAAGGTAAGTAAAAACTTTTTTCAGGTTTTCCAGGTCCGTTTACTGTGGGTCTATGGGGATTTTTTCCACAGACGCCATGGAAAAAACGGACAGGGGGAAGAGGCGAGCGACACAGCCGATAGAAAGTCGGGAAAGTCGGGAGTCCGCGGTTAGAGACCAACCTCCTCTAAACCCCGGTACAGTCACCAGCGGTGAGCATAGCGACTGTGGACCTGGGGCTGGTGAAAACACAGTCAGCGCCTGTCGGGCAAAAGACAAAGTTTAAATCCCAACGGCCCACGGAGGGAGTCCCAGGCAATGGAAGTAGCTCCAGGGCTAGATACTGCTTTCAAGCGTATTGCCCAAATAGAAAGCCTTTTACACAGGCTGTTGGAGCAAGTTCACTCAGGGAGGAGTGTTCTGAAAGCCAAGCTGCTGGAAACAGCTCAAACAGCTCCTGGTACAGGGCTAGATACTGCTTTCGAGTGTATTGCCCAAATAGAAAGCCTTTTTCATAGGCTGTTGGAGCAAAGTTCACTCAGGAAGGAGTGTACTGTAATCCAAGCTGCAGGAGCAGCTTAACAGCACCTGGTTCAGGGCTGATGGAATGCACCCTCAGGAATGAGGAGCGTGCTACGGGTCATGAGATTTCAGACCCCGACTCTGACGGTGAGGCTGTACAAGGCGATGAACGGCAGCTGACAGATGTTCCACCCCTGGCAGTAGGATTCGCTGCCCCGTCAGGGTCAGGAGAGCCATTAGGAGAAGAACTGGCCTCCTTAATAAATTACTTGGTTTACCATTAGCTGGAACAGCAGGAGATGGATGAGACGGCAAGAAGGCAGGAGACCCCAAGTAACTGTGGGTTGCTAAAAGCAGCAGCAGTGAACCAAATTATCTGGAATCAGTTGCAGAGAATATTAAAGCTGCTGGGTTCTGGAAAAACTGCTTTTACCAGAATAGCAGGTAACAACCAAAAGATGACGAAGTTGCATCAGGAAGCACTGGGGTTCCTATGCAGCACCCACTTCGAGATCAATTATCTGAGGAAAATGCTATACGGCCTACTATGAATCCGAAATTCGCAGCACTCTGCAAACCAAGTAATATACAATTACCCAACTTACTCTTTGGAGAGGATCTCGGGAGACGTATTAAAGAGTTGGAAGATGAAGCGAAAACAGGATTGATAAATACATCAATGGTTGCAAAGTCTGTAAAGAGGAAGTATCCTTTCAGACGTCATACGGATCCTAGACCAGGACCAAGTCGCTCATCAACGCAGGGACGTAGCTGGCGGCCTGCAGCGGGAGTAAGGACCAGTGGTGGTGCTTCCGGGAGAATCCAGGGATCTCAGAATACTCAAATGACTCGAGAGGTAGGTGGACCTGGTTCTCAGGGGAACATACTAACTGGATTAAGTCCAAAAGTTGGAGGCAGATTACGTCTCTTCTATAAACATTGGAAGAAGATTACTTCAGATGTGGTAATTCTGAATAATATACAAGGATTTCGAATTGAATTCAATCCAAATTATGATTTGCCTGTCCAGCATGTTCCTAGCAGAACTCTCCACTTTGCGAAGTAATGGAGGTTCAAGTTGCGCTTCAAAACCCTATATATAAAAGGTGTTATTAAAGAATCAGTCTACAAAATTCACCAATTTGGGTCAAATATATTCCCTCGATCAAAAAAGGATGGAGGATGTAGGATTATTATAGACTTGACAAGTCTGAATCCTTTTGTTCAGTGTCTGTTCACTTGCAAGATATGAAGTATTTTAAATTTACATGGATGAACCAATTAGGGCAGTTCAAAGCTCTGCCTAAAGGGTTAACGTTCCCTCCCAGAATATTCATAAAAATCAATTCTGGGGTTGCTGAGAGCCAGGGGCATGTACTAATGGCATACCTGGATGATGTCCTGATTATAGGAAGGACAAAACAGTCAACAGAAGCATCTGTTGCAGTAATAAAATCAAATTTTTGAAAGTTTGGGGGTTTCTAAATTCATCCAAAGAAATCAAGGTTAAAAACATGTACCTCGATTAATTATTTGGGGTTCACAATTGATTTAGCCCAAATGCAAATTACTTTGCCCAGTGAAAAAAGGGTGGAGTTGATTAAAGATTGCAGTAATCTGTTAAACGAGCAAAAACCTCTAATCAGACAGGTGGCTCGAGTACTGGGAAAATTAGTAGATTCCCAGCAGTCCAGTATGGACCATTACATTATCAACAGCTGCAGAGAATTAAAGAACAGGCACTGAGAGTAAATGCTGGTCATTTTGATAGAACCATGCAAGTAACAACAAATGCTGTTTCTAAGCTGCAGTGGTGGATTCTACATGTCTCAAGCAGTTCAGGCAAAGTGCTGATTGAACAACCTTCCATGATATTACAAACTGATGCCAGTGCACTAGGATGAGGTGCAACTGACTTAACATGGAGCTGCGGAGGCAGATGGAATCAGGAAAAGTTAGTGTTACTGCAGACATGGGGAATTCCCTATTTGGAGCTTTTAGGAGGTTTCTATGGACTCCAAGCTTATGGTTCTAACACAACTAAAAGGAAGGTTCAAGTTCAAATTAATAAACACAACAGTAGTTGCCTATATTAATGATATGGGTGGAATTAAGTCGGTGTCATGTGACAAAATGGTTAAATCAACTTGGGTCTTGGTGTATTGAAAAGAACATTTGGATTTCAGCTATCTATCTACCAGGTAGAATGAACACGATAGCAGACACCAGGTCACGAAAAGTTCCATGATAATAAAGAATGTATGTTGAATCAAGAGGTATTCAATGATATAGTAATCAGATTTGGAATGACCGACATCGACTTGAATCATCAGCTATCGAGATATGTCTCATGGAAACCAGATCCAGGAGCAGTGGCGATTGATGCTTTCTCGCTACATTGGGGTGGTATGTTTTCATATATATTTCCACCTTTCTGCCTCATAAGCCAATGTTTGCTTAAAATCAGGCAAGATGCTGCTTCAAGGCTATTGGTAGTACCAGATTGGCCTATACAGCCATGGTATCTGTTGATATTAGAATTAACAACACAAATGTTGATGAAAGTCCCAAAAAGGAGTAATTTATTGCTGCACCCTGTAACAGGGTAACAACATCCATTATATCATTGTTTGGATTTGTTGATTTGCAGGTTTTAAGAATGCCTTTTCTGGGACGAGGACTGTCTGAGCATACTGTGGACATGCTTACGGCAGCCGGGAGGAAGAGCACTCAAAAACAGTACCTTTCTTATATTAAGAAATGGGAAGAGTTCTGTGTACAAAAGAATGTGCAATAAAGTACTGCAGATATTTCAAATGTTTAGAATTTCTGTCAAAACGTTATTATGATGAAGGTCTGAGTTGTAGTGCAATTAATTCAGCCAGAAGTGCATTGTCCTCATATTTGGTTCTGGATTCAGAAAGAAACTCAATTGGGTCACACCCAATTGTTTCCAGACTAATGAAAGGAATCTTTAATTCCAAACCACCGAAACCTAGGTACGTGATAATCTGGGATGTAAGTGTGGTACTGAAACTACTTCGTGAATGGTCATCAAGTGTGTCTTTACCTTTGGTCAAGCTCAGTATGAAGGTATTCATGCTTATGGCATGAGTGACAGCACAACGAGTGCAAACACTTGGAAAATTACAAATAGACAGTATGGAAGTAACTGAAGACAAGGTTACATTCTATATCTATGACCTACTAAAGTAAATTAGGCCAGGTGTGACAGGATTTAAAATTATGCTAGCAGCATATCCAAATGATCCATGTCTCTGTATTAAGACATATTTATTACAATACATTGAGGTCACAAAGAATTTGAGAATACGGAAACTGGGTTGTTGATCACACACAAGAAACCACACAAGAGAGTTTCAATACAGACTATTTCCAGTTGGATAAAAGAAGTCTTAACAGCTGCTGGTATTAACACTTATGTTTTTACGTCTCACTCGACTAGGGCAGCAGAAACGTCGGCGGCCAGGGCAAAAGACGTCCCCGTCGATCATATCCTCGCAGCCGCCGGGTGGTCCAATGAGTTGATGTTTCAATATTTTTACCATCGGCCTATTGTTAATGCGGGGTTGTTTGCAGAAACTATTTTAAGTTCTGTGTAATTTCCTCTGGTTTAAAGGGGATCTGATTCATTTCATTATTGAAATGAATTACTGCATTTGTGGTACAAATGTTATTATGAATGCATGATTGATTATTCTCGTTCCGAGTCAATCTATGCAGTGAGAAGCCGGGATTGATCCACGGCATGAAATCACAAAGCTTTAAAATCTTCACGTAGTCACTCACGTGACTCCGAAGTAAAATAGTAAGATTAAACGAGAACTTACCTAAGTTTGAAGTTTGATCTTTATTTTATGAGGAGTTACGTAGGTGATTACGTGCCCACCACGACCCTACCCTCTATCATAAAGGTCAGATGGAAGTTCTTGTATTACTCGTTTTATTATGAGACTATATTACTTCGGTTGTTGTTTTTTGTGATTTCACACCGCTGCTTTGAAGATTGACGCGCAGGCGCACTGGCGGGGTTCTTCACGTAATCACCTACGTAACTCCTCATAAAATAAAGATCAAACTTCAAACTTAGGTAAGTTCTCGTTTAATCTTACTAGCAAATGGTATTGGAGGAGGAGATGAAAGTGGAAGAGAAAGATGATTGTCTTAGTACAAAGGAAGATGGTGAGTAGACAAAAAAGGAAAGGAAAAATAGGGACATAATTGTGTGCAGAATGACTGTAAAAACTGAAATTTATTGGAAGCTGAGAGTGATAATTAATCAATTTATGAGCTTTATTGACTCAAAAGTATTTTATTCTCATGAACTTTCCTGCGCATTGTTCAACATGAAATCAGCTATTCATTCATTCTGAAAGGTTGAACACCCTGAGGTGAAAATTCCAGTCTATATAAAATACAATGTAAGTAAGCAGGGTTCATTGCAAATGCCAGACATAAATGATGGAGAAAATCCAGGAAAAAGAGTGCTCACATTTTTATGGTAGACAAAAATGCTGGAGAAACTCAGCGGATGAGGCAGCATCTATGGAGCGAAAGAAAGCGAAGCGAAGCTCACATTTTCATGTTATTTTTAATCTGTTAACTAAACCCAGGGCCAGAACAGACATTTTTCAAAGTTCTCTGCCTTTAGTACAATACTCAACATTTTGCCTCGAAATCCATTTCCAGCTGGTATATTGAATTTCGCCAAACAACATTTTAGAAACGGTGTATACATGGCCGTCCGAGGGGGGGGGGTGCAATGGGTGCGGTCGCACCCCCCTTTTTTTCCAGTTTAAAAAAATCATGAGAAAAAAAAATTGCAGCGCAATTAGTGTTTCCACTTTGAAGGGATTCACCCGAAATTCGGGAAATACTGGTTCCGGCCCGCGACCATCCGCGCCTGCGCAGTTGGGGGAAGCCAGTGACGCAGTAGCGATACAAAATAACGCCGTCTCTCCGCGCGTGCGCAGTGGGCAGATCAGATCGCTACCATTAACACTGCATCGCCTCGACGCCCCGGGCCTAGTTTGGGTAAGTGGGGCCATGGAATATTGTGTTGCGGGAGGGTGAATCTGTTTGTTTTTTATCGGGGGTGTCAAACTACCCGTGAAGGGTCCAATCCGGCCCGTGGGATGATTTGGAAAAAAAAAGGAGTGCCCGCTTCTCCGTGCCCGGGGCTGCGGTGTCTGCCCGCCCAGTCCATCTCCTCCATCCGTGGCATCCGAACCTCGCCGCCCGTCAGCCTGGCGTCCAGGGAGCGGGTCCGCTGCCGGCGGTCCGTCCGGGGAGACCGTTCTCCCGTCACCAGGCGGGAGCGGGAACCCCTGAATGTGAACCCAGTCCTGGTAGCGGCCGTGACCCGACACCAGGCCCCGCTCCGACCGGGCCCGCGCCACTCGCCCCTCGCCTTTCCCACCCCCTCGCCTCTCCTTCCCCCCAACCCCCCCCCTCACCCCCACCGAGCCCAAGCTTGCCACCAGCGATCCCCCGCACACTATCCCACACATGCTAGGGACAATTTATACAAACCTGTGCACCTTTGTGGTGCGGGAGGAAACCCTAAAGGGCCTGTCCCACTGCGGCGACCTAATTTGCGAGTTTAGAAGAGTTTACGATCGACTCAAATGCGCAGCATGGTCGACATGTGGTACTCTCCTTCATGCTCGAGTGAAGTTCCCGCATACTCACAGCCTCAGTTTGGTCTAGGAAACATTTTCAGCATGCTGAAAAATTTTCCGCGAGTAAACATTGGTCGGCATGGTTCTTTTTAACTCATAGTGCAGTGGAGTTGGGGTCACTAGGCAGTCGAGGTAGCCGTAGGCAATCTCCTTTGCTGACCGGGCATTTTAATTGGCTCATTGGAGTTTTCAGAACCAAGGAAAACCGACCGGTAATATTAAATGCTCGCTAAACTTTATTAAAAGTTGTCTGGCTTCTTAAAAGTGTCTCCACTCCTTCTTCCCCCCCCTTCTCCCTCCCCCCCTTCTCCCTCCCCCCCTTCTCCCTCCCCCCCTTCTTCCTCCCCCTTCTCCCTCCCCCACATTCTCCCTTCCCCCCTTCTCCCTCCCCCCCTTCTCCCTCCCCCCTCCCCCCCTTCTCCCCCCCTTCTCTCCCTCCCCCTCTCCCTTCCTCTTCTCCCCCCTCTTCTCTCCCTCTCTCCCCCCCCCCCTCCGCGTTCTCTAAAGACTTACCTTACACTGTTGCAGCCGTCTTTTACCTTCCTATTCATCGCGGGTGTGAATTTCAGACAGCGCTCCCCCGCTTTCCCTGGCCCCCGCCTTTGCTGTGTGTGTGTGTTGACGGTCGTACCAGCTCAAGGTTTCATCGCGGACGGTCGATCCAGCACGAGGTTTTTCAGGCGAGTGCCCTCGAGCTTGAAGGTCGAAGACAGTCGCTGAAAAGTCGCGTTAGTGGGACAGGCCCTTAACCCTAGCCCTAACTCTAACCCTAACTCTAGCTTGATAGGCTTGGTATAAGTATAAATTGTCCTTAGCACGTATGGGATAGTGTGCGGGGGATCGCTGGTCGGTGTGGACTTGGTGGGCCGAAGGGCACTGTATCTCTGAACTACATGTGACACAGCGGCCCCAGGAGTTGGACTCGAACCCCTAATGTTCTGCCTGCTCATCATGGGAACTAAACTGTTGGCCACGAGTTGTCCCAGAGGCAGATCTCTCTTCCAATGATCTCTTTAAACCCCCAGAGGCAGCGGGCTTTTCAACTGGGTACAGACAATGTTGTCAATGTACCAGTGCCACCCACCTGCTCTGGCCACTGGGTCTAAATACCCACCACCCATTTTGAAGCAAGGCGACGGGGCGGGGGTGGGGGGTGTTGTTCCCAAAGTCTGCATCTATCCCATAGTCAATGTTACTAACACAGATGATGAGGCCTTTGTTCAGTGCTGATCTAGCTGTCATAGGATGGGTCCACAAATGGGGGACGTCGGGGAAAGAGGGGGGGGAGGGTGTTGGAGAATGGGAGAAGGGAGGGAGAGGTGGAGAAGGGGATGTGAGGGGAGGGGGAGGAGTGGAGAAGAGGGGAAGGGAAGACGGGGGGAGGGGAGAAAGGTAGGGGGGGAATGGAGAAGGAGCGATTGGGGTGGGAGGAGGAAGAGGGGGTGGAGGGGAGAGGAAAGTTCAGTCTACACTCACTGAATCCATCCCTGTGAAAAGTTAGAGGTGGTGATTGGATCTGGAAGCGGACCAATACATCTGTAAATAAAACTGGACTCGGACATCTTTTCATTTGCACAATTGATTTTATTGTATTCATTTTAATATATTAATGTGTAAAATCCATCCATTGAAGTAAGAATATTTTACAGCCCATCTGTGGTCCCTAACCCTAACCGGGCATCACCTGCAGGACAGCGTACGTCAGCGTGTGACAGGGTGCACGACATGACGAGACACCCAGATGTCGCCCCTGGATTTTGAACATTCCAAAGTCCAGGGGCAACAGGGAGTCACCGCACGTCACTACATGCGTCACCACACATCACGCCGCGTCACGACCCAACCACGACGTGACAACCTCTTTTCAGGCTTGTCACCGAAAATGTCTCCCAAGTGGAACAGGCCTTTCACGCTGCGAAACTTGAGGGCACGGCTTTTGAAGGCGGTATCGGTGGCAAACTTCTCTCCGGCCAGGTTCTCGATCACCTTGGGCTCGAGCCCGCAGTGCTTGAAGAAACTGTCCAAGCCCGAGCAGACTCGGGGGAAGCGGCAGCTGAGGTCTGAGTGCAAGCGCCATAATCCGCCTTCACCAACCCGCCGCTTGAGCGGCTCCTTGGGGCGACCTGCTGCTGCTTCTCGGGGCGCTGCTGGTGTGGTTACTTGTGCACCCTGGGATGCTGCTGGCGAGGCGACTGGTGCTTCCTGGGGCGCTGCTGGAGTGGTTACTTGTGCACCCTTGGGTGCTGCTGGAGTGGTTACTTGTGCACCCTGGTGTGCTGCAGCCTCTGTACCCTCTGCTAATTCTCCCCCTTCTGACGTTGCTGCTCCCGTTGCCGGCCCCTGCTGCTAGTCGCCCCGACCGCTAGAGCCGGGCAGCAGCCGCCGGACCAGGCTGCCTCTGCCCTTGAAACTGTGGGCGTTGCTGGTGGCCGCTGCTCCCCGCACGAACTCGCACTTCTGCCGGTACATGACCAGCGAGTTGGGCCTGAGCCACCTCTTGGAGCTGGAGCGACGCACAATGTCAGGCGGGAGCCCCAGCTGCCGCTGTGCTGGGGGCTGCCAGAGGCCAGGTAAGTCTTCGTGTTGCTGCTGGCCCCGCTGCCACTGCTGCTGCCTTCCTCGGAGTCAGAGCTGCCCAAACCATTGGGCTCCACTTTGCACCCCCTCGCCATCTGGCTCTTCAAGTACTTGGCCTTGTCGGCAGCCAGTCTCTCCTCGGCGCTCTGCCGACCCCGCCTGTCCCCCTCCATTTGACGGTGGAGGCAGCCGGGCCCTTTGGTCAGGAGCCTGAGCGGCAGGGAGATGCTTGCTTCGGGCGGCAAGCTTGCAGTGGGCGCGATCTCGCTCGGCATCTTACTTTGATCCAGCCAACGAGGACAAACACGTTTTCACATCCATGAAGAACAAAGACCAGGACTTCCATGAGCAATGACAGACTGTCTGCAATCGCCTTAATCCACATTCACTATGACTTTGCCCATAACTTGGACAAAGTCGTGACTAGGTTTGTGCAGTTACATTCTTGGAAAATGGAACTGGGAAACATGATTTATGGCTAAATGGCAATATATGCTGGTCTGCCACGAGTGTCCGTCGCCTGCATCACTACACCAGGACTTACATGAGCAATGACAGGCTGTCTGCACTCGCCTTAATGCACATTCACTATGACTTTGCCCATGACTTGGACAAAGTGGTGACTAGTTTGCACAGTTACATTCTCGGAAAATGGAACTGGAAAATGTGATTTATGGCTAAATGGCAATACATGCTGGTGTGCCAAGAGTGTTGTCAAAGTCTGAGAGAGGAACCCTGAACTGTCTGCTAATCCCCCCACACTTTGGGAGCCCAAACAGGGCACTGCAAGAAGAGGTAGAAGTTGGGCCACCTACATCAGTGTACTTGCTGCGGAATGACACAGGCCTTGGACCGCGTTAACGAACTGAGGACTGCCATTAAAGATAAAGTCACACTTTGGGAGACCAAATGGGGCACTGCAATAAGAGGCCACCTACATCAGTGTACTGCGGAACGACACATGCTTTGACGGCATTAACAAACTGTGGACTGCCATGCTAGATAAACTGGTCTGAGGTGGTATATTCGTGGAACCAGGGATGGCATATTGGCTAAGGCCAACGAATGCCCTTGCATTAGTAGAAGTAGTGGTAAATGGCAATATACATTCAGGAGCACCGGAATGATTTTGCAGCATCATGCCAGTGTGCTGAGTGACAGTGAACTAAGAACTCATTCTAGTCATGCTAGTCAGCATGGCTCAACAATAGTAACACTGTGATTTTTTTAAAATTGTACTTACCATGCTACTCACCTTTAAGTGACATTTACCAGGAGCGCCTGAATGATTATGCAACATCATGCCAGCATGTTTGATTGTTTGGTAAGCTATATGATGAATTGTGAATTTTATATGTTATGTTATTATATATTTTTATATGTTATTGAATCACAATCAAGAATTATAAATTCACATTTCAAAAATGGTTTCACAATTCAGTAGTACTGATTTTCAGTATTCCATACTGATATTTGAGAATACATGTTGGATGCAAAATACTGATTTTCAAAAATCCAGTTTGTGTCGTACGTTCTATTGCATTTGTGTGAGAAATACCGATTTCCCCAACAAAATACTGATTTTCAGCCATCAAAATACAGAAATGCTCGGTGAAACTTGGCAGCTCTGCAATTATCCACAATCACATTGTTTTTGAGAATTCAAAATGTGATTTGTGATCTTGTTTATGAGTCATCATGGAACTAGAATTTGTTATAATAGTATGACAGTAAAATAGGTTAGTTTGAAAGCGATCATAGTAATGTAAATGCATCATTTGGTTTGACTTCAATTTTCATGATGGAAATTGAAGTCGAACTAAATGTTGCATTCACATCACTATTCCATGTTGAAATTGATGTGATGTGAAGTTGTTCGGTCAGGAGGACCATTAAAGGTGCATTGCACACACTAACACAGTCTAACAGTAACGGGCAATCAAATCAACACACAAAACATTTTCTAAAAAAAGGTTTTCTTTACTGCAAAAACCTACAGTATTTTATTTGCAGTTTTTGCATGCTCCTTTATAACATTTTACATAACATTTTACAACACTACAACTTGATTATTAAAACGAGGACAACAATTCTTGATTTAAAAAAAATGTACACAACAATGACCCCAATCATCCCATTCCACCCAATCATTACCGTTGACTCAACCAAAATTATTTCTGAAATATTGGTTATAAATTTGGTGCAAAAATGTTCCAAAATAAGGCTCAGAATGCAACACAGAGCATCTAAAACCCTAGAGCCGTAAGGGGCTTTGCGCTCGTGATGTGCGCTGCACGCACATTATTTCACATAAAATTTTTGTGATCCTGTCATGCCACCCCCCTTTTTGAAAAGCTTCGTACGGGCCTGGTATATTAGCTTGTGCATTTAGCTCTGGTGACTGCAGCTGAATTTCTAGCAAACAGGCTTTTAAGGAGAGAAAAGATAAGGGAACTACATTTTTGGAAAAAGAAGACAGAGGAAGCTCACTTTAAATCAGGTCTAAGGTGGCATAAAACCCTCTTTGGAATTTTAACAGTATATAAATTAAAGACAAAGATGAAATAAAGGCAAATATGCCAGCTTTTATATCAATGTATATCCTTAAGGAAATAAATCACGTCTCTTTGGGCACAGTGTAAAAAATTATAGACATCCATTCTGTGCTTGATGAACTGCCTAAACATACAGATAAAGATCCAGATTTGAAACACGTTTTGTGAAATTTTAACTTTGGACATTAAAATGAGGAATGGAAAATACTATACTAGTCCTGCTTGGAAAAGACTTACCATAAATAAAAAGTGAAAGCTTTTTACATAGGGTGTGTCAACCCATAATATCCATGCTTGAAATGCATGGATTATGACAGCTTTCAGAAAAGCTCAATGTACATGTAAATCAGTATTGTAAATCGGATATAAAAATGTTGGAAATAACAGATCCATTGAAATTTATTTTATATTTGCCAGGGATAAAATAAGAACATCAGTTTTTAGTGTGAGATTAGGCAATTTTTCAGGCGACTGCCGGCGACTGTCAGAGTGAAAAACTGGCAACTAGAACGGCGTCTGTCAGAGTGGAACACACAGAGACACAGACACACACAGGCACAGACACACACACAGACACAGACACACACACACACACAGCTTCCTTCACCAGCCCGTTATGCAGGCGGGGGACAGGGCAAGCGGGGGGGAGGCTGTTTCAGTGAAATTCACACGGTGCAAAGCCAAGATGATACCGCGATGGACAGCAAGGTTGCTGCTGTAATTAAGACGGCTATCGCACACTGTACAGTAAGTCCTTTAAGAGAGGGGGGAGAAGGAGTGGAGATAACTTTTAAGAAGCCAGAGTTACACATCTGTGAAGCTCGGCCGACAGTAACATTACCAGTCGGTTATCCTTAGTTCTGAAAACTACTGATTAGGTTTTTTTTCCCAATGAGCCAATGAAATTCACCGGTCAGCACTGGCTACAACCTACGACAACCTACGACAAACTTCGACCTCCCAGCAACCCACTAGGACCTCCTGGCAACCCACTTAAGGCACGAGAATTCTCGCTACTCTCCATGGCGGCTTCAAACTAGTCACCGCTAATTTTTCAACGTTGAAAAATTTGCGGCGACCATAATGAGGCCGCAACTAGTTCCCAGAATGCAGGAACTCCTCATGACCATGAAGGCAACTCCCCGGCAAACACCCGCGAACACGTGGCGACCATGTGACAACTGCATAGTCTCCTGCAGTCGCCTAAAAAGTCGACTAAGTGGGGCAGGCCCAAAAGGATGTCAGAGCTCTACATTCAAAAGTAAGAGATCTGGCAGAATACTTTAACTAGAAAGATGAATAATTTTCAGCGTGTTTTATTTCTGCAGTTTACAATATTATACAATGTCTCCCCCCCCCCCCCCCGTCTCCCCCCCTCCGTCTCCCGCCCTCCGTCTCCCCCCTCCTCCAACTTCCCCCCTGTCTCCCCTTCCCCCGTCTCCATCTCCCCGTCTCCATCTCCCCTCCCGTCTCCCCCCCGTCTCCGTCTCCCCCCCTCCGTCTCCCCCCTCCGCCTTCGTCTCAGTCTCCCTCCTGTCTCCGTTCTTGTCTCTCCCCCCCCCCCCGTCTCCATCTCTCCCCCCCTCCGTCTCTGTCCCCGTCTCAGTCTCCCTCCTGTCTCCGTCTCCCCCGTCTCAGTCTCCCTTCTGTCTCAGTCTCCCCTCCATCTCAGTCTCCCTCCCGTCTCCGTCTCCCCCGTCTCCGTCTCCCCCCTCAGTCTCCCTTCCGTCTCCATCTCCCCCGTCTCCGTCTCCCCTGTCTCTGTCTTCCCCCCCCCCCCCCGTCTCCGTCTCCCCCATCCCCCCTTCTCTCCCTTCCTCTGTCTCTCCTCACTCCCTCCTTCTCGTCTGTCTCCATCTGTGTCTGTCTCTGTATTTTTCGGGTTGGGTTGATCTCAGACAACTGTGGAATCACAATCCCTGGCATTTTCTAAATAGACACATTGGTACATGCTCTGGATGGCATGACAGAGCAGTCTTGCACCCAAGGGGAACCAAATCAAGTAGCTCCATGCTGGTACATTTGTAAAATCATGATCCTTTGCGTACTATTCTTTTCTAAAACACAGCTAGCCACTAAGAATGAGAACGATCTATACCTACCTCACCATGACTGACAAACATTTGGTGTGATGCTCCTACCAGTCACAGCTAAACATGAAATAATGTATTATAGCTTTTCATTCATTCTTAAAGTAAAGCCAATAATCTTTTTTGCAAACAAATACTCAACCTTTCTTTAAGTGATGGCATTCATATTCTGTGATGATATTGATGTACATCAATAAAAGCATGCTAATCTCAACAAGGCAATTAGCATTGAACTTATTTATCTTTGCAAGATTCTTGAAGCGTTCGCTGGAAGGAACTTTGGTCACTTAAGTATAGGATTTAGTTAACTTTTGAGAACCATTTATCCTATCATGCTTGTGCCTTTTCTATTGAAAGTTGTTTTCTATGATCATAGTTGTGCAGATTTTTTCTGTGCTTTGTATATAAAGCTCAAAGATTTCTTAGTCCCCTTTAAATTGGTATTGCAGTGCGTCTCAGTAGTTATGCTTAGCTTCAGATGTTCAAAGAAGCTTAGCACTGTGCACTAAATAATATTTTACTTCACCTTTCATCCTTCTAGTGATGTTCTTAATATTATACTTCTTTGTTTCTGATTTTATCAACCATTGGAAGCAATCTTTCACAACTGACCCTCTCAAAGAACCTCTGATACATTCAACTCTAACCCTTCCTGTTCCAGTTTGAGCCTGTCCTTCCAATTATAATTGTTCATAGCTATTTGGATTTTATTTTGGTAATATTTGTCCTATAATACTATTCGTAAACATTAACTTAATATATTGATAATTTAAAATGTTGAGTTGTTTGGATAGTACACGAAGAAAATATTATGATGAATCTATGTACGTCAAACCTCATTTTATGCTGCATATTTGGGCCTTGAGCCCATTCTGCCTCAGAAATGGTGTATGTTTCCTTCAAAATGCAAAATAATTAATAATAAATGTTAACCAAGATTTTATCTGCAATATATAATATCTATCATGCGTCAAGTTGTTGGGCACAGTTGGTTTTGGTGGTTGATTTATTGCTATATAATCAGAAAGAAGACAAGTCAATAGATTGAACAACAGTCCATATAGTGCTATACGATTAGTGTAACATACTGTTTTTTTTGAAATCTCTTGACCTTTTCAAGGTACTTCTCATAAATTAAGGAGAATTGATACGGTGGATAAATTGAAACTACATTGTCTTTTGTGTAGTTCCGGACTAAAGCACATGGCCTAACTTGGTGCAAGTTCTTTAAGAGTAAAGATAAGAAATATCTGCACCAAAAGGGGATGATGGAGGCAAATATTCTCACAAGATTTACGAAGTATGCAGATCAGCACTTGAGTCACCAGCTGTAAGCCAAGTTGTTGGTACATAGGATTGATATCAATGGCAACATGATGATCAATAAGGACATAAAGGGCACAAGGGCCTGTTTGACAAAGGTAAATAGAAATTTTAAAAATGAAATGGTGGTTGATGCTGGATCAATTATCGATATTAATTCTGACATTGTTAAGTTGTTTTCTTTTAAACACAAGGTTTTATAAAATAAAGAGAAATTGCAGCCATGTTGTTTTGAGTCAGCCGTAAACAGGCATTAATTGGGGAACTGGCTCCCTGTTCCAATATTCATCATGGTTAAGTTTGAGTTGTATTTTAAGTCCTGTATCCCTTCTGACATCTTGACTAGTTTTATAATCTCCCAAATATTTGGGAAACAATTTCCATTTGTAGGAGTATGCCTTACTCTGTTCCTATCTCAGTTCCTCTGCACCTGAAAATATTTTATCATTAAATGCTAATGCTCTGCTGGTGTTTCTTCCTGTCCTCTTATTCTCCAGACTTCAAAACCCTTCAACATGGCTAAAACCTGGCCTTATTTATCTTGTCCCTCATTATATACCATCAGACTTGTCCTTGTTTAACTCCAGTGCATTCAATTCAGAACTGCAGTTTGACCTTATCTATTAATCCCTGAAATGTCTTGCACAATTCTGGAAGTTATCCAGCCCTACATTCTTCCATGAACACTCTGTGTGATTCTAATCAACTCTCCAGAAGCCTGTCCTTACATTTTGCCTTCATCCCCTGTTATCCATTTTCAAATTTTCATTGCTTAGACAACTGAATTTCCACCTTTGAAATGCTCCAAAGATAGACACAAAAGCTGGTCAGGCAACATCTCTGGAGAAATGGTGTTTCTGGACGAGACCCCTTTTCTGACTGAGATTCAAGGGAAAGGGAAACAAGAAACATAGAAGGTACATAGAACAAATGAATGAAAGATATGCAAAGAGCCATGACAATCAAGGAAAGGTGGAGCCCACAATGGTCCATTGTTGGCTGTGCTCTACCCCGTTTAATCTGTTTTGGTACATTATCCTTTTTCATTGAGATTTGTGCAAACCAATGAAAGTATATAAATATAAATTGCTATTTTAGGATATCATTTGGAGGCTGTATTTGGAGTATTGTGTGCAGTTCTGGTCGCCCAATAACAGACAGGATGTGGAGGCTTTGGAAAGGGTGCAGACGAGGTTTCCCAGAATGCTACCTGGATTAGAGGCTATTAGTTATAAGGAGAGGGAAGACAAACTTAGAATGTTTTCTCTGTAGCATTTGAAATTGTGGAGAGACCTGATAGAAGTATATAAAATTATGGGAGACATAGATAGTGTAGACAGTCAGAAACTTGTTTCCTTGGATGGAAATGTCAAAGACAAGAGGGCATAGCTTTAATGTCAGAGGGGGAAGTTTAAAGGAGAAGTGTGGAGACGGTTTTTTATGCAGAGTGGTGGGTGGTATTGAAGAATACAGATATGATAGTGGTGTTTAATAATCTTTTAGATAGGCACATGGATGTGCAAGGTGTAGAGGGATATTGATCAAGTACAGATAGAGATTAGGCATTATGTTTGGCACAGATATACAAGATACAAGATACAAGATACAAGATACATTTATTTGTCACATGTGCCAGATGGCACAGTGAAATGTGATCACCATACAGCCATACAATAAAAATAAAGAACACAACACACGATAGAGTTCAACATAAAACATCCCCACACAGCAGAATCAAAGTTTCCCACTGTGAGGGAAGGCACCAAAGTCAGTCATCTTCCTCTAATGTTCCCCAATGTTCACCCGTGGTCGGGGCCTCCCCGAGCCCACCGCAGTCGCCGCTACGGGCGGCCCGGTGTTCAGGCCCGCTCGCCGGGGTGATGTAAGTCCGGCGTCGGGGCTGTGGGACATCCTCAGCGGCCTGGACATCAGAGTCGGCTACCTCCTACTGGAGTCCGCAGCTCCCAAAGTCCGCTGGGCGGAGATGCAACACTGGCGGCCCTCGGCAAAGGGCCCCAGGACTCCGCGACGTTGTTCAGCGCCGGCCGCGCTGGAAGCTCTCCCAAACCACAGCTCCACGATGTTGGAGCAGCGGCCCAACGCTCCGGAGCTCCAAACGGCGATCCAGGTAGGCATCGCCCGCTCCACGGTGAATTCAGCGCTGCGCCGCCGCTGTTGCAGCTCTAGTCCGGTTCCCAGTCTCCGGCAGGAAAGGTCGCTCCGATCCAGGTGGTAGGCCGCGAGGAGGGGGGCGAGGACGCAACTCTGAGAAATAGTCGCGTCCCCGCCAGGAAGCGACTGGGAAACAGTTTCCCCCTTACCCTGCCCCCCTCCCCCACATAGAAAAGTTAAAGTTTCCCCCACAAACAGACTTTAAACTAACTAAAAATTTAAAAAGAGATTGAAAAGACAAACAGGCTGTAGGCAGAGGCTGCTGTCAATGCGGCGCCCCTAGTGGTGAATGCCCCTATTGTGGTTTGAAAGGCCTGTTCCTATGTCCTATGTTGACCAATTCTATATTGATACAATAGTTACCTTCCCATGTAGGTTTGATTCTGACATCTGGAGCTGTCTGTGATGATTTTGCACGTTTCCTCATGATTGCATGGGTTTCCTCCAGTTAACTGCTGTTTCTTCTCATCACAGAGGGGTGTCGATCTTCGGAGAGTCGATCTGTTGGCTAATTGGTAACTGTAAATTGCCCCACATATATAGTCTAGCGGGAGAGTTGATAGGAATGTGGGAAAAGTAAAATGGGATTGATGTAGGATGCATCTAACTGAATGCTTGACGATTGGCACAGTTTCAATGGGGAAAAATGCTGTTTGACTCTACGAAACTGTGTCTAACAACTTGTTAGTTGGCATTTTCTGCATAAAATGATGTTATAGTCTGGCATGTTTGATCAGAAAACGAGTCCTTCTATGTTTTTACTTTTGGCTACTTTACCTTCACGAGGACATAGAAGTATTAGAATTGGCTCAGAGGAATGTGTCCGAATGATTCTTAACCTTGGGGTTGTAGTATGAAGATGTGCTTCCAATGCCAAACTTCTTTGCACTGGAATTAAGGAGATGAAAAGGTGACAGGAACGGGAGAAAGGAGGTATTGACGGACATGATCCAGGTCATAATAATGGTTACAAATAATGCCAGAAGTCTCTGGTGGAGTTGGTGTAAGATGTTTTTTTAATTTAACCTGTTAACAGCCGTATTAGACGCAGGTTCAAAAACAAGTCTCCAATAACTCCTTGTGAAAGCTGTTCATTTATGTTGACTTGGTGTCTCGAAAAAGGCGTGTTAGACTAAATTAACATGTGACACGGCTGAAAACTACATTAATTCATAAAACAGAAAATACTACAAACATTCGTGGGTCGAGGTGTCATCTGTAAAAAGAGAACCAGAGTTGCCATCTTGTATCAATGGTCCTTCATCAGAACTCTTTTACCACATGCTGCTTGACCCACTGAGTATATCCAGCATGTTTATGTTAGTACTTTAGATAGCCAGCATCTGCAGCTTTGTTTATTTTCGTTTGCATCATTATGAGTATGCTGATCAAGCATTTGGCTGGGCACAGAAGCTTTACATAGTGCTGGGGATGGGAGGAATAATTCTGCAGTGCCCTTGTTTTTGGCCTGGAGCTGAATTATTCACAAATAAAGATTGATAAATGTTATAATGTTTTCCTTGATTATCTTTCAGGAATCAAACAGTTTTTTGCAAGGTTTATGAAATTTACCAGCTATGAAATACACAGGTAACTTCTTACCAGCTGCACCTATCATAAAACCATGCAAAGTCCTTTAGTGATGACATTCTGAATTTTCTGTTGTCTCACTTGTAAACAAAAATTCTGAAGCCCACGACTGGAAGCATTTCATTAAGTATCAGACATTAGTATAATTTGAAACTGTTTGCACCACCCAATTTCAATAGATTGTTTTTCTTTTAAGTCTGTGACTACAATTTAATCAGTGACATAATCAGTAATAATTTAATCAGTGATATAATATATAATTGAAGATTTATGATTTTTTAAAATGAAATTAAGAAAATATGCACAATTTATGGTGAATTCTGAACAGATGATCCAATTTTCAGAAGCAATAGAATCATTGTCTTTATTGTGCAGTACAAAAACAGGCCCTTCAGCACAACTTGTTTCTGCTATCTAAGATGCCCTATCTAAGTTGGTCCCATTGCCATATCTCTCTAAACCTTTCTTATTCATATTCCTGTCCAAGTGTCTTTTGAATGCTGTTATAATGCCTTCCTCAACTACCTTCTTTGGCAGTGCGCTCCTTTCCAAATCCACCACCCTCTGAGTAAAAAAGCTGCCCCTCAGGTTCCTATTAAATGATGCCCCTCTGACAAACTTATGTCCTCTGTTCTTGATTCCTCTATAGTTTAGTTTAGTTTAGAGATACGATGTGGAAACAGGCTCTTCCGCCCACTGAGTCTGCGCCGACCAGCGACCACCCCCTACTTTAGCACTGTGCTACACATTAGGGATAGTTTACAATTTTACTGAAGCCAATTAACCTACAAACGTGTACTTCTTTGGAGTGTGGGAGGAAACCGGAGCACCCGGAGAAAACCTGGGCGGATTTTGTAGGGAGAACGTACAAACCTCATACGGACAGCACAAAAAAAAGTACTGTCAATTCTTAAATGTTAGAATAAAACATAATTATAGACTGGAATTTGGTTACATCTCTGATGCTCTTTGTCACAATAGTTGTTTTATTTAATCCCTTTGTGAGGAGGCAATCAATAATAGAATATCACAACAAGAGCTGCTTCACTGGTGGAGAACAAATCTGGTACACAAGAGTTCCAATCTTCAGTAAGCAGTCACATCCTTTTTAACTAGTTCTGAATTACTGAAATATTCCCAATTAAGTACTTTTCATGAAAATGCACAATGTGACTGGTTGGAAATTGAAATAAGTGGCATCATTAATCCTTTAAAAATAGATTGGATGGGTATATGGACGGGAAAGGAATGGAGGGTTATGGTCTGAGTGCAGGTAGATGGGACTAGGGGGAAGTATTTATTTAAAAAAAAAATAAAAAAAATAAAAAAAAAATGTTCGGCACGGACTTGAAGGGCCGAGATGGCCTGTTTCCATGCTGTAATGGTTATATGGTTATTATTGTATGCAGATGCTGGTTTACAAAAAAAGATACATATGTTCAAATAGAGTGAATTTTGATTCATTCTTTCTTGCCAAAAACCAGCAGAGATTTCTAATAATACTACAGGTAGACACAAATGCTGGAGGAACTCAGCGGGTGAGGCAGCATCTATGGAGAGAAGGAATAGGTGACGTTTCGGGTCGAGACCCTTCTTCAGACTTACCACATTTACTCCCTCTTTGGTAGTGTTTATATAACCTATAGGTGACATATTTTAATTGTACCTGATGTGAACCAAAATTGGGCTTCTTTGTTGAGATGCAGCTGATGTGTTACCAAAGGCAGTGTATCATCTAGACCGTCACCTGTGGCAAACCCGAGGATGGAAACTGGGCAGTGATGATTTTATTGCTGATACTTCCAGGGGGCAACCTACATAAATATGGATCTGATGCAAACAGTTAAAAAGTCGTACCTGAGCTGACTCCGTGTATTGACCATGTCTCCAGAGAACCACTAGGGGCGCCGCACTGAAGGCAGCCTCTGCCTACAGTCTGTTTTTCTATCTTTTTATTATTTTTAGTTAGTTTTAAAAGTATGTTCTTTAGTTTCTCTAACTTTTCTACGTGGGGGAGGGGGGTAGGGTAAGGGGGAAACCGTTTCCCAGTCACTTCCTGGCGACGCGACTATTCTCCGAGTCGCGTCCACGCCCCCCCTCCTCGCGGCCTACCACCTGGATTGGAGCGGCCTTTCCTGCCGGGGACCGGACCAGAGCTCCAGCAGTGGCGGCGCAACGCTGGATTCACAGCGGAGCGGGCGATGCCTTACCTGGGATCGCCGTGGAGGCTCTGGAGTGCTGGGCCTGCTGCATCAACGGAGCTGCAGAGCTTCCAGCGCGGCCGGCGCTGTCTTCAACATTGCGGAGACCTGGGGCCATTTGCCGAGGGCCGCCAGCGTTGAATCTCCGCCCGGGAGATTCGGGAGCCGCGGATTCTGGTAGGAGGTGGCCGTTTCGGATGTCCAAGCTGCGGAGGATGCCCTCCAGTCCCGACGTCGGACTTCCATCACCCCGGCGAGCGGGCTTGAACATCGGGCCGCCCGTAGTGGCGACAGCGGGGGCTCGGGAGCCCCCCGACCAAGAGAGGACAACAGAGGAAGATGACTGAATTTTGGAGCCTTCCCTCACAGTGGGAAACTTTGATCCCGCTGTGTGGGGATGTCTGTGTTAAAAACTATCGTGTTCTGTGCTCTTTATTATTCGTATGGCTGTATGGCGACCACACATTTCACTGTACCAATTGGTACATGTGACAAATAAATGTATCTTGTATCTTGTATAACCACGTGGTTGTTAGAATTTGTGGAATGCCACACAAACTTTCACCTCTTCCTTCAAAGCCCTCAGTGCTTGAAAAACAACCAGCAGATCTTGAGATGCATTAAATTAAACCTTATAATGCATTTGTTGGTTAGTTTTATTTTAACTCTTTGCTTTATAAATGTTTTCAGTGATTTCCCACACAACCTCATCAAATATTACTTTAATAGTTAAAATGCAAACTGAAGTCAAAACAAAATGTGAGTTAATGGCTTGGGCTTTTGGTCAACGCTGAAGTCACAATGTCTACCACGAACCTCAAAAAACTATCTTACAAAACGCAAGTGGGTTATGTGGCATGAATGTTCTATTTTCTTATGTGATTTGAAATCCATAGCAGATGTATGATAGCCAGATAAATGATATAAAGTTGACTCTGCAGCAAGACAGATACAATTCTCACAAACAGTCACGAAGATGGATGAGGCATCAATACCACAAACTTAAATAAAATTGTAATAAGTAGAACAAAGATTAGACCTTACACATGAAATTATGGTAGAAATTGAAATTTCATGAACAAATTTATTTCAAAAAAATTTGTGTATTTTTATTGTTTTAAAACCACAGATGTATAATAATATTAGTCCAAAGGAATAAAAATCACAAAAAATCAGCTCTTCCAGGCCAGAGAGTTCACTGAATACTTTATGCACTGTAAAGCTCATTTACACCTCATCAACGACTTTATTTTTAAAGAGGAAATAATGCATAAAAAATTGAAGTGCATGTTAAATTGTTGAATACAGATTGATTGCCTGTGCAAAGACACACGACACAGACATCGGAGAAGAGTTTCACTGGCAGACACTTTTGGATTTCCATGTTTAATGGGAAGTTGCAGTCAATTTTACAGAATAATTGTGCTAAACAATGGCAATTTCACTGTCATTGCAACTGCAAATTCCAAGCCAACCTTTTTTTTCTGTCAAAGAAGGAACTGCAGATGCTGGAAAATCGAAGGTACACAAAAATGCTGGAGAAACTCAGTGGGTGCAGCAGCATCTATGGAGCGAAGGAAATAGGTAACGTTTCGGGCCGAAACCCTTCTTCAGACTGATAGGGGGTGGGGAGAAGAAAGGAAAAAAGGAAAAGGAGGAGGAGGAGCCCGATGGCTGGGGGAGGGGAGGTGACAACCAGATGGCTGATGAAGGGGAGGGGACAGCCAGGGCTAGCAGAATTGGGAGAATTCAACGTTCAGGCCACCAGGATGTAGACTGCCCAAGCGGAATATGAGGTGCATTTCCTCCAATTTACGGTGTTGCTCGCTGTGGCCATGGAGGAGACCCAGGACAGAGAGGTCAGATACGGAATGGAAGGGGGAGTTGAAGTGCTGAGCCACCGGGAGTTCAGGTTGGTTATTGCGGTCGGTCCGCCATAACCAACCTGAACTCCCGGTGGCTCAGCACTTCAACTCCCCCTCCCATTCCGTATCTGACCTCTCTGTCCTGGGTCTCCTCCATGGCCACAGCGAGCAACACCGTAAATTGGAGGAAATGCACCTCATATTCCGCTTGGGCAGTCTACATCCTGGTGGCCTGAACGTTGAATTCTCCCAATTCTGCTAGCCCTGGCTGTCCCCTCCCCTTCATCAGCCATCTGGTTGTCTCCTCCCCTCCCCCAGCCCTCGGGCTCCTCCTCCTCCTTTTCCTTTTTTCCTTTCTTCTCCCCACCCCCTATCAGTCTGAAGAAGGGTTTCGGCCCGAAACGTTACCTATTTCCTTCGCTCCATAGATGCTGCTGCACCCGCTGAGTTTCTCCAGCATTTTTGTGTACCTTTTTTTTCTGTCAACCTTTTCTAATGATTTCGAATTTCTTTCCGTTACCGTATCTACATGTAGATTTACACATTTCAACTTAATTACAGTAAATATGTGAAATTGTGGCATTGTTCATCTTGGTGAAGTAAAAACATACTCTCAAGAGTCAAGAAGAGTGTTTTATTGTCATATGTCCTGGACGGGACAATGAAATTCTTACTTGCTGCAACACAACAGAATATGTGAATATGTAAACATTCTATGTAATGGGAAAAAAAAGAAAAAGTTCAATAAATAACAAATATAGTGCAAATAACATATAATAATATAGTCTTTTGCAGTTCAGAGCACATAGCATATTCGTTGTGTTTAATAACCTGGTGGCTGTGGGGAAGAGGCTGTTCCTGAACCTGGACGTTAGTCTTCAGGCTCCTGTACCTTTGTAAATTGCTCATTCTAAGCTTCCGCCCAGTCTAGTTTCAGTCAAAAATCACTGCGTCAAGCACTTGAGCATCTAAACTTTATTTTGACAAAACACAATTGCAGATTAACCCCATACATGACTGACATTTCCCTAACCCAATAATACAGTGGCTAATACATTGTTTTCAAACAGTGTTTCTCAGAGGAAATGAACATTGCAACATTTGCCCTGATATGCAAGAAAATCATACAAGGCTCAATATCTCATCCAATCAACATTCAGCAAAGTAAAGCTTTGCAACATTATTTACAATTATTTACAAAGTGTATGTCTGGTTTGCATTCATCCAATCCATTCTATACCAAATTGTCAGGGTCTGCAGATGTTCCCATTCTCTTTCTGCAGCTCGGATCTAGGCTCTAGACAAACTGGCACCACTCTGCTGCTTGTCCCATTTCTACAGAAAGCTCTTTTAAATTGACCAAATGGCCTAGCAGCCTTTACTCAGTTTTACGGTCCTGGCCTCCCCAATTTGACCAGGATTAATATTCCTTCCTTTTTATCAAAAATGATAACCCATCATTTATGATAACCAAATAGTCAAATAATCAGCTAACCAGATAGACACATAAGTGTGCCCATTACATTTCCCATCTATCAGCAACACAAGATGATGTTTCTTCCCAGAATCTTGTCAAGCTTCCCGAGTTTTCATGGGCGTAGCTTCACAATTTCCATCTGATGAGTCTTCACCTCCCGAGTTTTTGTGGGTGTGAATTCCCTCCATCCGTGTTGTTGCCCATTCTTCCATCCCTTTCCATAGTCGAACCTATAACCTATAATTCCTGAAAAACTTGAGAAAAAGCAAGTTGCCATCATGCATCCATGCTTCCGCATACATTCACTGTAATTCTACAATACTATCCCTTTTCCGTTTCACTATTACTCTATTATACTGTATTCCTATTCCTATTCTGTTTCCTAATATACTATTTACTATCCTAGGATCAACACTAATCAGCTCTCTCGATGTTATAATATGTATATCTGATGATGGGTTCTCATATAAATTTCAGCTGGGTTCAATCCAGATTTCCCTACAGGCGTGACTCTTTTTTTAAAGCAAACCATGAAGAATGTTTCAATTCAACCAAATTCAGTCTCGGCCTTCAATTTACTATTTTAAATTTCAGTGTCAATCTCATCCTTCTCATTCCACAGCATTGTGGCCGATAACACAATTCCATTCCAATTCCCGTGGAATTCCCAGCTGTTCAAATTTAATCAATCAATTTCTATATGTTGTGAATTTCATCATAAATCCAATTAAGAATGCCGAATCTAGGGACAACTTCTTTCCACCTTGATAATAGAAGCCACTTTACCATCAAGAGTTAAGCAATTTAGATCCATCAGATAAATATGAATCGGCTCTGCTATTCCTACCCCAATACAAGTTTCCCCTAATTCACTAGATTTCTCTTCCAGTACTTCTTCCTTACTATGTTGGCTCCGCTCTCAGTCTAGGGGTTCTCGCTTATACTAGTTCTTAACCACTGATTAATTTCCTAGTCTGGTCTCTTGAAGGGAAGTCCTGCTACTCACAGTTCCTCTTTTGACCATTTCCAATTCCAACTTCAACTCCAATTTTAATTCCATTTTTAATTCCAACTCTCATATTCCCTGAATAATTCCATGTTACCAGATGTTCCATCCTTCCTGATGTTCTCTCCTTCCAAGTTCCATCCTTCCTGATGTTCTCTGAATAATCCTTCCCATCTTTGGCTGCTTGTCTGGGGATGAGACAACAGCAATATCAATTGATAATCAAACTCCAAATATTCCTAAACCAAATTTCTGTTCCAAATCTCAAAATTTAAAGGCCCTCCAATTCATCACCATACAATTTCGAGACCGAATCCAAAATTTCATAAATTTATTTCTAATAATCATAATTTAGAGGCAAAAGTGATGTTTTTACCCCAAACCACAGAGGATTTATTTTTCAAATTCAGTTCTTTAAAGAGGAGCTTGTCCCAATAGTCGTTACAGGTTGTCGGTGTTGTTTTTTTAGTGAAGACTAGATAGTGTCCTTTACTTTCCTTCCTTTTTTGGCTTCAAAAACTAGATGATAAAGTTGGGCACCATGGTAGGTTTTCTTCTTCTTTTCTGATGTCAGTTTCTAGGGAGTAGGGATACTGAGGAGCTCTGGCCTTCCCAGATTTGTCTTAATAGGGTAGGACAGTATCATTTCCTCCTGGTTGTTGATTCCTGTTTCTGGGGAGCTACATTACCTTTGCTGTCTTGTGCCTGTTCTCAAGGGGTCTGTATATTCTTGACCTCACTCCCCAGATAGTATGTTGTCGATTATACTGTCCTGCAGGCACAAACTCAGTAACACATTAGTATAATAACTTCTTTCCCCACTCCCGTATCTCCTGCTCAATAAGTTTGTTTCTACTTCCCCAGTGCCATTTCTTCTCTTTAGTTACCATTCCTTCACCTGCCAGTTACTATGTTTCTTACTTCTTCCTTTCAGTGAGGGTTTCTCAAGAATTAGATTCTTTGTGTCACCTCCTAGAATTTGGAAGGGGTGATGTTCTTTCTGTTTTTTTTTGCTGTTTTTGGGCCATGTGAGGACGCCTTCAAATTTAATAGGTGGTATTAACTGCCAGGTTAGGGCTAACGAAATGGGTTCGATTACCAAAATGTCCCAGCCCCCTGATCTCCTTGCCAGTGTCCTCGTCCTCTACCCTGGGGGTCCCAAGAGTCCTGGTAACCTCTCGGAATCCACTGGTTTCTGAAGCCCCGTGGCCCTCTTCTTTGCCCCCTTCCTTCTCGGTAGTACTCCCTCACAGGACACGATCGACTCCAATGTCCCAATTCCCCACAGTTGTAGCACTAATTGGGTTGGACCGCTCTCTAACCTCTCCAGCCAAACCGAGGAAAGGTCGGTTCTCGGAACGGTAGATCTATCCAAGCTTTGAGATCTTCCTCCTCCTTGTCTTCCTCCGTAGTTATTTCCCTTTTTTGAATCTTTAATATAGGTCTCTGAGCTGCCGTTGGATCAGGCTGCATTAAAGTCTGAACGACTGTGGCCAGGGGGACAGTTACACCTAATGCGGGACTTAATACCAAAGGTGGAGTAGCCAGCGTTCTACAAACGAACTGCCTACTGGGAATCCGTTCTATACCCCCATCGTCAGGGAATTGCTCCGACATAATAATATTATCAATGTCTGGATCAATCCCTCCATATCCTCCTGCTATCTCACCCTCCGAAAAGCTATTTGTTCTGTCTCTGTACTTCAGGAAGGATTCCTTCACTTTCCCACTACTGGAGTTTCTAATTAATTTTAGTTTTCATTTCGGCAGAATCTTCCTTCTAGCTCCTTGATCTCCCATACTGTCCTCCGCTGGTGGAGCAATCATAGGAGCTAGAGGGTCCTTCCCCGATTTTTCCACTTCAGATTTGAATTTGGTGGGAGGAGCCAAAGATAATGCTGACTCCTCCCGTGTGCCCTGCTCACAAGCTGCGCACGGTATCTCCAAACTGGGAACATGAGAGTGCTGTGAGGAATGCTGTGGCTCTTCCGAAAAATTCTGTCCACCCTGGCAATTTGTGAGCCTCTCTCCCTTTGAGATCTACAGATACTGCTGCACTCTTACCAAATTTAATAAGTTTAATTTTAGTCGGCACCAACCCTTTAAGAGCCATCTCAGTAGTTTCCCTTTTAGAAGATGGTATTCTTTCCTGCTTCTGCTGTTGGCTTCCACTATCTTTCTGCCCATGTTCTAGAATGTCCTGAGAAGGACCAGTTCTCTCGTGTTCCTCTCTAATTCCTAATTTATATGCCGCCATTCTTAGAATGGACAGTAAAACGATCTCTTTATTTATTTTCCTTCTAGTGAAGAACATTCTCCATATTCCAATGAGCTCATTTCCTTCTTCACTGTTTCTATATTTTTTTGACAATCATTTCGATATAGTTTATTCCTATTACAGATTTTAGTCCACCCAGCGGCCAAAGTTCGCTTCTCAAAACTGCATTTAATTCTCCAGATAATCCTCTTAGTCTGTCTTCTTCATGTGGAAGCTTCTCGCAAATTATCCTTATCGGGCTTCCTGATCTATTTGATTGCTCCTTCTCTGAGACATTCCCCATTTTTCCTGCACAATAGTTGCAATACAAAATAAAATTCCAGACACTAACACCTATTCAAACTCACTCCTTCCTTCCAGACTCCAAGGTCGATGGAGTCTCTCCCACACAATGGCAAATCGTCTCTCAGATACACATCTATTCGTACAATTTTTCCCTTTCAACCGTTACTCAATCACTCACTCAATCACCCCCATTCAATTATTCAAACCACAAGTCAATGCCGTGGTAAAAGCTAGCTTCTTTCAGCTTCGGACGATAGCTAAAATAAAACAATTCCTCCAGTTTGATGACCTCGAAAAGATCATCCACACATTCATCTCCTCCCGCCTAGATTACTGCAACTCCCTTTACACTGGCATCAGCCAATCTTCCCTGTCCCGCCTGCAACTGGTCCAAAACGCTGCAGCGAGACTCCTGACGGGCACCCGAAAAAGGGACCACATCACCCCGATCCTGGCCTCTCTCCACTGGCTCCCTGTGCGGTTCCGTATAAACTTCAAGATCCTCCTCCATGTGTACAAAGCCCTCAATGGGCTTGCCCCCACCTACATAAAATGTCTTCTCACCCACCACTCCACCTCCAGGCCCCTCAGATCAGCCGACTTGGGGTTGCTGAATATCCCATGGTCTAGGCATAAGCTCAGGGGCGACCACGCCTTTGCAGTTGCAGCCCCTAGACTGTGGAACAGCATCCCCTTTCCCATCAGAACTGCCCCCTCCATCGACGCTTTCAAGTCAAGACTAAAAACTTATCTATACTCCCAAGCCTTTCCTGACGTCCTCTGAGTGAGGGCTACATGTATATATGTATGTAGTTTGTTTTGTTTATGCTATTCTTATAACAAATGTAAAGCACTTTGGCCAACGAGAGTTGTTTTTTAAATGTGCTATATAAATAAATGTGACTTGACTTGACTTGCTCATATTCAATCGCTCTCCCAACTCACTTATCAGTTAGATCACAATCACTTCAACTCTAAACTTTCAAACAAAGGATCTCCTATTTCTCAATCCAAGACTCCAACTCTCAATCACAGTCTCTTCCAAGCAGTAATCTCTCCCACTCAATCCACTTTAAGTTCGCACAGACAGACAAATCCGAACCACTCTAATAAAACTATAAACAAAAACGAAAGCATTCCCCTGATTACAAGTAACCCCAAGCATACCCCAATATAAACTACAAGCATCCAATACTGGACCACTTGGACAACAAAAACTCATATGTCAGGCTGTTATTCATCGATTACAGCTCGGCATTTAATACAATCATCCTCCCAAGCTGGTTACCAAACTCGCAGAACTGGGTATCTGCGCATCCCTCTGCAATTGGATCCTTGACTTCCTTATTCTCAGACCACAGTCTGTTCGTATTGGTGGAAATGTGTCAGACTCGATAACAATCAGCACGGGAGCACCTCAAGGCTGCGTGCTCAGCCCACTGCTGTACTCACTCTATACTCATGACTGCGTAGCCGGTCATAGTGCGAACTCCATCATCAAATTCGCTGACGACAGCACTGATGGGGATGAGTCAGAGTACAGAAGAGAGATCGAACAACTGTCCATATGGTGCCAGCACAATAACCTGGCCCTCAACACCAGCAAAACCAAGGAACTGATTGTGGACTTTGGAAGGAGTACGATGGGGACCCACAGTCCCGTTTATATCAATGGGTCGATGGTTGAAAGGGTCAAGAGCTTTAAATTCCTGGGCGTGCACATCTCTGAAGAACTTTTCTGGTCCGAGAACACTGATACTACTATTAAGAAAGCACATCAGCGCCTCTACTTCCTGAGAAGATTACGGAGAGTCGGTTTGTCAAGGAGGACTCTCTCTAACTTCTACAGGTGCACAGAGAGAGCATGATGACCGGTTGCATCGTGGCTTGGTTCGGCAACTTGAGCGCCCTGGAGAGGAAAAGACTACAAAGAGTAGTAAACACTGCCCAGTCCATCATCGGCTCTGACCTCCCTTCCATCGAGGGGATCTATCACAGTCGCTGCCTCAAAAAGGCTGGCAGTATCATCAAGGATCCACACCATCCTGGCCACACACTCATCTCCCTACTACCTTCAGGTAGAAGGTACAGGAGCCTGAAGACTGCAATGACCAGGTTCAGGAATAGCTACTTCCCCACAGCCATCAGGCTATTAAACCTGGCTCGGACAAAACTCTGAACTTTAATAGCCCTTTATCTGTTATTTGCACTTTATCAGTTTATTTATACATGTGTGTATATATTTATATAATGATATATGGACACACTGATCTGTTTTGTAGTCAATGCCTTCTATGTTCTATTGTGCTGAAGCAAAGCAAGAATTTCATTGTCCTATCAGGGACACATGACAATAAACTCACTTGAACTTGAACTTGGACCAATAAATCACACTCGAATAAATCTTCCTCGTGGCGCAATCGGTCAGCGGAACAACTCCTCCCCCAACACAGCAATCGAAAGATTACAAACCCTGATCGAACCACCACGACTCAGATTCTCACAATACTACGATCTAAATAATTACAAATATTTAATTCAAACACACTTTTACTTAAATTATCTAAATCCGTAAACACTCACACAAGCAGCAATACAAATAGCAGTCTAAATCTTACTTTAACACACTCTAAATCTTACTTTCTAAATCTTAATACGCTCTAAATTTATTTACATACACGGAATATTTACACAATTCGGATCCGATAACAATACAAAAAGCTAGATTTTTATTATTTACAAAAAATGATTTAAAGCAGTAGCGCACAGTTTACAAACACTCGATCTCAATGCCGCGTCACGTGTAATCAATCAGTGAACCTTTCCCTCCTATACCGAAGATTTTCCCCTTCCTAGGTTACTCTATGCTGAGGGGTATTACTCCTTAAACGACTACTTTTCCTCCAGAATGTTACTATCCTCGCGCTAAGACTGGACTTCTATAGGGGGGCCTCTATCCCTCCTCTCTAAGTTCTACAGATTAGGGGTACCCTTCGCATTCGGATTACTTTTCACCAAGTAACCAAGGTTCCTGTCTCTCAGGTACTCTTCGCTATCAGGTACTAATCAACAATCGATCAGAGGGTTACTATTCACTGTTGATCAGCCGCTATTCGGAATCAATCATGGACATGCACAAACTCCGAAGTTCTTTCTACAAGAATTCGAATTCTACCTTACGGGCAGAACTTCAATGTGAAATTCGGTATTTGGAAAATTGATTCAGCAAATCTAGACTTGTTCTCGAACTCCTAGTTTTAGTGCGTATCCCTCCTCATATACGGGCTCTCGAATCAATCTAAAATTGCCCGATTAAATTTTCAAATGGACTAGAGTATTCGCAGCCAATCTATACTCTGACCACTGAGCCCAGTACCTTTACGAGATTCCTCATCCGTCACTTCAGGGAGGGATTCGGAAAACTTCACGCAGACACCCCTCTCTTCTGGGCACTGAGGGTTCACGCCTAGCCTCTTCGCACTGGCAGTCGTCGATGCCAATTTTCAGAGCACACCTTTCCAATCCGCGCTCCCGGCAAAGATAGATCAATATGTAGGTCAGACCTGTGTTTCAATACCCCACCAATTGGATACCAAATCTAACCTTGGGCCACCCCTCGCCCAATGAAGCGCGTCAGGCTCTCGTTAAAGAAGCTGCAGTCTTCCAACTACGACCAAGTTTTGGGCCACTCCACACCCTGTTTTATGGGCCCCAAACCCAAAGGAGTGCTAACCACCCCCCCCCCCCCCCGTGCTTGCTAGACTGTTCTAATGATCTTGATTAGACCCTTTCCCAAGCCCACAATCTGCTCCGACTAACGAAGTGCCGAAAACCGTATCTACATGCAGATTTACACATTTTAACTTAATTACAGTAAATATGTGAAATTGTGGCATTGTTCATCTTGGTGAAGTAAAAACATATTCTCAAGAGTCAAGAAGAGTGTTTTATTGTCATATGTCCCGGACCGGACAATGAAATTCTTACTTGCTGCAACACAACAGAATATGTGAATATGTAAACATTGTATGTAATGGGGAAAAAAAAGAAAAAGTTCAATAAATAACAAATATAGTGCAAATAACATATAATAATATAGTCTTTTGCAGTTCAGAGCTCATAGCTTATTCGTTGTGTTTAATAGCCTGGTGGCTGTGGGGAAGAGGCTGTTCCTGAACCTGGACGTTACAGTCTTCAGGCTCCTGTACCTTTGTAAATTGCTCATTCTAAGCTTCCCCCCCCCCCCCCCCGTCTAGTTTCAGTCAAAAATCACTGAGTCAAGCACTTGAGCATCTAAACTTTATTTTGACAAAACACAATTGCAGATTAACCCCATACATGACAGACATTTCCCTAACCCAATAATACAGTGGCTAATGATTTGCCCAACCACAGTGGTGTCATCGGCGAACTTGATGATGAAGTTCGCACTATGACCGGCTACGCAGTCATGGGTATAGAGTGAGTACTGCAGGGGGCTGAGCACGCAGCCTTGAGGTGCTCCTGTACTAATTGTTACTGAGGATGAAGTGGTTCCTCCAATTCGAACAGACTGTGGTCTGTGGATGAAGAAGTCGAGGATCCAAATGCAGAGGGATGCGCAGAGGCCCAGTTCCGTGAGCTTGGTAACCAGCTTGGAAGGGATGATTGTATTAAACGCCAAGCTGTTGTTAGAGAGCGATTTCTTCAGGTTGGCTATGTTGAAGTCCCCGGCTACGGTGGTAAATGCCTCGGGGTAAGCCGTCTGGTGCTTGTTGACCACAGCGTGCAGCTCCTCCAGTGCCAGATGGACGTCTGCCTGGGGTGGGATGTAGACCACGGTCAGGATGATGGAGGTGAATTCCCTCGGTAGGTAGAAGGGACGGCACTTCACCACCAGATGTTCGAGGTGTGGAGAGCAGGAGTTGGATAGGAGCACCACGCAGAGTTGACTATGAGGCAGACGCCACCTCCTCTCCCTTTCCCAGATGCCTGCGTAAGCCCATATGGTGGATGGAGAACTATTCAGGCTGGACTGCTGAGTCTGGGGAGCTGGGGGTGAGCCATGTCTCTGTGAAACAGAACACAGAGCATTCCCTCAGTTCCCTTTGGTAAAGCAGTCTTGACCTTAAGCCCTCCACTTTGTTTTCTAGTGACTGTACATTGGCCAGTAGGATGGTAGGGAGAGGGGGCCAAAGTCCCCTACGCTTAAGTCTTACTTGTAGTCCTGCCCGACGACCACGTTTCCGTACTCCATGAAGCCCTCCTCGGTGTTTAAAGGTACAGTACTTGCGAGTCTCCACGAGTTCGGGGATTCCCTTACAATCGGCACCTCCAGCTCCGTTGCTGCTGGGACATTGCAGCATATGCCTAGCTGATGACATTATTGCAGACAATGACAAGAGCTGACAATTTCATTGCATTACTTTCAGATGTGGTCACTCCTCAATGTATGGGATGTTGAGCCACTGGGATTCTGCATACGTTTTTTGTTTAATTTCTAATTTAGCAGATGTCAATTAAGATGTCAATTAACATTAAATAGAACTTTGCTTTGCAGAACACGTATCCTCAAAATGTTTGTTGTTTAATTTCACGGTTTTTGTCATTTAATTTCACGGTTTTTGCATATATCCTTTTCGTATTTGAGAGTGATGATCTCTCCCATATTAAATTAAAATGCACTTTTAAAGCAGATGTTTGGACATAAAATAGCTAATAAGAAATTCATTGTTATTTTTATTAGATCCCTACAAAAGTATAAAAACTGTGGATATTTTAAATATTCAATGCTCTGAGGGACATTTCAGTGCAATGATGGACAGTTAAGGGAGTTGTGAAGGAGAAAAAAAACTTGGCCAGTCCTGTTATCTTTGAATGTGCAGAAGAGCAGCATAACTTGAGTAAACAAAATATATTCCTTTCAGTCAAACTTTTAATGCAGGTTAAAACTAGAATAGTTCTATAAAAGTTAAAATACAACCTGTTTTTATTTTACATTGAATTCATTTGCACGATTGTTTAAGGCAGACGTATGAAAAATAATCCCCATTCTTTTCAATTGGATACACTAATTATACAAAACAAAGCAATCCCTTGTTGAGTGGGAAAAGTGATGCTTGGTCTGAAAAAACGCAGCTCTTATACAGAATAACTGGATTTTAAGAACCCAATTATTCTTGAAATCATGCTGTTTAATGGTCAATCAAACTGTACTCTTTGCCATCACTGAAATGAGTGATCTCTGAAGATACAATGTCACATATTTACCTTGACTACTTTGCATGTGGACATGAGGGACATGGTTCTTCAGTATCCTTGTCTCCAGATTATTCCAGGTTACTGCTGCTAATATCTGACACATCTCACAGCTCAGTACTGCATCAGGGAGGACACCAAATCTTCATATGTGTAGGAAGGAACTGCAGATGCTGGTATAAACTGAAGAGAGACACAAAATGCTGGAGTAACTCAGCGGGACAGACAGCAACTCTGGAGAGAAGGAATGGATGATGTTTTGGGTCAAGACCTTCATTCTTCTTCTGAAGTAGGGTCGTGACCCAAAACATCACCCATTTCTTCTCTCCAGAGTCCCAACATTCATACTTGAGGAGATTAGAGTATATTTACTTTTTTCTGTAGCTCACACAAGCAGGAAAGATGGGCATAGGCAGCTCCTGCTTTGCAGGTTCATCCAATAATCTGCAGAGATTGGTTTCTAAATTGGCACCTTAATGATGGTAACTCATAGATTGCACCAGTGTTGTTACAGGTACCTCCCTGGTTATCTTCTGCCATGAGTGATTGACCATGCAGGAAGTAAATACCTTTAGTGAGCACTATTCCTCTCCAGTCCCTGTGACCACTTGGGAGCAACCTCCCAGTTCCCACTCCTTCCCTTCCTCCCATCATTGAGACACCAATTTCTTCAGTAGTGGCATTTCCTTATAGCTAGAAAAGTACTGCCTGCCTTATGGTCTGTCACTTTAAACACTGGCTGCAAAGATGGCACCCAGTAGACAACATATCGACAACTGTGAGAAGTGACAATGCATCAAAGGGATTGCAGCAATGAGACCAATGTTGTCAATTTAGCACAGCATTTTACAGAGAAACCTGACAATGTTGTTCTGTGAAACTTACATTTGAAGTTGCTGTACGTGACTCATAACTACATCAGGATGGTCCACAGTGCTGCTTTAATGCCAAAAAGAAGCACAAAGTAATCTATAGGCCCCTATCTCCATTAACTTGTTAGTTCATTTGGACAATTTAATCTGATATCTTGTGCTTTAATCACATTTTTATTGGTTTCCTTGGAAGCACCTAAGGAAGATTCTAGATTAGCCTTAAGGGCGTGTCCCATTTTCACGACCTAATTCACGACCTCTGCCGAGTTTTCCCTGGACTCATACTGGCAGCATGGTCGTCACGAGGTCGTAGGTAGGTTGTAGGTAGGTCGTGATGCTAGTCATAGGTACTTGTGGCATCAAGTAGGTCGGGGCGTTTTTTCAACATGATGAAAAATGTCCACGAGTAAAAAAGATTGTGAATTAGGTCGTGAAAGTGGAACAGGCCCTTTAACCTGTGCAATACTTCAATAGAGGGAACACAATAGAGATAAGTTAATGCACAAATGCTTTAATTTATGTTTATCACAAGAATGTTGATTGAAAGTTGGAAACAATTGACATAGTTTTGAGAAGTTTATATAGCAGTTTTAAGATGAGGAAAATTCTGAGCATGCTAATTGCATTTTCACATTCGGTTCTGTCAAGAATAACGATGACACCATAACATTGTTTTAATATGATATAAGCAATTCTTGAGGTGCCCAAGTATTTTAAAGAACCAAATTCTCTGGTTGTAGCAACAAGGAACTTCAGATGCTGTTTTTTTCAATGGAGGACATAAACTGCCGGAGTAACTCAGGAAACATCCCTGGAGAACATGAATAGGTGACATTTCGGGGTGTGTGTTTGTCTACATTTTAAATGTCCTCTTCCCCAAGATTTTTTTCTGCCATACATGGCCTCGAGTTAGAGAAGCTGTAAGAGAAAGACAAATGGAAAAGAATGGTGTATGGTGGCCATGAGATCCTGTTTGGGTAACGTTCTCTTGGGATCCCTAAGTAAATTATAGAAGTTCCTTAAGTAAGGCAAGTAAGTATGGGATGCCATGATTCTATTTTCAACTGCATTTTAGCAATTTAAAGAAATTATGACAACTTTGGTCTTAATTATAATTTTAATGCAGGCTTTACTAAATGAAATCAGCAGGGTTCATTAGGGTCCCATTTGATGTATCACTGTTATAAAAATACTATGTTAATTATGCACAAATGCTGCAAGTTACCTCCATTTTCCTGCAATCATAAAATGAGAGAAATCCTGTGAAGCAAATTAGTCCTAATTGAAAGAGGACTGATTAATATTTAAATAAGGCATTGTGTGAGGGATTCTGCCATGAGAAAAATAAGCTGAACATTTGAATTAATTGCATAGCAGGTTAAATTAAATTTCATATAATGGGCTGGAAGATGAGTTGGCAAAGTGCTTTAGGAGTGCACACAATGGCTGAAATACCAGCCTTTTCTTTTCCCTTTGGCTGGATTCCACTTAGAACCTAGAGGCCCTACCTCTTTGTTGGCTGTCTTTCATTTCACACAAAGGTATTAACAGAAAATTGCAACCATATTTAAAAATCGTAATCCTTTTAGGAAGCAACACCTGCCGACTCTTTCTGTGAATATTCTTCATTTATATACGGCTGAAAACTGTCAAAAGGTGAAATGAATACATTTCATTTTCCAATGTAACTCGAAAGGATGTATCATTAAATATTATCGGTGCATTTTTGATCCTTCTGTGAGCTGACCCAAACTTACCTCTGTGAACTCCTTCAACTGTGTTTTTGAACTAACTTTATTTCTCAAAAAAACAAACCTTGTTTGCTTAAGTTTGCTGATCCACCATTATTGGTGACTGTTCCTTCATCTGCCCTACCTCTATACTCTGGAACGTACCAAGTTCCCTCTGTCATGCTTTCCAAAGCCTCCTCAATAGTTTTAATTTACCAGTTCTCAGCCTCCATCCTAAAACTTAAAGTTGCACTTTTGATTTCATTCAATGGATTTTTTCCCCCTTAAACTACAGCTTGGTGGGTTAACAAAAAAAAAGGTGCTGCAGTAACTCTCCGGGTCAGGCAGCATCTCTGGAGGACACGAGTCTGAAGAAGGGTCCCAACCCGCAAAATCACCAATCGATGTCCTCCAGTGACACTGCCTGACCCGCTAAGTTTCTCTAACGCATATTGTTTTTGTTTGTAAACTAGTATTTGCAATTCCTTGTCTGCTTGGTTGGTGAATTGGCCACTATAAATTAGAGAAGATGGCAGAAGAATAGTGAAAATTGATGGGGTTGTGAGAGTATAAAATGGGACTAGAGTAGGATTAGCATTAACAGGCACTTGATGATTGGCAAAAACACATTGGCCAAAGAGCCTTTTTTCTGTGTTGTATGACTATGACTTGACTCTGCTGCATTGTCCTGCAGATAAGAAGCAGTGCAGAAAAGCTAATTGTCTGGGGTAGTTAATTGTGCATTGTTAGTAGGTGAATTCTCTGCCCTCAGTAAGTTCACAAGTACAAAGTGGCCCACTATTTAAGGTTCTGGCTAAAACCAAATCACTATTCTTAGTATTTAAGAAGGAACTGCAGATGCTGGAAAATCAAAGGTACACAAAAATGCTGGAGAAACTCAGCGGGTGCAGCAGCATCTATGGAGCGAAGGGAATAGGCAACGTTTCGGGCCGAAACCCTTCTTCAGACTTCTGAAGAAGGGTTTCGGCCTGAAACGTTGCCTATTTCCTTCGCTCCATAGATGCTGCTGCACCCGCTGAGTTTCTCCAGCATTTTTGTGTACCTTCACCATTCTTAGTAACCTGTTCAAATTGAAAATTGCAATTCATTTTATCAACTGTTTTACATTGAAATGATCATGTATATTGTGGTTAATCAATATATAGGATCACATGGTAAGATATATTAATCATGGAGAAATTCTTTATTCAGCAAATAGTTTAATTGCAGAATAATGAGACCATGTAATATTGCACCTCATTTAATAGCGCCCTCATGTGCCCACCTTAAGTTACTTTCTTTGCAATTGTGTGGAGGAAACATTTTTATGATGAGCATTACATCGTTATCAGCATTACACCTTGTTGCTCAATTCCTGCCAACGTTTTTCTCCCATGAAGTAGACCACATTGGCCTTGGTCAAATCTTTAGAGCAAAATAAACTCTGCTATGATTAAAATAATACCTAAAACAGAATTATATGATTCTGCCCATCAAAAGCTGATATTAACGACAGATATGCAATGTACTGAACATTTTCCACAATGCTATTAATCTTATTAGGATAATAACCAGTTTATCTTTCCTCCACCTCCCCAAATATAGAAAGGAAGAAATCAAATCTAGCGACCCAGCACACTGTTTTCCAAGCATTCAGCTTTCCAATTGTTCTTGGTGATAGACTTTATCTATCAGAATGTTGTTCCCAACTTGGACCATGCACTTCCGGTCGGTCACAGTCTACAATAACATGATTGATGTATTCCCAGTATCGGGTGTGCAAGAGTGTCATTTGTAATGCAGAGCATGTTTCTACCTGCAATGATGTGAATTGGAACGCAAATCTCCACACAGCCATTGTGGAGCAATCTCATAAGAATCGGGAGCATTTTGTGCTATATTTTTGTTTTACTCAATATATAAAGGGACGCTCTGTTGTCATCAGAACATCTGATTGGCCAGCTTCAGAACTAACTATTGACTGCTCAATAGCTCCCTAAATCCTCTATGATAAAAGCTAAAGTGAGCGTTTTTTGCAGTATTTAGCTACTGAGTTACATATGCAATGGGTACTGGAAGAGTGACACCACGGGCCACATTCACAATCCACAGATATCACAATGAACACAGCATGCCACATGAAGGGAGGTTACAAATCACCCAACAGTAGTCTGGAAGGATGGTCATTTTTATTAGAAAAAAAATCCTCCATGTCCATCAGTAATCACTGTTTTCTTTGAGCACATTGCATGACTTCAGCAAATTACGGTGGTAAGATATGCAGTAAGCAGTTGCTTCACCAAGAGTTTACCTCTTGCATATTGAAGGATGTGTTCCAAATAAAAAAGCAAAATTTAAAAAATATACAAATAGAAAATCATCACGCTTATCTACCAGATGAAGCATGCTAATGCCTTTCCCATTTGACAACATTGAAGGTGGCTTTCCAGAGCCAGTAGGGGGTGAATTGTGTAAAAGGGAAGATGGAGTCCAAGAGTCAAGAGAGTTAAGAGTGTTTTATTGTCACATGTCCCAGATAGGACATTGAAATTCTTGCTTGCTGCAGCACAACAGAATATGTAAACATGGTACATAACAGGAGAAGAAAAAAGTTCAATGTGTGTATACACATGCACACATACTCAATCTCAATAAATAACAAATATAGTGCAATAATAATGATAGCCTGTTGCAGATCAGAGCTTATTTGTTGTCATGTTTAATAGCCTGATGACTGTAGGGAAGAAGCTGTTCCTGAACCTGGACATTACAGTTTTCAGGCACCTGTACTTTCTTCCTGATGGCAATGGCGAAATGAGTGAGTGGCCAGGATGGTGTGGGTCTTTGATGATGTAGGCAGCCTTTTTGAGGCAGCAGCTTAGATAGATCCCTTCAATGGTAGGAAGGTCAAAGCCGGTGATGGACTGGGCAGTGGTCACAACTTTTTGCAGTCTTTTCCGCTCCTGGACGTTCAAGTTGCCGAACCAGGCCACGATGCAACCAGTCAGTATGCTCCCTACTGTGCACCTGTAGAAGTTCAGGAGAATCCTCTTTGACATGCCGAATCTCCGTAATCTTCTCAGGAAGTAGAGTGGCTGATGTGCCTTTTTTATAATTGCATCAGTGTGCATGGTCCTGCAAAGATCTTCGGAAATATTCACGCCCAGGAATTTGAAGTTTTTGTCCTTCTCCACCATCGTCCCATTGATGTAAACAGGATTGTGGGTCCTCATCCTTCCCCTACCAAAGTCCACAATCAGTTTCTTGGTTTTACTGATGTTGAAAGCCAGGTTGTTGTGCTGGCACCATTTGGTCAATCGGTCGATCTCACTTCTGTACTTTGATTCATCACCAACTGGGATTCGTCCAACAACAGTGGTGTTGTTGGCGAACTTGATGATGAAGTTCGCACTATGTCTGGCTCCGCATTCATGGGTATAGAGTGAGTAAAGCAGGGGGCTGAGCACGCAGCCTTGAGGTGCTCCCGTAATGGTATTGGGGGTAGAGTGCAGACATGGATAGAAAATTGGTTGGCAGACAGGAAACAAAGAGCAGGGATTAACGGGTCCCTTTCAGAATGGCAGGCAGTGACTAGTGGGGTACTGCAAGGCTCGGTGCTGGGACCACAGCTATTTACAATATACATCAATGATTTAGATGAAGGGATTCAAACTAACATTAGCAAATTTGCAGATGACACAAAGCTGGGTGGCAGTGTGAACTGTGAGGAGGATGCTATGAGAATGCAGGGTTAATTCCCGGAATAGCGGGACTGTCATATGTTGAGAGAATGTAGTGGCTGGGCTTGTATACTCTGGAGTTTAGAAGGATGAGAAGGGATCTTATTGAAACATATAGATTATTAAGGGTTTGGACACGTTAGAGGCAGGAACATGTTACCGATGTTGGGGGAGTCCAGAACCTGGGGCCACAGTTTAAGAATAAGGGGTAAGCCATTTAGAACGGGGATGAGGAAACACTTCTTCACACAGAGTTGTGAGTCTGTGGAATTCTCTGCCTCAGGCGGTGGAGGCCGGTTCTCTGGATACTTTCAAGAGAGAGCTAGATAGGGCTCTTAAAGATAGCGGAGTCAGGGGATATAGGGAGAAGGCAGGAACTGGGTACTGATTAGGGATGATCAGCCATGATCACATTGAATGGCGGTGCTGGCTCGAAGGGCTGAATGACCTATTCCTGCACCTATTGTCTATTGTCTATTTTATGTGGCATCGGCTTGAGACATGTTTCATGCCTCTGTAGTCACTATCTTGATGAGGAAGATCAGCTACTCTAGTCTGGTGAGGACTTGCACTTGAAGGTCTCTCCTTTCTATACTGCTCTTCTGCCCCACGCTGTTGTATCCTACATGGGGCTGAAGAAAGACATTGGGTGACCATTTCATTATCCTACCTTCTGCAGCTTTAACATCTGCATTGGGTGAAGGGAGTATAATGTGAATGGTGGGGTGAGGGCAGGAGTGGTGTAGGAAAGGGCCAAGCTATAAAACATCCCAAGGTTGTTGCACACTTGCTCTGAAAAATAATGTGATTTAATTTGTGGGAACCCACCCAGATTGATATATTGATGCTTTACTAAAACAAAAAGCACTGCAACTCAATTTCTTACCAAACTGGTGTACAGTCCAAGTCCACTTATTTTTCCAACTGACAGAAAAAACAAATAGAGAGAATAGTCTTCAAAGTCTTATCTGTGTAGCCCAATAACTTCAAGTGTCAATAATCACGTGAGAGGAAAGGGACACCTATATCAAATTCTTTAAAAAATGTAATTATATAGAACTCAGAAGATGGTAAAACATCCCTAAGCATATTGTAGGTTGTAGCGGTACCAAACGTGACTCCAGATCAGAAGGCTACGTGTTCAGATCACGTCGGGGTCACCAATGTAGCGGTACCAAACATGGTGAACAAACAGTTGCTTTATTCAGACATTACATGGTTGACGTACATGCAAGTTTAGTTCTCTAACATATTGTCATTGCTGCTGCAGCTGAGCGAGGGTTTTGTCTCGAGCTCAGCTACCTATCGACTGATGATCTCCAGGTGAGAACTGCTTAAGTACTAGGACACTCCCCTTAACCCATGACATCACGTAACAGTCCTGGTAACCACTGACAAGGGTTCGACTGTAAGTGGTCTGACCATCAGGTGATGCCACAAGGTGCCTTTTTAAACAAAATTTCATACCAAGGTGCATAAGGTAATAAAGATGACCAAAAGCTTTGCCAAAAACACAGACTTTAAGAAGTGACTTTAAGGGAAGAGAGCAAAGCGGAGAGGCTGATTAATTTAAAGAGAAAAATCCAGAAGTTGAGACTTAGTCAACTGATGGTGGAGTGATCATTACTTTAGATACTTGGGCAAATTGAAGTGCAGAAATGTTAATGCTTGTCAGAGTGGTGGAGATTACAATGGACTAAGGGCCAAAGAATTTATGAAATCTAAAAACAGTATGAAAATTGTAACCAAGCCACATAAAAAATATCCTGCTTTAATGAGGTTTAATGAAAAAGTTAATTATTTAATTTTGTGGCATTATGTTATTAGCACATTGTAGAGATTTTTAAGTTCCTCCTTCCACACTTAAAGTAATGTGTATCAATTGGTAATTCAGAATTCAACAAGATGCATGCACAAAGCAGGAGTCTGCCAGCAAGGCCTTACTTTTGAGAGCACAGAGCTTTGTTCAGAGCACAGTGTCCATATGGGAAGAATCGAGAAGAGATCAGATGCAACAAGCTATTGCAAGTCAATTAGAAGCAAAGTGTGCTGTAAAGATAGAAGCTGTATAATATCTGGTTGCATGAGCTGCTGAGGATTGATAAATGGCAATGAGAGCCGACATAAGCACCTATATTTTCATCCTTTGAAGAAGTACCAATAACAAAATATGAACATCGTCAATTTGTGCAATGCAATTAAATTGTTTGCATCTGTGGAGCAGTATCTTTGAAACTGATCCATCAATTTGCTATCAACGTGCTATCTTTGCAGCAAAGATAATCAAGCTCATGCACTTCATGATTAAATAATCTGCAAAAAATCTCCATTATTCAAAGGAACATTTCTTTGTGATGGAAGGAACATTTCTTTGTGTCTGTAAAGTGTATTGTACGCAGTATTAAGTTTCTCATATTCGTGTGCGTGCGATGTATGTATGAGCTCCAACTGGATGAAGCTGGCAGCAGCTTCACTTGCCCACTGAAGTGGATAAAAGGCAACCTGTTATGCACATGTTCACAAAGCTAAGCTGAAATTAAAAGTGCAAGTTAAGTTTGACATTGCCATTACCACGGCCTTCTTTTGAAATGACAGTTACCACAAGTTAGAAAGTCTTGGGAAAATCCCCAAGCTGATGACTGATTTTCAATACAACATTGAGTGTGTTTCATCTGACCTAATCCACAATCCAAATCTTCTACTGAAGATGCTGTTTGGAATTTTAATATGGATGAAATCATGGATTACATGAATGGTTAAATCTAGAAAAAACATTGGTCATTGGAAAAATCCAGATCCAGCCTGTCATTTGGATAGCATCTTTGGAGGGAAGATAATTGCTTTGATATCACTATCTGTGGTCTAGAGGGAGCGGGGAAGCTTCCCCCACATCAAACTACAAGCTTGATGATCAGCCCAACTGCTCCCACCCCACAATGAATGAATGATTGAATAAGTTTATTTGCCAATTATTCACATACAAGGAATTTGCCTTGGTGCTCCGCCTGCAAGTGACAACATGACATACAGTGACAGTTAGGAATGACATAAAACACTAAACATTAATAATAAAACTTTAATAATAAAACTTGATCTTGTGGCAGGTTCCCCATCCATATGGTAGCCAAGTCATTATTCAGGCTGACCTTCAAACAGGAAAGCTGTTTGTGTAGAATTATAACCCAGACTTCAAGGGGTTCTCAAAAGAAAATCTACCCTCTCCATCATCGCCATTTCATCCACTATCTGTCCTTGGTAGATATTGTGGCCAGTTTCCGAGTTTCTCTGGACTAGTTAGTTTTATTTTTATCACCCCAACATACTATTTGAGGAGAAAATTAGTCTGTGTTTGCACATCACAAGTACATTGTGAAAAAATAGTAATTGGTAAAAAGCTATCCTGTTGTTTGCATCTATTGTCAATCATTTTGATGAGTAGAGAATTAATTGTTGGCCATTAGACTGCTCCTTACTGTGTTTCCATTTAAAAGGAGAAATGTCTGAAGGGCCTGTCCCACTTGGGCGACCTAATCTGCGAGTTCTGGCGAGTTTGCCCTCGACTCATACTCGCAGCATGGTCGACACGAGGTCGTAGGAGGTCTTCGTAACTCTCCTTCATGGGCGAGAGTGGTCTCCGCGTATTCGAGGGCTCAGCTAGGTCGCGCCGTTTTTTTCAATATGTTAAAAAATGCCCGCGAGTAAAAAAAGGTTGCCATGGAAAAAATCGTAGGTTTAGTCGTAATATGTCGTAGTAGGTCATAGATACATAGATACATAGAAAATAGGTGCAGGATTAGGCCATTCGGCCCTTCGAGCCTGCACCGCCATTCAATATGATCATGGCTGATCAACCAACTCAGTATCCCGTACCTGCCTTCTCTCCATATCCCCTGATCCCTTTAGCCACAAGGGCCACATCTAACTCCCTCAACTACCCTCTGTGGCAGAGAGTTCCAGAGATTCACCACTCTCTGTGTGAAAACGTTGTTTCTCATCTCGGTCTTAAAGGATTTCCCCCTTATCCTTAAGCTGTGACCCCTTGTCCTGGACTTCCCCAACATCGGGAACAATCTTCCTGCATCTAGCCTGTCCAACCCCATAAGAATTTTGTACGTTTCTATAAGATCCCCTCTCAATCTCCTAAATTCTAGCGAGTATAAGCCAAGTCTAAATTCTAGCAAGTATAAGCCAAGTCTATCCAGTCTTTCTTCATATGAAAGTCCTGACATCCCAGGAATCAGTCTGGTGAACCTTCTCTGCACTCCCTCTATGGCTATAATGTCCTTCCTCAGATTTGGAGACCAAAAAGGTCGGCATGTTAGTCGTAGGTAATCGAGGGTAGTCGAAGGTATTCGTAGATAGTCTTCATCATAGTCGAAGGGAGGTCGAAGGAGATTGAAGGAGGTCGTCTTCACTCTCCACTATTTTCCAATAGTGGAGAATTTTCCCGAAGTTAGTCGTAGCTAGTCGTAGCTAGTCGAAGCTGGTCTTCAACATAGTCAAAGGAGGTCGAAGGAGGTCTTCTACATAGTCGAAGGAGGTCGTCAACATGTCATTTTTTCAAACTTTCCTAAACTGCCAATTAGGTCGCCCAAGTGGGACAGCCCCTTTAATCTCTTGGTTCATGAACCTGTTTCCACTCTTCAGCTTGCAACTATTTCCAGTATTAAGTTATCTAGAACCTGATACTGCAGTTAAATGGATTACTTTGGGTGAAAGGGTTGTGGGAAAGATATAACTTGGTTATGGTAGGGACATCACCTACTCTTTTAAAGTTTACTTTCTTTAATGTATATCAACTATTATGTTAATTGTTCTTTTTCATATTTGAGGTCATGCGCCATTTTCTGCATTTTGCTTGGAGTTGTATAGATTTTTATTTTATTGTATTCACAACACATAGTCTTGCTTCTGAAAAATGTTTGTGATTGTATTTGATTTTAATGGGAAATGAATGTCATTTTTAGATTAAATGTTGAAGTAATCTTGTTGTTTTATATTTTTCTATCAGTATGCTGATTTAAAACAGCAATAAAATGCAATAAAGATAGAAATCTTGGAAGTACATCAGTAAAAATAATACCATTTTAGGTAGTGATTCAATGTGATTCTCAGTGGTACCTCTGAATTTTAACTCCTCTCCCATTAAGGTTATTTTGCATGGAGCTGACCAATTCATGTCATAATCATCCTAAATTTAATCCCTATTCACTAATGAATTTGTTGATCTTGGGCAGGTGGAAGCATCTCAACAGAGAATCGATATTTCTTTTTTGTGTCCTTTTTTGTAAACCAGCAGGTTGGCACAGTGGACAATGGTAGAGTTGCTGCCTTACAGCACCAGAGACCCAGGTTTGATCCTGACTATGGATGCTCTCTGAAGGGAGTTTGTACGTTTTCCCTATATCCCTTTTCCCCGGGTGCTCCGGTTTCCTTCGACATTCCAAAGACATACAGGTTTGTAGCTTAATTGGCTTTGGTAAACTTGAACATTTGCCCCCTGTGTCAGATAATGTTGGTCGCGCATACTCAGTGGGCCAAAGGGCCTGCTTCCGCCTAAAGTCTAAAGAATAGTGTCAATGAAATAAAATAATAGCATTTTAATTTCACTGCAATTTCTGAAAATATTTGGTGAAATAAATATTGGATAAAATAATCAACTGACATTTAAATTGTGTTAAATGACTCACAATAGCAAAAAACATTAAAATATTTGTAGTATCTTATGCAAATCAGACAATTAAGTTAAAGGTCATTCAATTATCATAATTACTTATTATTTAAAACTGTGGGACATTAAAAGTGTTCTTTTTCTTAAAATAGAGGGGGAAACCTTGTTAGATTTACTCTCAATTTCAATGTGGTTTTGGCAGAAGCTCATTTTGTTGCTATTTAGGCATGAGGCAAAAGTGACAACACTATGTATGGCTCAAGTCTGGTAACATTGTTGTCGGGTGTTAACGCAAAGGTTATCTGTAAATTATCCATAAATTGATTTCAAATTGTATACGTGCCTAACCAGTTGATTATGTTGGCCTCTAGAGAGTGAAAAATAACTCATTATTGCTATGATAGACATAGAAAGCTGGAGTGACTCAGGAGGACAGGCAGCATCTCTGGAGAGAAGGAATGGGTGACATTTCGGGTAGGGTCTCGACCCGAAATGTCACCCATTCTTTCTCTCCAAAGATGCTGCCTGTCCCGCTGAGTTACTCCGGCTTTTTGTGCCTATCTTTGGTTCAAACCGGCATCTGCAGTTCCTTCTTACGCAACTAATTATTGCTATTCTTCACTGAAATGTCAATTTATTTCATATTCTCTGCAATTACTCAGCGACTCTATCGTCTCTTAAAAAATGAAACTTGTACAAAGGAAGCCCATTATCTCGCTTCTACTGTTCTGAAACAAGTTTGAAAATAGAAGCTGTGTGGAGGAGTGTGGTATTTCGTGTGTTACGAGTATGGTATCAGGTCATGAGCTTCACATCCTCCAGGTCATAGTTAGGTCAGCTGCAAAGAAACATTGTTCTTTGGACCGCAACTTTTCAATGTTAGACACATAATAGTATTAAAGGTATTCTGTTAATTACCCAACTAAAGAGTCAGTCCAATTGGCTCCTAGTGTATGAGGAGTTTGCATGTTCTCTTTCTAACCATGTTTGTGTCCTCTCACATGCTGGTTGGTTACATATTTGGCTAAGTTGTGTAGGAGGTTGGATAGGCAAAAGGAAAAATGGGATTGATGTAAATGCTTAATGGTGGACTTGGTGAGCTGTAGGGATGTTTCCATGCTCTATGACTATTTAAGATGCAGTTCCACATGGGGCTGAAATTTATAGCATAAAGCATGAAAACCCTTCAAAGTAAGGTTCCTTCTTCATGGATTATCAAACAATTTAGTTTTAATCTGATCAATATCCAACAACTAATCTACCCTGCCACTTTCAAGTCAATATGCAGCTGGAAATTTCTATGCCAAAGCATCGGTATAACTACTGCCTGACTTCCAACTTATGCTCGTTCTTTGTAAAGAAATGTTTTTTTCCCCCATGTGAGTACTTGGATCTTAGCATAATAAAAGGCACAAACACTTTGGGAGTGCATATAAAAAGAATTACTATTCATGTATTCAAGCTCACTGAAGCTTATTTCAGAACAACTGGACAGTCTTTTATTGAAGCAGCAGAAACTAAGCTCAGTCCACAACAGCACTGTCATGTGAGAGAAAAATGCAAGTGGGCAGGTTAATGCCATTCATTACTCACTCTGTAAATGTGGCACGTTCATTTGCAATTGTGAAGTACTGAGACATTTACATTATAAAAAATATACTTATTCAGGTTATAACCATGCATTCATCTAGAATTCCTGATTTATTTTAACCATGCAATTTAACACTTTTAAATTATATCCTTTGTTATATTTTGAACCCAAGTTGATAGTTTTGTGTTTTCAGAAATTTATTTGGTTTTCAATGTTCCTTTTTTGAATCAGGCAAGCAATCACAATATACGTATACAAATAATTTTCAAATAAGGTGACTACCATAAGTTCTTTGTATCTACCATAATTGTATTAAGGACTTTAAAAAAAAAACTTTGTATGGCTGGGAAAATAAAAAACTATTGTAGACATTGGCTTTCAAACATACAAATATCACATTTAACAAAATATCTCAGTAATTTTAAAACCAGTAATAAAGCAATGGTAAAGTTTTACAATGAATTGATCCTTAATTGCAAACAACGGCAGAAAGATATAAGACGTCAGTCATTTCCTGTTTAAATTTAAATCAAGTATTTTTTTCCCTGATGAGGAAAAAAACAAAAGTTCCTATTTTACATGGCTGACTGCTCGAGCAGAACTGTTGTATTTGCTGCAGCATGTATTTGGCTATAATGGATTAATGATGTTGGCTGTGTTATTACTTTCTGTAAACTATGCAAATTCAATTTTAGGAGAGATCATTGCATATCATTCAGTTTATGGTTTGTTTACTGCCAGCTGTTTCAGTTTTTGCAAATTTACGCCATTCTTTATCGTATGTGTTATGTTGCATAAAATACTGGTATTTCCAAAATTGTGCCTGTGAAATTGTAGATACTTCTATGATTTCAATACATAAAGGAAACACAAGCCTACTTGAAATACGGTGATTTATGCCTACTAATGTGTTAAAAAATATATAATTTTACATTAAAAAAAATAAACCACTCAAACAATACAGTTTAAGGAGCTTGTTTATGTTTTGGCTTGATGCCAGGTAAATTATAGTTGGAAGCTTTTAGGCAATATTATACAAGATACAGATTTTGCAATTTAACTGTAAGAAAACTTGGTAACTCAAGAATATTCAATGCATTCATACAATGAAGTTAAAATCTTTGCTTTGATAGTAATTAAAAAGGTCATCTCAAATTCACATTAAAATATTTTAAGAAAGTGTGCAAAATGTGCCGCTTTAATCTGGTGTGAATGTTGGGAAACTCCAGATCACTGAGTTAGCAGAATGTGACAATAAAATGTCTCAAATTACAGGACCCATAACAAAACCATCTCATGATTGGAATCTACAACCTCCCATAGTTGCACAGTGCTTCTAAATTAGACTTTGGTCTCAACATCATGGAATGATGAATGGACCTACTATGAATATAACAAATGATTGAATTGCATTACATTTAGATATTTTTATATATCTGTCCTTAAAAGTACAAAAAAAGATCAGATCACCACTGGTGAAGCTAATAAATACAAATTAAATCAGAGTGAAGTATGAGGTTTAAGCAATGACTGCATATATTTGGCACATAAAGATCATGAGAATTATGTGTTCTTTTCAATTCCTTTGATTCAAAAATCAACATTAATTGGGATTGCTAGATTTTGCCAATTTCAGTGTTTTTTCACTGCATAGAAAATAATTTCTTTAAATCCCTTGCTACAACTTTTTGAGAAACAAAATCATCTCTGCAAACTAAGCAATCATCCCTCAACAACAAAAGCAATGAGCTGTAAATTCAAAATTTCTTGAATGTCAAAACAATATGATTTAAATCCCTGGCTTCTCCTAATTAAATGTGATTATTTGAAGAATGCTAAAAGCCATGTATAATTTAAGATACAAAGATGTGAAAATATCCAAAATATAATGTTGAATGGAACTCTAGCATAGTCCTGTGTTTGCTCAGCTGCAGCAGCCCTTACTCAAACATGCTGTCTTTCAGCCTGTGCATAAATTCAGTTTATCCTGTCTACTCAATTAGATAGCAGCTAAAGGGGTGAAATTACAGGTCTTTGAAGGTTGATTTGAGCCATCTGTGTTATCATAGCAAAAATAACAATTATTTTAACTTTAGAGAATTCAGATGATACAAGTTCACATAAATATAACAAGATAATATAATTTTTTTGTTCGGGACTAGATCTGCATTTGGGCAGTCCCTTATGGTCATGAATAATTTGTTTATATTCTGATTCAATGGGTTCAGAGATGGCTAAAATGCAGCCTGCTGTATATGGGTTAGGAAGTGCCCGATAATGTGGACTGTAGATTGATGGTGCATGTTAACCAATCACACACAAACAGCATCACTAACTCCACCCCACTGTAACACTTATACTAACACTTGCTTCCGGCACTGCCCAGTTCGAGCAGCTAGGATGTACTGACTACCAACCATCCTTTATGCTGTTAAAGTCTCAGTGCTGATTAATTAAAGATGAACTTGAATCACATACCGTGTCTGGTGTATGTCTACATGGTGTCAGAAGTGGGATGGTGTGGGCGCTTAATGGCAGTGTTCAGGTCTTTCGGGTTGATGCACAGACGGATTTCATTTTTTCCCTTCTTGACTGTGGCAATCATGGTTGAGACCCAGTCGGTGGGGTCGCTGACTGCTTCAATTACACCTATGGAGACCAAGTCCTTCAGCTCAGAATGAACCCTGTCAGTCATGGCAAATGACAATCGGTGTGGGGCTCGGATGACGGGTGTCACATCGGGGTCAGTAATAATCTTGTAGGTCACAGGCAGCTTGCCTAGTTTGTTATCGAAAAGATCACGGAATTCTTTCAGCGGGTCCATCGAAATATGCAGCTTGTGGACCGTTTTGTCAAAGGAAATCAGCCCCAGTTCCTGACAGGCACGATTGCCTAGCAGAGTCACCGAATTAAAGTTCAAAACATAGAAGGTCAAATTCCTTGTGTTTTTTTCCAGTACACATTTCAAGTTGGTTTTACCCAGAAGAACCAGTACCTCCCCTTCGTAAGCATGTAGATTGGAGCTGTCCTTGATCAGTGGCTCGTTAATTCTTATCTTGTTGAAGAGGTTGATTGACATAGTATTGACCTTTGCACCCGTATCCAATTTCGTGCCAAAGCCGACATTGTTTAGAGATACCGTCACTGTAGGATCAGAATTCTTAGCAGCAGCATGCTGTAACGAGTCAACAGTCGGATCCTCTTGGAGGATGTTGCGGCAAAGGTCGGAATGGCCACCCTATTTTTTGTCCTTGATGCAAAGAACTCTTTCTGGCAGATGCCGCTGGACAAGAAGTCATCAAACCTCACCACATTTGCCACCCCATTTGGCAGATACAAGTTTCTGAGAATGCCATTCGGAATCAACTCCGCCAGTGAAGTCTTCCAAAAAACCATGGAGCAACTGTTTGAGGACCTACCTTGTGCCATCATTGTCGATGTATGGCAAAGACACAATGGATCACGATCACAATCTCAGGCTCATCTTGGAGCGCGCACGCAAGATCAACCTCAAGCTCAATCCTGACGTGCAAGTTCACGGTTCCAGAGGTCTCCTACGTCAGCCACATTTTCACTCCCGACGGCCTCAAACCTGATCCGAAGAAAGCTGCTGCCATCACAGAAATGCCTGCCCCCACAGACGTGAAAGGCCTGCAACGTTTCCTGGGCATGGTAAACTATCTCGGTAAGTTCATACCGAACCTCAGCGAACTAAGCTCCACACTGTGGCAGCTGACCAAAAAGGACACTGCCTGGTCATGGTTCCAGCAACATCAGACTGCCTTCGATGCTTTAAAATCCAAACTGACCAGTGCACCGACCCTGACTTTTTTCGACCTGAAACGTCCGGTGACGATCACCTGTGATTCCTCGAGATTAGGGCTCGGCGCAGCCTGCTTGCAACCATCTGCCGATGGCACCCTACCACCTGTCTCTTATGCCTCTCGCACCATGACCGACACGGAGCAGCACTACGCGCAAATCGAGAAGGAACTGCTGGCTGTCGTCTTTGCCTGCTCCAAATTCCATGACTTCATCTTTGGGAACACCTTCATGGTCGAGACGGACCACCAGCCACTGGTAACAATCCTGAACAAGCCCATCCATGCCGCGCCAGCTCGCCTGCAGCATATGATGATGCAGCTGCAGCGTTTCGATTTCTCTATTACCTACAAAAAGGGTAAGGACATGCACGTCGCGGACACTCTCTCTCGTGCACCTCAGGAATCTTGCGAACAACATCCCTACGAACAGGAAAATTTTACGGTCCTCTGTGTCGATTTTGTCTCTAGCAAGCAACTGCGCGCCCTGGCCGCGCATACTGCCCTGGCCGCGCATACACTCCGGATTCTCTCCTCCATCATCAAAACAGGCTGGCCAGACAAACAGTCCAACACGCCAACAGAGGCGTAGCCGTTCTTCCTGGTCCGTGATGAACTGGTGGTTCAGGATGGTGTTGTTGTTAAGGGCCACAAGGTAGTGATACCCTCATCACTACAAGATGAATATTTCAAAGAGGCACAAAGCGGACACCCAGGAGCCGATGCCACACTGGCACGCGCTCATAGTCTGTTCTACTGGCTGGGAATGGCCAAGTACATCCGGGACCGCATAGCCTCCTGCCCCACTTGCAACAACTTTGCACCTCATCAGCAGCGGCAGCCCCTTCTGCAACAACCTCCACCAGCACTGCCCTGGACGTCGCTGGCGGCAGACATTTTCGAATGGTGCGGAAAGCACTACCTCGTTCTATTCGACTCCCTCACTGACCTCGCTCACATCTGAGATGGTCATCCAGAAATTGAAAAGACACTTCTCTACCTTTGGCGCCCCCATCAGCCTGAAAACCGACAATGGTCGACAGTTCACCAGCCACATGTTCAAGCTTTTCGCAGACCGATGGAACTTCCAACACGTCACGAGCAGTCCCGAGTATCCACAGAGTAATGGACTCGCCGAACGCGCTGTCAGAAGCGCAAAGCACATGTTGGAGCGAGCGCGCATTTCAAAGTCAGACGTTTATCTCGATCTCCTGAATCTCAGAAATATTGCCAGAGACGGAACCCTGGGATCGCCGGCACAGCGACTCATGTCCAGATTGACGAGACCTCTGGTCCCGATCGCACAACAACAGCTGGTTCCACGGGTGCTGAAGCCGGCCACTGTCCAGAAACGTCTCCAAGAGAAGCATGACATCCAGAAACGGTCATACGACAGATCCAGCAGCCCATTCAAGCCTCTACTGCTGGGCCAGGTCGTCCATCTACGAACTTCAACTGGACATTCCCATCTGGGCACTGTTGTTAACCTGGCTGACGAACCACGATCTTACCTTGTGGACTGTGAGGGAGCGGTATACCGGAGAAGTCGACAACACCTGCTCGCTGTGCGGGAGCCTCGCCACCGCCAGCTGGTCCCTATGCTCCGCCGCTCCAGTTCCAGCCTCCTTTTGCCATGTCTCCCACCCATCCCCGCATGCCTTGCACCCCTCCACGTCCCGCGGTCGCGACTAACCACGGGGCCTCACCTCCTGCATGTCTCCCCTTTCGATCACCACAAGCCTCTCCCGCGCCATTCTCACCTCCAGACTCTCCGCCTCATCTTTCAGGTGGGGAGGGTTTGTTCCGTACGCGCTCGGGCCGTGTCAGTAGACCACCAGACAGATATTGCGAGTATGTTTAACTCCATGGCATGGGTGCCCTTCCACACTTAATCTTTAGGGGGAAGGATGTAGGTTGATGATGCATGTTAACCAATCACACACAAGCCAGCATCACTAACTCCACCCCACTGTAACACTTATACTAACACTTGCTTCCGGCACTGCCCAGTTTGAGCAGCTAGGATGTACTGACAACCAACCATCCTTTATGCTGTTAAAGTCTCAGTGCTGATTAATTAAAGATGAACTTGAATCACATACTGTGTCTGGTGTATGTCTACAAGTGGGTAATTTGGGAAATTAGCGCTCTTTCCGCTGTTCATGTTGGGCTTCTGTGTGCTGTCAATACACAGGCACAAAATTCCCAAAGCCATCCCAAATGTTGCGCTTCCATGTTGAATGTTTACGATCTAGGGATTAACATAAGTTTGTGAGGATGTAATAGGCCTGTCCCACTTAGGCTATTTTTAGATGACTACAGGCGACTTGGCTGTCGCCACATGGTCGCCGGAGTGTCGTCTGTATGGTCGTGAGTAGTCTCCTCAGTCGCCCAAAGAGTCGTAGCGTCTTTCTGGTCGCCGCTGGATTTTCAACATGTTGAACATTTTTCAGAAACAGTCAGCGACAGTAGGTTTGATGCCAATTAGCATAGCTTGACTTCTGACGTACGTGTTGTCGTAGTTGTCGCCAGGTTAACGTAGGTTGTCACCAGGATAACGTAGGTTGTCGCCAGGTGACGTAGGTTGTCGCCGGTGCTGACATCGTTTTTTTTTTTGTTAAAGAAATTATTCTATTTCAAATTTGATGTTGAAGGGGGGGTCCAGTCACCGGTTTTTCGGCGACCTGCTACGACTATGACAGTCGCCTAAAATAGCCTAAGTGGGACAGGACCATTACACTTTTTCAAGGAGTTTTTGAGAACATCCTTGAATCTTTTCCGTCTGATGAAAGAGTTTGGAGTAGAATGTCTGTTGCCAGGCTTGTGAATGACTTGGCCTCCCAGTGGAACAAAATGAGTGTAACCCAGGTCCTCTTTGCTGATGATACTGACCTTCAAAGAGGACGTTGACATTGGTTTGCTTTTCCTCTTACTTGATATGGAGGATCATGTGAAGGCATTGTAGATGGTATCACTCCAGCACTTTGAAGTGCCAGCTGTAGGTAGAGCAAGTCTCAGGAAATATATGCCTTGTGCCAGGTTTGATGTCTTCATCTTCTGACACACTAATGTAGTCCTCCCAACAAAATACTTGGAGTTTGACTTTGACATAAGCAACATCCTGTTTTGCCAAGTAGATAAGTGCTGGACTTCGAGGCAACCCCTTCAAACTGGCCACAGACACCTGTTTGATTATATCATCGCCCAAGTGAGAGATCGCAAGGATGCAATGCCATAATGAGTACTGATGACTTTAGGACAGACAACTTACCATTAAACTGATGTCAAAAATAACAAAGGTAGCTCTTCTAGGACAGTCTCACAGATAACCTAATGACACTCAACCAATGGGAGCCACTGTCTGCACAGTATCTGTACTGTCTTGAAGCCAATAGTCTCCATTGCAATCGCATATTTCTTGTGAAAATTAAAATAACAAGCAGATGTTGGAAATCTGAAACAAAAGCAGAAAATGCTAGAAAGAATGAGCAAGTCCAGCAGCATCCAAGGAAAGAGAAAGCGACAAAAGAAGTCATGTTTATTGTCATTTACACAAGCACAGTGAAATGCAGGTACAATGAAAATCATGCTGGGATCCTTGATGGGAGATGCTGCCTTCTTATAGATGCCATCAATGGTGGAGAGGGTGATGGACCAGGCTGAGTCTACCACTCTCTGTAGCCTCTTCAGTGGTTAAATGGATTCTTTATTATAACGTGTATAGACGTACAGCAGGGCTGCCAACTCTCACGCATTGAGCATGAGACTCATGCATATCACGAAATGTTTACGCTCCCACGCTGATCACAGGATTTTTCACGCTAAAAAGAATTGTGCTTTTTAAAATAAATAAATAAATAAAGTCGCGAACCATTCGATTCGCCAAGGCTTCCAGATCTCCTGCACACTCACCAATGAGAATAGTTTTCTATCGGCGGGTTTTCCGTAAAGAACAAGCAATTTGATTGTCTTAAGCCCACCGCACACTATTTAAAATGGCAATGTAACTGCAGTACTAATGATTCCATTTGACATTCATGGAACCAAAATCTCCAGGTGCTGGAAATTCAAAATAAAGCAAAAATAGTTTTAGAGGTGCGTTAAGACCATGAGGGGAATATATAAGGTGAATGCATAGTCCTTTTCCAGGGATATGTGATTCAAGAATTAGAATGTACCTGGTACAGGGCATTGGGTTAAAGCAGGGGTATCAAACTACCGGCCCGCGAAGGGGTCCAATCCGGCCCGCGAAGGGGTCCAATCCGGCCCGCGAAGGGGTCCAATCCGACCCGCGAAGGGGTCCAATCCAGCCCACGAAGGGGTCCAATCCGGCCCACGAAGGGGTCCAATCTGGCCTGCGAAGGGGCCCAATCCGGCCCATGAAGGGGTCCAATCCGGCCCGCGAAGGGGTCCAATCCGGCCCGCGAAGGGGTCCAATCCGGCCCGCGGGATGATTTGGGGGAAAAAAATTAGTTTAGTTTCCCGTGCAGATGGTGTGATAGTTGAGACACGGTGGTGGTCCCAGCACCGACCCCTGAGGCACCGCTCACACCTCCCACCCTCATCTCCGGTGGCTCTGTGTCCGTCGGCCGCTCTGTCCACAGCCCATGGAGTTTTAACTCCAGCCCGGAGCCAGGAGCGGACCGGGTGAGTGGGGGCGTCGGTGCCGCGTCAGGAGCCGCGGGGATGAATCTCGGGCTAAGGCTCCGCTCCGATGCCTGACCCCCGGGTCACTGTCCCTCACCTCCCCCTGACCCCAGCTGGACACAGAGCACGGGCCGGCCTGCATTCCTGGGTGGGTGAATTTCCGCTCACTCCGGGTGTTGTCGCCGCTTCATTGACACGCGCTCTCACACACAACCTAACACACACTGGCACACACACTGGCACACACACTGGCACACACACTCTCACACACAACCTAACACACACTCTCACACACACTCTCACACACACTCTCTCACACACTGGCACACACACTCTCACACACACTCTCTCACACACTCTCACACACACTCTCTCACACACTGGCACACACTCTCTCACACACAACCTACCACACACTGGCACACACACCCTCACACACACTCTCTCACACACTGGCACACACACTCTCTCACACACAACCTACCACACACTGGCACACACACTCTCACACACATTCTCTCACACACTCTCTCACACACTGGCACACACACTCTCTCACACACAACCTAACACACACTGGCACACACACTCTCTCACACACACTCACACACACTCTCTCACACACTCTCTCACACTCTCTCACACACTCTCACATACAGGCACACACCCTCACACATACATTCTCACACACAATCTCACACTCGCACATACACCCTCACACACACTCTCACACTTACATTCACACTCACACACCCTCACACTCTCACACACACACTCACACTTACACTCACACACTCACACACACATTCACTGACACTCTCACACATACACTCTCACACACACTGGCACACTCACACACATTCACATACCCTCACACACACCTTCACACACTGACACACACCCTCACACACACTGATACACACTCTAACACACACTCACACACACTGACACACACAGTCACACTGATACTCTCATACACACTGATACACACTCTCACACACCCTAACACACACTGATACACACTCTCACACACACTGACACACACTCTCACACACACTAACACACACTGACACACACTCTCACACACACTAACACACACTCTCACACACACTAACACACACTAACACACACTCACACACACACTGACACACACTCTCACGCACCCTCACACACAGTGACACACTCTCACACACCTTCACACACACTTGAATAAAAATTAGAGGCTAACTGTTTTCATTGTCTGAGTTTGATTGCTGGAACCAGGCTAATAAAAATTAGGTGCAGTTGTGTAGCCTACATTTACAATTTGTTTTGTTAGGTCTACATTTCTGTCTGCTAATGTTCGATTTCAAATGGTTTATTAATGGAAAGGGTGCGTTCGCGCGTGTACAACTGATCCGGTCCGCATGAAATCGCATTTTGCCCAATCCGGCCCATGACCTAAAATGAGTTTGACACCCCTGGTTTAAAGTGAGAGAGAAACGATTTAATAGGAACCCGAGGGACAACATTTTCACGCAGAAGATGGTGGGTATGTGGAACGAGCTGCCAGGTGAAGTAGACAGGAAAAATAACAGGATTTAAAAGATATTTGGACAGGTACGTGGACAGGAAAGGTTTAAAGGGATATGGGCCAAATGCAGATAAATGGAACTAGTTTAGATGAGGCATCTTGACCTGCATGGACAAGTAGGGATGAAGGACCTGTTTCCATGCTGTAAGACTATGACACATGGTAGAAAGGGTGCAATTGCTCTGGAGAGGATCCAGGGACGATTTATGAAGATGTTGACAGGGCTGAATTTTTTTTTTCACTTTGAAGAAAGATTTGATAACTGGGATTGTCATCTCTGCAGCAACGGAGGTGAAGAAAATACTTAGTTGAGGTGAATAATATTATGAGAATAGGACCTGTTTCGCTTAACAAAGAGTGTAGGAAGGAACTGCATGTGCTGGTTGAAACTGAAGATAGATACAAAAAGCTGGAATAACTCAGCGGGACAGGCAGCACCTCTGGAGAGAAAGAATGGGTAATGTTTCGGGTCGAGACTTTCAGATTGAAGAGGTTGATAACCAGCCATATAGATGTAAAACACAATGACTGGAGATGTGTGTTATCCAACTAAGGACAGAAATCAGAATCATGAGTTCATCTTTATTGAAATGACACCATAAATATATTACAGAAAAACAAAATAATGAGGTGGCACGGTGGCGCAGCGGTAGAGTTGCTGCCTTACAGCACCACAGACCCAGATTTGATCCTGACTACAGATGCTGTCTGTACAGAATTTGTACATTCTCCCTATGACCACATGGGTTTTCTCCGGAGATTCTGGTTTCTCCCACATCCTAAAGAAGTACAAGTTTGTAAGTTAATTGGCTTCTGTAAATTGTCCTCGGCATAGAGGATAGAAGTGGTGTATGGTAGATTGCTGGTCAGTGTGGACTTGGTGGGCCGAAGGGCCTGTTTCCATATATATGTTTTACATATATATCTTACTTTAATTGAACCATATACTTGGTTGAATATGTGGCATTATTTTCGTCTTGTTTCTATAGTCAAAGGGTAAGGTTGATTAATGTATTTGTGCAGAACAGTGATGGAAGTTCTTTTTTTCTCCCTCTCCCTCTCCCTCTCCCTCTCCCTCTCCCTCTCCCTCTCCCTCTCCCTCTCCCTCTCCCTCTCCCTCTCCCTCTCCCTCTCCCTCCCCCTCTCCCTCTCCCTCCCCCTCTCCCCCTCCTTCCCCTCTTCTCCTCACTCCCCCTCTCCTCTCCCCTCTCCTCTCCTCTCCCCTCCACACCGACCAGCAGTCCCCATTCACTAGCACCATCCGACACACTAGGGACAATTTACAATCTTTACCAAAGACAATTAACTTAGAAATTAACTTAGAAAGTCATTGGAGTGTGGGGGGAAACCGGAGCACCTGGGGAAAACCCACGCGGTCACAGGAAAAATGTACAAACTCCGTACAGACAGCACCCATAGTCAGGATCAAACCCAGGTCTCTAGCGTTGTAAGGCATTAACTCTACCGCTGTGACACCATGCCATTCTTAAATGTATGATGATCAGAACAGTATTTAAAACTTATATTGTGCACTAACTATTGTGTTCAGTCCTTATATAACACTCTTGCACTCTATTTCTCAGCTAACCTGTTTGGCTTTTTAACCACCTTGTTAACAGTGCATAAATCAGAAGGAACAAGTGGAAGGAAAAAGTATCAGCAGGAGGTCCATTACAGTAATGATTTTCATGGTACTGTTCTATATCTGCATCAGCAAGGAGTAGTCGATTAGTCGATAATGTGTTATCACTGCAATAATGTGTTATCACTGAAAGATGACACATGTTGCATGTGCAGAGCAGAGAGAACTGCTGTGGCTCTGTTGACACAATGGCTCTGAACTTGCACACCTGTCTGCAACATTTTCCATTGTAGAGCTGAAAATTGCTTTAGAAGTCGTAAGTGTTTTCTTCTGCAAATAAGCAGATTTCACTTCACTTTTCCATGGCAGGGGAACAACAGGCAGACTGGGCACTTGGTTTTGCCAAACTAGCTGGCTTTCCCACATATGCAGGGTACCAATGACTACAATCGAATTATATTGCAAACACCACACTGAACACTGAAATGTATCTCATTAGAAAGGATTAAAGGACTGAAGGAATTTACAGAACTGAAGGAGTTTAGCTCTACCCAAAACATCATGATGGTAATTTTCCAATAAACAAGAAGCAGTGATGATGGATTGATTCTGTGCAAATCCATTGTGACCACCAAATTTGAACCACCAAACTGGACCAAAGGTTGGCAGCAAAGTGAAAGAGTGATTCTCTAACTGTGCTTAACCCTGACACTTGGTTTCAGTGTTCATCCTACATACTTGAGGACATCACATATGTAATGAATGCTAGGCTACCCCCTACAACCTAATGGAATAAATTAAAGGCTTGCTGAAATAATTTGAACCGCAATGATTCAATAGTGAAGCATCTAAGTAGCCGTGAAAGTTCAAAAATATGAATTATGGGGGGAAAAATAATAATTAATTCACTTCTTGTTAATGGCAACTTCGTGATCAGCTAAAATCAAAGTCAATTTTATTTGTCACATGCACCCGGAGGTGCAGTGAAATGAAATGAAGGTGTAGTGAAATGAATCACTCTACTGAAATCATGTGTAAAACTAATGCATTGTGATGTTGGAGATCAGCTTCAACCTTTCATCATAAAGTGCTACTAAAGATGACAGAAGAAACTAGAAAGGCAATAATAAAATATATATTTAAACAATTTGCAATGTTTTGAAAAGCACTACATGAACAATACAATTAGGTCCAAGCAGCCTACAGTTAAATATTCAGTCCCAAAATGAACACATGCTTAATTGTGGCATCTTCTTGGCACATTTCCCCGTTATATCAGCATTTTTATCATAAAGGATCACAGAAGTTGTGAAATTGTAATAAATGTAACTCAACTTCCTGCAATCTTTAACACCTGTTTAAAAACAATCATGAAAGAAACTGGCCCAGTTTGCTTAAATAATCACAACCCAAGTGTGTATTTTTCACTACTGAATGTTTTTTGGTAATTGTTTGCAGGGATTCTGGGAGCAATGATATAATAGCAGATACACTTTCAACATTTTGAATGAAATATGCTAAATTTTTGGAGTAAAACTCAAGTGAATGTTTACCAAAATTTTCTATTTTATTTACAGCATCTACAGTTTTTTTTGTTTTAGAAGTCGTAGGTGTTTTTTTCTGCAAATCTTACATTCTGTCTTGCTTTGCAATTCTCTATATAACCAAGCATTGTTCATGGTCCAGAGGGCTACTTCTATCCTTCCATTTACTTCCTTTCCAATCACTTTTCTATTATCTCTTTCAACATACTTGTCTCCTCATAGCATGAATGCATCAAATGAATTTTCTTTAGCTCTGATAACACCCAAACAAAGTGTTTCATTGTCCATACCATATTCATGTTGCAGAAGTACACATTGAAAGAAACTCATCACTATTCTTCAGTTCCCTTTCAGTTGCTTGGTCAACCTTACCATTGTTAATAGAGGGATGACTAAAAGATTATTTTATAGCATGTATTCTCTGATTCAAAAATGAAATGTATAAACTTCTTAGAGGACATTATAAAAGATACTGAGATGTTGTTTCCTTAGCTAGAGGATAATCATATTATTCATATCATCATCAGTGCAATGCATTATATTTTTGTTTGCTTAATTTATTTATCATTTCAAAACAGATGAAGAATTGAGTGACAAGCTGAGCTGCTAAGCACCTTAAATACCATGAGATTTGAACCCACAGAGACCTCGTTTCACAGCCTTGCGTGTCTTTGCATCCATCCTGTGCAAATGAAAGCCATGTTAAATGATTTGGCAGGATAAGTCAGAAACAGGAATTTGGGTTGAGTCCATTACCCACTGGATTTCCACCCTCGAAAGCTCCCATCAAAAGTCAGGATATCTTGACGCCTGTTCTCACAGTGGTAACTACATGTACTTCACTGTTAGGAAAGGGTAGTGCTGTTCTGAATTCTGAAGTAGGAATCTGTTTCTTTGTTGCTTCGGTCAATGGTTTTATGATGAACTTATCTTCCAAAATCTGCCTCCTTTGTAGTCACGACACTTTGACTATTTCCTGGGACAGGTTGCAGATATCAGAATACCAAAATAAATAATTGTTTCAATGGAGAAGCATCACCCTCTTCTGCATCTTCAGTGGGCATCATTTGCAGAGAGTTGTACAATGGGCTTCCTAGTGATATATGTGTAAGGTGCGGAGGAACAGCAAGAGCCTATGGACAATCCAAAAATTGAAATGGCATAGGAAGAGGGCCAGACCATCCAAGCACTAGCCAAACAGAAGGATATACTAAAGGACGCAAAGTGCTGGAGTAAATAAATGGTTCAGGCAGCATCTTTGGAGAGCATGGATTGGTGATGTTTCACTCTTTTCACTCTGAAATCTGAAGAATGATCCCGATCCCAACCGTCACCTATCCATGTTCCCCAGAGATGCTGCCTGACCTGCGGAGTTATTCCAGTATGTTGTGTCCTTTTGTGTAAACCAGCATCTGCAGTTCCTTGTTTCTACAGAAGGATATACTAGATTTATCTGAAGAATAAGATGGTTTATCTTTGTGGAAAGATGAAATAGAATGAGATGTATATATTTCTTGGAGGGCTCAATATACAGTAATAGATACTAAGCTGTTGTTTCTTTATTTGGGGAATCCAGAATAAGGGGTTGACTTCAGAATGGTTCGTGAACCATGCAGCATTAAAATAAGAAGATGTTTCTTCACTCACAGCTTTGTGAATCTTTGGAATTCTTACTGTAGATTGCTCAAAGCTGAGTGCATTCAAAGCTGAGAAAACAGATTTTTGAAGACCCAAGGAATCAGGAATCACGAGGATGATTGGGGAAAATAGTGTTGAAATTGAAGATCAACCATGATATTAAATGACGGAGCAGACTCAAAAAAATCATATTGACCATTCCAACTCTCTTAAATCTGGATCATGTTCCATAATTTTCATAGAAGTTTTTAAGAAAGAACTGCAGTTGCTGATAAAATCGAAGGTAGACAAAAATGCTGGAGAAACTTAGCGGGTGAGGCAGCATCTATGGAGCGAAGGAATAGGTGACGTTTCGGGTCGAGACCCATCTTCAGAGTGATGTGAAGTTTAGTGCTTGGTCATGAAACTTTGGAAGAGCTCAATTCATTGCAGCAGCCAGTTTTTGTAGCAACCTCCCTCCAGCAATAGAGGCTCAATTTATCATGGAAATATTGACCACAATTTACACCCCGCAGAGAAAGTGTGTGCAATTGGCAAACTTTTCATGCATTCCTCTGTAATCAAGTTGATGAACATTCTCTTTGCCAGGGCACTTCAGTTGATACAATTCAGCAATGCTCCCACACAAATGACTGGGGGGGGGGGGGGGGGGGGGGGGGACATATAATTATATAATCTGAAGTCTGGAGAAGTATAACAAAAATAAGAACCTTGATACCTATGTGGCTTTTTGAAGCTTCAATTCCCTAAATGTGCAACTCATTTTCAATGTAAGCTATAGCATTATGTAAGGTTTGTGAGTTCACTATGCACCGGGAGCTATCCAGTGAGCTCAATTTCAGTGACAGCATAGTTGCCAAATGAACATGATACCTATTATTCCAACTGCAGTGCTCCATAGGACCAACGGTGCTTGGAAGATATTCAACAACGAAGAGAAACTGAGGATGTGAATAAGAAGGAAACTAACCACCAGGTTGTTGAACCTATGGCTGGTATGCGGCAATGTCTAATTATATGGGATGATGATAATATGTATCCAACAACAACTGTGGTGACATGCAAAGCACTTTACAGATTAACAATCATGAAAGGAATGATGATCAATATTCTTGATTGCTAATGCTGAAGATCATTTGAAGACATAGGAAGCAGTTGTATTGATGAATCAAATTCTTGCACGATATCTACATAGGATAATAAGTTTTGGAACGGTCATCAAAGTATGCTTGCTTTCACCAACCTTTATATTAACTTAAATACATTACTGCTCTTCATTGTACAAGAAAACTAATTGCCAAAAATCCTTCATATCAAGCATTCCAATCTTTACAAAAAGACGTTGAGTATTTTTCCAAGCAATTATTGATTTTGCGAGGAGACACAACGGATTGCAGATGCTGGAATCTGGAGTCTGATGCAGCATCTCGATCCAATCTATCGACAATTCTTTTCCCCGACAGATGTGTTCTTTTGCTAATGATTACATGAGCTCCCACACTCCAGTTCATATGCTGTTTCCACATTCTATCTGAAGATGCATAGTGTTTGAGATGTAAATGACCACATCAAAATTGCAGATTTGAATGTTTCTTCATTAATGCGATGAAATATATTGGCATTCTCATCAGCTATTCTACTGGCTCTGGAAACAGGATTCCAGCAAACTGCAGGAGAATAAACCTCACAAAATCAGAAATTATTTACTGTGGTAGAGGGAGTTGAAGAGAGAGAGAGAGAGAGAGTCAGTTTGTCTGGGTCTAGTTCTTTCAATATACTGACCTGTATTCCTCGGCCTAGTTCCAATTAATTAGAATAGCTTAGCCTGTGCTCCATGTTCCTTTTGATGCATTTCATCTTATTTCTCATAAATGTTCTTACCTCTCTCCTGTACTCTCAGTCAGGCAGCACCAATGAGATATTTACTTTTTAGTCTAGTTTCTTACACTGTGTTTCTCAACAGTGGACTGTAACAAGAGATTCATACCAGTTGTATAAACACAACGTTGGAAACCCAACAATAAGCCATTCGTTAATTGGGCTGCAATTCTTTACGAGGATTCAGGGGATATGGAGAGAAGGCAGGAACGGGGTGCTGATTGTGGATGATCAGCCATGATGACATTGAATGGCGGTGCTGGCTTGAAGGGCCGAATGGCCTACTCCTGCACCTATTGTCTATTGTCTATCTCTGTCTCTGTCTTTTAAATGTGAAGAAAATCTCATTCAATTTCCTTGTTTAATACTTCTGTGACCAATATATGAGAACTAACTTATTTTGCATTCCATATTATGAGATCTAGTTACTGTACAAAGCTTTATAAATTGAACATGGAATGCTGAGTTAACTTTTACAGATGACATCAAACTTGAAACTGTAATGGGATTTTCTCTTTAAAATACGAATTAACCTGCTGTGCATTCTAAATTGTTTTTAATTTCAGGCCACAAGCCACTACGCATTTCTTTCTTTTATTATCTATCATAATACTTATTTCTACCCCCTTTTATTATCTGAGCACTTTTGACTATCATAGGTTAAAATTTGGTTGAAATACAAAATGGCCATACATTTGCAATCTAAAATGTTACGTAAGGATTTCTTTTTCTCGAAAAAGAAGCAGTCATACTGAAATAAAGTTGATTTTTTCCTGATTGAGGTGTAAATCATAACTGATTAAATAAATTGCAGCTGTATTTTTATTTAATCAGTTATAATTTACATTTTAATCAGAAAAAAATTGACTTTGTTACTGTAAGTTGCTTTTTATAGAACGAGACACAAGAAACTGCAGATGCTGGAATCTTAAGCAAAAAACAAAAGGCTGGAGAAATTCAGAGGTTCAGGCAGCATCTGTGGAGGGATGACAATTTGAGCCAGCACCCTCTGACTGATGAAGTGTTGGGGGGGGGTGAGAGAAAGATGGAAAAGAGAGGTGGGGATGGGGCAAAGCCGGGCAAGTGTTTAGGACACAGGTGATGGAGGTTGATTGGCTGATGAGTAAATGCCAAAGTCTAGAGGTAATAGGGAGGCAAAAGGCGAAGAGGAAAGAAGAGAAGGTGTGAAATGTAAAGCTGGAGGGAGGGTACAGAGGAGAGGGTGAAGAGGGGGATAACATGGAAAGGGGATTTGTGGGGTAAGCAAGATGCCTTTACCTAGGATGGTGTTGAGCTTCTTGAGGGTTGTTGGAGCTGCACTTGTTCAATCAAGTGGAGAGTGAATGCTCTATTGTGCTCATGATTGATGAAAAGGCTTTGCCACAGAAAACTCATGCCATGACTACTAATGTGACTGCACTCCTTATGTGTCTAGTCAGGCTAAGTCATTAGTCCAATCCATCATTCAATCTTATTTACTGTAATGCTGAACCTCACTTCTAAGAATAGATCTACAGAGTGGACTAACCCCAATCCCTCATTCAATCTTACATACTGTAATGCTGAACCTCTCATCCTAGAATAAATCTACAGAGTGGACTAACTCTACAGAATTTATGGCAAGCTGTTCAATCTATGCAATATCTGCTACAGAACCAATCACCCTAACCTCTGTAATTGTACTGCAATTGCCTTAAGTTTCCACACATTCAGAAGCTGGGCTTCAAGTCATCATCAACTCATTCACTAAAGCACGTAGATGTTGCACTCAACATCTGCAGAAAAAGGACTTCTGTCATCTCTGTATAATGATCATCTCTGACAAAATGTTCACAGGATCTCAACAGGTTCTTAGAAACAGGAACCACTTTTCAACTTGCCTGTCTTTGCTGAGGGGAAGATCATCAATGATGAAATTCAACAATGCCTTCAGTGCACCACCTCAAACTTTGGCTGACTGAGGAAATGGGAATCCACAGCCCATGACTGCTCAAAATAAGGAAGGAGAATTTAGAAAGTTATTGAGAATCTCATGTTCTTGCACCAGGAGCATACAGAAGCCCAACTTAAACTTTAGAAGTTCCATTCCACCTCACGATGCTATTTAGCACCTCTTGCTTATTTATAGTGTTGGAGACCTGGGTTAGGGCTGGGCCGCTGTCATTTTGCACATTCTTCCCGTGACTTCCAGATACCTGGTTTCCTCCAACAACCCAAAGGTGTCTACTTTAAATTGCCTCCAGTGTAAAGGTGAGTGGTAGGATCTGTAGCGAGTTGATAAGAATGTGGTGAGAATAAATAAATGGGAATCAATAGATGTGAATAAATGTGCGGAGTGTCTATAATTTATCAGTTACCTAATAGATTAATTTCCACCACAGAACTGGAGTAGAAGCAAGTTATCTTTGATGCAGATGGAGTCGCCGAAGAAGAGATATATAGTTGATCTGGTTGAGTTTCTCGTTAATAGTCACCCCAAGATGTTAGTTGTGAGGAACTCGGCAATAGAAACACCAGTAAATATTAAGGATAGGAGGTAAAGCTCTCTTTTGTTGGAGAAGTGGCCATTGCCAGGCATTCTGCAGCAGAAACATTACTTTCATTTATCAGCCTGTGCCTGATTGTCATATAGTTCATGTTACATCCAGGTATGGATTATTTAATTTACTGAGATATTGCGAATGAAATTGAACATTGTGCAACCATCTGTAAGCATCCACATTTCTAATATTATTTTGGAAGGAAAGGTATTGATGGAGCACTTGAAATAGTGCTAATCGTGTCGGCTGCATTATGGATCGAAGTGCTGAATTTTTAAAATTATGATTTCATATTGTTACCTTCATTTGGTATTTTAATTATATGAAAGAGTTTGAGATGACTTGTTAAACAGAAGTCTGTACTGAAGAAGTAAAAGCATTTCGGAATAGGGTAGGAATATTGTGCAGAGGTAGAAGACAAACCAAAATCTTGTTGAATAGTGGAGCTGCTGAATCAACTGTCCCTGCCCTGCTCCAGTGTCTCGTTGACTTTTTTCTTATAGGACATGAGAGACCATGTTCCACATTGTCAGAGAGAAGCCATTGTTGTAACTGTACGAGAGCAGCTTGGTTACAGCCACACCTAGTTCTGGAGCACACATTTGCAACAGGATATTGCTTGGTCCTGTGTGGTATGGCTGCCCAGCCTGCAGCTGTCCGTTTTCATCTTTTTTTTATTTTTAGTTAGTTGAGTTGTTTTGTTTTTTAGGAGTTCTAGCTTTTTTTATGTGGGGGGGTGAGGGGGGGAAGGGGGAAACTACTTTCTAGTGTCCCTACCTGGTCGGACAGGCAGGTTTTCTCTGGGCTGCACCTTCGACCCGTCCTCGCGGCCTACCAGCGGGCCTGGAGCGGCGTTTCCTGAGGAACCTCAGCTTCGGCGGCGGCGCAGCGCTGGAGCGCTATCGCGGAGCGGGCGATGCCTTGCCCGGGTCGCCGCGCTGGAACTGAGCCCGCAGGTGAAACATCACGGAGCTGCGGGCGGCGGCACTGAACTGTACATCGGGAGCCTGGGATCTCTCACCAAGGTCGCCAGTGGTGGATCTCCATCCAGTGCGGCCTGTTGGCTTCGGAAGCCGCGGTCTCGAGTAAGGAGGCGGCTGTTCCAGGTGTCCCAAGCCGCTGAGAGGGTTCTCCCGACACCGGAGCACCATCACCCGGCGAGAACGGCCTGGAACATCGGGCCTCCATGAAGGTGACTGTGGAGGCCTTAATAGGCCTGACTATGGGTGGACATGGGATGGGGACTGGACTTTGTGCCTTCCCCACAGTGGGAATCATTGTGGGGGGATGTTTTTATGTTTTATGCTAAATTTCTTTAATGTTGTGTCTAATTTGTGCTGCATGGCAAGACAAATTTCACTACACCATTTGGTGTATGTGACAATAAATGTCCTTTGTCCCTTTTGTGTTCTGTGCTTTCAGCTTTTTCTTGAAACCACATGGAGTGAATTGAATTGGCCAGAAACTGGATAATGTGATGGTGAGAAATGCTGAGATCCATTCAGCACTTTTGGCTGAACTTGGTTTCAAATGCCTAGCCATCACTGAAGATCAGGAGTTTGTATGTTCTCCCTGCGACCCCATGTGCTTCCTCCGGGTGCTCCGGTTTCTTCTGGCATCCCAAAGTCATGCAGGTAGTCGGTTAGTTGACCAAGTAAATTGCCCCTAGTGTGTAGAGAGTGGATGACAAGGTGGGATAACATAGAACTGGTGTGAACAGTTGATTGATGGTTGGCATGGGTTTGGTGGGCCGTGGGGCTTTTTTCCATACAGTATCTTTGAACTGAACTGAATTAAAAATGGGGATGATCCTGGAGATTCCACACCTCCCATTAGTTGATAAATTCTCCACCACTATTTGCAACATGATGTGGCAGGACTGCAGAAAACTGATCTGATCCACCAGTTGTGGTATTGCTTAGCTTTATCTACAGGTATTGCATGCTGTTTTTTGCTGTTGGTACTGTGATGCAGCTTCACCAGGTTAACATCTGAGGTACGTAATGACTCTGACATACTCCTCTGCATTGCATAATGAGTAAGAGTGGATATGCTGGTTGGATAAGATTGATGGAGTGAGAAATTCGCAGGGCCACGAGATTACAGATTGTAGTGCTTTTCTGCTGCTGCTGATGGTCCACAAGATTTCATGAATGTCCAGTTCATGGATGACAAATCTGTCCTGAGTATAGACACAAGGAACTGCAGATGCTGGTTCATTAAAAAAAAAAAGACAAAGTGCTGGAGTAACTCGGCGGATCAGGCAGGACCTTTGTAGATCATGGATAGGTGACGTTTTGGGTCGGGAACCTTCCACAGACAGATTTATGGAGGCTGGGGTCTGCAGAAGAGTCCCCACCCGAAACATCATGTATCCATGTCCTGCAAAGATGGTGTCTGACCTACTAAGTTACCCCAGCACTTTGTGTCTGCTCTGAGTTTACCTTATTTAGCACAATTGTAGTACCATACAACCTGAAGGGTAGTGGCCTCAGTGTGAAGACCAGACTTGGTGTACACAAGGACTTCCAGAAGTCTATTTAAACAATGATGTAATGGGCATATGCACCTGCCACAGATTCATGGAAGATGGTGCCAAATACATTTATTCCTTGCACTGGTTCACTTACACCCTGGTGCTGACGCAGTCTGACAGATATTGCCTTCAGGGCTAGGCCAGTTCAATCAGTGATGGTGCATCGAAGTACTCTTAATACTTCACATATGATATTGTAATTTCCTCTGCTTTACAAAACAATTATTTTTAAAATGTTAAAATTTATAATTATAGGAGCAATCTTTGTACTTTAATCCAAATTTCATTGAAATATTTTGAACTGCAGGGCAGAGAATGAAATTTCCTTATTAGATTGTTAATTGCCATAATTTTTGCTGCAGTTTTACAGGCCCTTTAATGCAAAAATACAACAAACAAATATACAATAATCCATAATATATAAATAAATAATCAATAATACTATGTAACCAGACCGTAATAGTGCAAAAACCAGAGTATGAGGTACAACCCAAAATCAAAGTCCCTAGTAAATCATTGCTGGGAAGGTTATGTTAGGGTTGTGCAGTGTGGTTTAAAAGTCTTATGATTGCTGGCATAATTGCTGGAAAGAAGCTATTTTGATCCTGGAGGTCACAGTTCTTAGGCTCCTATACTTTGTTCCTGATGGGAGCAGTGAGATGAGAGCTTGGCCACGGTGATGTGTCTTTGATGATTTTAGCTGCCTTCCTGAGGCAGTGCAGCCTGAATATCCCTTCGATGGTGGCGAGGTCAATACCTGTGATGGATTTGGCAATGTCTATCACTTTCTGCAGCTTTCTTCATTCCTGGGCGTTCATGTTACCAATCCTAGCCGTGATGTAACCGGTCAGTATTCTCTCCACCTGTAGAAGATCGATAGAATATTCAGTGGCATACCGACTGTAACATTTTTGAAGGAAGGCTTTGATAAACTTTCTTAGTGATTGAATCCATGTGCTCAGCCCGGGACAGATCTTCAGAGATGTGCACGGCAAAGAACTTGAAGTTGCTGACTCTCCCCAATGCCGTCCGATCGATGAAGACAGATTTACAGATCCTCATCTTTCCCTTCCTGAAATTAACAATCAGCTCCTTGGTCTTCCTAATGTTAGAACAAGATTGTCGTTCTGGCACCATTTAATCCCATTATCCATCCACCTCATTGGAGACCTTTGATCTATTTTTAATTGGATTTTATTGGACTGTATCTTGCACTGAATAATATACCCTTTATCCTGTATCTGTGCACAGTGGATGACTTAATTGTAATCATGTATAGTCTTCTCATTGACTGGACAGCAGGCAACAAAAAGGCTTTTCACTTTTACCACTGTACACATGACAAGAATAAACTAAACTATTGAACCAACGAAGGTACACAAAAATGCTGGAGAAACTCAGCGGGTGCAGCAGCATCTATGGAGCGAAGGAAATAGGTAACGTTTCGGGCCGAAACCCTTCTTCAGACTGATAGGGGGTGGGGAGAAGAAAGGAAAAAAGGAAAAAGGCGGAGGAGGAGCCCGAGGGCTGGGGGAGGGGAGGAGACAACCAGATGGCTGATGAAGGGGAGGGGACAGCAAGGGCTAGCAGAATTGGGAGAATTCAATGTTCAAGCCCCAGGATGTAGACTGCCCAAGCGGAATATGAGGTGCATTTCCTCCAATTTACGGTGTTGCTCGCTGTGGCCATGGAGGAGACCCAGGATAGAGAGGTCAGATACGGAATGGGAGGGGGAGTTGAAGTGCTGAGCCACCGGGAGGTCAGGTTGGTTATTGCGGACCGACCGGAGGTGTTCGGCGAAACGATCGCCAAGCCTCCGCTTGGTCTCACCGATGTAGATCAGCTGGCATCTAGAGCAGCGGATGCAATAGATGAGGTTGGAGGAGATGCAGGTGAACCTCTGTCGCACCTGGAATGACTGCTTGGGTCCTTGAATGGAGTAGAGGGGGGAGGTGAAGGGACAAGTGTTGCATCTCTTGCGGTTGCAAGGGAAAGTACCAGGGGAGGGGGTGGTATGGGAGGGAAGGGAAGGGAAGAATTGACAAGGGAGTTACAGAGGGAGCGGTCTCTGCGGAAGGCAGACATGGGGGGAGATGGGAAGATGTGGCGAGTGGTGGGGTCACGTTGGAGGTGGCGAAACTGACGGAGGATCACTTGTTGTATGTGACGGCTGGTGGGGTGAAAGGTGAGGACTAGGGGGACTCTGCCCTTGTTGTGAGTGGGGGGATGGGGAGAGAGAGCAGTGTTGCGGGGTATGGCAGAGACCCTGGTGCGAGCCTCATCTATGGTGGAGGAGGGGAACCCCCGTTCCCTGAAGAATGAGGACATTTCAGATGCCCTGGTGTGGAACGCCTCATCCTGGGAGCAGATGCGGCGTAGACGTAGGAATTGGGAGTGGGGGATGGAGTCCTTACAGGAAGCAGGGTGGGAAGAAGTGTAGTCCAGATAGCCATGGGAGTCGGTAGGTTTGTAGTGGATGTGGGCGAATGTAAAGAAGGTGTAGGTTTTTGGTTTCTGGATACTTGGTTACCCCTTATAGGAAGTAATGATGTGCAACTCCTGCCACAACTGCCGAACATCCATCCGATCCACCAGTTTATACCAAAAGGGTCTCTTTGCTGTCCTGATGGCCTTTCTTGATTGTACAATCCTTATAGTTGGAGCTATGCTCTTCAGTTGCTCCCTACATGCAGGAAGGAGAAGCCTGGCTAAGTGGTCCAATTTTACAAAGTGAGGGCAAGAGATGGAACGATAGGCACCTTGATGGTGAAATAGCAGGGATCTGGAATGTTTGAAACTCTGGCACTGCAGGAGACGTACTGGTCATAATTTGGGAGTGGCTTCTTCAACCAGCCTTGTTAAAATCTCCAACTCTGATGAGGGAGGTATCGAGTTTCCAATGGTATGGGTGATGCTCTTGGAGTAAATTAATTTATGAATTATACCATATTTTGTTTAAATTCTCCCTAAACATATTACATGATGCGATCTATAATAGCTGAAATTGGTGTAAATTTTCTTTTAATGCCTGCAAAGAAGTTAGAGAGTGACAACTGAAGGAAACCAAATGTTTTTTCCATTCACCTCATTACTGATGTTGTGGTTGCAATTTTTTCCTTTTTACAGTTAGGTTACAAGTTTCCCTTCTTGTATTATCAGTATATCTACATTCTTGCAAAGCAAATAAAAGTTAAATTAACAATTACTGCTTTTCCATGTGTTTTACCAAGGGATGCAGCACAAAATATGTTATTGTGTACTTCTAATTGAGAACATAGTGTTGTGTCTCAGATCCAAGATTTTGATTCAGTAATAGTGTAATAAAACAGTGTTTACATTTCAACATTAATTGTGACTTTCAGGGCAGTTGGTAGACATTGTAGCCATTTTTTCTGGGTTGAGGTTGTGGATTTCAGATGTGCTGTTTAAAAAGTCTTTGCAAATTATTGCAATAGATTTTGTTATTTACACGTGTTGAAGCCACAGCAAAGGATTAAGTATTGTAAATGAGTGAAAATAAGGTAATGGATGTGGTGTCAGGCAACTGGTCTGTTTTGTCATGAATGGTCTAAAGTTTCATGAGTACTATTAGAGCTGCATTCAGCCAGGCAACTGGAGATTATACCACCACACCCCAAATAGGTCATGTGGTCAGACTGACAAATAAACAGGGGTAAGTGCAAGGAATGCATTGTTTCTCTTTTCACAAATGCTGCCTGACCTGCTGAGATTCTTCAGCTTTTTTTGTTTTTTTTTTCAGATTTCCAGCATTTGTAGTTTTTTTCAATCCTTAATTACAGGCAACCCATCTGTTATTCATGTTGAGAAAATAAAGTGCATATTGTGATTTTCTGTAATATGAAACTGCATCATTCGTACTTGCGACAAGAAACCGAGTTTTGGAACGAAGTGTTGTGTTTATTTATTTACTGTTTCTACACATAAATTCTGTGCAAACAAATTTTATTCCATATCTTTAAATTTTTGGATAGTGATATGTGAATTCTGAAAGAGTGAACTTCTGATATCCAAACAGCTGTAACATGGGAGTTTCCCGTGTAAGGAATTGGACTGGTGGCTTTGCAGAAACAAGGAACTGCGGATGCTGGTCACTAAAAAGAGAAGCAGTACTGAAGTAACTCAGGAGATCAGGCAGCATCCCTGGAGAACATCCATAGGTGATATTTCGGATCGGGACCTTTTTTCAGACGCTGATAGTACTGTTGTACGCAGAGCTGATGTTAACTCAAATGGCCAAACAGTTTCCTTCTATCCTATAACAATTCTAGTATACTGTGAGTCACTCAGTGCAGAATATCCAGTACCTGATTTATTGTTACTGCCACTATTTATTTGGCTGCCACAGAATATCTTTTTTTAAATCAAAAAAATGTATTCAATCATTAAAAATAATATTTACAATACAATAAAACAAAACAGAACCCACCACCAAAACACAAGACAGACAAATATACTAAATAAACTACTATACAACTGTGTTACAATCCTTGTCAAGGATGCATTCAACCCCCTGCGGTGCCCAGCGGTCCCGGAAATCCTCCAGGGTGCCCGTGGACAGCGCGTAGTCCCTCGCCAACACCACCCGGGCGCGGACGTAACCCCAGAAAAAGGGGAGGCAGCTGGCTCGAGCAGAGCCCTCTTACACCTGGTGCCGTGAATCACGGATGGCCAGCTTGGTCAGGCGCAGGAGCAACCCAACCAGGACATCTTCAGCCCAATGGAACAGGGGCTGCAACCTCACACACTCCATATACACGTGGTACACAGACTCTACCAATACACGTGGTACACAGACTCTACCAGCCCGCAAATGTGGCAGGCAGCTGGAGAGTCTGTGAACCATTAGAGAAACAGGTTGCAGGGGACTCCTCGGTGCAGTACCCTCCACCCCAGGTCCCCGATGTAGAGGGGGAGAATCCCTGCATAGAGGGAACCTCATCGGGGGGCCCCTCATGACCGGAAGGCAACACCGACCGCCACTTAGTGTGTGGACGGTGGACCAGGGCAAGGAAGTGCAGGGTGTGGAGGAGGAGCCCGTACAGGACATGCCTCCCTCAGTATTTCTTTGACAGGAGCAGTTCTTGGTCAGTGATGAACCCCAGGATGTTACTGGTGACAGGTGCAACACTGATAATGCCATTGACTGTCAAGGGAAGCAATTAGACTGTTTTGTTGGAAATAACTTTTCCTGCCACTTACTGGTATGTGCTACTCAACTTCATAAAAAGGATGTTGGCCTGGTTTTGTTTTGCATGCAGGCACAGCCTGACAAATTTTGAATGGAGCTGAACAATGTCCAATCATTAGCGTAATTCCCGTGGCAATCTACCAGAGTTAAGATGATTGCCACTGCCACAGTATCTGATATCTAAATGTGTATGATTTCTGTTGGAGGACTCATTTCTGATTAAGCAGTTTTACTAAGGTCCCTTGATGCCACACTCAGTCAGAAGTTCCCACGTTGTCAAGAACAATCACATTTATCTTACCTCTGAAATTCAACTTCTGGTTTTATTTTTGGGCCTGAGCTCTAACTAAATCAGGAACCAAGTGGTTTTGGTAGACTTGGTTATTGGAGAACAGGTACAGTACACCAGAGAATACCAGTGTGGATCATCTGTTTGGTACTTCTAGCTGAAGGGGTTTGTAAAAACTTGAGTCATTTCTGTTGTACTTATTCTGATGTCTCCAACATTGAGACTGCTTCTCATATTAATTATTTAAACATCCTTCACCATTCATGACTGGATGCAGCAGTACTGTAAAGGCTTGATGTGATCAATTGGCTTTAGAATTGGTTAAGATGCATTCACCAGCCAAGCACCTCATTATTTTTTAAATGTTCCTTGCACTGTCTTTGGAATGCACTTGTAGTTGATCTTGATATGAACCGTGTGCGGACAGGGCGTTGAAGGACGAGAAGCCGAAGTGAAGAAGTGGAAGCCAAGATACCAAATGGAAACTACGGCAAAAAGCCAAATAACCGAACGGACGCTTCGCCGTGAAGCCAAATAACCTAGCGGACACAAGCCAAATAACAGACATGACGTCACCGGGGACGGGATTTGTGCGAGACCTTGTCAGCGATTGGTCCAGACCCCCGCGTCCATCACATCTCTGGTCAGGGGAGACAGGAGGGTGGGGGGGACTTTTAATTTTCCTTCGCCGCTTTTGGACTGCCTGAGATCATAGAGCAGATTATTTTTGTAAGCGTTGATCTACCACGGTGCTTGGGGTTAAGAGGCTGGAAACACTCTCTCTCCCTCTCCCTCTCCCTCTCCCTCTCTCTCCCTCTCTCTTTTTCCCCAGAATCATTTGGTGTTTTGCAAAGACAACTGCATCTGCAGTTCCTTCCTATTGAAGAAGAACCCTGGCCCGAAACAACTCCTAATCCATTCCCTCCACGGATGCCGCCTAGCCTGCTGAGTTCCTCCAGCACTCTTTTTTTATTTAACTCTGAAATTGAAGATAGACACAAAAAGCTGGAGTAACTCAGCGGGACAGGCAGCATTTCTGGACAGAAGGAATGGGTGACATTTTGGGTAGAGACCCTTCTTCAGACAATCACAAGTACTCTCACCGACGAGAGTTCAGTTCAGTCTGAAGAAGGGTCTCGACCCGAAACATCACCAATTCCTTCTCTCCAGTGTCGCTGCCTGCCCCGCTGAGTTACTCCAGCATTTTGAGTCTATTCACAAGTACTCTTTGTAACTCTGTGGAATATAGACCCTGTGGAGGCGTTGTATGGAATTATGTAACTGGTTTGGACTGATAGTGGGATGGAAGAGGTGGAGTGTCTGCTGTCCATATGCTTTCTGTAAGAGCAGTCCATTTATTGCCATTGCTTATGTATATCCCGTAACCTGTTTCAGTTCAGATGCTTACCAAATCGCATATAGACAATAGACAATACGTGCAGGAATAGGCTATTCAGCCCTTAAAGCCAGCACCGCCATTCAACGTGATCATGGCTGATCATCCCCAATCAGTACCCCATCCCTGCCTTCTCCCCATATCCCCTGACTCCGCTATCTTTAAGAGCCCTATCTCGCTCTCTCTTGAAAGTATCCAGTGAACCGGCCTCCACCGCCCTCTGAGGCAGAGAATTCCACACTCACAATTCTCTGTGTGAAAAAATGTTTCCTCATCTCCGTTCTAAATGGCTTACCCCTTATTCTTAAACTGTGGCCGCTGGTTCTGGACTCCCCTAACTTCGGGAACATGTTTCCTGCCTTTAGCGTGTCTAAACCCTTAATAATCTTGTATAAGATTCCCTCTCATCCTTCTAAACTCCAGCGTATACAAGCCCAGCCGCTCCATTCTCTCATCATATAACAGTCCCACCATCCCGGGAATTAACCTTGTAAACCTACGCTGCACTCCCTCAATAGCAAGAATGTCCTTCCTCAAATTAGGGGATCTAAACTGCACACAATACTCCAGGTGTGGTCTCACTAGGACCTTGTACAACTGCATAAGGACATCTTTGCTCCTATATTCAACTCCTCTTGTGATGAAGGCCAACATGCCATTCGCTTTCTTCACTGCCTGCTGTACCTGCATGCTTACTTTCATTGACTGAACAAGGATCCCCAGATCCCGTTGTACTTCCCCTTTTGCCAACTTGACACCATTTAGATAATAATCTGCCTTCCTGTTTTTGCTACCAAAGTGGATAACCTCACATTTATCCACATTAAACGGCATCTGTAAATTGTGTAAATTTTTATTGTATATTGTGTGTTCCTTTTTATTGTACCGCTGCTGGCAAATTCATTTCACTTGCACTTATGTGATTGATTGATTGATCTGACATGCATCTACCCACTCACCCAACCTGTCCAAGTCACCCTGCATTCTCATAGCATCCTCCTCACAGTTCACACTGCCACCCAGCTTTGTGTCATCTGCAAATTTGCTAATGTTACTTTGAATCCCTTCATCTAAATCGTTGATGTGTATTGTAAATAGCTGCGGTCCCAGCACCGAGCCTTGCGGTCACTGCCTGCCATTCTGAAAGGGACCCGTTAATCCCTACTCTTTGTTTCCTGCCTGCCAATCAATTTTCTATCCATGACAGCACTCTACCCCCAATACCATGTGCCCTCATTTTGCCCACCAATCTCCTATGTGGGACCTTATCAAATGCTTTCTGAAAGTCCAGGTACACTACATCCACTGGCTCCCCTTTGTCCATTTTCCTAGTTACATCTTCAAAAAATTGCAGAACATTAGTGAAGCATGGTTTCCCCTTCGTAAATCCATGCTGACTTGGACTGATCCTGTTACTGCTATCCAAATGTGTCGCTATTTCATCTTTTATGATTGACTCCAGCATCTTCCCCACCACCGATATCAGGCTGGTCTATAATTCGTGTTTTCTCTCTTCCGCCTTTCTTAAAGTGGGATAACATTAGCTACCCTCCAATCCACAGGAACTGATCCTGAATCTATAGAACATTGGAAAATGATCACCAATGCGTCCACGATTGCTAGAGCCACTTCCTTAAGTAAGCTGGGATGCAGACTATCAGGCCCTGGGGATTTATCAGCCTTCAGTCCCATCAGTCCACCCAACACCATTTCCTGCCTAATGTGGATTTCCTTCAGTTCCTCCGTCATCCCAGATCCTCTGGCCACTAGTACATCAGGAAGATTGTTTGTGTCTTCCTTAGTGAAGACGGATCCAAAGTACCTGTTCAACTCATCTCCCATTTCCTTCACACCACTCACAATTAGCCCTGACCTTACTCTGTTATCCCTTCTCGAACTTTCCTTCCCATTAATTTGGGAGTATTTTGTAACTTTTCCTGCACTCACTTCCCCTTTAACTCCATCTTTATACTCCCAATTTGTCAATCCCTCCCCCCCACTATTTAGTTTAAACCCATATGTGTAGCCCTAGCAAACCTGCCTGCCAGAACGTCAGTCCCCCTCCAGTTAAGGTGGAACCCGTCCCTATTGTACAGGTCACCCCTACCCCAGAAGAGATCCCAGTGGTCTATAAATCTAAATCCTTGCTCCCTGCACCAGCCCCTCAGCCACACATTCAGATCCCCTATCTCCCTGTTCCTGTCCTCACTCGCACGAGGTACTGGAAGCAATCCAAAGATAACCACCCTAGAAGTACTGCTTTTCAGTCTTCTTCCTAACTTTCTAAACTCGCTTTACAGAACCTCCTTCCTCTTCTTTCCGATGTCATTTGTGCCCACGTGCACAACTACTGCCGGCTGTTCACCTTCCCTCGAGGATGTTCTGAATTTGGTTTGTGATATCTTCAACCCTGGCACCAGGGAGGCAATAGACCATCCTCGAGTCTCGCCTGTCACCACAGAATCTCCAGTCCACACCTCGGACAATGGAGTCACCCACCACTATGGCTTTGCCGGACGTCGGTCTCGCCGATCGATTCTCATCCCTAGGATTGAAGCCACCGTACTGTCCGCCGCTCGGACTGGAAGCGTCGTCTCCCCCGACAGCTCCCAAGAGGGCGTACCTGTTTTCCTTAGGCACAGCCGCCTGGGTCTCCTGCACTCCACGGTTACTTCCCTTTCTCTCAGTCACACGCCTTCGTTCTCCCTGTATCCTTGGCGTGACAACCTCACTGTAGGTCCTGTCCAGGAAACTTTTGTTATACCAGATGGCCCTGAGGTCATCCAGCTGCTTCTCCAGTCCCCCAACACGGTCCTTCAGTAGCTGACCCTGGACACACTTACCACAGTTGTAGCAGTCAGAAACTCCATCGGTGTCCCTGGCCTCCCACATCCTGCAAGCATCACACTGACTCATCTTACCCATCATGTGTTAACCGTGTCCCGTCCTCTTCAGCTGTTTGCGTAGTATCCTCTCCTCAGCCTAAAACACCTCAGTATAATAAAACACGATTAAAGCTCCATCTACCTCATCAGGCTTTGGATTCAGATCCTAGTAACTCATTAAGTTTTCCACGGGGTCTATATTCCAATCACACGGGGTTTTATTTTTTGTTCAGGACAGTCCAAAAGCGGCGAAGGAAAATTAAAAATCCCCCCCCATCCTCCCATCTCCCCCGGCCAGTGATGTGATGGACGTGGGAGTCTGGACCAATTGCTGACAAGGTCTCAGAAAAATCCCGTCCCCAGAGACGTTATGTCCGTCATTTGGCTTTTCGGCAACGTGTCCGTTCGGTTATTTGGCTTTTCGGCAACGTGTCCATTCGGTTATTTGGCTTTTCGGCTTTGCGTCCGTTCGGTTATTTGGCTTTTCGACATCGTTTCTGTTCGGTATCTTGGCTTCCACTTTTTCTCTTCGGATTCTCATCCTTCGACGCACCGTCCGGGTACCAATATGAACATAGGTTTGACGGTGGTCAGGAGTGTTTTATTGTCATATGTACCATCACAAAACAATTAAATTCTTACTTGCAGTGGCATAATACGTTTGTAAACACAGTACTCAATTATGGCAATCTATGCTCATAATGGCCATTTATACTGTATATGTTTAGAAATTGTGGTTGAATTCATTTCTTCATCATCCAGTCCATAGTGTCCCATGAATGCGAATTTTGAATTGTTAGCTTTATTCTGACACATCTTCATTTAGCTGGTGGGTTGAGCCATGCAATTGATGATATCATTAGTGTGAAGAAAGGGTTTCATTAGAAGGAATGTGCAATAGTCACTCCTACTGATACAACGAAGGACTGGTATTTTGTTGGGGAGGAGATTAAGTAGCTTTTTCTTCAACATCTAGCTCGAGCCCATTTGGGTTGCTATGTCCTTGAGGACTCAGTCAGCTTGGTCCTTAGTTGTGCTATCAAGCCACCTTATTGATGAACATTGACATCTCACATTCAGAATTGATTTTGTAACATTAGTGCATTCAGTTCTTGTTACAATTGTCTTCAGTGGCGGCGGGTGATTCATCAGTTGAAGGGTGGTTGGTAGAAATTAGAGGTATATTTAATGTGTTTAATCTAATGCATTGAGACTTCATGGGTTCTGAAGTGAATGTTAAGAAGAGCTTGGGTGATCCCTCCCGATTATGTAGCATGGTGTTGCTAGTTCTATGTTTCAGATAGGACAAGCCGTAGGCAGGTGTTGATAGAAGGGTGTACAATATTAACTAAAAGGTATGGTTCCACATGTACAAATGCATCAGATTATATAATAGCACAAATTTAGTGTTGGCGAGGGAAAATTTGCAGCTTAGATGTGCCTTTTTGATGTCTGAATTCAGTGTTATGTCCAATTTTCTTCTTGTTATAGTTTATCACAACAATTTTGCTGCAACTGATTGTCATGCCAGGCTATTTCAGAGAGCAGTTAAGAATCAATCGTATTACTGTATGCCTGGAATTATATATGAAGAAAGGCAGATTTTCTTTCACAGTACTGCAAGGTGCTTTACAGTCACCTTGTAATGTAGGAAATGTGGTTGCCAATTTTCCCACAATGAGTTCCTATAAATGGCAGTTAACCAATTTTAGTGATATTTATTTATTGAGAGGCAAGAATTGGACAGACAAAAGGATGTTAGTGAAGAGAACGCATTTTACATCAATCCAGTGTTTTTCATGATTACCATTATTTACTTTTTCTTTTTTATTATTAAATGTATTTAATGAACAACTTTGCTTTTCCCTGTTGCTTTGGATTTAGATTTATGGCTTCAAATCATTAGTCTAGACCTCTGGATTAGTAATTGCAGTACGTGCCTATTATGCTGCTTTACACAACAAACAAAATAGAAATATATTTATAGCACTATGTGGATTAATGAAAGTATTGTGATTTAATTTCCTTCATTTAAAGCAATGTAATTTGCCAAATTGCAAAGATTTTCTGCAGAAACATTAGGGTGAAAAGGGTTCACGTAAAGAATATAATAAAATGATGAATTCCATTCTGAGGCTGCAGACATGTTCCTATTATATGTTTGGGGGATGGGAAGTGGTCCATCATTTACAATCCTGACCTACTTTCAGCTGATTATTATTCAGCTATATGTTCAAAAAAAATCTCTGTAATTCAATTTGGCATTCAGTACAGCATGGTTGCACTGAGAAATAGGTTTGTTCTAAGATTAACAATGGCCTTTGTTTGATCATCAACATATTTAATAAAGATCAGAAAGAGCTCGCAGTAAGCGGAAAAAAACCATAACTAGTAATCTGGAAATGTAGACGAAGTATAAATGCTGTCTACTAGTAGCTAGTGTTGATATTTAAATTTAAAGTGGGTTTCCCTCTAATTGAACCCAGTGGGAACTGCTCCTTTTAGATGTGTGGGTTAATAGGATTAGCTTCAATTGTTAAAATAGTAAACAAAAATCACTTTTACAAAATATGTAACCAGCTGCTCCACTGGAAAATACAGTTGAAGCAGCCCAGATGTCAAAGATATACTGAAGAAATTTCATGTTGCAAGCCAATAAGACTCAATTGTTTTAATTAACAGTTTTACTGTGAAGGAAAATGTTGAATAGTTAACATTTTTCTTAAAGTAATATATACACAGAAAGCATTTTCTTTATTTGCTCACCATTCTTGACCCAACAATCTTGTCTTCTATTTTAAGTGAGCAATATTAATAGAGTTCAGTTATGAAATTACAGTTTCACAAAGGGTGTAGTTTTGGATGTGCAGTTTTAAAACGCGTCAAAAATGCTGTAAACTCTCAAATATGAAGGAGGCACAAATTCATAATGATTGCACCCATTTTACAGATAGTAAAAGGACAAAACTAAATACACCAGAGATAAATCTCATGGTTGACTTGCTGGAGCATTCAGTTCAATAGCACATTCTTCAGGCTAGGATTAGACCATCCTGATCCCCATCTGAAATATGCACTCATAATATTTCACGGTATTGTTAATTATATTTCTGTGAGTTCAATAAAATTTATAGAAAACTGGTACGTTAAACAAATAAATAATTCCAATTATGGCATTTAGAGCTGTTCTGTTAACTATTTAAAAAGACCGTTTACATTTATAAATACTAATCATACACATAGAAGGGAAATATTGGACTTTTTCTTTAAATCACACAATAATTTAAGTTAAGGACGTAAATTCCTCTCCTGGTAGCACTCACATATCTCAGAAAGCAGGGAAAATGTGCAATAAAGATTTTATTTTGCAATAGTATTTACAATTGGTAAGTCGAAAACCAACATCTTTGACCCCTGCCTTGAGCACTGTAACCTAGCCATTGACACCATCTGTCTCATAGGCAATTGTCTAAAACTGAATCAAACCGTTTTTAAATCTTGGTGTTATATTTGACTCCAAGATGAGCTTAACCATGTAGGTCAATGCCAGGAGTCAAGTCCCAAGGATGTGAATGAACTGCCAGACGAAGTGCAATGACCTCAAACTCCAATGGTATATCGACCACTGCTAGCTTCAGACACTGCTCAATTCCTCGCAGCTCCATCATTCACCCAACTACAACCTCAATCATTTAAAGCTCATAGCTAATGTTCATATGCTGCAACTAACCATTAGAAACTGCTGCAAACCTCACAGCCAAGTGTCACAGTTCAGCTATTCAAGCTATTGAGGCTGAATCATCCAAACAGATGGCATACATTGCAATCTCCATGTACCTGCTTATTTGACATACATCTGCATCCAGTCAGCACTAAGCCCACTGGTAATTAGCTGGATGCATTAGAAAGGGGAACACTGTGAGTGGCTAGCACAAACTGAAGCTTGCTTGGAATGCCTAAAGCCAAATTGCATTTAAGGAGAAAGTGTATCGTGGCTGGAGTGAATAAGCTTCATCATTCAGATCTGGGGAAAAATAGAAGTAACTCCAAGACATTGGAAGAGGTGGAAAGTTAAGGTACTTAATGTCCACTGTGAGTAAAAGCCCTGTCCCACTGTACGAGTTCATTCCAAGAGCTCTCCCGAGTTTGCCCTGATTCGTACTCGGAGATTTACGGTAATGGCCACTCGTCAGTACTCGGGGCTCTCGTGGACATTTTTCAACATGTTGAAAAATCTTCACGAGTCTTCCCGTGCTTACCTGCCGTTAGCGAGTCTTCCCGAGTACCTGCCGTTAGCGGTACGAGCCGCTAAGAGACGTCCCCAAGCTCCGACGTACCCTCTACGTTCATTCTCCGTGCTTACCACGAGTTTTAAACTCGGGAGAGCTCTTGGAATGAACTCGTACCGTGGTACAGGGCTATTAAGAACACCTAGCACACGGTAGGATACAATACGATAGAACTTTATTTATCCCAGGAGGGAAATAATAGGAACTAAGAGAATAAAATGAATAATCAGTTGATTCTTGTATTCTGTGTAGTCTGACTTCGCAACATTTTGAGTTTGGGACTTAATCATCTGGTGGCTTTAATAAATTCTTTCTGGAGATGCTGCACCACTGTCATTCTCTCACCTCTCCTGTTGGTTAAACAATACAAAAGCATGAAAGCACGTACTAGCAGATTCAGGAATACCTTTCCTACTCTTATCAGTCTCTTGAAGGGATCTCTCATATGCTAAAGATGAATTCCTGATCTCCCAACCTACCTCATTGCAGGCCTTGCACTTCTTTGGTCTGCACTTTCTCTGTAGCTGTAATTCTATATTCTGCACTCTGCTTATTTTTCTCTCTTGTACTGCATTAATGTACTCATGTATAAGATTTGCCTGGATGGCACCTAAACAAAGCTTTTCACCGTATCTCAGTACATGTGACGGTAACAAGAAACCAAATTAAATCCTATTTGTGAAGTGATTGGTGTTGTGCCGATACACCCAGGAGATGTAAAACTATGCACTATCCCCTTCCCCAATATTTTTCTCCACACATTTTCTCCCACAAATATACACGTGCCATAAAAACTGCTCTAGCGTTTTAAGGGCAATCGTAATGGGCCAAAAACATTCACTAGAAATTCATAGCGTTTTGCCAACGGTCCAGTTCAGATTTTTTTGAATACATGGAGGATTAGATTACATAGGTACAGGGAACTCAATTAATTTGGACAGGTAGAGTAGAAATGGGAAATGGGAATATAAAATTAACAGGCCTGAAGAAAATTAAATTAGTTGGATTGTTTCTTCTTTTAGAGCAATGTAGAAAGGCTCCTAGCTAAAACAATTAATATACTGATTTTCATGTTTATCAATATCTGCTTATAAATAGCGCTGAAGGTAACGAGGAAAAGCCATTGATGCAGAAGACTAGTATTGTTGCAATGCTGATCAGAACATGGAACTAACAAACTGAGGAAGGCAACTGGACTGGAATATTTAACATATAATGTTAAGCCAATTGATGACTAGAGTTTTGTTGAATTTTGTTTGGGCGCGAGAGAATATTCTCCGATTTTTTTTACATCTTGACAGATTTGTTATGACATTGTAGTATATGGATTTAAGTAGGTCAGCAAAGCGTTTTGCTGAGTGCCAATAATTCCTTGATCTTTAATCTATAGACAAAGGAGCTTGCACCAACAGTACTCTCCATTGTTTCCCCTGTGAGTGTTTGAGGAGCAAGTGTACATCAATTTGGAGGACAACAACCTTGGCAAAACACTGCAGATGCTGGAAATCTGAAATAAAATCAGAAAATGCTGGTAATACTCAGCAGATCAGGCAGCATCTTTGAAAGGGGAAACAGAATTAACATTTTGGTTGAGAAGCTTTTGGCCCACAACAAGCACACCCACAATCAAGCACCCCTTTGCAGTAATCCCATACTAATCCCATTTTTATTCTCCCCTCATACTCATCACGCCCCCCCCCCTCCCCCCCTTCCAATTCTACCACTCACCGACACACTAGGGGCAATTAACCTCTTAAACAGAACATCCTTCCAAAGTGGGTGGAAACGAGCTCCCATATGAATCTTATACGGTCACAGGAAAAACATGCAAAATCCACATAAATATCAGTGAAGATCAGGATTGAACCTGAGTTGCAGAATCTGTGAGTTAGCTGGTCTTCCAGTTTTTTGCCACCCAGTAGATTAAGCCAATTCAGCTCATCAGTTCTTCAAACATCTATAATGACCAGAAGCATTTCACATTCACCAGTTAACGTACCACAGCAAATAACTATCCAAAACACATCAGACTGCAGAAATGTCCCAACCTGAATGTCATATGTCCACTCCCCTCACATTTGCAGCCTGACCTAATGGGATCCTCTAGCAGTTTAGTTTTTGCTCAAGATTCCAACAACTACACTGTCTTGTGTCTCCAGTTAACATACCAGTACATCTTTGGGATGTGTGAGGTAACCAGGGCATCTGGGGAAAGACTGCATAGGCAAAGGGAAAATGTGCAAATTCCAGAGGCATTTTTTGTTTTAATTTCTTGACTACATTCTTGACTACATACTGTTTGCTGTAGTGAGAGTCAGGCTTGACATTTCTTAGATATTTACTGTAGAAATTTGGCTGTTTTAGGCAGGAGAGCTGGAATAATGGATTTCTCTTCATGCTTTGTTTTAATTGAGGTGATGGAGATATAGTTTGTTCTGGGCCCTAAACATGAGGACATTTTGATTCACAACTTAAGAGGAAGGGAGTTTCCCATCACAGTTTGTGAATGATCTCTTGCCCTGGAGAGTTGGAGGGTTTATGTTCAGGATGGGTGTTGTGATTGCTTTGTTGCAAGGGAGATTGGTGGGTGTGTTGTGTGGATGAATGCACTGCTGGCCTCCTGGCCTGTTTTGTCATTCTGATTTTGTACCTATTTAACTTCCCACTCACATCTGGTGTTACAAGTGGCTATATTAAAATTCAGTCATCCTTCAGATTGGTTATCGAGGTTTCCTCTTCCCTCTAAGTTGGCCAGAAAATATACTGCAGCACATTTTGAAGCGGTCCAGGAGGGTTGCTGTTGTATCCTGGCCACTATTTATTGCATAGCCAAAATCACTAAAAGAAGTCTTGATTATGTAGCTAGGTATCTGATAAAGTACTGCACAACTGTCAAATTTGCAACGGCTTGTAGACTAGTCACTGAATGTCATTGATGGGGGCTATTAGTAAGTGGGTTGAGGAAAAATGGAAAAAAAAACAAAAGGAATGTTCAAATCCTTAGCTGTGTTGAGAAAACTTGTTTAGTTTGAAAAGCCCATTAGATCAAAATTGTGTTTTAAATCTATCCTCTTAAGCTCCCTGCAGTTTAACGAGCTTTGTTTGTCTCTTTCCTAGTTCTTACCAAGGACCTTCAACTTGGAACATTTGCTCTGTTTCTCTTTCCTCAGATGCAGCCTGACCCACTGGATATTTCCCGCATCTTCCAATTTTATTTTAGATTTCCAGCATCTACAGTTTCTCAAACACCTGCCTGCTTTACATTGTAAGATTTAATCAAATTTAGAATGACTTAATTTATAATATTCCTAACACAATCCATTTATTATGAACCACTTGGAGGATGGAGAAAACTAATGATCATTTCAGAGTTAGATGTAGGAAACTGTATGGTTACAACACTGGGAATATCTGGCAATGACTGTTATAAGAAAGTAAGAAAAGTAAGAAATGAATTGCATAAAATGATGTAAATTTTGGCCTCAGGCATCTCATAGCAATTCAAAGCTAATTATTTTTACATCTGGTTACTGTTGTCGTGCAGTCAAATATTGCAGCCAATTTGTGCAGGATGCCACGGATACATATGCCGATAATATATGGAAGTAGCTAAGTGATAAATATTGATCAAAATACAAAGAGCAGAAATTTGTCCTCAATTCATGAGCAATAGTAAAGGGAGCTGTAGCATAGGATAAAATTCTGTTACTATGCTATTATGCATTCAGCATAATAATTTGAAAATAATTTTTTACCCAGTCTTCGATTTCATGATTCCCAGCTGCAACAGCATTTCTTGGTTATCAACATAGTATGCATAGTCCTTTAAATTATTCTAGCAGCACTAACTGTTGTAAAATGAAGACATTTAAAACCCTTCCAGGTTGAAAGACATTAATATGCATGCCTGTTCCTATGTTTTCTGACCAGCTGGACAATCTTATAACGTTAGTGCATATAATTTATAAAATGAAGAAGCCTTGTAGATGGGAACATTTTTGGTCTCCAACTTTGTCAAATAGATTCAATGGGATCTAGCCACCTGGTAGGAACAGTGGTCCTTCTTTCAGTTGCTATCTATTTTCCAAACAAGAATGTGTAAAATTACTGGCCCTGGCAACTAATGTGTGCTCGAACTCCATCTTGCAAATTTGAACTGGAGATTATAAATATGACTAAGATCTCCTGAGGTTGCTTAGTAGATATCTGCTGCATAACAATTCTGTTCACCTGTGAAGTTCAAAATCATTTGCAGGGTTTTCCTGCCCTGAAAATGAATTGTAACTGGCTGCAGACAGTGTGAAGTGTGGTTGTGGTCTTTTTCTAGAAGTTGCAATCCAGAGGTTTGTATAGACCAACCATTCATCACCTCCATATGAATGGTGACATGAATGGATTCTAATGCAACGTAATGCAAGTGGAAGAACTGCTGCCTTGGTCGGTTGTCAAATTCTCAAGAACCAGAAAGGGAGATATGAGTACAGTTGTACTTTATGTTTAAAGCAAATCAGCAAATTTATAACAAAAAACCCTGTAGGTCGAACTGTGGAAAGAAATCAATGGACGATGTTTCGGGTCAGAACCTATCTTCAGACTCCAGTTTCTTCTGAAATTGGAACCAATGCAATTTGGAAAATTATATGTTGATTAGAGATACAACTAAGTAGATATTCCTTTCAGGCCCCATAAACATGGTGTGTTCATGTGGTTTGGGAATTGTATTATGGAGCATTGTATGAGAGCTATTTATATATTGTTATTGGTTGGCGCCATCACGTGACATCTCCTCAGTCGACAGCGCTCCTCCCAAGTAGCAGGAGCTAATATATATTTGGCTGACCCAGCACGTGGTTTTCGAGTATTTTATTTGTTTGTAATTACTAAATTTAATAACGTTTTACTCAACCTGCCTATCTCGCCAAACTGGTGACCCCGCTGGTCCGATCGTATTTCGGATCCCGACTATGGACGCAGCCGAAAGTCTCGATGCACAGCCCGCCCAGCAAAATGCTGTGCCCCTGAAACTACCCATTTTCTGGCTATACAACCTCAAATGTGGTTCACCCACATTGAGGCCCAACGTGAGCTCCGCAACATTGTCGCGGACGCAACCCGCTAACTTTTACGTGGTTGGAGCCCTCAGTCAAGAGGCTACCACCCGATTGCTGCCTTACCTGCAAAATCCGCCTGCGTTCGGCAAATTCAAGGGCCTGAAGGCGCTGCTGCTCCGCACTTTTGGGCACAGTCACGCGATCGCGCGGCCCGCCTTCTGCATATGGACGGCCTCGGCGATCGTAAGCCGTCTGAACTGATGAGCGAGATGCTCGCACTGATGGACGGCCATCAGCCCTGCCTGCTATTCAAACAGGCTTTCCTCGAGCGGATGCCTGACGACATCCGCCTGCTTCTCGCTGGGTCGGACTCTGCCGACCCCCTGCAACTCGTTGAACGGGCCGACGAGCTGTGGCTCTCTTAGCAGCAGGACGGTGGATCCATCAGCCGGGTGTCCGCGCCCTCGCACCAACAGCCTCGCAGGGACGTCCAGCCCTCCGCTGCCATCACCGCACCGCAGTCGCCTGCCGGAGACCGCAGTAAATGCAAGTGGTGCTACTATCACCAACGCTGGGGTGCAGAGACCCGCTGATACCGCGCCCCCTGCTCCTTCGGGAAATGCCTCGGCCGATCGCCAGTGGTATCGCGGTCGGCCAGAACCATCGCCTCTACGTCCGGGATCGCCATTCCGGGCGTCGCTTCCTGGTGGACTCCGGGGCTGTGCTGAGCATTCCTCCCTCCATCTGGATTTGATACCCGTGCCGGTAAGCGTGGCCCCGCCTTGACTGCCGTCAACGGCAGCCCCATCCGCACTTACGGCACTCGGACCCTTTCCCTTGTCCTCGACTCCCGTCGTACTCGTGGGCCTTCACCATTGCGGACCTTTCCAAGCTGTTGCTGGCCGCCGATTTTCTGAGGGCCTTTTCCTTCATGGTAGACGTGCGGGGCCGGCGCCTCGTGCCTTCGGAGCCCCCCCCCCGGCTCGCATCCCCGTGGCGCTCGGTCCCTTCCAGCCCACACCTGGGATCTGTGTCAGATGAGGGCGGAGCATATGCCTCCATACTAGCTGAATTCCCGGAATTCCTGACCCCTCACTTTCACGCAGCCGTTCCTAAGCATGGGGTGGTCCATCATATTCCTACTGCCGGTCCCCCACTGCATGCAAGGGCGCGCAGGCTCCCGCCTGACAAACTGCATCTCGCTAAGGAGGAGTTCTGGCAAATGGAGGATATGGGGATTGTGTGGCGCTCCAACACCCCGTGGGCATCCCCGTTACACATGGTTCCCAAATCATCTGGGGGGTGGAGACCGTGTGGGGATTACCGAAGCCTGAACGCTGTCACGACCGCGGATCGCTACCCAGTCCCGCATATTCAGGACTTCACGGCCCTCCTGGACAGGGCTACCATTTTTTCTAAGGTGGATCTGGTGCGCGGCTACCACCAAATTACTGTCCACGCCGATGATGTGCCCAAAACCACCATCATCACCCCATTCAGCCTATTTGAATGGCTGCGGATGACGTTCGGTTTGAAGAGCGCCGCACAGGCTTTCCAGCGGTTGATGGATAGATATGGTGGGTCAAGGGTTGGAGTTCGTGTTCGTGTACCTGGATGATATTCTGGTCGCCAGCAGCTCCCACCAGGAACACTGCGCACACCTCCGGGTGCTGTTCCAGCGGCTTCAGGACCACGGGCTGGTGATCAACCCCGCCAAATGTCAGTTTGGGCTCCGCTCTATTTCTTTCCTGGGACACCACGTCACCTCACATTTTTCAGCCGACACCTGCGTTCACGGACCACAAGCCACTGACGTTTGCTTTTACGAAGGTGTTCGACCCCTGGTCAGCTCGGCAACAACGGCACCTGGCGTTTGTGTTGGAGTACAACACCGACATCCAGTACGTGGCAGGCAAGCTGAACCTGGTCACAGATGCTTTGTCTCGCCCTGCAGTCCCGGCCATGTCGTCTGTGGGAAGCTCGTTTTGGTGTGCCTGCGGACATCTCCACCGACCTGCGCACATCTCCACCGACCATGGTGCACAGTTTACTTTGGCTTTGTGGTCGGCTTTAGCACAGCTGTATGGGACGCAGCTGCATCACACCACCACCTATCACCCTCATGCCAACGGGTTGGTGGAGCGCTTCCATCGACATTTGAAGGCGCGGCTTACGTGCCCGGACTGGGTGGACCAGTTGCCTTGGGTGCTGCTGGGGATCCGCACGGCCCCAAAGGCGGATTTGGACACGTCATCCGCCAAGCTCGTGTAAGGCTCCCCGCTGCGGGTGCCTGGGGATTTCCTTCCTGTGAGTTGGGGGCTGCAGGACCCCACTTCGTTAGTGTTGACGAACCTCCAGGAAAAAGTGGGCGGCCTGGCTCCTATTCCGACCTCTCGACATGGGGTTGCTCGACATATGTGCCGCCGGAGCTTAAGGACTGTCTGTTCGTGTTTATCCGCAGGGACTCGCACCGGACTCCGCTGCAGCGGACTTATGAGGGTCCTTTCCGGGTGTTGCGCCCTGGCGTCGCGACTTTTCTTTTGGATGTCGGGGGTCGGGGGTCGGGAGGAAATCGTTTCGGTGGCTCGCCTCAAGCCCGCCCACCTGGATATCGATAGCCCAGTGGTGGTGGCTCAAGCCAGGCGTAGAGGTCGTCCGATGGCCGTTCCTGTTGCACCTGTTGTGCCTGTTCCCCTGTGACTTTGCCACCTGCTGGCTCTATTTCGCCAGTTCCTCCTGTGCTGCCGGTTGTGCCTGTTCCTCCGGTCTCCACTCGGTCTGGTTGCCTCATTCGACCTCCCGCTCGATTCCTTACCTCGAGTTCTGGGGGGGGCGGGGTCCTGTAGCGGCACCTAGTGTTGGCTTGGGGAAGTGCGAACCCTCGTTATTGGTTGGCACCATCACGTGACTGCGGGTGTGAGTTCGCAGGCTTTTCTCCTCAGTCGACAGTGCTCCTGCCGTTTAGCAGGAGCTAATATACAGTATATTTGGCTGATCCAGCACGCGGTTTTCGAGTATTTTATTTGTTTGTAATTACCAAATAAAAACTGTTTTACTCAACCTGCCTGTCTTGCCAAAATATACCGTTTAATGAGATGAGATGTTCAGAGTTAGTTTCCATTTCATTTGAAACTCGTGTATATTGCCCTTTGAACTTGAGCAAGGGATACCTTTCTCGCTTAAAATTGTGAAGCTTCATTATCTGTAATGTTCTGCAAAAGGTGCTACAGTTCAAAGTTCAGCTGGTGTGAGTAAACCAGGAAAACACGCTGAAACTACACAACACAAATTCCAGCAGAAGGTATATCATTAGATTGAGATCTGATGGAATTGGATTCTCCCCAGTGTTCTGCTTTGGCTGATCCCATAACTACAACTAAACAAGTGAAGAGTGGTAAGAAATCCTAATGTGTACGTGACCGAGGAAAGCTACTGAAAATCAACATGCATTGATTTGTGTGCACTTTCTAAACACTCAATTCAACATTACTGGCAGATCGGGGACAAGAAGCTACAACAGATAATAATAACTTTTGAAATTAGACGTAGAATTGCTTTTTAGTAATCCTGCCTGCTAATACTCTTAACCTGTTATAAAACCAACATGGCTACCATCTTAAGAAAGAAAAAAAATTAAACGATGCTTCATATGTAACAGATCAAATTGAAAGGCTTAATTACATCACTACATTCAGATTCAATAAAGGCAAACCTATTAGCATCAAAATCCCAATGATCCTGTACCCAGCCTGACAAGCGTCCGAAGTGATGTTGCTGGAATACTTATTGTTTCAAATAATAAAAATCTATAAGAAATTAATCTGCTCGCCAGAATTTCTGCTAGAGAACTACAGAAAATCAGCTCAATGGTTCAATTTTACTTTATTGCCACATGTCCTTAATTACTGTGAAATTCTTTGTTTTGCATTCAATGCACAAAGTTCACAAAGTGGGCCGACAGTTACTTAACAAAGTTACATATTTAACTTGGTTCTCTCAAAAAATGGATAAAATCCAAATTGAACACTTGAAAAGAACAGAGAGTAAGTTTGTTGGAATGTTATGATGTCTTGGAAGTATTACAGTATTTATATAAAAGAAGCCAAGTACAGCAGCTTACATATAACTCTCCTTGAGTTTGAATTACTGCATCACTTATAGAATCTGAAACAGGAATCACTACAATAAAACTAGTTGACAGTTTAAAAGGACAAACATGTATTTTCACAATGCAAGATTACACATTTGAATATAGTGAAAAGAATATAGGGAATTTTCACTGAACCTAAGCAGTGACTAGTGGGGTACCGCAAGGCTCGGTGCTGGGACAGCAGCTATTTACGATATACATTAATGATTTAGATGAAGGAATTACAAGTAACATTAGCAAATTTGCAGATGACACAAAGCTTGGTGGCAGGGTGAACTGTGAGGAGGATACTATGAGGATGCAGGGTGACTTGGACATGTTGGGTGAGTGGGAAGATGCAGTTTAATGTGGATAAATGTGAGGTTATCCACTTTGGTGGCAAAAACAGGAAGGCAGATTATTATCTGAATGGTGTCAAGTTGGGAAAAGGGGAAGTACAGCGAGATCTAGGGGTCCTTGTTCATTACTTACTGAAAGTAAGCATGCAGGTACAGCAGGCAGTGAAGAAAGCGGATGTCATGTTGGCCTTCATAACAAGAGGAGTTGAGTATAGGAGCAAAGAGGTAAGCCATTGAGAAAGAGATGAGGAAAAACTTCCCAATCTGGAATTCTCTGCCTCAGAAGGCGGTGGAGGCCAATTATCTGGAGGCTTTCAAGAGAGAGTTAGATAGATTTCTTAAAGATAGAGGAGTGAAGGGATATGGGGAGAAGGCAGGAACGGGGTACTGATTGTGGATGATCAGCCATGATCACAGTGAATGGTGATGCTGGCTCGAAGGGCCAAATGGCCTACTCCTGCACCTATTGTCATATCAATCAAAAAGAAGCACTGTTTCCAAGTGTGAATCAAAAAAATGTTTGGAGAAAACCAGACTTAATGTTTTGTAACAGAGTAGCAGGGCGAGTTGTATGGTGATTTTTCGAATGTTGTTAAATCATTACAAAGTTGTTTACACCAATTATAAGTACATTCTAACTCTGAAAGACTATCTGGATAATTCATACTGAAATAATGGAATTAATTTGCTATCAAAATAGCATACAATCAAATATTCAACTGAAAGTGAAGGAGGAAAGTCATTTCAAGACAATGCATAGTTGTTATTCTTCTTGGGAATGAGAAGAACATTGCTTACACAGCAAGTTTTGCATTCTGAAGTGATTGAGCCCAATGTGGGAATGAGAAACTCTGGCACTGATGGAGCTTGATGGGTGGGTAGTTTGTGAGGTGATGCACTCTTTCTATCTTCATGCAGGGTGTCTGCACACTCCCGATACATGCTTCAGAGGTTCTCAATACCATTGCAAATACTTATTACACCTTAAGCTGTCACAGACCAAAGATTCCCAGTGGTCAATGGGGAAGTTGCACTTTTGAGCAGATCTATCAATCTTTCTTTCTGTGCATCCAATAATCTCTTATTGTAACATGAATCTGGTATTGGGCATGTGAGGGTATCGCCTACCCAACATGGGATACTGAGTGTACCAGGCATCCTTTCTGGGAATATCACCTGAGAAAGAATACTGGATGTTGTTTTGCTTATCCTTCCATGGATATGGAGAATTTTGTAGGAACAGCACTGGTGCATTCCTGTTCCTTGACATGATGACCGTAGGTAGTTCCAGTCTCCAAAATGGTAATTTTAGTTAATAACTCTGTCATCTATTTAAAACACAATCTACAATTCTTGCTAGAGCAGCAAGCACATCAAAATGTTATTTAACAAGCACCATCTATGTTTCATCAATCAAAGAACAGCTGCTTATACAGCACTTCACACGGAAACCATCTCAACTGGCATAAATAAATACATGGATTCCATGTTATAATTAGTGTATTCTGAGACCATATTTACTACTAAAACCTTCAAAATGAGATATTGGAACACTGAACTGCTTCAGTTTGGCATTTGTGGGTTCATAAGCTCGGCAATAATTTTAGCTTCCATGTAATACACAGCATTTGTGTGACTTGGAACTAAAGTGCAGAAGTGTGCTACTTGCATACAAAATCAGAATTTTGATAAATTCTTATTCAGTGGTACATGTAGAATCAATCAGCAGGGAAACAGAGCCCTGAGCCTAATTCTCCCATGCCGACCAAGATGCTCCATTAAGGTTAATCCCATTTGCCTCATTTGGTCCATATTCCTTTAAATTTTTCCTATCCATGTCCAAATTTCTTTCAAATTGTTTTTATTATACCTGCCTCAACTACTTCCACTGGCTGCTCATTCCATATACTCACCACCCTCTGTGTGAACAATTTAACCCTCAGGTTCCCACTAAATGTTTTCCCTTTAAACTTAAACCTATGCCCTCTAGTTTTTGATTTCCCCTACCCTGGAGAAAAGAGTCTGTGCATTCACCCTATCTATTCCCCTCATGACCACCATAAAATCACACCTCACCTCCTGTGCTCCTTGGAATAAAGTCTCAGCCTGCCCAACCTCTCCCTCTTTCCCAAGCCCTCAAGTCCTGGCAACATAAATCTCCTCTGCATGCTTTCGATCTTAATGGCATCTTTCCTATAACAAGGTGATCATAACTAAACACAATACTCCAAGTGCAGCCTCACAAACTATTTGTACAATCTCCAGTCTGGTAAACAACCTGCCACCACCATATTCTGCTCCTACCATTAAGCCAAATCTGTATCTAATCAGCTGTCCCTCCTTGAATCCCATGCAGTCTAAAGGGCCTGTCCCACTTGGGCGTCATTTGTGCGTCACGCAGATGGCGCGCAAAGATTTTGTACATCCGATAATCCTGGCGCGCCGCACACGACCGCCTAAGTCACCGCGCACCATGCGCGCATCACGACGCACGCGTCGTGGCGTGTATATGATGTTGCGTAAATGATGCGCAAATGACGCCCAAGTGCGACAGGCCCTTAACCTTCCAGATCTGCCTAGCACGTGGAAACTTATCAAAGTCTTATTGAAGTCCATAAAGACTACATCTACGCCCCTCATCAACCTACTTGGTTACTTCTTCCAAATATTGCACATTCTGACTAAATGTAATTAACCCATGTTTTTCCAAATGTATGTATATTTTATCCCTCAGAATCCTATAAAGAATGATTCTACCACAGATATTCAATCGAGTGGGGGCGCCGTCGAGTATGGCTGTCCTGCCTGCAGCTGTTCGTCCTTTCACCCTTTTTAAAAATTGTAGTATGTTAAAAAGTTTTGTTTTGGAGGTCTAGTCTTTTTATGTGGGGGGTGGGTTGGGGGGGGGGAAGGGGGAAACTATTTTTCTCAGTCCCTACCTGGTCGGAGATGCGTCTTTCCTCCGAGCCGCATCTTCGCCCTCTCCCCGCGGCCTACCACCTGGACTGGAGCGGCGTTTCCTGCCGGGACGGGCCAGAATCTTCAGCTTCGGTGGCGGCGCAGCACTGAAGCACCATCGCGGAGCGGGCGATGCCTTACCGAGGGCCGCCGTGTGGTAAGCTCCGGAGTGCTGAGACCACCGACTCCAACATTGTGGAGCTGTGGGGTCTGCGGAGCGTCCAGCAGCGGCGGCGCTGATTTTAAACACCGCGGAGCGTGGGATCTTTTGCCGAGATCGCCAGTGTTCTTGTGGACTTCGGGAGCGGTAGGAAGCGGCCGTTCCAGACACTCCAAGCCGCTGAAGAGTGTTCTTGTGACGCCGGAGCCCCATCATCTGGCGAGAGGGCCTGAAAGATCAGGCTGCCATTGTGGCGACTGCGGAGGCCTCAAAAAGGCCTCGACCACAGGTGAACATAGAGGAAGAGAACTGGACTTTGCTGCCTTCCCTCACAGTGGGAACCATTGTGGGGGGATGGTTTTTGTTTAATGTTAAATTCTTCTTTAATGTTGTGTTTCATATTTATTTGTGTGCTGCAATGGCAACTCAAATTTCACTACACCAATTGGTGTATGTGACAATAAAAGTCCTTTGTCCTTTGTCCTTACTGGTCTATAGTTCCCAGGTTTTTATTTGAAGCCCTTATTAAATTAAAGTACAACATTAGCCAATCTGCAGTCTTCCAGCACCTCAATCGATAATTCATCTATATCTCAGCCAGGATCCCTACAATTTCTTCTGTAGCTTTCCACAGTGTCCTTGGATATATCTAATCAGGCCTGGGAAATTTATCTACCTTCATACATCTTAGGACCGTCAGCATCTCAATTCATCGCCATTAACTTCCGAAGTTTCCCAGTTTTCATGAATTTTGCATCCATACAAAGAGAGGAGAAATATTAATTGAGGACTATACCCCTTCTCCCGTGGCCCCATACTTAGATGACCACTTTGGTTTTTCAGGGGCCCTACATGAAATCTTTTTGAATTCTCATTAATCTTATCTGCCAGAGCTATCTCATGTTCCTTTTAGCCCTCATGAATTCTTTCTTAATTATGCTCCTCAATCCCCTATACTCCTCCAGGGATGCACTTGATCCCAGCTGCATCTACCTGATTCATGCCTCCCTCATTTTCCTGACCAGACCCTCAATTTCATTCATCATTCAGGGTCCTTTACTCCTATCTGCTTTGCCCTTCACTCTGACAGGGACATGTATACCTTGAACTCTCATTCTCGCACTTTTAAAAACATCCCACTTTCCGGATGTCCCTTTGCCCACAAAAAAATCCTACTCAAATTAACTTTTGCAACACACTGCCTAATAGCATCAAAGTTTTCCTTGCCTCAATTTAGAGCTTTAACTTCTGGACCAACCCTGCTGTTATCCATAACTATTTTAAAGCTAATAGGACAGTGGTCGCTGGCGCCAAAAAACCTGCTGACACTTCACAGATTTGCCCTGCCCAATTCCTTAAGAGTAGGTCAGGCTTTGCCATCTCCCTTGTATTGTCCTATATTGCCTGAGGAAAGTTTCCCAACGGACTTGACAAATTCCAACCCATTTAAGCCCTTGGCACTTTGGCAGCCGCAGCCTACATTGGGAAAGCAAACATCCCCATCAATATCAACATACTCGTTTCTCTTATTACTGTTTAGTATTTGAACTATATTGCACTAAATAGTAGAGTTTCTACATTTATGTGTTTACTTATGGTATATTGATTTCTGTTGGCTGTCACAGTCTTTTAGGTACAACTGAAATCTAGACTCAGGGAATTTCTGTAGCGTTTAACAGATTTGGGTGCCAACCCTCAAGCTTATCCATCCATTTCTCACCCTTGCAATCAATTTATTTGCACATAATGTCAGATTGTTGATAAGATGCTATTGTGTGGTGCATGAACACATTGCACAAATAGTAGAATTTCTAGATTTAATTGCTGAATTTTAGTATTAATTTTTATCAGTTGTCAGTCTTTCAGATACATCGAAAATCTAGATTGAAAGATTAAAGAATTTATGCATTATAACATGTGTTTTCTACAACTACTTTGCAACTTTGAGATCTAGGGTACATTTTAGGTATGCTTATTCATTCTTGTATCCTGCCAGAAACCGTGTGATTCATTTAGCAATTCATTAAAACTAATGGCAATATGTGCATGCACGCTGCAGAGAATGAGCCATTTTGTTTTATAACAGATTGCAGATGAAAGGAAACCATTCTTTTTTTTTGCCTTCCTGATGTAATTACCACTGAACTAATTACCTCAAATCACTGACATCCAGGGTCAATAAAGATGGAAAGAATTTCATCAAAGACCTGCAATATGAAACCAAAACAAACCTTTTCAACAAAATCTACATTTAATTATAATGTATGTTATGGCCAGACTTTAAGTTTGGATGCATTCTGAATATTTATTATTCTGTTCACAGCTTGATGGTGAAAACATGTACATGAGTATGACAGATCCAAGCCAGGACTTCATGCCAGGAAGCCAGGTGGGTTAATTAATCTTCTCCACCGTATTTTAAGATGTAATTAGACAAATTCAAAGCATGCATTGCAAATAAGCATTGCTATCAGTAACCAGTGCAATCAAAATAATTATAATTTGCAAACAAAGCATTTAAACTGTGCTTCGGATTAATGAGGTAGCTTGAACAAATGTCATATTGGGATGATTCTTAGATGCAAACATTCACCATTGCAATTAGCAAATTGTTTTTTTTTCTTTCAGTGTAATCAAATAACTTTGTTGGCATGATCTTAAAAGGCAAATCTATTTTCATTTTGGAAGCTATGTTCAGATATGTTTATTAAGAGATGTTTAATTGTAACTAGTTTGACTGGAATACAAATCTAACAATTAATGTTTGTACATAAATAACGATTAAATCATTTTTATTGGAAATAAAGCTTTGGGAATATTATTTTCATTTGAAACAAGAATCAGTAAATATATTCGGTTTTTCTCAGTCCAAAACTAGAACATGACTGGAGATCAGCATTGACACAATTTATTCCTAATTCCTGCTATTTGCTGTCCAACACAAATAATGATAAATTATGATGTGCCAAATAAGATGGCATTTTATTATTAAAACGGACTCATTCTAAGGTATAATGGCCCAGGTAGCAGCCCTAACAGCAAAACAGTAACCATTACCATCATGAAACTGATGGGAGCTTTCGTGCATGTGTGATTAATGGAGAAAAAACTAAATTATTGGCAATGAACCAGTTTACCTCTACAGGTTATCCAGTTTTCAGTCTTCTGCATTGCCATCAAGGGAAATCACTAGAATTGATATGAATTTTAGCTCTTCAACTAAACCAGCCTTAAAATACTCTTAAGAGTTTTCAGCTGTTACATGACTTCCACCTGAATTGTTAATCAATATTAATTATCATCATTATACAATTACTATATTTTAGGCTATCCCCAGGTAATGAATGGGTTCCATTTTTACAGATGTGTATGTTGAGATTGTCCATGTGGGAAAATTCACAAAAAATCACTTGATATTGTATCCACGCCTCCACAGTATTGTAATGAATGATGTCAAAAGCACATAAGACAGATAAGAAAGAACGATTACCAAAAGTGGGGGGAGCATGGAAACTAGTTCTGTTGTTCATTGGAATGAATGTATGTATGTATATTACATTGAACTTATGAAGTTAATAATAGTGTGGGTGCTACTTTTGTTTTTAGGGTTTCTATAAGTTGGGTGTTCATATGCCAGGGATGGCTTGTAATTTATTAGCAGACTATCAGTCTCTATAAACTAGATTTTATAAATGTGCATTTTAATTTCCTCACATAAATATTTGGAAATAAGGAATTTTGAAATAATAAAAGTAATGTATATTTATGGAATTCTAGTGCCCTCCCAAATCATTTGTTCAGTTTTGGTCTCCAAATTTGAGGAAAGACATTCTTGCTATTGAGGGAGTGCAGTGTAGGTTCACAAGGTTAATTCCAGGGATGGCGGGACTGTCATATTCTGAGAGAATGGAGCGGCTGGGCTTGTATACTCTGGAATTTAGAAGGATGAGAGGGAATCTTATTGAAACATACAAGATTATTAAGGGTTTGGACACGCTGGAGACAGGAAACATGTTCCCGATGTTGGGGGAGTCCAGAGCCAGGGGCCACAGTTTAAGAATAAGGCGCAAGGCATTTAGAACGGAGATAAGGAAACACTTTTTCACACAGAGAGTTGTGAGTCTGTGGAATTCTCTGCCTCAAAGGGCAGTGGAGGCTGGTTCTCTGGAAACTTTGAAGAGAGAGCTAGATAGAGCTCTTGAAGATAGCAGAGTCAGGGGATATGGGGAGAAGGCAGGAACGGGGTACTGATTGTGGTTGATCAGCCATGATCACATTGAATGGCGGTGCTGGCTTGAAGGGCCGTATGGCCTACTCCTGCACCTATTGTCTATTGTCTATTGTTCTTGTTCCAGACTTCATTTAGCATTCCCCATGGTATTTAAAAAGTTAAATAAAGCCTTTGCTTTTTGTTTGGTTTACGTTTTTACCAAAACGTGACCAATCTGAGCATGATCCATGCCCAAGGGCTTTCAAACATTGCCATAAATATTATAACCTTAAACACACTATTGCTTCTGTGGAGTAATTTTAACAAAACTGAGGTAATTTTGGAAGGCAAAAGCATAAAATATACTTGTAGTTGCTATAATATTTTGAGACATTCCTTCACAGCTATATCTGACATGAAGCCCCTGGAGTGTGTAATTAGAATATACACCTGACCCTGTTCAAAGTCAATACATAGTTGAATCCCATTGGGGCTTGCATTGGGTAGCCAGACTGTCCAACAATCCGAAATGAAATCAGTAGGGTTAATTCTGGCAAATCTCAGCAAGACTAAGTGCAAAAGCTTTACTCTATACATGTTTGAAAATCCAAGACTTGCTGCCATTCATAGGGCTAATCACCAGATTTACTATTCTCTATTTGGATTTACCAACAAATTCCAAGGCATGTTGCATTGCAAAGGCTTTGCAAAGCACGTATTTCCGTACGTATGTATAAAGTCTTGTTTTTTTAAACTTCTTTGGATGCCATTGAAACTTTTTTTTCTCAGTACAGAATTCCTTAAACAGAAACAAGTCATTGCTGCTGCCCACTCTACTATAACATTGAAAATTAATTGAGTGGGAAGTGAAGCTCTGCATGTACCTTTCCTTTATTGCTCATTTTGGCTTGAGGCACAGCTGGTAACAAATACACCATGCAATATACTTTGGTAACAGACAAGTTCAGTATCTATAAACTAATGTCTCCCTGAACACCAACTCAAGGCTGATCATATGTAGTAAGTGAGTTTAGGAATATTTTGTAGTGATTTTGCAGTGTGGGTGTATGTATTCAAAGGCTTAGTGCATTTGCATACATTTCTGTTATTAACAAAGGTGTCACAAGCATGTTTGTTTTAGTTGATTTAATGTCTTGTTAAAAGAGCAGAGAATTACAAACTAAGCAGTAATGCGTTTAGGTTCTCATTTTGCACAGCACGATTTAACCTCATTTATATATTGGATTATGTCTAAGTATGGTGAGATAACATGGTTTTACCTTGTGTAATTAATTCCATTACAGTGCAGGATAGTCCAATTTATATAGAATTGGCTAGGGGAATGGCTTGTTATATTAAAAATCTATAATAAATAGCAATAATGATAAATGAGCATAAATCTGAAAATAATAACATACAAATGATAAAGAAAACAGGTGAAATAAATGTCATCTTTATGCTGTCAAACCATTTTGCTGCCAATAGAATCACAACTTGGAAAGAAAATAGTGATAATGAGAAAATCAAAAAAAAGGAATAAGCCTTTAGTTGGACCAAGGTTACAGAACAATTAATTAACTGTCAACATGACTAAAATCAAAGAATGAAGGCTTTATTGCATAGGTTAAGAATTATTGCTATGGGGAAAGAGTCTGCCCTGAAGCACTGGAGTCAGGAAGTATGAAACATCTCAGTCTGAGCTCTATGTCAGTGAAAGGTAGATTGACAGTAATAGCAAATCCATTTTATGTAGATATATATGTTAACCAGCCTCATTCAACAATGCAGGCTGAGCTATTTGAATCATTTTGTAATGTGAATACAGTGCCTCTGCTTGTTAATTTACTTTTGGAACCATACTTGAACATAACTTGACGATTCTTTCACAGTTATTGTAATTTAATCTTTTAAATAGTACAGTGCACAACACTTATCAATAGATGGAAAATGTATTTGACAGTTGTCAGATCCATGTTAACAGTGATGTTTGGTGTTCATTTTAAATTATGCCTAGCATGATGGATCATCCAGGATATGCCTTAAGGGTTTTAAAGTTCAAAGATCAATTTAACTTATTTAACAAAGCTGAGGCACAAATGCAGTGAATGATTGCTGTTATCAAGCATCTGTTGTTCTTGACAGAATCTTCTAATGTATTTTTGAATACATGACTGTGCTTTGAGTGAACCATTTGACAGTTTATCATATTATATATTATCCTGCCTCCTTCACAGTGACCCAAAGTACACAGCTTCTGGAAAATAAGGGTGAAAGGCCAGAACCAGTGTGTCATGTCATTTCAATTACTTTAATTGGCCGGTTAGCTAAAACCCTAACTATACTTTTATGCTCTGAAGAAGATGTAGCAAAATCACAGTTGGTGTCTTTTACATAAGAAGAACATAACCTCTGAAGTTGAAAATTGTATCCATTTAAGGATCTAATAGTCTTTTCCTTGTCATGAATACATGAACATGTTGATGGGGTGTTTCTATTTTCCCATACATACCATCTCCTTTCCAAAGCTTTACTTGAACGAAATACCTGTACTGAAGTGTTGACTTGGATTATGGGCTCATGTTTCTGAAGATTGTAGGTTCAAGCCCTGTTCCTGAGATATAAGCACTAAAGCTGAATATAATCTACAAAACAGATATTTCAACTGAAAGCTTACCCCCTTGTACGATTTCTTTATTGCCTCTAATGGATCTCCCCATTTCAACTGCATGGCAATTCGCTTTCTGTTTATGCCGGTTGGATTACTTCATGCATTTAACACTTTTAAAGATCCCAAATTCCTTACCTACCATGAGTCAGTCAGTGTAACTATTATCTCAAAGACAGAAAGCTATGAGTTCAAATCGCACTCAGCTGATGCAGTGGAGGGTGCTGTGTCACATAGATGGTAAAGATCACATGCAATCTCAAACAGAAGAGGAGTTATCCTCTGGTAGGGAATATTTATCCCTCAATCATCTTCTCTACAAGCAGATTTCTGATTGTTTTTTGTTTTCTTTACTGTTCACAGGAGATCGATATGTGCAAATTGCCTGCTCTGTTTCCTCCAACACTTATAAAAGCAATTGTTTGGCTGTAAACACTTTGAAATATCTTGAAATGAATCTGAAAAATATTTTATATGTATGGGTATTTTTAATCCTTTTACTTCACTCAGTTTTGAAAATGCTAACTCCACTCTCGATTCAGTCAGGGTTCAGGATGGCGATATGAAATGGGATGAAGGCGAATTGACAGTCATAATAAAACCTGTTTTATATATCCTCTCCAACCATTTTCATTCAAAGAGGCAGCCTAAAGGCTTTAACTCATTTTGCCATATGATTATAGTGCCTCTGCTTATTTTGTTTACTTCTAAAATTACCCTTTCAAATAAAATGTAATGCATTTTAAATGGTACAACAGTGCAATGAACAGCCTTTATTATTAAATGGAAATCGTCTTTGATTATTCTCAGTTTCGGTTCACACTAAATTAAGCCCGTAATTATGAATCATCCAGGGTATTCCTTTAGGGTTTAAAAGTCCATTGATCACTTTAAATTGTTTAACATATCCATGTTACTCATGGTGCTACCTGGGAACCCGTTAGTGGGGGTTCACTGATTTCCATGCTGTTTCCAGTCAGTTTTTACCCAGTAGCTTACAGTCCAATGATATGAAGATTGAATTTTCCAGTTTCAGACTCGTATGCCCGGTGTCTTCCCACACACACTTATGCATCCACCTAGTTTTCTTTTCACTTTGTTCACCTTTTCCATTCCCTCTCAGTATCTGCCCTTCATCCCTTCCCATCTCGTTCCATGACAGCTACATATTGCCAATCTGTCCTCTTCTCTCTCAGTCCTGATGTAGAGTCTCAACACAAAACATTGGCTTACACCTTTTGCCCACTGAGTTCTCCCAGTTTTTTTTTTGTACTAGATTCCATCCTCTGCAATCTCTTTTGTCTTCGACTTTCTGATTACACTGATTCCCGTCTTGAAGTGAGTAGATTTCTTCTCACTTGCTCAAATTTCCTTCCCAGCCCCGGCTAGCTGCCCATGTAACCCTTGTCATTCAATGAAAGCTGACAAAAGGACAGTTGGCTCTCCATATCTATGCAATACTATAAATGGCTGAGGTGAACAAAGTGAAATATTTTTTTTTATGACTGTAAGGAAAATCCATTTTGTTGTTTCTTATGAGGCAATGACAATAAATTGAATCCAATCCAATCCAATCCAATTAAATCCAATCCAAATGAAATTAGGAAGTTAACCTGGCTTAATTAATCATGAATGTGATAATTAACCGGCATTGTATCAATATGAAATAGACGTTAGGATGCAGCATTCAACAAACAACCTACTTTGATGCTCTAGCCAATATGAAGATATTTTCAGAGCTGCTTTCTAATGGTTTAGGTTCACTACTATTGCTACATGTGCCAAGGTACAGTAAAAAGCTGCACAATGGGATAGAGGTAAATCATTCAGTACACCAGCTAATGGAAGGACCATTCAGAAGCATGATAACACAGGGGGGAAAGCTGTTCCTGAGAACCATAAAGAACTTATGGCACAAAAAGAGTATATATAAATATAGCTTATTCCAAAATGTTCTACGACTAGAAAAAAAAGATCAATGTCTCACAAAGTGACAGCATGATTGTCAGATATTTGTTTGTTCTTGCTAATAATATTTTTCCTATTGATGTGGAATATTATAGTTCTTCCATGATGTTATTAATAATTCAGGATTATCGGAAGCAGGTCACTTGCATTTTTCATGAAAAGTGGAATAGCAACCCCCTTTTGCCTTATAGTTGCACACAGCAATTATTACAGCTGATAAATTATCAAATCATGCTGCATGCTTTAGGGCTGTTGCTCATTGTTAAGTAACAACATATGTGGGATTGCTTTTCATGAACTGCAGCTGCAAGCAAAGAGATTCTTTGCATGTAATAATTTTAGTGAAGCTATTACTGGATGCATGCCAACAGTGTGAAGAAAGGGCAGTCCTGGAAGCATCTGGTAGAAAATTATTGAAATATAAAATTAATTTCATTAAATTACGTTAATTTATCGCATGAGTAATGCCATCCTATTAATAGCAAAGAAAAAAGACATTGATAAAAAATATTGCCATCTCTTGTGCCTGTCATACCAGTGAACATGCACAGACCTGAGATTACTACCATAAAATTTATTATTTTCTAAAACAACCATCTCAAGGTCAGTCACACATATATTCATTGAAGGGTGTGGCGACCAAGTCAACGGATATTTCCAAGGGCAGAGATCGATAGATTATTGATTAGTATGGGTGTCAGGGGTTATGGGAGAAGGCAGAAGAATGGGGTTAGGAGGGAGTGATAGATCAGCCATAATTAAATGGCAGAGTAGACTAGATGGACCGAATGGCCTAATTCTGTTCTATCACTTATGACCTTATGGCATATGACCTAATCGAGATTTTGGACGAATTAGAGTGAAATACTCCATGCATTGCAATTAAAACAAAGAGCTACTTTTACATCATTACTTTTATATTAACATTGAGGTTCAGGCAAATAATTTGTAAAATGGACGAGTGTTCAACTTTAGAAATATGTAGGTTTTGTAATTTACTTTTGGCTGGGGTTTGGGATCCAAAGCAGTAATGAGGCAGATGAGAGGCTGGAAGTTGATACAGAGATTGTGGAGAGTTGCAAGAATAATATAGAGTGCTCATAAAAGGGGATTTTAACGTTCTTATTTTGCAAAGAAAATTGTCAAGAATGACTAGAATGAGATCTAGATCAATGTGGGCTGAGGAATGGAAAATTGAGTTTTATTTAGGTAAGTGCGAGGTGTTGGATTTTGGGAAGTCAAACCAGGGTAGAATTTTCACAGTAAACGGTAGGCCCCTGATGATTGTGGAATAGTGGAACATAGGAGTGCAAATACATAAATCCCTGAAAATCTTGTTGCACGCAGTGGTGAAAAAGGAATTAGGCACGTTGGCCTTCATCATGCAGGGCATTGGGTACAGAAGTTGGGATGTTATTTACAGTTGTATAAGACGATGGTGAGGCCGCACTTGGAGGATTGAGTTTGGTTTTAATCTCCCTGCTGTAGGAGAGCTGCCATTAAGTTGGAAAGAGTGCTGAAAAGATTTGCAAGAATGTTGCCAGGACTCAAGGGATTGAGCTATAAGGAGAGGTTGGACAGGCTAGGACTTTATTCTTTGGAGATTAGGAGACTGAAGGGTAATCTTACAGAAGTGGATAAAGTCATCAGGGTCATAGATAGGGTGAATAATGGGCCTGTCCCACTTAGGCGTTTTTTTAGGCGACTGCAGGAGACTATGCGGTCGCCACATGTTCGCGGGTGGTTGCCGGGGAGTCGCCTTTATGGTCGTGTGGAGTTCCCGCATTCTGGGGACTAGTTGTGGCCTCATTATGGTTGCTGCAAATTTTTCAACATGTCGGAAAATTAGCGGCGACCAGAAAGAAGCTGCCATGGAGCGAGAATTCTCATGCCGTACGTGGGTCGCCAGGAGGTCCTCGTGGGTTGCCAGGAGGTTGTAGGTTCTCATAGGTTGTAGCCGGTGCTGACCGGTGAATTTCATTGGCTCATTGGGGAAAAGAAATGTAAGCGTAGTTTTCAGAACCAAGGATAACCGACCGGTAATGTTAATGTCCGCCGAGCTTCACAGCCGTGTATCTCTGACTTCTTAAAAGTTGTCTCCACTCTTTCTCCCCCCTTCTCCCTCCTCCCCCCCCCCCCCACTTTTAAAGGACTTACGTGACCCTTCCCGTACACTGTGCTTTCACCATCTTAATTACAGTGCCAACCATCGCGGTGTGTGTCTGTATCACATTGGCTTTGCACCGTGTGAATTTCACTCAGTCAGCGCTTCCCCTGATTGCCCTGTCCCCCACCCGCATAATGTGCTGGTGAAGGAAGTCACCGGCAGACGCCTGAAAAATCGCCTAACTGGGACAGGCCCATTACAGTCTTTTTTCCCCATGGTATAAGGGTCCAGCCTCCTACAATGCTGATGTTATACAAGTATTGTCATAGAAGCCACAATGATCCAGCACTTTATTAACCATGCATTGGACACCTGACTTTAGCTATTGAAAGAACCTCATCGTTGTCATTTAAAGAGATGCACAATGATATGTAAGTGTGTTGGGGTTTGAGTACGAAGTCAATTAGTTTGAAAAACTCTACTGATGATCTGTCTTAATGTGGACATGATCTATGATTGTATACAAGCATGAGGTATTAATGAATGGCTGCATGCACTTTATATAGAACTGAGTGCAGGAATTCCCGAGGAACAAGGGCCAGAGGTATAGGTCAGATCAGGGTCTTGCTTATTTCCATGATTGAGATCAGATGTTAAATCAGGCGTTCAGGGTCAGATTCAGGAATGTGGATTTGTGAATAGAATTGAGGGATGGTGGGGGAATCATCTGGTTTGAGGGGTGAAAGTTGAGTGGTGAGAAGACAGTGAGCAGTTAGAGAGTTAAGGGATGAGATCTTTGAGAGGTGGGATTGGGGTCAGTGCTGTGGTGGGGCAGGGGAATATGTGGAGTAAAGCCCAAATTCTTGAAGGTTAACAGGGAACTATCTAAATGGAGTTCCCAGCAGTGTCATGATCAATCAGAACAATTTTACTGACATGATCAACGTTTTGAGGAGGGCGATCAATGTGTGGTGGATGTTGTCTTCATGAATTTTAGTAAGGCATTTGATTAAGTCTCCCATGGTATGCTGATCCAGTAGATTAAGATGAATGGGATTAACAGTAACTTGGTCGTAAGAATTCAAAACTGATAAAAGACCAAGGGTTGTGGTGGACAGATGATATTTAGGCTGGCGGTCTGTGACCAATGGAATTCCGCAGGGAACTGTGCTGGTACCTCTGTTGTATGTGATATATATAAATGACATGGACTGACATGCAGAAGTTTGCCAATGATAACAAGATTCCTAGAGATGTGAGGAAGTGTGTCAAAGTACATACATTGGGATAATAATCAGTGACAGAATGGGTGGAGAAATGGCAGATGGAGTTTAACCCAAGCAAGTGTGAGGTGTTGCACTTTGAGAGGTCAAATACAAGAGGAAAATATACAATTAATGGCAAGGCCCTTAATACCATTGATGTGTAGAGGGATCTTGGGATCTATAGCACCTGAAGGTGGCAACACCTGTAGATAATGTGGTAAAGAAGGAATCTGAAATCTGAGGAGGCATAAGAGTGAGGAAGCCATGATGCAGCTTTATAGGATTTTAGTTTGGCCACATTTGGATTACTGTGTGCAGCTCTGCTCGACCCTATACAGGAAAAATGTGGAGGCTTTTGAAAGGGCCATAGGTGGTTAACCAGAATAATACTTGGATTAGAGGGCATTAGCTAGAAGGAGAAGTTGGACAGGCTTGGATTTTTCTTTCTCTGGAATGCCTGAGTTTGAGAGGAGACCTGAGAGAAGTATATAAAATAATGAGAGGACAGATAGGATTAACATTCTGGGAACTTTTTCCCAGAATGGAAATATTAAATATTCGAGGACATAGCTTCAAAGAAAATGGGCAAAGTTTAAGAGATGTGCGGGGGAAGTCTTTTTACACTGAGGGAGATGGGTGCCTGGAAACACTGGCAGGAATGGTGGTGGAGGCAGATATGATATTTAGGAGGCTTTTGGATAGGCACATGGTTATGCAGGGAATGGAGGGATATGGATTACGTGCAGTTAGATAAGACTTCGTCTTGGCGTCATGTTTGGTTTCAACATAGCACATAGAAGATAGAATAGTACAGCACAGGAACAGGCTCTTTGGCCCACATTGTCAATGCTGAACGTGATGCCGTTAAACCAATCTCATCTTCCATGATCCATATCCATCCATTCCCTGTATATTCATGTGGCTATCTGTAAGCCCCTTAAATGCCACACTGCCTTCACCACTATTCCTGGCAGCGCATTCTACCCTCTTTGTAAAGTTACTCTTATGAGCCTGTCCCACTTAGGCTATTTTTAGGTAACTGTCATAGTTGTAGCAGGTTGCCGAAAAAACGGCGACTAGACCCCCCTTCAACATTAAATTTGAAATAGAATCATTACTTTAACAACAACCAAAAATGAAGTCAGCACCGGCGACAACCTAAGTCACCTGGCGACAACCTACGTTAACCTAGCGACAATTACGACAGCACCTACGTCAGGAGAAGTCAAGCTATGCTCATTGGTGTAAAACCCACTGTCGCTACGACTCTTTGGGCGACTGAGGAGTCTACTAATGATCATCCTGGTGACCATGTGGCGACAGCCTAGTCGCCCGTAGTCGCCTAAAAACATTGCCTAAGTGGGACAGGCCATTAGAAAACATGGATGTTTTAAGAGTACACAAACAATGTGATCAAAATTTCCAGGCAAAACTCTGAAGAAATGTTACACAGGAAATGAAATTATTCCATGCATGTCAGATGCAGAAATGGAATCATTACCATATGTGAGATTCATAACCAGAAGTGCCAGGTCAAATTTTAATTTTAGAAATAACTGATTAGGGTGCCTATGACATTGAAAAATGTGTAACATGTTTAAATTTCTTGCCCAGTGTCTCTTCAACGTTCACAAGAATAATTGAAGATGATAATTTACTTTTACCAGCAGCACTTATTTCTCATAAGTGACGAAAAATGTAATAAAAACCCCCATTGCTTTGCTTTCCTTCCATATATGAGTTATCATGTGAATAGGTTCTCAAGATCACAGAAGTTCAATGTGTGTATATGCAGATGCTGACAAATGTCATTGAAAATTAGGGCGCAGACAAATTAACTGAAACAGGTTCATTTTGTGAAGTTTCTTGATAATGCAATGTCTTTTTGTTGGATGAATAAAAAATAAATCCTATGCTATCAGGCTATAGACAATGAAGAAAACCAGCATATCTCTCTGTACACCTCTGTGCAAGGAGGAATTCCACCAGAAGATGGGGAGCAGCCTCGGGTAAACTTGTGGTGGCATTGAGATTACAGTTAGTAACACTGCAGTGGGTGGGTCCTTCACCCCAGCATCAGCGATATCCTGTTGATGCCAGTTGGTTAGTTCAGACATGGTGTTCTATTAAACCTCCACACAACATCAGTAAGTGGTTTCTCACGTTAAAAAAAAATCTGCTCTTCTATTCTACCTGCCAAATTACATAGCCTCAGGTTTCCACCATTACACGCCACCTGCCACCTTGTTGCCAACTCACTCAATTAGTCTGCATCCTTATTGCAAACAAACAGCTCACAGTTCTAGCAGGATGATAAAGATTGAAATCCCACACCACCTTATACTCCAGTGTTCTGGGATTCCTTCACACTACACAGTGTGTAAATGCTCCCCACCACCTTCCTGAAGATGGAGAAATAAGAAATAACTACTAATTTTTTAGAAACAATCCCATACCCTGAGAATGATTTTTAAAAAAGCTACTTTTAAAAACAAAGATTTCACCTATGTGAAAGACATTAAAACTAAACATAAATTCAAACTCTTATCTCTTCGATTATATTACAGGAACCTAGTTCAGAGGGACAGGACTGGCAACTTAATGTTTCAGGGTACAAATGCTTCAGGAGAGATAGAGATAAAAGAGGAGGAGGTGTTGCTTTAGTGATTAAGGAGGATTTCACGGCAGTGGTCAGAGATGGTCACGTTGTTGGGAGTGCAGGCCCCCCAAATAGTCAATGGGAATTAGAAGAGAATTAGAACTATGCCAGGAGATTGCAGGCAGTTGCAGGACTAATAAAGTTGTCATAGTAAGGGATTGTAACTTTCCCAATATTGGTTTGGAATGTCATAGTGCAAATGGATAGATGGGGCACAATTTGTCAAATGTGTTCAGGAAAGTTTCCTCAGGCAAAATGTAGAGGGCCCTACATGGGAGAGGGCATTACTTGATCTAGTCTTAGGAAATTGTGAGGGGCAAGTGGATGAAGTGTTCGTGGATGAGACTTGTGGGATCCGTGACCACTGGTCTATTAGGTTTAAAATAGTTATGAATAGAGACAGGGTGGGCCATGAGTTAAAATTCTAAATTGGGGCTGGGCCAAAATTTGAAGGTATTAGACAGGAACTTGCTCAAGTTGATTGGTGCAGTTTGTTTCAAAGAAGAGGAACTTCCAGAAAGTGAGATGTTTTTAAAGGTATGCTGACAAGGCACCAGGACCTGCATGTTCCTGTCAGAGTGAAAGGCAAAGCAGGTGGACGTAAGTAAGCTTGGATGACAAGATGAATTGAGGATAGACACAAAAAGCTGCAGTAACTCAGCTGGACAGGTGGCTGGAGGAGGAGGCCCTTCTTCAGAGATAGAGATGACATTACTGATGATTTGTCTATCATGGTCAACTTGTCAGGGCTGCCGGCATTGGGTGAGAGCTGAAAGTGAGATATTGTGAGGGAGTGTAGCGACTGAGGGGGCGAGGGTAGGGAGCTTTCACATTTTTCAGCTTGAAATTGTGCAATCTGGTGCATACTGTAGCGAGTCTTTTAACTCACACTTGAATGCAACATTTATGCTTTAAATTGGATTAGGTATGAATAAGTTTAGGCTAAATTATATTCCTAATTACATTCCACAGTAGAGCCAGGCTCTGATTAACAGGTGCAGCACATGAATGACTATATTCATGTCTGGAAATCAGATTATAATTCATGCTGTTATGCATATATAGAGAGAAAAAAACAGAGAAACAAGGCAAGAGTCGGACTTCCATCACTGTTCTGCACAAATAAATCAATCAATCTTACCCTTTGACTACGGAAACAAGACAAAAATAATGCCACATATTCAATCGTATATGGTTCAATGGAATTAAGATATATATGTAAAACATATATATGGAAACAGGCTCTTCAGCCCACGAAGACCACATCGACCAGCAATCTACCATACACCAGTTCCATCCTACACGCCAGGGACAATTTACAGAAGCCAATTCACGTACAAACCTGCACTTCTTTCGGATGTGGGAGTAATCGGAATATCCACAGAAAACCCATGTGGTAGTAAGGCAGCAACTCTACCGCTGCGCCACCCCATTAAATTATTTTTTCTGTAATATATTTATTATGGTGTTACATCAATAAAGATGAACACATGATTCTGATTTCTGCCCTTAGTTGGATAACACACATCTCCAGTCATTGTGTTTTATGGCTGGTTTTCAACCTCTTCAGTCTGAAGGTCTCGACCGGAAACATCACCCATTCTTTCTCCCCAGAGATGCTGCCTGTCCTGCAGAGTTTTTCTAGTTTGTACCGTCTATCTTCAGTTTAAACCAGCATCTGTAGTTCCTTCCTACAATCTTTGTTAAGCGAAACAGGTCCTATTCTCATAATATTCCACCTCAACCAAGTCTTTTCTTCACCTCCATTGCTGCAGAGAATACAATCCCCAGTTCTCAAATCTTTCTTCAAAGTGAAAACAAAATTCCAGCCCTGCCAACATCTTCATAAATCGCCCCTGGATCCTTTCCAGAGCAATTTCACCCTTTCTACAACGTGTCATAGTCTTACAGCATGGAAACAGACCCTTCATCCCAACTTGTTCATGCAGATCAAAATGCCCCATCTAAACTAGTCCCATTTATCCACATTTGGCCCATATCCCTTTAAACCTTGTGTGTGCCAGTGTGTGCGTGAGAGTGTGTGCCAGTGAAGCGATGACAACATCCGGAGTGAGCGGAGACTTGGCGATGCCCGTGAAGTGTTTCCCTCTTCCCCCCCCCCCACGTCTCTTCCCCCCTCCCGGGAATGCAGGCCAGCCCAGATGCTCTGTGTCCAGCTGGGGTCCGGGGGAGGTGAGGGTCAGTGACCCGGGGGTCGGGCATCGGAGCGGAGCTTTAGCCCAAGATTCATCCCCGTGGCTCCGGAGGCGCCCCTACTCATCCTGCTCCTGGCTCCGGGCCGGGTTTAAAACTCTATGGGGTGTGGACAGAGCGGCCTACGGACACAGAGCTGCCGGAGGTGAGGTTGGGAGGTGTGAGCGGTGCCTCGTGGGGGGGGGGGGGGAGGTGGGGGGTCGGTGCTGGGACTACCGCCATGTCTCACCTATCACACACCATCTGCATGGGAGAAACTAAACTACTTTTTTTTCCCCCCAAATCATCCCGCGGGCCGGTAGTTTGACAGCCCTGCTTTAAACCAATGCCCTCTAGTTCTTGAATCACATATTCCCCTCATGGTTTTTACTCATCTCTAAAACAATTTTTGCTTTATTTTGAACTTCCAGCACCTGCAGATTTTTGAGCGTGTTAAATTTGTGATCAGCGTGAGAATTTTGTGAAATGCGTGACTCTCACGCTCAATGTGTGAGAGTTGGCAGCCCTGCTTTGTTGGGAGTGTACTGCAGGCCCCCAAATAGTCAATGGGAATTAGTGAGTCCAAAGAAGGGTCTTGACCCGAAACGTCACCCATTCCTTCTCTCCAGAGATGCTGCCTCTCCCGTTGAGTTACTCCAGATTTTGTGTCTATCTTCGGATTAAACCAGCATCTGCAGTTCTTTCCTACATGATAAATTGAGGCTCTGGTCAAGAATAAGAAGGAGGCAAGGGGCAGGTCTAAGCAGCTGGGATCAAGTGTATCACCGGAGGAGTTTCAGGAACTGAGGAGCACACTAAAAAGGAAAACAGGAGGGCAAAAAGGTGACAGGAGGTACCTCTGGCAGATAATGGGATCATTATTAAGGAGAAGCTCAGGAATCAAGGATCTGAGTTATAGGGAATGGTTGAGCAAGCTAAGACTTCATTCCTTGGACAGGAGGAGGATGAGGGGTGATTTTATAGAGGTGTATATGATCAGGAGAGGTATAGGATGGGGTAAATACACTGAGTATTTTAACCAGTAGGGGAATCAAGAACCAGAGGACATAGATTTAAGATGATGGGGAGGGGAGGGGAGGGGGGGGGGGAATTTAATAGGAACATGAGGGGCAACTTTTTTACACAACGGGTGGTAGGTATATTGAACAAGCTGCCAGAGGAGGTACATGGGGCAGGTACTATTACCTTTAAGAAACATTTGGACAGGTACATGGATAGGATAGCTTCAGAGAGATATGGGCAAAACGCAGGCTGATGGGGCTAGTGGAGCCAGGGCATGTTGGACAGTACGGGCAAGTTGGGCTGAAGGGCCTGGTTCCATGCTGTATGATTATAAAAATAAAATCTATGTCTGAAACACAACCCCCCTTCCAGATTAGCAACCTGTAAAGATAGAAAATTGTCTTGCTTCATTTGAATATATTCTGATTTTAAATGATCTATGGTTCCTTTTCGGCAATCCTTTCTTGGACCATAGCCTCATAGTTTACTTTAGAGATGCAGTGTGGGAACATGCCCTTTGGCCCACCAGCAATCACCCATACATTAATTCTATACTATACACTAAGGACAATTCACAGAAGTAAACTACCCTACAAACCGGCAAGTCTTTGGAATGTGGGAGGAAACCAGAGCACCCTAAATACATGCGGTCACAGGGTGAACATACAGACAGCACCTATAGTCATAAGATCATAAGTGATAGAGAGTATAATTAGACCATTTGACCCATCAAGTCTACCCTGCCATTCAATCATGGCTGATCTATCTCTCCCTCCCAACCCCATTCTCCTGCCCATAACCTCTGACACACGTACTAATCACAAATCTATCTGTCTCTGCCTTTAATATATTCACTGACTTTGCCTCCACAGTCTTCTGTGGCAAAGAATTTCACAGATTCACCACACTCTGACTAAAGAAATTCCTCCTCATCTCCTTCCTAAAAGAATGTCCTTTAATTCTGAGGCTATGACTTCTTGTCCTAGACTCTCCTACTAGTGGAAACATCCTCTCCACATCCACTCTATCCAAGCCTTTCATTATTCTGTGCATTTCAATGTCCCCCCTCATTCTTCTATACTCCAGCGAATATAGGCCCAGCTCTATACATGTCAAACGCTCATCATATATTAACCTACTCATTCCTGGGATCATTCTTGTAAACCTCCTCTGGACCCTCTCCAGAACCAGCACATCCTTCCTCAGATATGGTGCCCAAAATTGCTCACAATATTCCAAATGCGGCCTGAAGAGCACTTTATTGAGCCTCAGCATTACATCCCTGTTTTTGCATTTAAGCCCTCTCGAAATAAATGCTAGCCTTGTGTTTGCTTTCTTTACTACTAATTAACTTTTGGGGAATCCTGCACCAGCACTTCGAAGTCTCTTTTCTGGATTCTCTCCCCATTTAGAAAATAATTACGTCTTTATTCCTACTACCAAAATGCATGACTCCACACTTTGATGCACTATATTCCATCTGCCACTTCTCTGCCCACTTTCCCAATCTATCCAAGTCCTTCTGCAGAGTCCCTGCTTTCTCTAGACTACCTGCTACTCCACCTATTTTCGTTTCATCTGCAGACTTGGCCACAAAGCCTTCAATCCCCTCATCCAAATCATTAATATACAAGTCAGTAGTCAGAATGAACCCGGGTCTCTGGCACTGTAAGGCAGCAACTCTACCGCTGTGCCACTGTGCCGCTTCTTGTTGTAAAATACAGTTGCCACCCAAGTCACTTATTCAGTCGTATGGATCTGCACCATCTTGACCAGTGTCCTCAACAATCAATGCCTGCTTCATTCCAAAATCATGAACCATGGTATTCAGTGTGTCCTTATATTCTCAAGAAGACTTCTGTTGTAAATTGTTTTATACCTACTTTTTTCAAACAAATATGAAAACATTGTTTGGGATACCTTTATGATCAAGAGATAAGATGAGTCTGAGTGTACACTTAAGGCAGTTTTAAGTGAAATCCTTGAGTTGAATTAAGCAAATTATTAGTACCTTATCTCAGTCTACAGCAAACCAGCCAATTAAATCTGCTTAACCTGGTGATCTTTCACCTTATGAACAACAGAGCTGACAGGTTTTGATTTATCAAGTTAGTATAATGCAGGCTGACATCTCAACAAGCCTGTACTAGTTACTGAAACAAGTCCACAATTTAGCAAAGTGATTACTGTACAATGTCCCAGGGGTCTTCATTACAGCCAAAAGAATGTGCTCTTTGCCTCGAGTATGCTAGTGAAAAGCCAAGTGCTTTCTTCAGGAAATTAAATGTGACTAACAAACTGGAAGTCGATGGTGAAAATTGGTGATTAATCCCTCTCCCAATAAATCAATTTATATTATACATAGATTTATAACAATTTCTATTTTGCAATTACTTGGGATGTCACAAAAATAAATATCTACTTTTAATTGTAGAATTATTCATTATTTCTCTGAAAGGGTTACGTGTTCAAAGGAATGTTTTGTAAATGTAATACTTTTATAATCTGATGTGGAAACCTTTCTTTCACTAATGATGGTTACAGATATGGACTGCAAATGTAGGCTTTTTAATGATCAGCATTACAACAAAACTTTTATAGCATTTGACTATGTCATTTCAAAGAATATTTCTGATATATCATTATATATTATGAAATATTTTTTTACCATGCTCCAGTACAGTTCAAGCTTTGGAAACTGTGCACTGTTTTCAAGTTCCAACTGTACACTAATGAGGCAGCTGTCATGTTAAATATTGTGTATCATTTGTATCATAGTGTCTTGAGAACAGCAGTAGAGTGTAAGTTGTTTCTCTCATTATTTTAGAAGACTGGCTTTAGAAAGAAAAATGTATTGAATTTTCCCATTATGAACCAGTGAATAATATTTTCTCCCTATGCATTCATTTTAAATGTTGAAAATAGGCTACACTATATTTCAGTTTAATGAAGTTTAATTAAGTGCACAAATAGATAAAATTCAACTTCAAATTTAGCATGTCATTTGCATGTCATAAATTTTATGATTTTCCTCCTGAATGTAGGAATTTCACATTAATGATCTAAAAAAAAATCTGTGGCTAAGATTTATAAACCTGCTAAGGTTGCCTATACAACATAAACTAATCTATAAAACTATCTTATTGTATTAGTTATTATTTCATTTAATCTCTGTAAATTAGATGTAGGTATTGCACACTGTACCAAGGTTTTTCTCTATACTTCAGTCCGCCAAGGCTAACTGGATCTCCTGATTGCTAACCATTTTAACTCCTCATCCAAATCCTATACTGACCTTTCTGTCCTGGGCATACTCCATTGCCAGAATGAGCCACACCTAAACTGAGGAATAGTTCCTCATATCCCACTTGGGTACCTTACAACCCAACTGTATGAACATTGAATTCTCCAATCACTAACAACCCCTTCCCTTTCTCCTCCTGACCACACAAAACCCACCCCTTTTTCTCATCCTCCTACACTTCACAATTTGCATCTCTTTAATTATTCTGTCTCACACCTTCTATCTTAATCTCCGGCCTATTTTCCAACAATTTGCCTACCAAACCATTCCCCCCCCCCTCCCCCCCCAATTTATATGTCCACCTATTGCCCTCCACACAGTCCTCTCTCCTAGCTCCCTCTTCCCCTCTACAATCAGTCTGAAAAAGGGTCCCAACCTGAAACGTCAGCTATTCATGTTCTCCAGAGATGCTGTCTGACCCCCTGAGTTACTCCAGCATTTTGTACCATTTTTTGTAAACCAGCATCTGCAATTTCTTGTTTGTATACTTAGTTTTTATGATATTTTTGACTAGAAAATATATATTTGGCAGGCTGAAATGATGGTGAAAAGTAGACACAAAGAACAGCAGATGCTGGTTTACCAAAAAAAAGACACAAAGTTCTGGAGTAACAACTGGTTCGGCAGCATCTCAGGAGAATATGGATAGACGATGCTTCAGGTCTTCTTCAGATTGAATGTAGTGGGGGGAGAAAGCTGGAAGAGAGATGAGGGCAGGACAAAGCCCGGCAAGTGATAAGTGGATATAGATGGGCAAATGTGTGGACAAAGGCCAGAAATGAAAGGACAAAGTGCAAGACAAGGATAGAAAGGAGTGGAAGTTAAATTCCTATATCAATGTAAATGCTGTCATTTCATGGTTTATTGACTGAGGATATTTTTCTAAAATGTTTTTGTATTAATCAACCATGTGGTTAACAAAATGTTAACATATATGTGACATCTGATGACACTTAGTAATATAAGTATCCTGCTTGCTGGTATTCTGTAAACAGAATTTTGTACAATTCACTGCAGGAGACATGCCTGAAAATTCAATGTGTTCAGCCTGAAATTTCCCTTCAATTTAAGGGTGGAAAATCACAGTTTGTGCACCATTATTCACCAGTGAAAACCACCAAATGTGGATTATGGAAATGTCGGAGACCCTACACTTGGAAAGAATTAGACTTGTCTTAATGGACAAACAAGAACTTTTTGTCAGAATATGGTCTCCATTCATTGACTATTTGAAGGGGTAGATTGGTTCAGCACGGGAACCTAACTGAAGCTTGAACTCAGGATTAGATGAAAAGTAATACTTTATAATTTACGAACCTATCTCCAAAGATGTATTATTAGTAAATTATTCCATTCTTTTTTATCATGCCATTTGGTTTTTTTTCTTTCTCTCTTACTCTCTATAAAAAAAAAAACTAGAAGCAGAATCAATTCACAACTGATAATATTAATAATGTACGACTGATATACATTAAATGTTTTTATTATGATATGTGCTTGCTTCTAATAAAAATATAATTTAAAAAAAAAGAAAACCACCAACAGTGGCATGGAGTCCAAGAAAATGTCTCCCCCACTGTTGCTGGCTAAACTAAACCAACCATGGAGAAAGGAAAGCATGGAATTACAGGAATTAGACAATTTTTGGCAGGTCAGGAAAGCCCGGTGATATGGTCTGGTATTCTCTTGAATGATGAAGGATGACAAAGAATATTTTTGAGGTATTTAAGGTGATTATTATAAAGAACAGATAGGTGAAACATATAATATTTTTACTTATGGATAAATGGAATGTAAGGCCATGTTAACAAGAAGACCAGCAGCGGCTCGCCTGCAGTCCGTCTGTTTTTACTTTTTTTGTTATTTTCTTTTGTCCTGTTTAAGTTAAATTTTAGTTTATTGGGTTGTGTATGTGTGGGGTGGGGGGGGTGAAACATGACTTTTGTCTCTTCTTTCGGGGGAATGCGACTTTTTCTTGTCGTATCCCCCTTCTCTGCCTCCGTCTGCGCTGAGGCCAAAATGGCGGAGCTGCCGGCCTCCAACTCCAACTGCGAGCTGCCGGCCTCCAACTCCAACTGCGAGCGACCGACCGGCCTCGAGGCTCCGGAGGCAGAGCCAGGACTTACCAGCGCGAGGCTGGCCAACTTCGGGGCTGCGGTGGCGTTCCGGCGGTGGCGACCGGGGACACTGGTGGCGACCTGAATCCGGAGGCTCGGCCGCGGCTGGCCCGGTGGACGACATCGTCGGGAGCGCGCAGGTCACAGGTTGGTGACCTGTTTTTCTGGGGCTCCCGCAACTACAGCTGCGTCCGCTGGACTGGAGGGCGGCAGCTTCGGCAGCTTCGACCACCCCGGGCCGCGGAGTTTGAGCCGGCCTGTCGCGGAGCACGGATTCGGGCTGCGGAGTTTGAGCCGGCCCGTCGCGGAGCACGGATTCGGCCGCGGGACTGGCTTACCGTCGCCCGGCGGGGTCACAGCATCAGAAGCCTGGATCGCCTCAGCGCAGAGGGAGAACAAAGCGGGAAGAGACAGAGACTTTAAGACTTTTGCCTCCATCACAGTGAGGAGGTGCCTGGTGAACTCACTGTGGTGGATGTTAATTTGTGTTTATTGTGTGTTTTGTCATTTATTATTATATGTATGACTGCAGGCAACGAAATTTCGTTCAGACCGAAAGGTCTGAATGACAAATAAAGGAATCTCTAATCTCTAATCTCTCTAATCTCTAAAGCAAGGTTAAAAGGAACTTTGTTATTGAAACATGGAAGTTTGCCACAAGTGATGATTGATAAGAAATCAATAGCAGCATACAATAGAGCTTTGGTTAATTATTTCAAGAAGAATTTAAAAGAGTATACTGAGAAAAATGGAACAATTAAACTGGCTCAGAGGGAAGTGGGAAATGCAACCACTTTGAGGTCAAAGGAAATGGACTGTGACAAATCAGCTCACCCAGGGTAGTCTCGAATCGGTAAGCAAGGCTTAATAGTTTTCCCCAGTATTAAAATATGTATGTTTCTTTTAACCTCCCATTGACAACCAGTGCTGCATGTTATTCTTTATCTGAACCCTACCATATTGCATGTTGGTTGAGTATTGATATAATTGAATTAATTGAACCAAAGTCCAGTGGTGTGAAGTGTGTAACCTGATCTCTTTCACGGGGGATCAAAAGTTTCCTATGTTTAAATAATGTAATTCGTATTTGTGGTAATCACAGAGTCTCAAGCAGGAACTTTTACTTTCTGGTTGTGTTATCTGAGCTCAGTAACGTTAGCCCTTAGGTTTAAAAAAAAAACTTGATTGTGTGTGTTAAATGCTGTCATTAACTTTAATAGTGAAACATCTTGAGAGTGTCATTAATGTGCAGAAACTCGGCAGTGGTAGTGCTATAGATTCCTTGAACTTGGACATGTTAGCATTGTGCTATGTCTAAACCTTGTAGTAGTCCTGATGATGACAGCACCACATTACACATTAAAAAAAAAGAAATACTTGACATACGGCATTATATTGTATTGCACGTTTCAAAGAGCTGGGCCTGTTTCCTTCGCTCAAAGCTGACCAGTAATGTCAAGAAGTGTCACAAAAATGCTGGAGAAACTCAGCGGGTGCAGCAGCATCTATGGAGCGAAGGAAAAAGGCAACGTTTCGGGCCGAAACCCTTCTTCAGACTGATAGGGGGTGGGGAGAAGAAAGGAAAAAGGCGGAGCAGGAGGGCTGAGGGATGGGAGGAGACAGCCCGAGGGCTGAGGAAGGGGAGGAGACAGCAAGGGCTAGCAAAATTGGGAGAATTCAATGTTCATGCCCCCAAGATGCAGACTTCCCAAGCGGAATATGAGGTGCATTTCCTCCAATTTCCGGTGTTGCTCGCTCTGGCCATGGAGGAGACCCAGGACAGAGAGGTCGGATACGGAATGGGAGGGGGAGTTGAAGTGCTGAGCCACCGGGAGGTCAGGTTGTCAAGAAGTGTACTGCTTCCAACATATATTTTTGGAACTACTGGATGGCTTTACATAATCTATTGGAAGCATTGGTGGAAGGGATGAATCAACCTTTATTCAGGGCCATCTTTCCACATGGCTTTAATCTCTTACTTCTCAATTACAAAAACTAAAACAAAATTCATGGTTGGGAAATATGTTGTATATAAAAACAAAAAAAAAACTGCCAGAAATAGGCTGCAGATCGGGCAGCACCTGTGGAGAAAGAACAGAGTTAATGCCTCAGGTCAGTGACTTTTTACCTCTGACAAAAGTTCTTCAAACTGAAATGTTAACTCTGTTCCTCTCTCCACAAATACTGTCTGTTCTGTTGAATGTTCCCCGCACTTTCTGTTATTTGAATTCCTAGTGTCTGTAGATTTTTTATTCAATATTTGAGACAGTAAGATTGCTCTGAAGGGGAATGAAGGTAAATTCCACAACTATGAGCTGAGGACAGAAAAAACTTTCTGATTCTTCAGCATGAAAGAAATAAGTGAGCAAACTGTCACTTTAAATTATAATAAATACATTGACAACTTCCCAGAGCTAATCATGCACTGGAAGACAGCAGATGTGCCAAAATAATTTCGTGAATTTGTACTTCCAAAGGAATTACTGGAAAGTAAATTCAGAAATATGCTGAAATGTAAGTTGTTCGGCAAAGCTCTGTGAGTTAATGAGACAAAACGGTTATTTAAATGTCTTTTGAAAGACAAGGGACTCAGGTGTAAATAGAATTCTGTGGTGTTTGTATTCATATTAGGAAAAGAAACTGGGAGAGAATAAGAATACAGGAAATGGTGTTTCAGAGACCAGGTCGACACCAAATGCTGGAGTAACTCAGCGGGACAGGCAGCATCTCTGGAGAGAAGGAATGGGTGACATTTCGGGTCGAGACCCTTCTTCAGACTAATCATTAGGAGACCAAGAATAGCTTCTTACTGCTTATTTGCTAACCTCTGAGGGACCTTCAAAAACAAGGCCTAAATATAGAATTTTGTTGTTTAGATTGTCATGTTTGCCATCTTCTCCTACAGGAGAAGTGTGTCATATATCTTTCACAAAATGAGAAAGTGTATCACAATGCAGCAGATGGCTAGTACCTGAGAGAGTGAATGTCTTAGTCGTATTTTTAGTTTAGTTTAGAGATAAGGCGTGAAAACATGCCCTTCAGCCCACCGAGTATGACTCAGTGTATAACAATCAGCAATCCCCGTACACTAGCACTACCCTACACACACTAGGGACAATTTACAACTTTATTAAGTCAATTAGCCGACAAACCTGTACATCTTTGGAGTGTGGGAGGAAACTGGAGCACCCGGATAATGCCCACGTAGGTCATTGGGAGAACGTACAAACTCATATGAGATGCTGTTCCTCCAATTTGCATTTAGCCTCACTCTGACTATGAAGGAGGCCTAGAACAGAAAGGGCAGTGTGGGAATGGGAAGGGGAATTAAAGTGTTTAGCAACCGGGAGATCAGGTCTCCCATCCTGTTGATGTATCCACCCAAAGCCAGTGCTCTTCCAGCTCTCTGCAAAGGACAATTTAATGGAAAATAGAATGTGAATGGGTAAAATGTCAGCAGAACGACACTGACAGCTTCTAAGTTGAGACAGCTTCTAAGACGAAAAGTACTTGAATCTATTGCTACATTACAAATACTAACAGTGAGACATGGAGCAGGACTTATGAAGGGTTGAACCATTCTCCTATGGTTGGGAATCAAGGAGAATGTGTTCCAGCGATGTATGTGTGTTCCAGGAATGTATGTGTGTTCCAGGAATAGATGTGTTTTGCAGGAATGTATGTGTGTTCCAGGAACATATATAAAGTAAAGGTTTTAAATGGGCCTGAGATGCCAATCAGTAGTGAAGTAATTGATTGGTGGAATGGGCTCAACAGTTGAGTGGCCTGCTCTTGTTCCTATCATGTCAGAATTCCCATAATCTGAGATAATTCAACTCAAACACAAAATATGAAAGAACCTCATACTGGATTGCTTATGTGAATAACAACCACAGACATTACACACATTGCACAAGATGATCGCTGCTCAGGCAGAATTAAATAATGAAATCAAGACCAAGTGATCACCAATCCATAAAAAACAGGTCAGGGATTCCCCTGAAAGATCTGAAATTAAGTCACAATAATGATTGTTTTAGAGACGTGCAAGTCCAATTAGTTATGGAGGATAATTTAGTAAATCTTGGGTTAAGTGTGAGTTATGTGGGGAAAAGGGTTTAAAAAAACTTGTAAGAAAAAGCAAACAACTGCTGTGGGCCATTACGTAATAGGAGAAATAAACATTACTTTTTGAATTCTTGGCACGCAGTCTCAACTGAATTGTTGATGTAATAAGATAGTAAAATACCTCTCAGCAGAGAGGAAGAACGACTTGACACAAAAATAATTTAATCTAAAATCCAATAAATAAAAGTGGTTGGGTTTTTGAGAGTTGGCCTTGCAGTTCCAACTATGTCTTCTAGTTTCTTAGGGACATGTGAGTCACCTTTGCAGACAGAGTACCAGGACTGCACGGTGAAGTGAAACATGTTTCATTGTTCATTGGATGAAATTTAGTTTGTGTATCCAAGGTGTGCAAACATCCCAGATTGCTCACTGAAGCATGTTGCACTGAAGCTGGAATAGTTGGAAATTGGAATAGGCTATTCTAGGTTTAGTATTGTGAAATAAAAAAGATTATTGTATGGTTGTGACCTTGAGGCAGGTTTGATCAAAATCTGATAAAATCTCAAAATGATATTGAAGAAAAATTCAGTTCAATCCATAACCGGATTCTTAAATCTAAATAACCCAAACCGTGAGGGTACAAAGTTTGAACTGGCTATGGTTGATTGGGAAACTACATTGATAATCAGCAGAAAAACATTTAAACAATTTAACACAGAATTTACAAATTACACATCCCTTTAAGGCACAAAAACCCACAGAAAAAAGCGATCCATGGCTAACAAGTGGTTAAAGCTAGTAATTCAAAAGAAAAGGCTTATAACATTGCTGAAAAGAGGACTAAGCATGAGAATTGAGAATATTTCAGAATTTAGCAAATGATTATCAAGCCATTGATCAAGAAGGGGAAACTACAGTGCATGAGTAATGCAGCAAGAAACATAAATACCGACAATGGAAGTGATTATGCGTATGCACAAAGATAAAGATTACTGTAGTTAATGTGGGTTCCTTACAGACTGAATAAGAATATCAATATTGGAGAATAAGGATATAGTGGAGAAATTGAATACATATTTGTACCTGTTTTCATGGAAGAAGTCCCAAAATAGCTCCAAGATAAAGCAGAAAACAATAGGTCTAAAGAGAATAACCATTAATGTTAGTACAAAAATGATGTTGGAGACATTCATGGGATTAAAAGCTGATGAATCCCCAGGAACTGATGATCTGCATAACAAGGATTTGAAAGAGGGTGTTTGAGGATATTGATTTCACAGGTTGTCATTGCAAATTCCATGGATTCTAAAACTGATCCCAAAATTGGGAAGGTAGCATATACAATTCCATCTTTTATAAATGAGGAAAAATGTAACATAACCAAGTTGGCTGATAAATCAAAGCTAGGTGCCACTGAGAGTTATGAGGAGGATGAATCATGGTTCAAGAGCATATATACAGGTTAGGTGAACAGTGATGACATCGCAGGTGCAATATAATGGAATAGAAAATAGAAAAATAAGTAGTTTTAAAATCATGTGAGATTGAATAGTGTTGGTGTTCAGGGAAGCCAGAGTGTCCTTGTACTTGAATTGTTGAAAGTTAATCTGTGGCTTCAGCAAGCTGGGAAGAATGAGGTGTCGACATTTTGATGTTAGGATTCTATCTAAGAATGTTGCTTGATATTTACAGCAACTCCACTCTCCATATTCCTTGGCCACCAGTGATGTCCAAATGCAATTTCATTCTGGACAATGACCATAAATATCTCTCCACCCAAAGTCCATTCACTTGACACCCCTTCCTTCGATGCCCTTCTCCCAAACCAAGTTTGATTCTTTATTCAATCATTGAATAAAGTGTCATTGAATCATTGATTCTCCCTTTCCATGGCTTCTCGCCACACCCAACTTTCTCTGCAATTCATGATCTATGAGTAGAGGAAAAGCATTTGTCCACACACTTTACACCTTATGTTTCAATACTGAGCAAAATAACAACACTGAACAATCTCAGTGGGTCAGACAGCATATCTGGCGATATTCAAATTGGTTGTGATTAGCAAATAGTCATTTATTAGTAAAACAGTAATAACCATAAAATTATTAAGATCAAAAGCATAATTATGAGAAAATTATAAAAGAGCAAAATTATTCACCCCAGAGGTAACGTTCAGTGAGACTATACGAGTAGAACGACTTTACGAGGTTGATCACTTTCATGGGATTATACTATTGGCAATAGTCTGTTCTGAAGCTCGTCAACATTATGTGGGGGGAGGTGATCAAGTGTTTGAGGCAGATAAACCGCCGAGATCTGAACAAGTGTATTTTTAGGAGATTGTAGGAAGCTTGGAGGAGATTGGTGGGGCTGGGCAAGCGACAGGAAGACTGGAGGATGACTAATGGAACATAGAACATTACAGAAAAATGCCCTTTGGCTCAATGTCCATGCTGAACATGATGCCAAGTTAATCTAATCTCTTCTGCATGCAAGTGATCCAAGTATCAAGTATCAAGTATCCTTTATTGTTATTCTGACTTTTCAGTCTGAATGAAATTTCATGCCTTGCAGTCATAACATAGCATAAAATAACAAAACACACAATAAACACAGATTAACATCCACCACAGTGAGTCTACCAGGCCCTCGCTGTGATGGAAGGCAAAAGTCTTAAAGTCCTTGTCTCTTCCCTCCTTGTTCTCCCTCTGCGTTGAGGCGATCCAGGCTTCCGATGTTGTGACCCCGCCAGGTGATGGTAAGTAAGTCCCCCGGCTGAATCCGTGCTCCGTTCAGGCCAGTTCAAACTCCGCGGCCCGGGGCGGACAAAGCTGCCACCCTCCAGTCCAGCGGACGAAGCTGTTGTTGCGGGAGCTCCGGAAAAACAGGTCACCAACCTGGGGCCTGCGAGCTCCCGACGATGTCGTCCACTGGGCCCTGCGGCCGAGCCTCCGAGGCTCCAAAGTCGGGTCGCCGCCGCCGCAACGCCGCCACAGCCCGGAAGTCGAGTCGCCGCCACCACAGCCCCGAAGTCAGCCAGCCTCGCGTTGGTAAGTCCTGGCTGGCTCTGCCTCCGGAGCCTCGAGGTCGGTCCCAGTTGGAGGCCGCCAGCTCCGCCATTAGGCCTCAGCGCAGACAGAGACGGGGGATACGACAAGAAAAGGTTGCATCCCCCCCGAAGGAAGAGACTAGAACAAGTTTCTCCCCCCCCCCCCCCACACATACACAACTAAAATAAACCGAAAATAAACTGTGACAACGGGACAAAAAGAAAACAAAAAAAGAAAAGACGAACAGACTGCAGGCGAGCCGCAGCTGCTAGGGCAGCGCCGCCACTTCCAGACTTCCGATCCATATCACTCAATTTCTTGCATATCTACATGCCTCTCTTAAAGCCCCTTAAATGCCACTGCCATTTCTGCCTCCACCACTACTGCTGGAAGTACTTTCCAAACACCCACCACTCTGCACTTCTCCTTTAAACTTCACTCCTCTCACCTAAAAGTTATGCCCTCTAATCCTAAACCTTGCTAACCTGCGAAATAGGTTCTTGAATGTCTGTTTTATCTATGCCTCATAATTTTATATACTTCTATTAGGTCTCCTCTCAGCCTCCAAAACTTCAGAGAAAATAATCCAAGTTTGTCCAACCTCTCATTATAGCTGATACCTTTTAACACGGGCAACATTCTGGTAAACATCTTCCGCATCCTCTCTAAAGTCTTCACATCCTTCCTGTAATCGGACATGTAGTACTCCAAATACAGCCCAACCAAAGTTTTATAAAGCTGCAACACAATTTATTTGACTGTAATACTCTAAGACACACTATGTGCCTTATTTTACTACATTATCTAACAATGTGAATATGGCCCAGGACACCAAAATCCCTCTGCACATCAATGCTATTAAGGGTCTTGCCATTTGATCTTACAATCGACCTCCCAAAATTGCCACACCTCACATATGCTTGGAATAAACTCCATCTGCTATTTCTCCACCCACTTCTGTGGTTGATCTAAATCCCGCTGTAAATTCAGACTTTGTCAACGTTTCTCACAGTCCGCAACTCCACTGATTTTGGTGTCATCTGCAAACTTATTAATCAACCCATCTACATTTACATCCAAGTCATTTTTATCTACAAACACAGAGGTCCTCGCATAGATCCCTGTGGAATGCCGCTGGTTGCAGACCTCCAGCCAAAATTGTCCCCCTTCCACCACAACTTCTATGAGTAAGCCAGTTCCGAATCCATACGATCAAGTCACCATGAATCCCATGCATCTTAATCTTCTGGATCAGCCTTCCATGGGGGACTTTATCAAATGCCTCACTAAAATCCATGTAGATAACATCCACTGCCCTAACCTCATCGATCACCATTGTCATTATTTAAAAAAAATTAGATTTGGTAACAATAGACAATAGGTGCAGGAGTAGGCCATTCAGCCCTTTGAGCCCACACTGCCATTCATTGTGATCTTGGCTGATCATCCACAATCAGTACCCCGTTACTGCCTTCTCCCCATATCCCTTGACTCCGCTATCTTTAAGAGTTCTATCTAACTCTCTCTTGAAAGCATCCAGAGAATTGGCCTCCGCTGCCTTCTGACGCAGAGAATTCCACACATCACCTGCAATGAACAGAGTCATGCGAACTGCCTTTAATTAGTCCATTTTTTTCCAAATGTGCATATGCCAAAGAAACCTCTCCAGTAGCTTCCATAGTGTTGGTGTGAGGCTCACTGACCTATAATTTCCTGGATTATCTCTACTTCCCTTAAACAAAGAAGGGAAGTTGTGCCTTTAATTCAGAAAAATTGCAAGGACATAGAACAGTACAGCACAACAACAGGCCCTTCAGCCCTTCTTGCTAATTCAGCCTACCATGTCTGCATCAAACATGGTGTCAATCCAACTAATCCCATCTGCCTGCACATGGTCTGTAACCCCCATTCCCTGCCCATGCATGTATTTATTTAAGCATCGCTATTGTATCTACTTCTACCACCAACCCTGGCACCTACCAATCTCTGTGTAAAAAAACTTCTTACAAATCTCCTTTAAACTGTCCTCCTATCACCTCAAACCTATGCCCTCTAATATTTGATATTCCCAGACTGTGACAATCCACTCCATCTTTGCCTCTCATAATTTTATATATATATATATAAGGATTCCGCTTCAGCTTCCAACACTCCAGAGAAAACAATCCACACGAAGGGTCTCGACCCAAAACGTCACCCATTCCTTCTCTCCAGAGATGCTGCCTATCCCGCTGAGTTACTCCAGCATTTTGTGTCTATCGTCGGTTTAAACCAGCACCTGTAGTTCCATCGTTTAAGAAGGAACTGCAGATGCTGGAAAATCGAAGGTAGACAAAAGTGCTGGAGAAACTCAGTGGGTGCGGCAGCATCTATGGAGCGAAGCAAATAGGCAACGTTTCGGGCCGAAACCCTTCTTCAGACCGGGTTTCGGCTCGATACGTTGCCTATTTCCTTCGCTCCATAGATGCTGCCGCACCCGCTGAGTTTCTCCAGCACTTTTGTCTACCCTGTAGTTCCTTCCTACAGATTCCTCCACATTTAACTGTTCATTATAGCCAATACACTCCTATCCCGGCAACATCTAAATGAACCTCTTCTGCACACGCTGCAAAACCTTCACATCAATCCTTTAGTGTGTGACACCATAACTACAAGCTGTGGAGTTTTACATTGATGATGGGAACATTGCCACAACAGACAGGATCTATTTGTATTTGGAAATGCAAGGACTGATTAGAGATAGTCAGTTTAGTTCTGTTTGTAGGAGATCATTTCTCACAAATTAGGTTGAGCTTTTCGAGGTCATGAGCAAGAGAATTGATGAGGGCAGTGGATGTTGTTTAAATGGACTCTGCCAAGGCCTTTTACTAGGTCCAATATGGTAGGATGGTCCAGAAGGTTAGAATACATGGTATCCAGGGTGAAGGAGTAAATTGGACTCAAATTTGACGGTGGTAAGAGGCAGAGGGTGGTAGTGGATAGCCGCTTTCCTGAATTTCAGGAACAGGTTTTTCATGCAGATGGTGGTGCCCATATGGAATAAGCAGCCAGAGGAGGTTGTAGAGGTGGGTACAACATTTAAAAGACATTTGAAGAAGATTAGAAAATGTTTAGAGGGATTTGGGCCAAAGGCAGGTAAATGAGACTGGGTACTGAAAGGTACCTCTGTTGGCATAGGATAGGAATAGGAATACTTTATTGTCACATGTGACTATGCACAGTGAGATTCTATGCTTGCATACACAATGTATACAAATAGCGGCCACCTATGGCGCTGACAAAGTTACAAATCACGTCAGCTCCCCCTTTTGTGTCGTGTCTCCCCCCAGCATAGATGAGTTGGGGTGAAGGTCCTGTTTCCATGCTATATATTCCATGGATCTACACGGATCTAGGGTGGCACAGTGGTGCAGCAGTAAAGTTGCTGCCTTACAGCGCTTGCAGCGCCGGAGACCCGAGACACTATGGGTGCTGTCTGTATGGAGTTTGTATGTTCTCCCCGTGACCACATGGGTTTTCTCCAAGATCTTCAGTTCCCTCCCACACTCCAAAGACTTACAGGTTTGTAGGTTAATTGTCCCTAGCAATAACGTGTGGGGAACGAAGGTCGGTGCAGACTCGTTGGGCCAAAGGGCTTGTTTCTGCGCTGTTACCCTAAACTAAACTACATCGAAATCATGAATATAGATACAAAATATAGATATAAAAATCATCCTTTGACAATCTACAGACTAACAGTAGAATCATTCAGAGGTAAATAGCAATCACAAAATAGATATGCAAACTTAAAAAGATAAAAAGTGTATTTCAAGAGTGAGGTGAATATGCTCCATATGAATATTAAAGAGTTCAAGTTACATTTATTATCACATGCACCAATTGCTACAGTGAGATTTGAATTACCAGACAGCCATACGAATAAAAAGAACACAATGCACAATAGAATTTCACATGAACCTCCCCACACAGTGGAATCAATGTTTCCCACTGTGAGGGAAGGCAATAAAGTTCAGTCATCTTCCTCTTTGTTCACCCATGGTCGGGGCCTTTGAGCCCTCCGCAGTCGCCGCTACGGATCGCGCTACGTTCAGGCCCTCTTGCCGGGATGATCGAAACTCCCGACGTCGGAACGGCGAAGACTCTCAGCGGCTTGGAGTTTCCGAAACGGCCACTTCCTACCGGAGACCGCGGTTCCCGAAGTCCAGGGGCCGAGCTGGACGGAGATTCAACGTTGGCGACCCTCAGCAAACGATCCCAGGACTCCACGATGTTAAAGTCAGCGCTGCCCGCGGCTGGATGCTCCACAACCGCAGCTCCACAATGTTAAAGCAGCTGGCCTAACAATCCGGAGCTCCAACACAGGCCTCGCCCCGCTCCGCGATGGAATTCAGTTCTGCGCTGCTGCTGAAGCTCTGGCCGGTCTCCGGCAGGAAAGGCCGCGCCAATCCAGATGGTAGGCTGCGAGGGGGGTGCGAAGATGCGACTCGGAGAAAAGACGCATCCTCGACCAGGAAGTGACTGAGAAAACGGTTTCCCCCGTCCCCCCCCCCCCCACATAAAAAAGACTAAGAAACCTCCAAAACCATACTTTTTGACACACTAAAAATAACAAAAACGGTGAAATGACAGAAAACTGCTGGCGAGGCTGCCGCGCGCGGCGCCATCCAATGATCAGGATGAGGAAAAAAATTACATAAGATAGAAAACGGAAAATAAGAGAAAGTTAGACAGAGAAAGATTCTGTAGATGTTATCAAGACTAACAGCAAAAGTTCTGTGCCTTATCTGCTTTCTTTATGTGAATATAATCGTCAGGTGCTATGAATACATGGGGTCTCTACAAGTGCTGACATAACATTCCTTAAGTATATTTATTTTAAATGAGGAAAAATGTACCTTGAGCACCTTAACAATGTTAACAAATTTCAGTTCTGAGATGTTTATGACAATTTTTTTAAGGTAAAATATTTTGTTTTGATTTGCTCTGAACAGCATAACTTGGAGGTCATGTAATAAGGCACAACATAAAAACCAGTCTTTCTTTCATTAGAGATGTGATCTGTTTGCTAACTGTGTTCCTTTGTCCTGCTAATTTTGACATGTTATGCTCTCTCCAATCATTCACAATCTTGTTTAGAGAATATGACCCAAGTTTATCCAGTTTTTATCATTACTCAAACCCATGTTTTTCACACAGAGGGTGGTGGGCATATGGAACAAGCTGCCAGAGGAGGTGGTAGAGGTGCGTACACTTACAACATTTATAAGGCATTTTGAGAGATATATATCGGCAATACCAAGCACGAGGGCCAATTGTGAACCACATCTGGTCAAAGATTATAGTGCTGTCATACCCAACAAAAAGTAGCTTCTTGTGCCATATGACCTAACATAATTTCTGTGTATCCTCAGTTGATGTAAAATGAAACCATAACTCTCCTGATATACACTCCATCAATACCATTTTTGCTGGTGATTTTGCTATGTACCAGGCAGATGAGCCCTATTGGTATCCCTTCATTGGCATTATAAACAGCAGAAAGAGCACGCCACCTCACCTGCCCCTCCTGTGTCATTTGTAATAAGGTCTGTTGGGTTTCACATTGCTTCATCAGTCACGTCAGCACCCAAGGAACTTGATTGGAAACAAGTCATCCTTGATGCCAAGAGAGCACATAAGAAGAGGAGAATACAGTATATCCTAAAGGTTGAGAGGCATTCTGTGCCATACATAATAACATTGATTTACATTATACAAATTTGGCCTTTATTTTGCCACCATGTGTTTTATGTTACTGCCAGTGGCAGTTTTTAAACACTTTTAAAATCTTTAATTTCATTTACAGTCTTTTAAAATGAACTACATTAGCATTAAATTAGAAAAATAACTTACAGGTTTCCAATTAAAATTTCTTGCTGTTTTATAAAATTAAATCTGGATTCCAGAATCTTGTGGTTTGATCTATATGGAGGGAACACTGGATTCATCACACGTACTTTTCAATCCTTTATTCTGCTTGAATTGTGTGTTTTTATGATATTCTCCAAATTAAAATGATGGATTCTGGTTGATAGCACATTATAATTGGTGGCTAGAAATTCTATAATGAGTTCCATTTATCTCAAAGTTAAATTTATCGTCAATCTGGAAATTGTCTGAGGAAATCTTTTTTTTTTTTAATTTGCGATCATTATTAAAATATAAAAAATGCTGCTTCTTTCCACAGTCATATCCAGTCCCAAGCATTGGAGATGAAGATTTTGATATCCCTCCAATTACTCCTCCTTCAATGCTGGACCATTCACTCCTTCACCTGACTGACACAGATTCTGGCTACCACTCCCTCTGCCACTCAATGCCCCAGAATGGGATTCTTCAATTCAACCCGCAGAACATGAATCTTCCTGCAATAACAGTGTCTAATATGCTCAGCCAAGATGGAGCTCTGCTTTCAAACTGCCTTTCTGTGGTACGTACTTCATTTATTATTTTTCTAATCATGAAGCTTGTGGTTCCCCAAGTAATTGGTAATCTGTCTCTAACATTTATAGCAGTATACTGTCATTACATTCTATTTTGATATATGTGTAATTTTCCAAATCTGTCAATTACTGCATGACCTTCTGAGGGATATTATCAAATTGATTTATTCTTGAATTTAATATTTCAACAAAGTTCAATCTTAAAATAATACAGCCAAAATATTACTATTTACATTCTTGCAGTACACAAATTGAATGGATTAAGCTGTCTGTTAAAATAGTGTCATTGACAAAATTGACGTATTTTCATAGTAATTTCCAACTTAAAAAATCACAACACACACAAATAATAAATGATTCCAAAGAATGAGAAGTGAATTAATACATTTCCTCGATGCTTAGCAACAGTAATTATTTATACGGCAGCATGCTGACATGGAGAAAGTAAATCACACGTGACATGAATTGAGGTGCAAAATGATATATAACTAAACATTTCCTTCATTTAGACTTGGGTAGCATTTACAGGGTCAAACAATTCAAAACAACAAAGAAAGGGTCTCAGCGCAGAAAGCTGAGGAAAAGAGCTTGTTTTTCTTTGATGAACAAAGTATTTCTAATGATTGCACTAAATATTCAAAATCTTGTGCCGAGGTAAGAGGTCGACTGGAGAACTGTCAATTTCTGTCATATTAAAATCAGGTGAAAATATCCAAATTGTCAAGAACTGCAGAATTAAATATGAGTATCGGGTTTACCGTGTATTCCATTACCTGTCAATGCTGAATTTTTTTATTTAAAAATAAAAGTAGGAAGGTTCTTTTAAGTTCCATAGGGCAATCGTTGAGCCAATAACTGGAGTACTTAAAGGCCTGTCTCACGAGTCTGCGGTCATTGGCGGCAAAACAGGAACAATCTACCGCTCCTGGGCCGCCAGAGACCGCGGGCTCGGTCAAACGCCCGCCGCCGGGGCCGTACGGCGTTGTTCCCAACACCGCACGGTGCTAAAATAAAACCAACACTGTTCAAAAATATGTCCTTACCGCACAGCCGCCGCCAGTGAGGCACGAGTGCGGCATAGCCGCCGCCAGTGCGGCACGAGTGCCGTGCGTCGAACTTGCACCGCCACAGCCTCCGCCAGTGAGGCACGACTGCCGCCACAGCCGCCGCCACAGCCGCCGCTAGTGAGTCACGTGTGCCGCACGGCCGCCTCCACAGCCACCGCCACAGCGCCGCGATCAGCACTGCCGCCGCCACAGCCCCGCAGATCCGAAATGACATCATCGCAGTCGGCCCGCCCTTTGTTTTTACTTACCGCAAGCTCGTGGGACCAGCGTACTTAAATCACTCGGCCCCCGCGCAGCATCCGTGCGGCGCTCCCGTGGCATAGGCTCGGCGCTCTCGCCGTTGCCGTGCGGTCCCCTCTACCGGAGACGCCGCGCTTCACCGCCGATGACCGCAACACCGTGAGACAGAGCCTTAAGTGTAGTATTGGTCTCCTTATTTCAAAGGCTATTGGAAGCACTTGAGATTTATTTTACAAATACCAGTGATGGGAGATGACTTGTGAGAGATTGTTATGATTATTTCTGCTGGAGTTTAAAAGAGTGCGAAACAACCTGATGAAAACATAAGATGCTGAGGGGTTTTGGGAGGGTGGATATGGAAAAGATGTTTCCTCTTGTGGAAGTATCTAAAGCTAGGGGTCATCAGTGGTGTAACTAGTAGAGCTACTGCATCACATATTCAGTGGCCCAGGTTCAATTCTGATGTTCGGTATTGTCAGCACTTTCTGCTCTAACTGCATGGATTTCCTCTGTGTGCTTTATTTTCCTGTTGCTTCCCAAAGCCATGCAAGTTGGTAACTTCATTGGCCACTCTGGGTGGTAGAATTAGGGGGAGTTGGTGGGAATGTGGGGAAAATAAGATTAGCATAAGATTAATGTAAATAAATGGGTGCAAACCAGATAATTCAGAGGACCTGTTTCAGTGCTGTGTGACTCTTTGACTCTTTCAGAATTAAGGGTCCCTTTTGAATATTGAGATTAAGTGATTTTATTTGTTGTCACGTGAGGTTGCAAATCTTTGTAATTCTCTCCCACCAATGGCAATGGAAGCAGAATCTTTGAAAATATTTGAGGAAGAAGTAACTGAATTCCAGATGCGCAAGGTCAGTGAAAGTTTATTGGGGCTGGGCAGAATTGCAGAGTTGAGATTAAAATCAAATCACTTTAGAAAATGACAGCAGTTTTGATGGCTCAAGTGGCCTTTATCTGATCCTAATTTATAAGTATTGAATTGAATGCTATTTATTGTCATTCAAGCCTAGGCTTGAACGAAATATCGTTACTGAGTTTTTTAACACATTACAAAAAAAAATAAGACCCACACTTAACACAGTTTACATAAACATCCATCACAGTGAGTCTCCAACACCTCCTCACTGTGATGGAAGGCAAAGTCTTATCTCTTCCCTTTATTCTTCACCCGCGGTCCAGCAATCCAACTGCAGCGTCTAGGCGAACTGGTGCTCCAGTGTTAAAGCCCCCGGCGGACGATGGCAAGTCCCGTGGCCATTCAGCCATGCCGGGCGATGCTAGGCCCCGGCTCCGCGCCCTTCAACCCCCGCGGTTCAAGCAGTCCAACTGCAGTGTCTAGGCGAACTGGGGCTCCGATGTTAGAGCCCCCGGCGGGCGGTGGTAAGTCCCGTCCGTGTCCTTTGAACCTCGCGATTCCAGCGGGAGAAGTTGCCGTTGCGGGAGCTCCGAAAAGCCATCTCCCACCAGGGACCTGGAGCTCCCGATGTTCCTGTCCACCGGGCCTGCAGCCGGAGCTTCCGAAACTCCAAAATCGGGTCGCAGCCGCGCGCCACCACAGCTCTCCCCGCTCCAAAGCCGGCCAGCTCCGCGATGTCAGGTCCCAGGCTCCGCGACTGGAGCCCTCAGGTTGGTCCCGGCCGGAGGCCGCCGCCGGCTCCACAATGTTAGGCCCAACGACATCGGAGATCCGACAGGGAAAATGTCGGGTCCCCGTACAGGGAACAGATTAACGGTTTCCCCAATATCGCCCCCTCCACCCCCCACATACATACAGCTAAAAAATAATAAGCTCCAGACATACATTTAACAAGACAAAAAATTAAAAAAAGACGGACGACTGTAGTTAAGCCGCTGCCGTTAGGCGCCGCCACTCCCAATGTATATTTGTTTGCTCTTGGCTGATGTCCTGTCTGCATCGCTAAATGTTGGTGAGCTGTGGCTTCATTGGTTAGAATATTCTGCATTCACATATCAGGAAAACTGAGCAACAAAAATGTAATATTGTAATTTAGTGCAGGGTTGAGGGGATACCACTGTTGTTGGTGCTTTTGGATACAGGGTTATATCAGTAGACCTAAAAGATCTCACTATTTTGATGATGAATGGGCAATGTATCCTCCATTCATATAGGTACTGTAGATAGAGTGCTAAGGGAGGTGTTTGTTTTACTTGTCATGTTGGGGTTTTATAAAACTTTGGTTTTCCACATTTGGAGTATTGTGTGCAGTTCCCTTCACTGCATTACAGAAAGGATATGAATGCTTTGGAAAAGATGCAGAAGAGGTTTATCAGGCTGCTGCCTAGGTTAGTGGGTATTAGCTCTACAGAGAGGTTGAACAAACTGGCATTAGTCATACAGCACCAAAACAGGCCCTTCAGCTAAACTTGCCCATGCCGACCTAGATGTTCCATCCACACAAGTCCCACCTACCTGCGTTTGTCCCATATCCCTCTAAACCTTTCTAATCCATGTACCTGTACAAATGTCTTTTAAATGTCACTATAATATCTGATTCAACAACCTCCTCTGGCAGCTCCTTCCATATATCCACCACCTCTGTGTGAAAAAGTTGCCCCTTAGGTCCCTATTAAATCTTTCCACTCTCACCATAAACCTATGTACTCTCATGACTCTGCATTGACCCAATCTATTCCCCGTGATCTTATACTCCTCAATAAGATCAAACCTCATCCTCCTGTGCTCCAATAAATAAAGCCCTAGCCTGCCCAGCTCCTCCCTATAGCCCAGGCCTCAAGTCCTGGCCACATCCTCATAAATCTTCTCTGCACTCTTTCCAACTTAACAAAATTCTTCCTATAGCTGTGTGACCAAAACTGAACACAATACTCCAAATGCCGCCTCAACATAGTTTTGTACAACAGCAACACAACATCTTAACTTCTATACTCAATATCCATTGTACCAAAAGCCTTCTTGACCACCCTATCTACCTGTGACGCCACTTTTAAGGACCTATGTATTTTGTGTTTTTCTGGAACCTTGGAGCTTGAGCGGAGAGCTGATAGAAGTTTATAAAATTGCTAGAGACATAGATAGGGTGGATAGTCAGAACCTTTTCCCACGATGGAAATATCAAATACTGAAGGGCATCACTTTAAGGTGAGGGGAGAAAAGTCTAAGGGCAATGTGTAGAGCAAATGTTTTGCACAAAGTGATGGGTGCCTGAACCTGCTGCCAGGAGTGGCGGTGGAACTAGATAAAATAGTGGCGATAAAAACTATTTTGGATAGGCACATGAATATGCTGTGAATGAAAAGATATGGATAATGTGCTGGCAGAAGGGATTATTTTAGTTTGGCATCATGTTCGGCACAGATAAAGCCTGGTCCTGTGTTCCACTGTACTATGTTCTACATGTCACCAGTCTCCTGGTGAATAATTATTCCTCATTCAACATCACTGAAGTAAAATTATCACATGGTTATTTGAGGGAGCATACTGTACCCAGGATAGATGACAGATTCGCCACTTTATGTCAGGGACTACAGTTAAAATAAAACACTTGGGGATGTCAGAAAAAGTATATTTTAATTGTCAGCAGTTGGCAGTGGTTGGGATGAGCATAGAAAGGAAATTGTCTGAAAATCACAAGAAAAATTGCTAAACATCTCTGGGGTATCACTAGTCCTGGGTCTGCTTGGTTTGATGGTAAAACCATGTGAGCTTCCCAAGATTTGTCTAGCCCAGATGTTGTCATGACATTATTCGGAGGTTCAATGGATCAACTTGGCTTGATTCCATGTGGATACTAATCTCCTAATATCACAATTTAATTACTCTAAATATAGTTGTTTTTAATAATGGCTTTGTGGTCACCTAAAATGAGGAACAATAGATTAATAGTGACATATTTCATTTACTGATAAAATAAGATTTAGCAGTTTCCCCACGACGAACTTAGTGCTAAAGAGTGTTGTCAGGCCATCTCTGTAGATGTATGGGTGACGTTCAGGAACAGATCTTAAGCTCATTGGATGCTCATGGAACAATGGCATTGTTTGGAGTCTGGATATGGTAACAATTCAGAAAATTGCAAATGTGAAGAGAATTAAAGGAAAATTAAGATAGACAAACCTGCTGTTGGGAATTTTGATAGAGAAGACTAACAATAGGGTTGGTGACAAAAGGGTTTTCCCAATCGGGTACAACAGGAAGGAGTTGAGAGAAATTCTGGATCTATTTTTAAAAGATCCCTATTCTAGAAATAGGTTTACTACTCATCTGCAGAACTAGGATGTTCAAATTTAATTAATGACACCTATATTTACCAGGAGAACATATGAGAAATAGTTGAAGTATTAGACCATTCGGCCCCTATTCATTGTGCACAGCTAATCTACTACCTCAATACTGTTTTCCTGCCCTTGTGCCCATATCACTTGACACCCCTAATATCCAGAACTGTATCACTTCAAATGCAATCAGTGACCGAGCATCCAGAGTCCTCTAGGATAGAGAAATAGTTTATAGACAATAGACAATAGACAATAGGTGCAGGAGCAGGCCATTCGGCCCTTCGAGCCAACACCGCCATTCAATGTGATCATGGCTGATCATCCCCAATCAGTACCCCGTTCCTGCCTTTTCCCCATATCACCTGACTGTTATCTTTAAGAGCCCTATCTAGCTCTCTCTTGAATGTATCCAGAGAACCTGACTCCACCGCCCTCTGAGGCAGAGAATTCCACAGACTCGCAGCTCTCTGTGAGAAAAAGTGTTTCCTCGTCTCCGTTCTAAATGGCTTACCCCTTATTCTTAAACTAGCCCCTGGTTCTGGACTCGGGAACACGTTTCCTGCCTCTAGCGTGTCCAAACCCTTAACAATCTTATATGTCTCAATAAGATTCCCTCTCATCCTTCTAAACTCCAGACTGTACAAGCCCAGCCGCTCCATTCTCTCAGCATATGACAGTCCCGCCATCCTGGGAATTAACCTTGTAAACCTACGCTGCACTCCCTCAATAGCAAGAATGTCCTTCCTCAAATTAGTGGACCAAAACTGCACACAATACTCCAGGTGTGGTCTCACTAGGGCCCTGTACAACTGCAGAAGGACCTCTTTGCTCCTATACTCGACTCCTCTTGTTATAAAGGCCAAAATGCCATTCGCTTTCTTCACTGCCTGCTGTACCTGCATGCTTACTTTCATAGACTGATGAACAAGGACCCCCAGATCCCGTTGTACTTCCCCGTTTCCCAACTTGATGCCATTTAGATAGTAATCTGCCTTCCTCTATTTGATACCAAAGTGGATAACCTCACATTTATCCACATTAAACTTCATCTGCCATGCATCTGCCCACTCCCCCAACCTATCCCAGTCACCCTGCATTCTCATAGCATCGTTTCTGAGTGAGTAGAACAGAAGAAGGGTCTCGACCCAAAATGTCACCCATTCATTCTCTCCAGAGATGCTGGCTGTCCCGCTGAGTTACTCCAGCATTTTGTGTCTATCTTTAGTTTCTGAGTGAAATAGTTTCTCCTTGTTAAGAAGTTAACCCCTGAATTGGGTCATCCAGTTTTCCCTTTCAGATAAATTCCTTTTGTTCCACCCATTCCTGTCTCTATTGTAGATGCACTTTCACTGCTACTTGATGCCATTTAGATAGTAATCTGCCTTCAGTAATGCTACCTCAGCTAATTTATTTCTCTCTTTTTCTAGTTGTTATGACATTTCCCAGACCCGACGAAGCATCCCAGATTGTTTCTCTTTCCACAAATGCAGCTTATCTTGCTGAGTGTTTTCAGCATTTTCTCTTTTTATTGCAGATTTCCAACATCTGCGGTCTTTTGTTCGATTTTCATGAACAATTTATAGTTTAGGGCAAAAGTATAAGGGAAGTTTTGAAAACAGGAAACATTAATGCTCTGAAACTCATTTCCTGTAATAATTGATCGGGGATTATAAAAGGGAAATTCATGAGCATTTGTGGGTGAATTATTTGCAGGCTATTGGCAAAAGAGCTGGGAAATGGGGCAGAACGAATTTCCCTACTGGCATCCAGTGTAAAACAATGGACCGAATTGCCTCCTGCATCATAACAATGCTATAATTGGTATTGGTTCATTTTGTCACGTGTACCAAGATACCATGAAAAGCTTTTGTTAGCGTGCTATCCAATTAAATCAGATCACACTATACAAATATAATCACGCCATACACTAATATAAAGACAAAGTCATCAGAGGGAGTGCAGCGTAGGTTTACAGCATTGTTGCATTATTGTTATAGAGAAAATGTCCAGCATTCACAAGGAAGGTAGGTTGGAAGATAAGCACATCCCGTAATGTATGGGAGGAGCGTTCAGTAGTCTGGTAAAGTGTGGTACCAGTCCTGTGGCTATTTAACATTTCCTAATTATCCCATGTTATATGCTGGTATTTGCTTCTTCCTATACAGTGTATGTGACCAAAACAACAGTATCAGTTATGCACTGCTAAACTAAAACAGATTTAACACGAGTGACAGTTACAAGTGACTTGGATTGTCCATCTTGCCCTGCATAGGATAACATTATGTGCTGCTGATCTAACCAAGAATAACTCTTGCCAATTTGTAGTGGTAGCCATTCCAGGCATAAATCATCGGGGGACTGATACCAAATTTTGCACGCATGCTTTGTGTCTAACTCTTGTGTAGGCTGGGCTGTTTTTACACATGGTCAATGATAAAATCATTTTGACAACTTTCACATCAGTAGTTGCACACCATGTCACAGGGGACTAAAGAGAAATGCTTCTTCAAATCTTCTCTGAAAACATCAGTGCATTCAAATACATGATGACTGCATTTTTTTCTGCATCTAAAGAATGGAGCTTCAAGTAGGTTATTTTAGCAGGCAGAATATAAGCAGTTTTTATGTGGGGGTAAAAAAAAATTTTTTTTTAATTGTTCATTCTTATCTTGGAAAATGGGAGAGGAAAGATTAAATAAAAAATATGTTGCCAAGTAAACTTCAGGAATACAGTCTTTTAGAATATTGACTGCTTTAAACAAACTGACAATTTTTGATTTATTTTTGTTGGCAATCAACATTGCTGAGCAAATTAAAAACCAAATGATAGGGATGAAGGAAAGGTTGAAAGGAAATAGTATTGCAAAATAATACCAAAAGCATAAAATGGACATATATTCCAGAATTATGTGTGGTGAATTGTGCCATAATAGCTTTAACAATGGCTGCTTGTGCAAGAGCTGGTTGACCATTATTCTAAACATCGAGTCAAATAAAGACACAGTTCTAATTGTTCAATGTAAGAACAAACGCAAGAGAAATCAAAGGCAAGAAAAGTAGTTTTGGTCTATCAAGTCTCATTCTTCCCAGTTCTTCTATCCCAGTGTCTTCTCTTTATGGTCTATACTGGAACTAGTAGATTGTAATTCAGTATTCCATTAAGGTGTAAGATATACTTGTTGAAAGTTCAGATAATCAAGCATGCATAGTTTAGTTTAGTGATACAGCGCGGAAACAGGCCCTTCAGCCCACCGAGTGCGCGCCAACCAGTGATCACCCATACCTTAGTTCTAATCCTACACACAAGAGACAATTTACAGAAGCCAATTAATCAACAAACTTGCATGTCTTTGGAATGTGGGAGGAAACCGGAGTACCCAGAAAAAACCCACGCGGTCACAGGAAGAACATTCAAATTCCGTACTTACAACATGAGTAGTCAGAATCGAACCTGGGTCTGGTGCTGTAATGCAGCAGCTGTACTATTGCACCATTGTGCTGCCCAATCTTAGACATGGTGTCATAATTAAAGAATCAACATTTGAATAGGAGGAGGCCATTCAGCTCTATCAAATCCTGTATTTCAGTAACCAATCATAATTTGTTAGATTTGCCTTCAATGTTTAACCTTTACAAAAGTATCAGTCTGCCTTGACATAAACTAGCAAAAGTTGCATGGGAGATTATTTCAGGAGACAAAAGAGTTGAGTAGAGAATGCACGTTGCAATATGATGCACAATGCAATTGGGGGTCAGATGTAAAATGCACAGGTGCTGTGCAGGTATCAAGGGTTCAGAAACAAGAGGCAAAATATTGGGGAGAAGGCACTCTAAGATGTGCTTTCCACAGAGCTCCTTATGAGACAGCAGAACCAGGACCAGGAATGGACACCACATCTAAACATTGTCTTTGACTTATTCAAGCTGGAAACATCAGGCCGCAAATGACATCTTCTCACATCATCTCTCACTAATCCCAGTCATTCATCTCTCCTTAGAATTAGTTTATTTTAGTTTAAATACAGCGTGGAAACATGCCCTTCGGCCCACTGAGTCCGCACCGACCAGCGATCCCCGCACATTAACACTATTACACACACTAGGGACAATTTACAATTATGCCAAGCCAATTAACCTACAAACCTATACGAGTGTGGGAGGAAACTGGAGATGCCGGAGAAAACCCACGCAGGTCATGGGCGAACTCTGTACAGACAAGCACCCGTAGTCAGGATTGAACCTGGGTCTCTGGTGCTGTAAGGCAGCAACTCTACCGTTGTGCCTCTGTGCCGTCACAATTACAATTCCTATCTCTCGCTCCCAATTACAGCCTTCCACCTCCTTTCAATGATGGCCAATATCTCCCTCCTCCATATCACAACCTCCCTCTCCCTCCTCCCTTTCACAACCACTCTCTCAGGCTTCCCAATTACTGCACACACATCAACTGATTGTGGCCTCACTCCATCCTTCCAGTCACAGTTCCCTCATTCCTCTACCTCAGTTTTTCTGACCCTTCTTTCCCTTCACCATAAGCTCTGCTATAACTCTTTACTGCAACATTACAGCGTTCCCATCCACCATTTTCCTTCTCCTCACCCAATTGCAACTCTATCAGCCGTCCTTTTCCCCACCGTATTTATAAATGGTTACTTGTATGCTCTGGTTATTTTCAGCCTTTGCATCATCCCCGTTTCGGCAAATCAGTTTCCATTGTTTAAATGTTAAAGAAAGAACTGCAGATGCTGGAAAATCGAAGGTACACAAAAATGCTGGAGAAACTCAGCGGGTGCAGCAGCATCTATGGAGCGAAGGAAATAGGCAACGTTTCGGGCCGAAACCCTTCTTCAGACTGATAGGGGGCGGGGAGAAGAAAGGAAAAAAGCAGAGGAGGAGCCCGAGGGCTGAGGGATGGGAGGGGACAGCCAGAGGGCTGAGGAAGAGGAGGAGACAGCAATGGCTAGCAAAATTGGGAGAATATGAGGTGCATTTCCTCCAATTTCCGGTGTTACTCGCTCTGGCCATGGAGGAGACCCAGGACAGAGAGGTCGGATACGGAATAGGAGGGGGAGATGAAGTGCTGAGCCACCGGGAGGTCAGGTTGGTTATTGCGGACCGAACGGAGGTGTTCGGCGAAACGATCGCCAAGCCTCCGCTTGGTCTCGCCGATGTAGATCAGCTGACATCTAGAGCAGCGGATGCAATAGATGAGGTTGGAGGAGATGCAGGTGAACCTCTGTTGCACCTGGAACGACTGCTTGGGTCCTTGAATGGAGTCGAGGGGGGAGGTGAAGGGACAAGTGTTGCATCTCTTGCGGTTGCAAGGGAAAGTGCCCGGGGAGGGGGTGGTACGGGAGGGAAGGGAAGAATTGACAAGGGAGACCATAGATGAGGCTCGCACCAGGGTCTCTGCCATACCCGCAACACTGCTCTCTCTCCCCATCCCCCCACTCGCAGCAAGGGCAGAGTCCCCCTAGTCCTCACCTTTCACCCCACCAGCCGTCACATACAACAAGTGATCCTCCGTCAGTTTCGCCACCTCCAACGTGACCCCACCACTCGCCACATCTTCCCATCTCCCCCCATGTCTGCCTTCCGCAAAGACCGCTCCCTCCGTAACTCCCTTGTCAATTCTTCCCCCTCCCCTTGTACCACCCCCTCCCCGGGCTCCTCCTCTGCCTTTTTCCTTTCTTCTCCCCACCCCTTATCAGTTTGAAGAAGGGTTTCGGCCCGAAACGTTGCCTATTTCCTTCGCTCCATAGATGCTGCTGCACCCGCTGAGTTTCTCCAGCATTTTTGTGTACCATTGTTTAAATCTTTTACTTTTTAATGTATTTGAGGGATTTCTTCTCATGGTACCAATATTACATACATTTTTATCGGCAGCCTCAAATGAGTACAAAATAGAGCTTCTGTGGATCTTTTAGTGCTACATATTGAAGGAAAATAGCATAATTGCTTTCTCCAAGAATGTGACATGTTGCGGACGATGCCAATGCAGGAAATAAATAGAAGTATAAACAATAAAATACCTTTCATACTGCATGGTGACATTTTCAGAATGGACATTGTGGTAACATTATTGACTGCATCAAGATGTGGCACATTGCTAAATGGTAGTCATAAATATCATGCAGTTAGCTTACTTGAATCAAATTTCTAGCAGAACTTCCACAGTTATCGTGATGTGAGGAGAGTTGGTAATCGAGGACTGGATACCAACGTTGCTCATAAGAGACTCACAATCTGAGTCAGAAGTTCCAAGTGTACGTTGTTACACATTATTGGACTGAAAACAAGTTAAGGTTTCCATGGGTACATGGGAATATCGTATATAAATGTACTACTATCAGCATCTAGGCCATCATGCCTGTTTGAAGATCACCTACATTTCTGGGCATTTCTCATTGTCACAGCAATCTGTCAGGTTAAACAGAAAAAATATAGCAATTCCCATCATATTCAGATACCAAATTAAATGTAATGTTCTTGGAAATAATACACAGTGCAATTGTTCATATCACAATAAATATTCTGCACTGACAAATAATTAAGTTTATCAAAAATTATACCTTACAGTGAGAGCTTACTTGAAAATAACCTTCTTTTAGAATTTTAACAGCGAATGATATGAATAATATGAATCGTTTACTGCTTGTGAAAATGATGATTGAAACTGTATCTAGACCTCGATGCAGGGTCTTTCTTGTGACAGAATGTGTACATACATTGTATTAGCGCATTATAAAAAAAATTATAACCACATTGATGTAATGCAGCCAATAGCGTCATGTAAACCGTTATATGCGTACCAGCACCTTGTTGTCTACAAAAAAAGCACTGCCCAGATGTATGCAAATATGCAAAGTTAAGGTCATGGTTTAGTTTCCATTCTGTGCTCAATTAGTTGGCCTAGGCCCCAGGCAACTGCAGGAGTCCCACAATTCACTTCAGCCCCTGAACCAAGAATGGGAAGGAAAGTCAGGCCTCTGGCTTATGCTCATTATCAAGTGAACCCCCACCAGAATGTCTGGTGAGGACCGCGTCCGGCTTTGATTGTGATACAACCCGCTGGCGCTCAACAAAAGAGATTTGGAAAGCATTCACGTTGTTGTCTCTTTTGACTAAAGATAAACATTCTGTAATTAAAATGTGTAAACTGACTCATGACATATAATTAGTGCACAATAGATGAAAAACATGCAACGATATGTAAACATTGCTAAAATTCACATTAGGACATCTGTGCCTTCTTTCTGAATGGTGATTTATGCAAAGTAGAAGAAACCCTTATGATATATGTATAAATAATAACACCATATCATGGAGACCAGCTTTAAAATAAACTAAATTTGCTCTGTTGTAGCTATTAATGAGGAGCAAATCTGATAAATTTAAATCTTTGCATTACATAGTACAACCATTATTATTAATTACATAATAAACCCCTCTTCTGACAATTCTTCATTCGTGTTTTCAATCTTTTAGTTTATTTTAAGCCAATATATAAAAAATATACGTAATAGAAATTGCACTTCTTTTATGCCCTTTGAGTTTTAAATTTGAATATATCTATAAAAACAGAGCCAGTTTATTTCTTTGTATTGCTTATGGCAAGACAGCTGTGGGTTTATTTGCTGGCTTCAAGAGCAGAAAAGGTCAATTTCAATCATGTTTGTAATAGCTCATTTTAGACAACTGCGTGCTGCTCTGCTTACAAAACATATTACAGTGAAATATGCAATTACTACAACTCAGTTTTCTGCTGCAGAAACATTGCAGCATTATAGCATTACAAAAATAGAATGACATGCATAATGAAAGATTCCAAGATTCACCCAAGGCATTTATTCTCTTCACCTAAATGTTCTCAGTAGTAGCAGAGTATCCATTAAGAGCTACTATGAATTATGGTAACCTAGCAACAGTAGAGAGCTTGTAGCAGCAGCCAAGAATGAAATGGATGACTGATAAAATGAATTTTCTCTGTGCATTAGGCTGTTGAAACTGTCTTTTCTTGTGGAACATAAAGTGCATTTATTTGTCTCATGCATTTTATATTAGAAAATTATTTGAGTTCCAGGGGCTTGAATCGTTTTGCTACAGGAGATATTTGATTTTAATGTGTTTTACTAAAACGAGTAATAAAAAGGGTTTGCTTGAATGTAATGGAAAAACTGAAAGCACTGAACCATCTTCTGTAGTTTTTTCAGCAAGAAATGAAAACACGAATTATATATTTCAGGTTTCCTGACTATCTGAATGAAAGTATTGAAACAATTCACACATGAACACATTGCTTGCAGGCTGTGATATTTAAATGTTATTCCAAAAAAGAAATTGCTAATACATGTCACAACTGAGAAATTCAACACATTTTTAATTGAGCAATAGCAATGTTTTTGTGGAAAAGAGAGTTTCATTGATTGTTTTTCATGTTGATGCTTAACTAAATGCAATAAATTTAATTTCAGTATTAATAAACCCCAAATTACATTTAATATACGACTTACCAATTAATTATTTGTACAACTTTTTCAATGAACATAATGGAAATTTGTTTTTTTTAATATGTAGGTTTGCTACGGCAAGAGAGTCAATAAACTACTGCATAATTATTATGTTCACGAAGCACAGAAAGCAAGTGTGAAAATTCACCATTTTTTTCAAATTTACAACCTATTGAACACTTGAATTCAAAGAATTTATAATTATTCCCTGAGACTGCGAAGGTTGCACAGTTAAAATAATTAAAATTTTCCATCTAAAGTAGTTATCACATGTAAAAATGTTCATTCACTATTTTTGGAGAATGGAAGTCAGGAACCATGGAATCACACATCTGTGGCCCTCATAAAAAAAACTAGTAGGGGCAGCACAGTGGCGCTGCAACAGAGTTGCTGCCATGCAGTGGCTGAGACCTGGGTTAGATCCTGACTGCAGGTGCTGTCTGTATGGAGTTTGTACGTTCTCCCTGTGACCGCGTGGGTTTTCTTCGGGTGCTCCGGTTTCCTCCCACATTCCAAAGATGTGCAGGTTTAGAAGGTTAATTGGCTTCTGCAAATTGTCCCCAGAGTCTAGGATATAATTAATGTATAGGTGGTCATTGGTCGGCATGGACTCAGTGGGCTGAATGGCCTATTTCCACGCTGCATCTCTAAACTAGTAGTGAATCATATTCCTAGGGACTCCCTCAAATCTGTCTTTTCTTCAATCTAACCATGTTGGGGAAATCAGTGGTTGGGAACAATATCTATATGTTGTGTGATCCTATGATTTCCTCACCCTTGTTGGCCATTGAGGCAAAAGGCCCAAGGGAGAGAGATTTAAAAAGACAATTATTTGTGTATAAAAGGGATGCAAACATTTTTGATCTGCTGATGTTTACATATCAATGATTGTAAATGAGGTCCAGGAGCTTGGAATAGACAGGTTAAGGAAAGATAAGATTTCAAAATGTCTGGGATATGTGCCTATATCCATACATTGTGAATACCAATTAAGATTCTTATGGGTGAGGAATTTGGTAGGAATTTTGTAATATCCATAAATTAATTGTTTGGTATTATTTATTAATCCAACTTGTATTTCCTTTCTTAAAGCTACTATATATTGGTTTTTGTGCAAAAAAAATAATTTTCCAGGCATTTTAATAAAACAAGATAAATAAAGCTGGATTTTTAGGATGAAAAATTCAATTATCTGCAACTTTAATTATGATATATGTCAGTGCCTAAATAACTGAAACATTCATTGGACCTCGTTACATAGTTAAATGCATTGATTAGAATGATGAACAGAAGAATACATCAAGCATTTAAGCTCAACTGGCACTTTGTAGTGATCTTCTAAAAATCATCTTGAGTATCTTTCCCCTCCTTTCTCTTTGCTCCCAATCATTTTTGCCATTAATTTGTTGAGATGCAGCTGAATGGTGTAGGAATATTTGTCCTCTGATTCTGCTACTTCAGACAAATTAGACACTTTTTAAAAATGTATATTTAAAGTTTGTTTTCTGCACATTAATATGCTCCCCTTACACATCCTGATTTACAACTGCAGTTGTGACTAATTCAGCAAATAGAATGGCTTCTGACAACTGAAACTAGTTTGTGCATTACTGATCTGATGAATTTCCACCATTTCTCAACCATTTGTCAGGGATTCACAACAGGTTGTTAAAATAAGTCCAAAAATGTTTTTCTCTCTATAGATGCTGCCTGACTTGTTGAGAAATTCTAACATTCTTTTTGTGTATATTAAAAGTGAAAATAAGTTGTCTTTAATTCACTAATGTTTGAATATACTGTTCTTGTCAAATTTAAGATATATGCAGTATAGTAGTTATGAAAGGTTATATGTTAATGTTATATGATTCTCCACAGAAGACATGCAGGGTTTTTTTCAAGTCACATTTGGTGGAGTAATTAATGTTTGATGTAAATGTATTAGCAAACTAATTTATCACATGCATTCTAATGCTATTACATATCTACTTTAAAATTAAATTAAGCCGACTGTGATCAAGCTTTCTCTTATCTACTTTTTTTTTTTCTCTTTTGTAAATTCTTATTGTAATCAAATATATTCATCGGAAGTAAACCTCATCATTGAAACATTATGGTCAAATTGCAAAAACAATTTAAATCTCACTTACCAATGATTTGCATTAAGGCACATTGAGTGCAAACTAGAATATAAAAGATAATTATCCAACCATTTTGCAGTTTTTGCTTCTTGAAAAAAACATTTAAAATATCACACCAATTGAATAAATCAAAAACAACATAGTATTATAGTTATGTTTAATAAATCACTGCAATAATTCTGTAAACCATATACCAACTTTGTCACATCCATGGTCCCTGCTTAGTGTGTTAATGACGCATAGCCTTGGGATTTTCCCTAACTTAAAAGTATTGCGAATTCAATGGCTAGATTTTCAATTTTTTGGCAGTTATACCAGTTAAGTAACAATTCAGTTCCCGGAGACCGTTAAAAGAAGCTTTATTGTAGCAATGCGTGATTGCCTAGTTTTCTGTCATTATCACTAATTAATTTGTGCTTCAGAAAATCATCCCACAGGAAACCTGCTTGCTACAGCCTTGTTGATTGGCAGATTTTAATATTTGGTAAAAAATAGCATAATGAACTCATTCAGTCCAAAAGAGGAAAATGTTCCTCCCCCAACTTGTTTGAGTGTCCTCATTAAAAATGATGACAAGAGCCTATTAAATGTAAATGTTCAGGTCAATTTCTCCTGTCATTATTCAACATGACAAGTGATTGCTCAGTGAATCAAACTGGACAATACTTTAACATTTTTCTAGAAACTAAATTATTAATATCTGTTTTACTGAATTTTCTTCAGAAATGAGCCAACAATTTTTATCAGGGGCCAATTCTGATCCCAGAAAAATTATAGTATTTTAAACTCAGTAGGCAAAGGACAAATTGCTTTCAGTGTGAATAAATGAATTTGAATTTATGGGTCATGATTTTTATTCATGTTCTAGCCTGTCCCTCTGTGAATATCTTCGCATGGCCATGTGAAATGGTAAATTTTAAGAACATAGTAAGTAAAGTTTAACAACTAAGAAATGGATGAAAAACTGTAATCAACAGAAATATTCAGCAAATTAGGGGTATCGGTGGAGAAATGGCATTAATCTTTCAGTTCAATAGACTTTAAACTGGTAATTGTTCTGAAACATTAACGCTGTTTCATTTCGTACTGATGGTACCTGACCTGCTAAATATTTCCAGCACTTTGGTTTTTTTTTCGGATTTCCAGCATCTGCTTTTCTTTTTACTAAATAATTGGATTTTTTGCTTTGACTTTCCATTCGTAACTTGTCCTGCCCCCTCTTCCTCTCTCCACCAACCACAGTGGAAGTGGTGTGGAAAAGAAAGTAAAATGACAAAGTGGTCCCTCACACCTTTCAGCTTTTACATCCCACTGTTTGACTGACCTCGAGCATGACAAGGCCACTTGTCTCTGGAAAGTTGAGGGCTAAGGTGGCAATGGCATGTCCAGCCATATGATCAGATTGTGCCTTTTTAATGCAGGCCTGATAAAGGGCTGAACAGCTCACTGCCTGCTTCAGCTCCCATAGTATCGATTCCCAGCCAAAGTTTTGCAAGAGGCGGTGCTACATTATTCTTCTGTAAAGTGATGTGCAACATTCTTTGTTAAAGACTCTACAAGTAATAACGGTCATAAGCAACATTTTTGTGTATCCTCTCAATTCGCCATGAAACCTTATAATTTAGTTCCCCCCCCCCCCCCCCCCTCTCTCATGGAACTAGCTTAAATACATTGGCAACAAAATTGGCAGGTTAGACCTTTTTTTGAAGCACTAAATTGGTTCAAACACTGTCCAAAACACATGCACACGTTAATAGCCTGTTGAGCTTGATGTATCTCAGTGTGCAAGACAGTAATGTCCACCAGAAGTATGCAGAGTAGGAGATATAGATGCCAATGAAGTGACAGAGTGGTTCACTGACCTCAATCATGCTTGTGTTATCACTAAAATTGTTCAAGAAATTGCATCCAAGCTCTTGGTGACTGATCATGCGCATTCATACCCACAACTTCCAATACAATGTATATGTGGAGGCCCTCTTGTTAGCTCAGAGGAACAAGTTCATCTCCTTTCCATTTCCTTGACTTGTGCCTCTTCAGTATTATCAGAGAAGCATGGATCCCATCATCTCTTCTTGTCTTGTGTTGTCTCGTTCAACACATTGCTTTCACCAATATACTTATTCCCACTGCTTCTCGAGGCACAATACACTTCATCTTAAAAATGTGCAGATGGCATTTTAGTAGAGTTAGATATTCCCAATATTGTGCCCCTCTACTGATGGAACAGTTAACTTAATTGTCTGCTTAGTTCTGTCTGAATGCTGCAAAAATTGAATGAGCCGGCAACGTGAATTTTGCAAACTGTTTTAGCAGGCTTGATTGGTCCAGCATAATCATACATTGCAGATTTTCCACCCATTTTCCACTAATTTCCAAATTATCCCCAAATATTGATTTTTTGATTATTTTTGTTGGTATTTTCATTAAACATTACTTTTATTCCTGACATCTCCATGTATTCTAAGCAGTTCAATACTTTATAATCTGAAGCCAATGACAGTAGCTTCAGGTCAGAAAAATAATTTGGTACATCGTTTTAATGAGAATGGGAAACGAACATATGACTGCATAGTTTGTATGTAGCGGAAATGATGGACGGCTGTAGAAAATGCACTAAACCAATACACCAAGCAATTCTACTTTTTTTTTCCTTGCAGCACTGTGCAGTTACTTAAAAAGCCACTTACATTTACTGACTGCACTGCTTTCAGTTTACTGGCTTTGTTCCAGGTCCTCTGTGTATGACGTGCTTGCATACAGAAGTAACTGGACATGGACGTTAATATCAAATAGTATGCAACCTACATTTTGTCACCTGCACTAAATGCTACAAGATGCGCATTCAGAGGCAGCTCTTCACATTTAAATAAAGGCTAGATTGACCTGTTCTGTGGTCATGGAATCCAGTTCAAGTATCTTCCTATATATATGTACCTTTTAAAATTACCACTTGTTCCTCCTCAATACAGATGTCATTAAGGGGCCCTACCAGTGGACCCTGACCTGACCATGTCACTGGTTACCTGCAGCTGTTTGTAACCTTTTCTCCTGAAGCCCAGATCCTTGAACTTTTGACCCACCGGCCTACTAATTGAAGCTCGCACTTTCTATTTCCCACCCCATCCTGGGAACTTCAAATCCACACATCGAATCTCACTCATTACCACCACAGCCATTGCCATCATTTTCTACGATCTGCAGTCTCTCAGAATACCTCTCCCAACTCTGCAGAAATAGTTTCCAATAGACTAGCACTGCAGTTAGCTTCACAAGTTCACAAGTTATAGGAGTAGAATTAGGCCATTCATTCGTTAGGCCATAGGTTTCTTCATTGAGTCTACACCGCCATTCAATCATGGCTGATCTCTGCCTCCTAATCCCATGTTCCTGCTTTCTCCCCATAACCCTTGACACCCGTTCTAATCATGAATTTGTCTCGCTCCTCCTTTCAAGATGGCGGATGTGCAGGAGTGGGCGCCGTTTGTATGGCAGCCTGCCTGCAGTCCGTCGTCTAACTCTTTTATTGTTTGAATATTTTTTATTTTTTTATTATTTGGAGTCTATTCTTTCTATGTGGGGGGGGGGACTTTTTTAACCCCAGTCCTACCTGGTCGGAGATGCGGTTTTCCTCCGAATCGCGTCTCCGGTCTCCCCATGCGGCCTTCCATCGGGCTGGAGCGGCGTTTCCTGCCGGGGACCACAGCTTCAGCGGCACAGCGCTGGGACACCAACGGGGAGCGGGCGATGCCTTGTCGGGTCGCCGCTCCGGAGTGCTGTGACCGCCGACTACCAACATCGAGCAGCCGTGGTCTGCGGTCTGCGGTTTGAGGGCATCCCGCCACGGGCGGGCGGCGCTGGATCAAAAACACCGCGGAGTCGAAGCTCCAACCGGCGCGGCCTGAAGTCCGCGGGCGTCGCAGTCTCCGGGGAAGGAGCGGCCGCTCCAGACATTTCCAAGCTGCTGAGGACTTTTCCACCCGATGCGGGTGGGCAAACAACATCGGGCTGCCGTTGCGGCGACTGGCTGCAGTGGCCTCAGACTGGCCCCGACCTCGGGTGGACTAGGAGGAGGAGGAGGACTGGACATTTTAGTGCCTTCCCTCACAGTGGAGAGTGTAGATTCTACTGTGGGGGGATGTTCGTGTTTGTGTAAAAGCTCTTATAGTGTGTTGTCATTTTTTCTATCTCTTTTTATTATTTGTTGGTTAGTAACTGTAAAGCACTTTGGCTTTTGATTTAAATCAACTGGAAAATGTGCTATATAAATAAACTTATTATTATTATTATTATTAAAAGAGTGCCCTTTAATTCTGAAGCTATGGTCTCTGGACTCTCCCACCAGTGGAAACATCCTTTCCACATCCATTCTATCTATGCCTTTCATTATTTTGTAAGTTTCAATGAGGTCCCCCCCTCAACCTTCTAAACTACAGCGAGTAGAGGCCCAGTGCTGTCAAACTACTACAAAATCGTTTGTAGTATTTGAGATGTTAAACTTTTTTTTTAATACAAATGTTGATGGATGCTTGGTAATTCTCAAAAAATATATTTTTAAAGTCTGTGGTAATTAATTTTACAAATATAATTACATATTTATCAATTGCTTAAATGCAAGATGATACAACATTTTTCGATCATTCTTGTGGAATCATTCAGTCATTAATATTAAATAAAAGCCAAGATACTAAAATAGCCTTAATGTATGATTCCTGTGAAATAATTCTAGTTCTCTATCAATCATATAAAGCAACTGTAATAAATGTTAGTGATCACTTATAGGTGGTTTCTTCATCACACCCGGGGGAATGGAAAATATCATCAATTTCTGAAAACTGTGAATGACAAGGGAAATTAGTCTTTTCACAATCACTTTTTACTGAACTCATCATTGTAAAGTTTTTCATTTACAGGCTTCATTCTCAGCCTTCCTTCACTCTCGCATTTCTTAATCTTTTCAGCAACAAAGCAGCAATCTGAATAACTCAAATAACTTTGTATCTGGAAATAATGACCTGAAGTAGAAAAGCTTTATTTATTGCAAGAGAATTACTACCCAGCAGCACATTAGAATATAGTATTGCTTAGCCTTTATCACCATGGTGTAGATAGCCATGAGGCAACTTAAGCTTGTTGTTGCAGTTGACCATTGAGTACATTTCTATACTTATAAAACTCTGATCTTGGATGTGTATTTATTTGTGTGATGTTCATGTGCGTTTCACATCTCCTCGAAAACACTAAGGATGAAATTTTTACATATTCCGATAGAGATTTACGCCGTGATGTCAAAAATCGCCTTACCTGAAAATTTCATGCATTATTTCTCGAGTTATTTATGAAAATGTTCAAAAATTTCAAATAACTTAGAAAATAAATGAGATGGTCTCACTGATGATGTCACAATGGACCTGACTGCCTGCCGCTGTGAGTGACGTCACCCCTGTTCTGTCTTCTTGGCTTCTTAACTTTCACTTCTTTAAATTTGTCACTTAACGTTTTTAAACTGCTGCTCAGGTCGTGCTCCTTGAAGTTCTAGAACATGGCGGACGTTATCGCCGCGCGGGCACAGGGCAGCGCGATGGGAAGGTGGCCGTGGCGGCCATTACTCCTTCTGGGAGAGGCCGTCTATGGAGACCTGCGATTCCTCCGTCGATCGCAGGGACGGGGAATCGTGGCGCCTTTTCCTCGCTGTTGATCCCGATCCCACCTGGCGATCTCTGGCCATCACGGGGAATAACCTCCTCTCCTTCTCCCCACCCGATCGTCTGTTGCGCGGGTGGGTGGGCGGACGTCCCCTCACGGAAGCCACGATCAGCCGGCCCTCCGCTGCTTTTGACCATCCTCAGATCGCTCCCAGCCTCGCTCGGGTCCACGCCAGCCGCAGCCTCGCTTGGGCCCTGCGCCTGGTGGGGAGGCTGTTGCTCTATGACATAGGTAAGTGCTGCCTCTACCCACTCCCCCTCCCTCTCTACCCCCTCCCCGGGGCAGAGAAAGAGAGAGAGGGAGGGGGGGGAGGGGGGGGAAGGGGGGGAGGGAGTGGGGAACTCGCTCGGGTCCACGCCCACCAGCAGCCTCGCTAGGGCCCGGCGCCTGGTGGGAGGCTGCCTCTACCCCCACAAGATTAGATAAAATTATCATTTGAGTTTTGAATATGATTACAACACAAATTATTCTCTGGGATAATGAATTATTTTTTTTTAACTGCCGATGCTGAAAATCAAAAATCAAATGCTTGAAATATTCAGCAGGCCAGGCCGCAAGTGTAGGAAGAGAAACAGAGTTAACATTTCCAGTTGAAGATCTTTCATCTGAGGGACGTCAACCTGAATAATTCTGTTTCTCTTCCCACAGATATGGCCTGACTTCCAAGTATTTCAGGCATTTTTTTTGTTTTTATTGTCTGAGATATATGTACCTACATCCATACATTAGTAAAGCCAACTGTGTTCCAATCCATAATAGTTTTCAACCTTTTGGCGATGTCAAGGTTTGTTGACCTCTAATTTTATTTTTATTTGCAAAGTCACTCATGTTTTATGCTGGGCTACTTTAACTAAAAATTTCATTACATGCTGGTATACGCGACTACAAACTAATCTGAATCTGAGTGCATGTACTATCTAGTACTTAAAATGTAAGTACTTGCCCTGGCAACTATTGGAACTCAGCATTCAGGGAAGTGGAACATAGATACACTTTATATAAATACAAAATAACAATTATTCCACATTATTTCAATTCCAATGTAACTCTGTCCACAGAGACATCTTTAATACAATAACATTCATTTTCACTTCTCACACTCCTGAGCCTGCACTTTATCAACTTAATGCTAATTTATTCAAGAATACAATGAAGTTGACCTCACAAGTGGCTTGCATCTGTTATTGTACAATTCACGTCCTTGTGGAAGCAAAGGGAGTTGTCCAGAAATTCATCCCCAATCAGTGGGACTGAATTCACAACTGTAGTCATCAGTGTGCATTGTACGTTGCCTATTTCTACACCTATTTCCTTGTGTTCTTATGTTCAAAATGTAATGGGGAATACCCACACATGGTGCATTGAGCTCTCTGGCAGGGCTAAACTTAAAAGTAAATCGTTTTTCTGGGAATTTCTGCTTAAGGTCCAAAAGTGAACATTTATTTGCATTATACCTCTTATTAGTGCTTTTTTTGTAGACAAAAGGTGCCGTCACACATTTTGTTCCTTGCTGTTGGTGTGTATGGCAGATCATTGTCCTATATACTACTTAAGCTGTTCAAGGGAAGGACTGACCATCTAATTTAATCAATACATTTTATATTTTAAACTTTCGTAATCTCTTTGTAATATTAAAAATTCCAAATGAAGTTTTTAAAACTTTTTCTGTACTGTCACAAAAAAAACATTGACTCTTATTCACACTTGACTTATTGTTCAAATTCTGATCATTATAAACACATCACTCACTGAAGAAATTTTGTTTTTGAATGATCACAGTTCTTTTTAAACAAATACAAGAGTTCCAAGAATCTTTAAACCACACATGAAGGATTTAAAAAGCTGCAGTATTCAACTGCCTTCTAAGACTTTATCATTATATATCCCAGTGGTTAAGCTGGTTACTTTTTTGTCTCTCGAAAGATGGTAACATTCACTTAATACCATACACTTTTTCAATTTCACAGTTGAATGCTCTCGTGATAAAGATTGAAATTATACAGTGAAAAAAATCAATGCAGTGGTTTCAATGCATTGTTGAGAATTGCAAATTCAAATAGACAATTTCAGCTTTTTGTTCTCATGCTTAAATTGCATAATATAAACAGGAAATTCTTTTTGGATCATTTAAATTCAGATAAGCAGTTAAACTCCTTAAACCACAGTCAATGTTCTAGCAACTGGTTACTCTACATAAGTTGTGCCAGTTAATAAATGCTATACAAGCAAATCAGCCTTAAAAGCTAGGGGGATATTTTAACCGATCCTAACTATGGGTGTTTGGCTATACGGAGATTGTACGTTCTCCCCGTGACCTTTGTGGGTTTTCTCTGAGATCTTCAGTTTCCTCCCACACTTCAAAGATGTACAGGTTTGTAGGTTAATTGGCTTTGTATAAATGTAATGGGCCTGTCCCACTTATGGAATTTTTATGGCGACTGCCGGCGACTGTCATAGTCGTAGCAGGTCGCCGAAAAACTGGCGACTGGACTAATGGGCCTGTCCCCTTAGGCAATTTTTTAGGTGACTGCCGGCGAATACGACAATGGAATTCACCGAAGTCAGCACAGGCGACAACCTACGTCATCTGGCGACAGCCTACGATATCCTAGCGACAACCTACGTTAACCTGGCGACAACCTACGACAGCACCCACGTCAAGCTATGCTCATTGGTGTCAAACCCACGGTCGCCACTGTCACTGAAAAATTTTCAACAGAAAATCCAGCGGCGACCAGAAAGACACTACGACCCTTTGGGCGACTGAGGAGACTACCCACGACCATACAGGCGACAACCTGGCGACCATGTGGCGACAGCCTAGTCGCCTGTAGTCGCCTAAAAAAACGCCTAAGTGGGACAGACCCATAAATTGTCCCTAGTGTGTGTCGGATAGTGTTAATGTGCGGGGATCGCTGGTTGGCGGGAACCTGGTGGGCCGAAGGGTCTGTTTCCACGCTATATCTCTAAACTAAACTAGATTAAAGCAGTAACCTGAAAGCAGAGGTCCAGCAGAAAACATGATGGTTGGAAAATTCTCATGAATTCACTGACAGCCGTGGCATGCATAGGATCTTCAGCATTGTCAAGGCCACCTTAAGTCCAAACAGCCTTCTCTGGAGAATATGGATAGGCAACGTTTTAGGTCAGAACCCTTCTTCAGATTCTGAAAAAAATGCAGTTAAAAAAAAAATCTTTCTCCCACAATTCTGCACCTCAACTCCAACAAACATTCCCAGGAATTTGTTAGAAATAATATTAGTGACATCAATGATGCCCTGCACTTCTGAGAGCCCTACAATGCAACCTCATGCCATTTAGAGTCATGGAGTCATAGAGGGATACAGTGTGGAAACAGGCCCGTCGGCCCAACTTGCCCGCACCGACCAACATGTCCCAGCTACACTAGTCCCACCTGCCTGCGTTTGGTCCATTTCCCTCCAAACTTGTCCTATCCATAACCCGTCTAACTGTTTCTTAAAAGTTGGGATAGTCCCAGTCCTCTGGCAGCTTGTTCCATACACCCACCACCCTTTGTGTCAAAAAGTTACCCCTCAGATTCCTATTAAATCTTTTCCCCTTCACCTTGAACCTATGTTCTCTGGTCCCCAATTCCCCTACTTTGTGCATCTACCTGATCTATGCCTCTCATTATTTTATACACCTCTATAAGATCACCCCTCATCCTCCAAGGAATAGAGACCCAGCCTACGCAGCCTCTACCTATAGCTCTAGTCCTGGCAACATCCTCGTAAATCTTCTCTGAACTCTTTCAAGCTTGACAATATCTTTCCTATAACATGGAGCCCAGACTGAACACAATATTCTAAATGCGGTCTCACAAACGTCTTATACAATTGCAACATGGCCTCCCAACTTCTATACTCTTACTCCTGATACTTATTATTGAATGGCTTGGGGCCCATATCATTGGTGCATTTATAAAAATGTTTGTGAGCAGAGGATGAGCAAAGTTATTCTTCAGGTCAAGAAAGCGAAGCCATTTCCTTAATTGACACCATCTTTAACCCTCTCGGGCCCTACCCCTCACATTTGCTGCACACAACTACCAGGACCAACCCTCATCGCATTTAGTGATTCCATGAGCACCAGCCTCCCTACAACCGAATACTAACTCCTGAAAACATTGACCAGCTTGGGAGATCACTAATTCCTGTGCTTACCAAAACATGATCATATAATTACTGATCTCACATAGAAAACCCCGACAAAGTAACTCTTCTGTGATCGTTACAACTCTGTGATCACAAAGTGCCCAGAATACACACCTCCATCAGTTAATCACTGACCCACTGTACTCTGCCCAGCTCTCCACGATCTCTAGGGCACTGCAACCACATGATTAGCAAATCCAGAAACCAGCTACGTATTAGTAACCATGTTGAAATCAATAACTTCCCAGTACTCACCATTAACCCATCTAATTACCAACAGCCTTGTTATCACCAACCCCTGTGTATTCATCAAGCCCCCAAATCATTAACCCCCATTGTAATGCCCCATGTAATCAACAATCCCTCTGCAAATGCCAATCCCCTCTGTAATCATCAATCCCAACCACCCCCATGCCCCATTACCACCTCCTCCCCCTCACATCACCTTGTAATCACTAATCTCCCTGTAAACTCCCTATACAACCCCCTAATGAGTTATAATGAGAGTGTTATTTGTTGCTGTTTGCTGGAGACAATTACACATGTCAGTAAATATTCAGTGAAGGTATTTGCAAATTTTTGCTTTGGTCACTGCATGATTTTTAGCATGTAAATACAGCTGTAGTCGATAGTTATATTAAACTCCAGCAGTATCTATCAGCAGCTCTGGGGATTACATTCGCCACTGCTGTGTCAGATGGTAACAGCTAGGGGTAAATGGGAAGGCCACAGGGACATCTCACTTCTGTAGCAGAAAGCTGGCACATTTCCAGATCTACTTGCTAACCCCACATAGGCAGCAGCTGGTAAGTAACACTAACAAACAGAGCCTCAGGGCTACCCACATACATTGGTTTCCCTATCCACCAATTGCCGTACAATGTTCAGTCGGAAGGAACAGCTGGCCAGAACAGATACGACAAAATAGTTGTTATTACTTAAAGCCGCCGTGCAAATGTTTTGATATAGATTATGTTGGAATAACAGCAATAAAGATGGGTCTTTCAACTAGTGAAACGTTTTGAATTGAAAGTGGCTATTGGCAGGAATTAGATCTGTGATCAAAGTAATGCTTTACAAAATCTTGCCAGTTAGAACACAATTTCCTGTAATCATTGGATAGCTCCTAACTTTACAGCTCAAGTACTGACAAATGTTTTTTTATTTTTTCAAATTTTAATCTATCTATCTATCTATCTATCTATCTATCTATCTATCTATCTATCTATCTATCTATCTATCCATCTCTAAAACGCTCATCATGACCACTTCCTGACTGCGTTGTAATTAAATTTGCGCAAAAACAATCCCCCATAGCGCTACGATTTTTCGCCACCTTACTCACCATTCTCTGCCCCACTCCCCTCCCCCACAATCCCCCACAATCCCACCTCCACACACCCCCCTCCCCCACAACAGCCCCCTCCCCCACACACCCGCTCCTCCACACCCCCCTCTCACACACCCCCACCCCCTACACCTCACTCCCACGTGGGGGGGGGACCAGGCCACCCATGTGACTGGGAACCAACGGTCTAGTGTATCAATATCTACTATAAAGGCATTACATTGTTGTCATATTTAAATAACACCCCCCCTCCCACCCCCCACACCCCCCTCCCCCACACACCCCATCCCGCTCCCCAACCCCTCACCTACCCCACCCCCTTCCCCCCTCCCCCCCACAACAGCCCCCTCCCCCACACACAACCTCACCCACATCCCCACACCCCCCTCCCACCCCCCCCTCCCCACACACCCCCTCCTCCAAACCCCCCCTCCCCACACACCCTCCCCAGAGTGGTGGAACATTGCTTTGGCGGAACGGGTTGCGTTGGGGGAACAGTGAGTGGTGGAATATTGCATTGGCGAATGGGTTGCGTGTGACTGGGACCCAACGGGTCCCACTTAGTCTAGTGTATCAATATCTGCGATAAGGACATTACATTTTTGTCATATTTAAAGCATGCATTCGCTAATTGCACACAATTAAGTGAAATTTGTAACTTTAAATTGTTTTGGCATTTGCAAAATGTTGCCACAGGTATGAAGAGTTAGTGAAACATCAGCTGCGTGATGTGATATTAAACAATAATTTAAGTCATTCTACTTAAAATTTTGCCAACAAACTTTGGAAGATTAATTTACATAAATTTCACCAGCTGCTGTGATGATTAAAATAGTACATGATTTTTTTTTAGTGATTGCTGTGAAATCCATCTATCCCAGATCTTTGTCAATCATACAGCAATTCAAAGTAAATAAAATAAAACATATATTAACAAATTAACTGGAAAGTGAACTCCATTCAATATACACAGTACATCATTGTTTTGTTTTTTAATTGATTATCACTTTTTGCACTTTGTTTCTGTCTGTATATGCATTTAAAACAAACATTTGGAAAACAATCTTAGAAGAGCTCAATTGGCTATCATCTTGTTGCACAATATTATAGGAACAGTATTAATTAGAGCAATTTGAAGATTTGAATATAGGCATTAATCTAATGAAATACTATTAGAACAAAACATTTCAAGCAACATGCAGCATGCCTTGAGGAGTTCTACCTTCGACACACACATGAAAGAAACAAATAAAACTGCAGATCTTAGAAATCTGAAATAGAATAAAAGCAAAACTGCTCAACAGATTACAACCTCTGTATTCCTTTGTATATGGTGTCCATGGTATCATGAGAAATAGCATTGGACTCAGTCATAGATTATACAGCAAAGAGACAGATCTTCAGCCAACTAAATCACATCAATCATTAAGCACCCATTTATGTTAATCCTACGCTACCAGATTATTCATCCAACACTCCTATAAACTCTCAAAGATTATACCAGTCACCTACACACAAAAGACAATTTATAGTGGACAACAAAACTACGTGGGACCCGTTGGGTCCCTAACACACAGGAGGCTTGGTGCCCCAACGCAATATTCCACCACTCACCCATAGCCCCCAACTGCACAGGCACAGCTCATTTCCCCTCATCCCTAGCACTCTCCTCCCCTCCACTTCACCCTCGCTCTTCTTTCCCCTTTCCTCCTCTCCTCCCCAATCCCTCCCTCACCTCTCTCTCCCTCTCCTTTCCCCTACCCTCAGTCACTCCCTCCCTCCCTCCTAACTCATCGCCCCTCCCTACCCCCCTCCTATCCCTCTATCCCCCACCCCCACTCCTCACCCCTATCCCCCCATTATCCCTCCTCACCTCCCCCACTGCCCTCTTCTCCCTCTATTACCTACTCCCTACCTCCCTCACTCCTCTCCCTCTATTTCCCCTCCTCCCCGACTTTTCCCCCTCTCCCAACCCCCTCCTCTCCCTCAATCCCCCCACTCTCCCTCCTCACCTCCCCAGGATCTCGAGGGTGCCACTCCGTTCCCTCCTTGCAAGCCCAGAGCAGCAGCGCCGTCGCCCTCAGAGCCACGCTCAGCGCCCAGGCTTCGAATCCTCGGCGTGGCCTCTGCCCGCCTCCGGAGCCTGTCGCGTGGGCCCGGAGCAGCAGCAGCAACAGCAGCAGTCGTTGGCCACTCCTCACCTCCCCGTATCCCCCCCACTACCCCTCCTCACAACCCCACTGCCCTCTTCTCCCTCTATTCCCCACTGCATACCTCGCCCACTCCACCCACTCCTCTCCCTCTATCCCCTCTCCTCCCCCACCCTCCCTCCTCAGCTCCCCAGGATCTTGAGGTTGCCGCTCCTCTCCCTTCTTGCATGGCCCGGAGGAGCATCAGCCGTCGGCACCCTTAGAGCCCGCCTCGGATCACCGGCTCGGCCTGGAAGCACCACCAGCTACGGCCGTGCTGGCGTGTGGGTGGGGTGGGGGTGTGGAGAGCTCTGAGAAAAGTCGGGGAAGAGCCATGGGGGAGAGGGGGATTTCACGGGGGAGGGGGTCAGAAGCCAGCGAGGGGGACCAAAAGGGAAGGGGCTGGAGCTGCGGAGCATTGCGATGGCGGTGTGTTTGGGACTCACAACAGGGGCTGGAAGCTCTCCTCTGCCGGGGTCAGACTCTCCGCTTTCCGTTTGGCGACATCTCCCACTCCGCACCGGCCGCTTCCGGTCCCTCCGAAAATTGTGTCCAGTTGGAGACCTCCGCCGCCACCTGCAGCGTCCCTCCTAAACCTCCCTAACTTTTACAATATACTACCGATCGGAACAAAACTTGTTCAACTCGCAGCACAGGAGAGCTATCGCGTACCGTTTTTGCGCTAATAGAAAAACCGCGCAAACCGGAAGAGCACAAGATCAGAGTTTTAGTTATGTATAGATAGATAGATAGATAGAGAGATAGAAAGAGAAATAGATAAATAGATAGATAGATAGATTATTCTGCCAATCTGGACAATGTTGGGATGTGGGAGAAACCAGAACACCCAGAGAAAAGCTATAATCACAGAAATTATATGTAAACTCCACACAGACAGCACCAGAGATCTGAATCAAACATGGACCACTGGAGCTGAAACAGTAACTCTACCGGCTGTTCCATTGTACTACTAGTGGAGCTGTTAGGATTTTTCTACTGCCATAAATTATTGAAAAATGGGATGCTTTGATCTAGAGAATCATTCTCTGCTAACTGCAGTACTTCTGTGCCTGCAGTGCTGCAGGTGCAATGTTCCATTTTTCTATACAATGGATTTTCATCTGCTATTGTGGAGCTAGAGGAGAGACACGCTTAGATATGGACCCTTGGGGTTCACGTTGAAAAGGGGGCTGAGACATTGCAGGAGTGCGGGAGTTTCAGGTAAGGGTTTTCAGAACCCCAAAGGTTCAGTGGAACCATGGGAGTGTACTGGTGTTATGATTCATTATTGTTCGGAGGAGGGATATCTGCAGAGCGATTGAAGCAGGGTATTGATAACACAAAAAGAGATTTGATAGGTACAAGGAGAAAGCTGAAACTGTAAGATGGAATACAGACATCAGGGAGTTAATGTTCCCCAACTTACGCAATAGGCAACTTATGTAAACTCGGACTTACGTAAACAATTCTGGACTCAGTCCCAAGTGCAATGAAGGTAGTTTGTAATTTTAAGTTTACATTGGAAACTAGCTGGCAATCGCAGCAGTGCTTACCCAGAAGGCCACGCACCGCCAAAAGTGCCCCAACGGCAAGATGGAACTCTTGCCGGCAATGGCGGCAGTACTTACCCAGAAGGCCACACTCTGCAGAAAGTGCCCCGTAAGTAGCCAGACGCCGCTGGGACAATTAGTACTCTGAATTATTTTGGGATGGGGATAGTCTTCTTCTTCTTGAGTATGGCGTGCACAGCCTAAAGTTGCAGGACAACTTGTTCTATTTGATTGTGCACACCAGGTTGATTGCATTCGTGGAAACAGGGCGGACCACATGAAGGTTGCAATCTCCCACCCCGATGGGGATGGTGATTCCAACTTACACAAAATCTGACTTATCTGATCTGAAACTGTCTACTTGGTGAATCTGATTAGGTATGTTGTGAAGTGCCTGTATTCCTTTCAGTTTTAGGCTTCAAACTCTATGAGGTAAACCAGGCTCTATTTAATGAAATCTACATCAGGCCTCACACATACTTGTCAATATCTACATGAAGGGTCTGTGCCATTTCAATTTTTTTTAATGCATGCATTAACATTTTATTTAAGTGAGTGACATCCAAATGTGTGTTGAATGTTTTTGGATGCCACAGTAGCCGTATCTTGAAAAGATCTGCTGAGCTTCAAAGAAATGTTCTGCGGGTGTCTGTTAATTGTTTTTGAATTAATTAGTTTATGTACCCTTGTAGTAATGTAGTAATTTTATATCAGTGAATCACCCTGCTCCTTTTCCCTGCAATCAACATTGACAGTGAACATGGACAGTGAGAATGAGGAAAATTAGACCTTTAAAACAAAAATAATGTGATATATTGAAGGCAGCTATATCCACTAGCAAATACACTTATTCTCAAAGGGATGTTTTAAATATAGCTCTTCGCTGTTTTATAACTAAACCTCAAACAAAAAGCTACAACCGGATACAATTAATCCTCAAAATAGACTTTATATTTTTGTTGTAGAGTCTGTGTCAAGGTCAGTACATGAATAACATTGGTCTTATCATCTAGTGCAATTACATTTGAAACTATACTTAAAATTCAGTGGCTTCACATAAAACATCAATATTGTACATCTCTCTGTAAAGGTTATTATCTAATAAGGTTTTAAATTAATGGAAATCTTAAAGCACTGTTTGAAACAATTTAAGTTTAGGATGCCATTTCTATGACAATGATTAAGTATGAATAAAGTCACTTTTCACTGATCCACTATTGTGGTGACATTAAGGTTAAATGGCACAAGTGTATAAATAAACCACTTTGCACAGAACAAAACTTTAGCATTCAAGTCTGTTATTAACTTTAGTCAAGATCTTTTATGTCTACTTTATAGATGAAGCTTATATGTTAATAGTAAAATGGCAATGTTTATAAAAAGTTGAATAGCACCTTGAAACTATCTACTTGATGAACGCTTTTAAACTTAAATGATATACATGCTATTATGACCTTGAATAAGCAGTGGATAATCATAAACTAGTATTTTTGTTGGTGTTTTTTACTCAATTAATAAATTGGATCATAAATCCAATTTGGATTCTTTTACAAGGTAGTGATGATTAAAATATAGCCACATATCTGTCTCCTTCAAGATCCTCCTTCATGTCTACAAAGCCCTCAATGGGCTTGCCCCACCTACATTAAAAGTCTGCTCACCCACCACTCCACCTCCAGGTCCCTCAGATAGGCCGACTTGGGGTTGCTGAATATCCCGCGGTCTAGGCATAAGCTCAGGGGCGACCGCGCCTTTGCGGTTGCAGCTCCTAGACTGTGGAACAGCATCCCTCTTCCCATCAGAACTGCCCCCTCAATCGACTCCTTTAAGTCGAGACTAAAAACCCATTTGTACTCCCAAGCCTTTCTTGACGTCCTCTGAGCGAGGGCTATATGTATGTCGTTTGTTTGTTGTACTATTCATACAAATGTAAAGCACTTTGGCCAACGAGAATTGTTTTTTAAATGTGCTATATAAATAAATGTGATTTGACTTGACTTGACTTGACTTGACTAAACTTGATACAAGTACACCAAGCTAGAAACTCTATGGACAGGGATTAGAGATGGTTCTAGGTATTTACCCAGGGAAAATTTGCCAGATTTGTACAAGGTTGTGTTATGTCATGTTATGTGACCAACCACCATGATAAATAGGATAAATTCAGAACAGTTGAAGCAATTCAAAACTGGACATCCAAGAGTGATTGGGGGCTACCAGCAGCAGCAGCAGCAGCAGAAATGCATTTCACCACAAAATAGAATGTTTATCAAAAAGGATGATTTGCCTTAAGTCAAAAGGGATATGCCATGAACAGCAAAAGATGAGGTGGCAACTTTATGATGCTCAGCTCTGGATTACGTGCTTGCTAAACAGTGAAGGCACTCTGCCATAGAGAGCGTGAAACAATCCATAACCAATAGATTAGATCGGAGCTCTGCACTTCAGCTTCATCTTGTCATGAATTATAGTGTACCAACAGGGAAGCCAGTCTTCATTAATTAACTCAATCATCTGAAAACGTCATGTACAGCTTAGACTCTTGGCAGCAACAGCATCCCAGCTGTGGCGCTGAAGGATTGATCTCTGAAATTAACTGTGCTTGAAGTTATTCTGTTTTGGTACACTGTTACACTACCATTTACCTAACATGTCCACATACTGCCCAAAAAACTAGGACAGATCCAATCCAAGGCTCCAACTTAACTTTTATTTAGGGCGACATGGTGGCACAGAGGTAGAGTTGCTGTCTTACAGTGCCAGAGACTCAGGTTCAATCCTGACTATGGGTGCTATCAGTACAGAATTTGTATGTTCTCCCTGTGACCACGTAGGGTTTCTCCGGGTGCTCCAGTTTACTCCTACACTCCAAAGACGTAGAGGTTTGTAGGTTTATTGGCTTTGGCAAATAGTAAAATTGTCCCTCATGTGTAGGATTGTGTTAGTGTATGGGGTGCAGGCTCGAAGGGCTGAATGGCCTACTCCTGCACCTATTTTCTATGTTTCTATGATCGCTGGTCAGCCAAAGGGCTGTATCTCTAAAATAAAGTAAAGTAAACCACTTATTCTTAAGTTGTCAACTTAACAAGTGGGTAAATATTATTACTGGTCAGTTTGTGCTTTGTGAGAAACACCTGGCTCCAGACCGCATTAAAATTTTGCTTAAAGCTTGAATAAAGGAACTGAGTTCCACAGGTGACTAGACATTGTCTTTCCATGACATCAAATGTTTGATTTAATGAGACACCGAGAAATCCTTCTAAAACGGAATAAAAAATCTACACTGTTGCCATTGGTTCAGAACTAAAGAAGGTGATTGTGCTGATTGGAGACCAGCAGCCTCAGCCCCAGAACACCTACTGAAGTTCCTCAGAGCAGTGACCTCAGCCCACCATCTTTTTCAGCTGACCTTTCCTCCAACATAAGGTCAGAAATAAGGATGTTAGATGGTGAATGCAAACTGTTTTATTCCACTCAGCACTCCTCAGGCAATGAACCAGTCCATGCCAGCATACAACAAGTTATTTCAACTACAGCATATAGAAGAAATTCATTCTAACCTGACTGATAAGTTGTAGATCATTCATCCTTTGCTGCTTAAGTTCAATAAAAAGTGACAATGTATGTGAGTTTTCTCTATCGAGTCCAATCATACAACTGAGGGTTTTAAATAGGGATGGTAATTTGTGAGAATTATTGGGGATGAAATGACTTGATTTTTTTTTATGGTAACTTGCAAGTCTCCAAGTCTGAAACCAGTATTATTCACAATGACCATTCTAACCTCGATCCTAATGCTATTTCAGATCCCCACTACCAAGCTAAACTTAAGGCTGATGAAACATAAGCCACTCCTGCTCTATTCAACTTTGTTGGGTACACAACTGCTTAACCGTTGCTTATTAAAGCCACCATTAGGGAATGCCTGCTGAAGATTTAAAAAAAAAATTATTAGAATGAGGAGGTGTGCTCCACTTCTTTGTGGCTTAATAGAAATACATCAAAGCTGCCTTGTTCAAGTTGCCATCCCACAAAAAGCCTTAGTTTGATCAATTTTGTAAACCCCGTGATCGTGATACATGGCAATGAACAATTCCTATACACTGTTCATCCATTTTTGCTAGTTTTGTACACAACATGTATGCATTTTTTTTTCACATTTTGGAGTAAATGTCAGTGAATTGATGTACTGGAACAGCTTGACTTTAGAAGCTTGTTTTCGGTTGATGATTTTACCAGTGATTTCCCAAAATAATTTTATTTATTTTCCTTTGTGCAGAATTTTGTGTTTATGCTCAGGGTCTACTGATCTAATTTATATCAATGTGTGAGAGGGATTATCCTAAAGCCCAGCAATCCTACATTTCTATCTCCCCTAAAAAGGTTCAAAAAGTGAAATTAAACAAGCATTTGATTATCCGTCCTAACTACTACTTTATGGCTGACCATTGAACCTGAGTGAAACACTTGAGATTTACATTTGTTTAGTAGATGCCTGTCGACGTAGTGAGGATTGAGGAAGGTTGATCCCAGCATCTTAATTAACCTCTCACATGGAAGTATATATCTGTACTTGTTTAATGCCTTTCTTTTATCTTGGTATTCATTTTGAAAGCACCTATCTTAATTTGAAATTTGCCTTGAGGCAGAAGTTGCATAAATGTTCCTTAATTTGTCATTGCAATTGACCTAGTCATAGTCCAACTGTATAATATCAAGCCCCGGCTTGTCAGTGGAGACATTAAAGAACTGAAGGTGTGAACTAGAAATTCTTCTCTATCAGTTTTCTTTACATTATTTACATAACATATAAATACATTGTGAGGTTATTTCTAGGCCTCTGATAATCAGCTCAAGTTCCAAAGCCCAACAGCATGATTATGTCACTAAGGGTATGTCTCATAAAAGTAAAATAGTTGGGATATTTATCAGCCACTCGGTGGGAGAAGATATCTATGGTTTGATTTACAACAGATATCTACAAGATTAATGACCATATTTTTCATTTTAAGAGAAGAATACTGACCATTCAAAATTTTTTAACCATTGTTGCTTCATAGCAATGTACTTTGGTATCCATATTGAATGATCTCACTAGCACATGTTAGCAAGTATCAGCATGATCACTAGATAGCTCCCTCCACCTCTCTCCCCCTCCCCTCCTGAAATGTATTTATCAAGGTCAGTTGCAGCTTGTTCAGAAAGAAGGGTCTTGACCCGAAATGTCACCCATTCCTTCTATCCAGTGATGTTGCCTGTCCCACTGAGTTACTCCAGCATTTTGTGTCTATCCTCAGCACTGCATCGTATCCATTTGTTATTTGAGCCGTAGGTTTGTGGGCCAGTACCAATTGAAGCCAACCACCCTTTTACACAGCACTAAATAACTTTAGCTACTGAACACCCCTTTAAAAGCATTAAATTTTATGATATGAGACTGAGATTTGAGCTTGACGACATGTGATTTGGATTAACTATCATGGTTACACATAGTGTTGGCTTGTAGTCATTATTAAGCCCAACAGCATTAGTATGTATCAATGATAAGATCATTGCTGAAATAGCTTTCATATGACCTCTAAGTTATTTTACCTGATTCAATTTGGATGACTGGAATTTTAATAGAGCTACAGTATGTGCAGTTAGATTTTAACAATACATTAAGTTTGTCACAATAAATATAAGAATATTCTACTTCATACATATGACCCACTTAGACACCTTGGTTTCTGAAATGTTTATACATGTGAAATGAAAATAAACAGTATTTCACAAAAACATTTTTTAAATACATGAACAAAATTAGCTATGGTTATCTCACTGGATCTAGCAAACAAAAGACGACAACACAAAAAGTCTCAGTTTTTCTATTATAAGCGCTGGCATTTTAAATATATGTACTGGAAAATATCACCTCAGGCAATAAGCTGTAGTGTTTTAAGATTGTATGTGAAATGGCTCTTTGTTTAAAGTATTGTACAATTTGCAGAAAAGTTGTATATCATTTAGAATTAAAATGCAATTCCCCAAAGTAAACCACTAATACTTCCTTTGATAGCAAACAGTTGCTGTGCTAGTTTATTTTCAATGTATGATTTTATATTAATTTTTAATAAACTGCATTCTAGTAATTTATGTGGGATACATGGCAGTAAAACAAGCAACATTGATTTAATTGTAACCAAAGCCATCCATCTCAGTATTCAAAATGTGTGTTTTTTCTTCAGTGCCATTTATTTATTATTTCCCCACCATCGTTATTTTCTTTTCCAGATGCATGATCTGGGAAACACAGAAACTACTCATTACAGTGCTCACCCACAGATGTCAATTATGAGATCTGCTATCCGATCTGCAGACATCAGGCACCCAGGAATATTGCATCGTGGTCAGCTGACCACTATAAACCAGTCACAACTCAGTGCACAACTTGGTCTTAATATGGGAGGAAATGCTATCCAACACAGCTCACCATCCCCACCAGGAAGCAAGTCCGCTACTCCATCACCATCCAGCTCAGTTCATGAAGATGAAACCGATGAAACATCCAAGGTGTGTAAAGCTCTGTTAAGTAAAGCTTCCAAAACACTGAGTTGGATGAGTTACTGAGCTAGACTGTATTTGGAAACTGAACTGCCATCTGATGAGAACTGCCATCCGCCCAAAATCCATCCATAATTTGTAAAACCATCTACACATAATTAAGCTCTCTCAAGTTTCATTCCAATCCAGTTAAATTATGTCATTGCCATTCACTGTTTAAACACACTCTAAAATCAGAAAAAAATGGACAATCGCTTCTCCCCAGATTAATATATATTTTTGTAAACAATTAAATTATGAGGAACTGCTGGAAGTAAAATACCTTTAAGAAAACATATGACCACAGTATTGAAAATAAAAATGTCATTGTTAGCTACTGTTCATAAAATTAATATAAAATAAAATGTATTCCATACTTTGTAATCACATGCGTGTGGTAATGATAACACTGATGTTGAATTATCTTTAATTATTTTTTTACATTTTTTCAACATTAGTAGGCTTTCATGAAAAAAAATGCCTTTTGTTAAATCAGTGAAATGCGAAGAAGAGAGCTATTGTTTTATAGATTCATGTAACATTTAATTTCCTGCACACTAAAGTCGTATGGGAAATTGAAAACCACAGAAGTGAGTGACATGGAAAAAAGCATTAATTTCCAAAAATGGACCATCGTCCAAAGAAATAATCAGTGAAAATAATTCCTGAAAGCTATTTGAAAGTTAAACCTTGATGACATTAAGTTTATATTTAATAAGCTAAAATAGTCTGGGGAATCCTGGATTTGATTTTAAGATTTACCATCCATCGAGCAATGTCATAAAATTAACATGAGAGGTAAAGTAGGCCATTTTTACTGCCATCAAATGAGAAAACCAATGTAATTATGCTAAGCAATGACCGAATCAAACCAATCTACTCAAATTTAAGGACATTTTCCATCTGTGTGAAAAAACAAGGCATTCATGGACTTAGCAACAGGCAGAAACACTCTAAAGACCAAGAAATCCTATATAGTACCTGTTCGTTCATTCCTTATACAAGATACTTATTTTTGACGACTGTTTGGATGGCTCAGTGATTCATTCTGATGATGGAAAGAGAATTGTTGAGGATTTTTTTTCCAGTTTCCCACTTTAACTCTGATGAGAAATTTATAGAGAAATGATCTGAACAGCTGAAAGGTGCCGCTCTTTTATTGAACTTTTGTTGGTTCTCTTCTTTAACTTTCGTGGAGGACTCGCAGAATCCCTCCAGAATTTCAGGGTCAGGAAAAACACTTGCTCTTAACAATTGCAATCGTCAAGGTACTGGTTTTGGAAATGGAATATTTCTCGTTTTGAACGTCCATTTAAAATTTTCGTTTCAACTGGGGTGCGAAATTGGCAAAATCAAATTAACCTATATTGGGACAGAAATAAAATTGGGACACAACACCCAGAAAATAAAAAAATGTCTGTTTTATGTTCTCATCGAAATCCATGCATGCTTTTGTTTTGCACTACTAACCTACATGTATTTCAACCCAGTTCCACATCATGCTACTTTACCCAACTCTCCAGTTATGACTTGTGTACCACATTTGTAACTATATGAACTGTGATATCTAACCAAGTATTAAATACATTCCCTATACATGTACCTGTTCAAATGCCTTTTACACGTTGTAATTGTACCCATCTCTACCACTTGCACTGGCAGCTCGATCTATATACTTACCAACTTGTGCGTGGAAAAGGTGCCTCTCAGGTCCCCTTTGAATCTTTCCTCTCCCACCATAAAACTATGCTTTCTAGTTTTAGACTCCAACTCTGGGGAAAAATGGTGAATATCTATCTTATCCATGCTCCTCATGATTTTATACCCTTCGCCCTCCTTCACTCTCGGGAATACAATCAAGGCCTATTCAGTCTCTGCTTATAACTCAAGTTTAGCATAACATGTTCATACATTGACTATGTCAACTGTAGGATGGCAGATTTGCTCAATTAACTAAATTACTACAGTGCAACACAGATATTACTAAATTGGCGAGATATAAAAAAATAGCTGAGATTTCTAATTCCAACAACTGAGTAAAGTAGCATGTATGTCAACATCTGGTAAAGACTATGTAATTTGTGAAATTCCTCATGGAATAACATTACTTGTGTTCTGGCCCTCATTGTGAAGAATGGGATGTGAATTGTGGCTCTCTGGTCAAGGTTCCAAAGTTGTACAATATTCAACTCAGATTCAAAGTGAGTGAATTTCTTTATAGTTTCTCTCCATCTGCAACTTCACTGTTACATGCTTAGACAGGTTTTCTGTAGAACATCACACAATTTTATTGCAACAGACCCTGAAAATATGTGAAGATTTTCATTCCCAGTGTTGACTCAGTGACAGGAGTAGTATAACAATACAATGAAGCAATATATTTTGTACCTCCTTGCATAGTTTCACAGACTGAAATGTATTCTTACTGTCTGTACAATGGGGTGGCTCTTAAAATTGGTGGATTTTATATTTAACTAGACCAAGGGGGACTCGTTGAGTCCCATCCCCTCAATGCGCGGTTGCGGGGGGGGGGGGGGGAAGCCTTTGGCATCACACACACATTAACCACCCCCACACACACACGCACTAACCACCCCCCCCCCCACACACACTAACCACCCCCTTGATATTATATTAATATTATTCATTCGCTCCTTTTACCCCATCCCTGCCCTATCCACTCACGCATCGCTCCCAACTCGCAGGCGTGGCTAGAGAGGGAGAGAGGGCAGGGCCAGAGCAGGGGCAGAGGGAGGGCAGGGGCAGTCAGAGAGAGGGCAGGGGCAGGGGAAGAGAGAGGGCAGGGGCAGGGGCAGAGAGAGGGCAGGGGCAGGGGCAGAGAGAGGGCAGGGGCAGGGGCAGAGAGAGGGCAGGGGCAGGGGCAAAGAGGGCAAGAGCAGGGCAGAGGGAGGGCAGGGGCAGAGGGAGAGCAGGGGCAGAGGGAGGACAAGGGCAGAGGGAGCGGGGGCAGAGAGGGAGCAGGAGGGGGCAGAGAGGGAGGGGAGGGCGGCAGAGAGGGAGTTAGAGGGGGGGGGGTAGAGTTTGAGGGGTGGGGCGGGCGCGGCGTCACAGGGGAGGGCTGGTTCCCGAACACAATACTCTCTCACTCCAGCTCCAACTCCGAGCTCCAGCTCCAGCTCCAGCTCTGGGCTCCAGCTCTGGTCTCCAGCTGCAGCTCCAGCTCCGGGCTCCAGCTCCAGCTCCGGGCACCAGCTCCAGCTCTGGGCTCCAGCTCCAGATCCGGGCTCCAGCTCCATCTCCAGCTCCGGGCTACAGCTGCAGCCTCCAGGCGCCAGAGCAAGGCCAGGGGGAGAGAGTCTTCAACTATGATCTTTGGTCTTCAGTCCACAGCCCGACTTCTTCGTACTTTGTGCGTCTCTTTTAAATAACGGGGGGAGGAGGGAGAGGTAGGGGGCTGGGCTGCGGGCGGCCCCAGGCTGGACTGCGGGCGGGGAGGACGGCTGGCCGAGCGGTGCCGACTACGAGTGGGCGGGGCGGCGACCAAAGGACTGCGAATCAGGGGGGGGGGGGTTGACGTAACTCGCAGCGCATGGAATACAGTGTGCAGCAGGCCGCTCGGAACAGACCCATTGTGACGTCATCAGCTCGTTTACTTTCAGAGTTATTTCAAATTTGTGAACATTTTCATAAATAACTCGAGAAATAAAGCATGAATTTTTCAGCTAAGACGATTTTGGACTCCATGGGATAAAACTCTACAGGAATATGTAAAAATGTTACCGTTAGAGCGTCATTTTTTTGAGTAGATGTGATTATACACACACACAGACACACACACACACCCACACACATCCAAGATCAGAGTTTTATAATTATAGAGATATTTGTTTACCAAATCTTTTCAATTTTTTTTTGACAATCCTGCAAAATCTAAAGAAATCCTTCAATACATGTTTGATTAACACTAGACTAAGTGGAACCCGTTGGGTCCCAGTCACATGGGAGGCCTGGTCCCTCAACGCAACCCATTCCACAACGTAATATTCCACCACTCACCCGTTCCCCCAATGCAATATTCCACCACTCACCCATAGCCCCTAACTGCGCAGGCGCGGCTCATTTCCCCTCATCCCCAAGCACTCCCTCCCCCTCCTCTTCATGTGTGGGAGGGTAGGAGGGGAGAGGGGGAGGGAAGTGGGGTTGAAGAGGTGTGTGTGGATGGGGAGGTGTAGGAGGGGAGGAGAGTGTGGTGTGGGGGGAGGGGGGTGTGTGGTGGGGGGGAGGTGTGTATGTGGGCGTGAGGGGGAGGAGGGATGTGGGAGGGTGGACGGGGGGTGTGGGGGAGGGTGTGTGGGAGGGGGTGTGTGTGTGGGAGTGGAGTGTGTGTGGGGGGTGTGTGTGGGCAGGGGGTTGTCGGGGGAGAGGGATATGCGGGCGGGGTGTTGTGGGGACATGGGGGTTGTGGGGATGGGGGGGAGTTGTTGGGGCCAGGGGGCGGGTTGTGTGGGCGGGGGAGTTGTGTGAGCGGGGGGGTTGTGGGGGCGGGGGGGTTGTGTGGGCGGGGGGGGTTGTGTGGGCGGGAGGGGTTTGTAGGGGGTTGTGGGGTGGGGGCGGTTGTGGAGGTGTGTGGGCGGGGATGTGTGGCCGGACGGGGGGAGGTGGGAGTGAGCTCGGAGAAAAGACGAGGGAAGAGCCATGGGGGAGAGGGGGCATCATGGGGAGGGGGGAGGAGTCAGCGAGGGGGACCAGAGGGGTAGTGTTTTTGCGCAAATAGAAAGACCGTATTTGCGCAAATAGAAAGACGCCAAACCGGAAGAAAGCCAGATCAGTTATGTATAGATTTTCCAATAGTTTAGAAGAATGAGGACGGACCTCATTGAAACGTACAGAATAATGAAAGGCTTGGATAGAGTGGATGTGGAGAGGATGTTTCCACTAGTGGGAGAGTCGAGGACCAGAGGTCATAGCCTCAGAATTAAAGGTTCTTTTAGGAAGGAGCTAAGGAGGAATTTCTTTAGTCAGAGGGTAGTGAATCTGTGGAATTATTTGCCACAGGAGGCCATGGAGGCCATCAGTGGATATATTTAAGGCAGAGGTAGATAGATTCTAGAGTAGTACAGGTGCCAGAGGTTATTGGGAGAAGGCAGGAGAATGGGGTTAGGAGGGTGAGATAGATCAGCCATGATTGAATGGCAGAGTAGACGATGGGCCATATGGCCTAATTATACTCCTATCACATGATATGAATATTATGAAACAGGAGAGACATCTTACTTCCTTACATTATTTTTGTTTTAGTAGCTGATATATGTCCATGAAGAACGCTACTGTGTTTATGTGATACAACAGTGTGGATTTCACACTAAAACAGAAAATACTGGCAACAGGCAGCAGATCTGGCAGCATGTGTGGATAAAGAAAAACAGTCGATAGTTCAGTCAAATACTCACCATCTGTAGATTAGTGTCACTCATACTGTGGCTCTGCCCACAGGCTTATTAGAGAGCTCTCTCTCTGGCAGACTAGTAGTATGCATGTAGAGAAACATAGAAACATAGAAAATAGGTGCAGGAGTAGGCCATTCGGCCCTTCGAGCCTGCACCGCCATTCAATATGATCATGGCTGATCATCCAACTCAGTATCCTGTACCTGCCTTCTCTCCATACCCCCTGATCCCTTTAGCCACAAGGGCCACATCTAACTCCCTCTTAAATATAGCCAATGAACTGGCCTCAACTACCTTCTGTGGCAGAGAGTTCCAGAGATTCACCACTCTCTGTGTGAAAAATGTTTTTCTCATCTCGGTCCAAAAGGATTTCCCCTTTATCCTTAAACTGTGACCCTTTGTCCTGGACTTCCCCAACATCGGGAACAATCTTCCTGCATCTACCCCTTAAGTATTTTGTAAGTTTCTATAAGATCCCCCCTCAATCTTCTATATTCTAGCGAGTACAAGCCGAGTCTATCCAGTCTTTCTTCATATGAAAGTCCTGACATCCCAGGAATCAGTCTGGTGAACCTTCTCTGTACTCCCTCTATTGCAAGAATGTCTTTCCTCCGATTTGGAGACCAAAATTGTACGCAATACTCCAGGTGTGGTCTCACCAAGACCCCGTACAACTGCAGTAGAACCTCCCTGCTCCTATACTCAAATCCTTTTGCTATGAATGCTAACATACCATTCGCTTTCTTCACTGCCTGCTGCACCTGCATGCCTACTTTCAATGACTGGTATACCATGACACCCAGGTCTCGTTGCATCTCCCCTTTTCCTAATCGGCCACCATTCAGATAATAGTCTACTTTCCTGTTTTTGCCACCAAAGTGGATAACCTCACATTTATCCACACATTATACTGCATCTGCCGTGCATTTGCCCACTCACTGAGCCTATCCAAGTCACCTTGCAGCCTCCTAGCATCCTCCTCACAGCTAACACTGCCCCCCAGCTTTGTGTCATCCGCAAACTTGGAGATGTTGCATTCAATTCCCTTGTCCAAATCATTAATATATATTGTAAATAGCTGGGGTCCCAGCACTGAGCCTTGCGGTACCCCACTGCCTGCCATTCTGAAAAGGACCCGTTTACTCCTACTCTTTGCTTCCTGTTTGCCAGCCAGTTCTCTATCCACATCAATACTGAACCCCCAATACCGTGTGCTTTAAGCTAGTATACTAATCTCTTATGTGGGACCTTGTCAAAAGCCTTCTGAAAGTCCAGATATAACTGGTTCTCCCTTATCCACTCTACTAGTTACATCCTCGAAAAATTCTATAAGATTCGTCAGACATGATTTACCTTTCGTAAATCCATGCTGACTTTGTCCAATGATTTCACCATTTTCCAAATGTGCTGCTATCCCATCTTTAATAACTGACTCTAGCAGTTTCCCCACTACCGATGTTAGACTAACTGGTCTGTAATTCCCCGTTTTCCCTCTCCCTCCCTTGTTAAAAAGTGGGGTTACATTAGCTACCCTCCAATCCTCAGGAACTACTCCAGAATCTAAGGAGTTATGAAAAATTATCACAAATGCATCCACTATTTCTGGGGCTACTTCCTTAAGTACTCTGGGATGCAGCCTATCTGGCCCTGGGGATTTATCGGCCTTTAATCCATTCAATTTACCTAACACCACTTCCCGGCTAACCTGGATTTCACTCAGTTCCTCCATCTTATTTGACCCCTGGTCCCCTGCTATTTCCGGCAGATTATTCATGTCTTCCTTAGTGAAGACAGAACCAAAGTAGTTATTCAATTGTTCTGCCATGTCCTTGTTCCCCATGATCAATTCACCTGTTTCTGACTGCAAGGGACCTACATTTGTTTTAACTAATCTCTTTCTCTTCACATATCTATAAAAACATTTGCAGTCAGTTTTTATGTTCCCTGCCAGTTTTCTTTCATAATCTATTTTCCCTTTCCTAATTAAGCCCTTTGTCCTCCTCTGCTGGACTCTGAATTTCTCCCAGTCCTCTGGTAGGCTGCTTTATCTGGCTAATTTGTATGCTTCATCTTTTGTTTTGATACTATCCCTGATTTCCCTTGTTATCCATGGATGCACTACCTTCCCTGATTTATTCTTTTGCTAAACTGGGATGAACAATTGTTGTAGTTCATCCATGCAGTCTTTAAATGCCTTCCACACTAACGTCAACCCTTTAAGAATCAATTGCCAGTCAATCTTGGCCAATTCACGTCTCATACCCTCAAAGTTACCTTTCTTTAAGTTCAGAACCCATGTTTCTGAATTAACAATGTCACTCTCCATCCTAATGAAGAACTCAACCATATTATGGTCACTCTTGCCCAAGGGGCCACGCACAACAAGACTGCTAACTAACCCTTCCTCATGACTCAATACCCAGTCTAGAATAGCCTGCTCTCTCGTTGGTTCCTCTACATGTTGGTTTAGAAAACAATCCCGCATACATTCCAAGAAATCCTCTTCCTCAGCACCCCTGCCAATTTGATTCACCCAATCTATATGTAGAGTGAAGTCACCCATTATAACTGTTTTACCTTTGTTGCACGCATTTCTAATTTCCTGTTTGATGCCATCCCCAACTCCACTACTACTGTTAGGTGGCCTATACACAACACCCACTAGCATTTTCTGCCCCTTAGTGTTTCGCAGCTCTACCCATATCAATTCCACATCCTCCAAGCTCATGTCCTTCCTTTCCATTGCGTTAATCTCCTCTCTAACCAGCAACGCTACCCCACTTCCTTTTCCTTTCTGTCTATCCCTCCTGAATATTGAATATCCCTGGATGTTCAGCTCCCAGCCTTGGTCACCCTGGAGCCATGTCTCCATGATCCCAACTATATCATAATCATTAATAGCTATCTGCACATTCAACTCATCCACCTTATTACGAATGTTCCTTGCATTGAGACACAAAGCCTTCAGGCTTGTTTTTACAATGCTCTTACCCCTTATACAATTATGTTGAAAAGTGGCCCTTTTTGATTTTTGCCCTGGATTTGTCTGCCTGCCACTTTTACTTTTCACCTTGCTACCTATTGCTTCTACCCTTATTTTACACCCCTCTGCACCTTGTGTTTCTTCTGCAGAGTTGCTAATAAAAGACTATGGATTCTAATCACTATGTGTGAGTTTGATCATTTCCAACATCATCAGTACTGAGAAAGAGAACTGGGAAAATCAAGTTAGTTTTAAGTCACAGAAAGGGTGGGGAAGAATAGATAGGACAAAGAGTATTTTACTGATAAGGTGTGTTTAGAATTGTGTAGGTGCAACATGTGCATTAGTATACTTACATGACCACAGCACACTCTTTTAACTCAATTAAATGTTAGAATTGAAAATCGGGACTAAAGAACAAAAAACATGTGGTTATGTTTCCTATGGTTACCACATATTCTAACTTTACTGAGTCCATGATCCCAAAGATTGAAATAGCATAACAATATCTGGAACTGATCGTACCAATTGCTTTGAGAATACAGTACACTTTGTATGAAAAGGCAAAGCACCTCTGTAGCAGCAAGCACTATTAAAGTTTTGCCAGTATCAAATTGTTTTAAATTTATCCGATTGTTTACATTGTATAAATATAGATGTTGCAAAGGGTTCATATCATAATTCAGTTGTTTCATTATGTAGGGAATTGAAATACTGTACACAATACAGTTAAACATCATGTTTTCTCAAGGAACAATAACTCAACTGTAGACCAAAATTTAGCACCTTGCAATGAAGGAAATTATAACCCAATGTTATTGCAATATAATTGGCCAGTGTGATAGTCTTTTGAACTGAAAACACTTAGGTAGGTCAAATTAGATTTATTCTGTTTTTATGTGCGTTCAGTCAAGATGAAAAACATCACCTCAAATCTGACTCATATCTAGAAACTACAATTATCAAACTTATCAATGAATGCTTACTATGCCCTCTTCTTACCTGTTATTATAATGGACATGTTAACCTGTTTACAACCATTGGAATGAAATTTATCAAGTGTATGATATAATTACCACATTAATGACATTTTATTTACTTTCATTTAATTTTACATTTTCCTTGAGTGATTGGCAGATGACTGAGAAAAATCTAAAAGCAATATCTCTATGTAAAAAATGAATAGATTAACACATTAATAGCTTTAAAATATTTGAATCGTAGTCTTGGATTTAGAATGCTGAACTAGCTTTCTATTAACGGTCTCCAACTTGATTTATCTATTAATATGCACACCATATTACAGTGACAACAGAAGATCATAAAAAGCTTTAAGTAAAAGAGAAAATATATAGTAAAACCACCAAGAAATACTGTAAAGTCATTAAGTCACTGGGTATTTCCATAATGGGTGAAGTACTTCTCACTGTATTAAAAAAAAGATTATCTATTTAAATGCAAATGGTCTTATTGATTAATTGAAGCCTCTGATTCTTTCATAACATAGATGAATGGTGGTGAAAAGCGGGCAGCTGTCGATATTGGAAAGAAACCGAAAACTCCAAAAAAGAAGAAAAAGAAGGATCCAAATGAACCCCAAAAACCTGTATCGGCTTATGCTCTATTTTTTCGAGATACTCAAGCAGCCATCAAAGGTCAAAATCCAAATGCCACTTTTGGTGAAGTTTCAAAGATTGTTGCCTCAATGTGGGATGGTTTAGGTGAAGAACAAAAACAAGTAAGAATCAGATTTAGACTATGTTTCTATGTTAACTCATATTGATTAGTATGTAGTCCATACTTTTTTGGCATGCTTATTTCCTAAAAAATTCAAGAGGTTTCTGAGAATTGGGGCAATCACAGATTATTTTCCTGGGATAATGGAATGTCTGTTGAAACTGTGTTAAGAAGAAGTCTTGTCTACCCTATGCTTTGGATCTTATCCTTAAACCATCCATATTTGGTTAAACATTTTGGGTGACTATCACTCCTAAAATGACATCCTAAATTGTATCTGGTAACACTGGAATATGATGAAGGTCTGGCTTTCTGTTATAATATTCCAACCTGTCTCATGTTCTCCTAAATGTGGGTAAAACAAATTGAGGAAAATCTGCACCAATTAATATATTTTGAAAATCGTTTAAAATAGTTATGATTCAACCAAGATTCAAGAATACTTCATGTTTGCGCAGGAGATAGTTTTTCACATATGTCATATGGATTCTAATTCAGCACAGACCCTTTGGGTCTTTATGTTCTTGCTGACCATCAAGTTATCAGATAAACTCATCACATTATTATGCATCCCACCTTTCCATCAAGTCATCCCAAATACTAACTCTCACCTACGCACAAGGTACAATTTACCATGGCAAATTAACCTACTGACCGTCATTACTTTGGGTTATGCGAGTATTAAGGAGCACCCAGAGGAACCCCATGTGGTCACCGTGGGAATGTGCAAACTCCTCACAGACAGCTGGATAAGTTCATATTGAGTCCAAGTTATTGATGCTGTGAGATACTAGCTCTACTAGCTGAACCACATTGCCACCCCAAATAACATCAATGATCTTTGCATCATTTGGTTCAATCAAAGCATATTACAGGTTGGAACACATAACCTACCATAAACCCAGTGCAATTAAAATCAGTGCTTCTTTGTGAATTGCCAGAGATGCTTTCCTCCAGATGAGGCTTTTACCTCTATTTCTGTCTGAAGCATCAGTCTGAAGAAGGGTCTCGACCCGAAACATCACCCATTCCTACTCTCCAGAGATGCTGCCTGTCCCGCTGAGATTCTCCAGCATTTTGTGTCTACCTTCGATTTAAACCAGCATCTGCAGTTCTTTCCTACACGTCTACTTCTTAGCTAGAAATCAAACACCCTACAGCATCATTACAAGAAGATTAGTTGTCCTTGTAAATATTACAACTTTAACCAATCATAACTGAAATATGGTTAATTTACCCATGTAACTTTTTTCACTTTTTTTCACTTCTTTTTTAATTTTTAGTACGTTAAAGTGTGTTAGTTGGGGGTCTAATCTTTTTATGTGTGGGGGTGGGGGGAGGGGGAATCTGCTTTTCAAGTCCCTACCTGGTCGGAGAGGCTGCTTTCCTCCGGGCAGCACCTTCGACCCGTCCTCGCGGTCTACCAGCAGGGCCTGGAGCGGCGTTTCCTGAGGGGACCTGGCCAGAACCTCGGCTTCGGCGGTGGCACAGCGCTGGAGCGCTATCGTGGAGCGGGCGATGCCTTGCCTGGGTCGCCGCGCTGGAACTCCGGTATGCTGGGATCTGCCGATTGGAACATCTCAGAGCTGCGGGTCTGTGGAGCGGCGAGCCGCGGGCGGCGGCGCTGAACTTTAACATCGGGAGCCTGGGATCTCTCGCCGAGATCGCCAGTGGTGGATCTCCGTCCAGTGCGGCCTGTTGGCTTGGAAGCCGCGGTCTCCGGTAAGGAAGCGGCCGTTCCAGGCATCCCAAGCTGCTGAGAGAGTTCTCCCGACGCCGGAGCACCATCACCCGGCGAGAGGGCCTGAAACATCGGGCCGCCGTAGCGGCGACTGTGGAGGCCTCAATAGGCCCGACTATGGGTGGACAAGAGGATGGGGACTGGACTTTGTGCCTTCCCCCACTGTGGGAACCATTGTGGGGGGATGTGTTTATGTTTTAATGTTAAATTTCTTCCTTAATGTTATGTTGTATTTTTATTAGTAGTAGTGTGCTGCAAGGACATTTGAATTTCCCCTGAAAAGGGGATTAATAAAGTATTTATTATTATTTATTATTAGAATTTATTGTAACAACAATCATGGAACATCGTTAATTGTAATGTGACAGCTTTACTTAAATTAGGATACTCTTAAGTTCAAATTCAGTTAATAGAATCAAACTATTTTAACTATGTTAGTGTTCTGATTATAATACTGATCGAGTAAATGCAGAGAATGTTAGTTCAAAATCCTGCAATGGCAACCTCAAATTTTGAATTCATTTTTAACAATCTGCTATCGGTAAAGACCATGTTTTTTCATAATAGTCCTGAAAGAATTTCCTGAAGGAAATCCACCATCCAATTTTATGTAGTCTAAACATGAATCCACTCCTACCACAAATAGCCAATCCCATCAACAGATTTGTTTGAATGCTTCACTATAAATGCTCGAGTGAGTAAAGTGGGTTGTCAGTTTAGCTCAGATCTTTAATGTCAGGGAGCATGACTGTGTACATGTACCCTCCAAAGGTCAAAATGCCTACACTATGCAGCAGAGAGGATATGCTGTGCATCAAAGATGGTAAATCTCTGAACCTAGGCCTAACCTGCCCAGATATAATAAATATATGAGATTTCCAGTTCAACATTTGAGAAGGAGCAAGAAAGCACACACAAGCCAGACATTTATTTCTCAACCAACACAACACATTTATCTCTGCTTTTTTCTGCATTTCACTGCGTGCACATTAGTTGTCATGTTTGTGCACACTGTAGTAATGTTCATGTCGGAAATCATTGGTTTTGAAGCATTTTGAAGTCTTTTGAGGCAACAATTAGTGCAATACAAAAACATGTCCATTTTTAAAAATTAATTTAAGGACTAAAACATCCATTACAACAAATGAAACAAAGAAATTGTCTGGATTTGTCTTAGTTTGAATTTGGACAACACACGAGTTGGAGAGGATGAACAGTGATCTCCTTTTTCTGGTTGATGTTATTGCATTGTTAGCATGATTATAGTTCCTCTGGGAGGTTTTAGGTTGGCTTGGTTCCTGGAAAATGCTGTGTGGCAAACTTTACTCCACACTGACAGGTTTGACGAGTTTAAGGGCCTGTCCCACTTGGGCGACATTTTCGGCGACAGCCTGAAATGAGGTTGTCGCGGTGTGGTCGGGACGTGACGCGGGGTGACACATGTAGTGACGCACGGTAACACGCGGTGTCTCCCTGTCGCCCCTGGATTTTGGAATGTTCAAAATCTTCAGGCGACATCTGGGTGTCTTTTCATGTTGTGCGCCCTGTCACACGTTGACGTATGCTGCCCTGCGGGTGGCGGCCGGTGACGCTCCACACCTGCAACTTTGCTGTTTTAATTCTTATGATATACACACGCAACTCGGCACAAGGTGAGAATGACTAGCGAGGGTAGTCCTCATTGCTGTTGTAATCATAAAGATCGACTCAGGTGCAATGTATCGCAATTTAAAGAGACCCCCAATACAGAGCGAGGGGGTCTGAGCAGTCGACTGGGATGAACACAAGTTTGTTTGTTTAGATTGACGCCGGAGGAGAATGCTTCGAAGCGGCGATCTCGGGGACTGGGACTGGGCGCTGATTACTTAAAGATTATTGGCCTTGGTATGTCCAAGGGAAATGTTACTGAATGTAGCGGGAGAGGGGCAGAATTTACGAACGGCGGAATTGAAAGTAGAACGATATCTGCTGCAGAGATCCAACTTGGCAGGGAGAACGGGAGCGGTGGATGGCGAGATAGAAACAGGATACTGCTGGGTCGAAACTGTCCTCGCAGAGAGTGACTCATACTAAAAAACCCCAGAGCGCTATCTGTTCGAGTAGCGGGCAAACTGACAAGGAAGCAGGTGTTCATTTCCAATGTGATTATTATACTTTGGTGTCGTGTGAAGGCGGGTGACGTGCTTGACGTGTCGGTGACGCGGAGTGTCATACAACTTGACGGTTTTTAGGGCGTCAGTCACTGAGGTTCGCAATCGCTGAAAAAATCGCGAAGTGGGACAGGCCCTTTACTGTGTACTGGTGGTATATTAGCAGAAGTAGAAATGTTTTGAACTTTTTGAATCATAATTTTGGGCTTTGTTTTTTTTCCAGTTATTTATGTGTTAGGAAGTATAGTAATAATATTGTGTTTTTGCCTCATTGTCACATCATCGTGAATGTAAAATAGTGATCATGCATTCCATGACATTTCTGGTATTCTATAATTTATTTTAAAAAGTGGTGGTGACTAGGTTGGAATCTGATTATGCTGAATTTATGATTGGTGCCAGTTTCCAGGGAGGTAGCAAATCTTCTCATATTTTTACAAGGTGATCAAGGAGAGGAAATTGTATCTGCAGGAACTCCAACTGTCAAGGTACCCACAATCTGAACATTTCTTGGGACATAAAACAATAATCCCTGTTCCACTTGGATTTATGGGAGGACTCATCAGCGAAAATAGCAAAATGCTAACATGAATGCAAACTTGCTTTAAGATCCTTGCCAGTGGTCACCCAGCTGCATACCAGCATTGGATTCTGCATTGTGTCCAGAGGAAAAGCACCATTTTGTGAATTCCACCAGCATTTATACTGGGGAAGGTGCACACTGAAGATAGGCCAGTTTGGAGCTCAGCATCTGTTATAAACCTGCACCCTGCAGATGCAGTGGTGAAGATTTGGGCAGATCCATCTTGTGCCAATATGGGATGTTCCATGGATTTGAAGCAACTTGACTTACACAGTAAGCCAAGTAATGCGAACAATGATTTAAACAGCTGATATGTAATATGACTCTATTTCAATGTACTAGAGTTTATGCAAAGAAAATTAGAATCTAGAGCTGGCAAACTCAGAGGTAAGGTTGTGTAGGAAAGAACTGCAGATGCTGGTTTTAACCGAAGATAGACAAAAAAGCTGGTGTAACTCAGCGGGTCATGCAGCATTTCTGGAGAAAAAGAAATGGTTGACACCCTTCTTCAGACCCTCGACTCGAAATGTCATCTATCCTTTTCCCCAGAGATGCTGTCTGACCCACTGAGTTACTCCAGTTTTTTGTGTCTATCAGAGGTAAGGTTGCAATGTTGTTTCCCCTAACTTTACAATTTGCGATTGTACGAGTGAGGCTTTCTGTTGATATCAAAGGTTAACAAGTTAAGTCAACAAACAATCTATTCAATTTAAATCATTATTTGATGTCTTCTTCCTCATCAACGAGATGCAATAAACCACTGTAATGCGGTTGAGCACTTTACATGATACCTATGTAAATGCAAATAGGATTTCAATATAGGACATAGAACAGTGCAGCACAGGAACATGCCCCTATTTATGTGCTGAAAAACATATTTAAGATACGCACAAATAATATGGTTGTGTTAAGAATTATTTTATCTACTTCAAAATAATTCCATTACATTAGAACCTTTCTGAAAAGTTATAATGCAACTGAGTTATTTTAAATAGATAAAATAAATAGGATTGAATATATAACATGGATAAGACACTGAAAAGTGTTGAAATCCTTTAAAAATCTTGTGCTCTGTTCATCAGATAAATAGTAAGATTTGGCTGTTATCACATCATATTTCCTTAATTAAACAGAATAAATCAATGAGAATCAAGGGCATCTTTCACAAAATGATCTGAAGAAATGTCTAGTCTTCAAATGGTTACTGCAACATGAAAGTACATTAGGATCAGTTCTAAAAACAATCAAATTGCCGTGACAATGGTATTCCATCAACGTTTTCGATAATATCAACAACAGATAGCATCAAATGAAAATCCATATTTTAAATCAAACATCCTTTACTGAACCAGCTTGTAACCTGTTCAGAAAAACAAATATACAAACACTGATATTAAAAAAATGTTTTCACGCAGCCAATCCATCACTCACATCTGCTAATGTACAATTTTGAAACAAATACTTAACCTTATTTCTTTTCCATGCCTGCATATCTTTCTCAGATTCCAACACCTATCCACGTCTACCTATTTCTTTCGCAAATATTTAATGCCATTTCTGCCTTTCCTCCATCTTCACCTCTTTATCCCCTTCCACTTCCACTATCTACTCTTCTACCCATTCCTCCCTCACCCCATCTTCCATCTCTATTCTTTTATATATAAAATATACAATATATTTTGGTTTCATCCCACGTTCCCTTTTCTGAAGCTTGTTGTATCAAATTAGCTGATATTTTTCTTAAAACATGCTTTTCAATTAATTTATTTAAAAGCTCTTCAAGTTATTGTTCATGTGACATAATCAAATGAAGGTAATATTGAAAAGCATTTATCCTGTTATAGCCAGTGATTAGCATTTGCTTTGTTTTTAAACTATAAAACCAGCTGCAGAGGTAGCTGATTGCAATGGATTAAATTTACTGATCCACAAATTAATGATCAGGTAATGTTAGCAACTGTTGATCGCTGCAACATATGCTTGCTTTCAGCTGCATAATTTATATTCAGTAACCTTAACTCAAACAGTTTAACTCAATAGAAAACCTAATTACTTTACCTATGGTATTTATTCTGTGTTTGATGCTTCATAAAATTACTGCTAATATGTTATATGAGGCCAGAGCTGATAGAAGTGAGAAGAATTTAATTTCCCACTCATTCCTTCCTGCTGATGTTGTCCTTCCCCTGGCACTAGTGGCATTTGTAAATAGTTAATTTGCTTTAATTATGAGCCTGTCCTGCTGAATTAAGAGCAGCAAGATTGTGAAGAGCTAGAATCATGCTTCAGAGGCAGCTGACAAATCCTTTGAGTCCAGAAACCAATGTCTTTTTCTCTATGCTGTCAGTAATTCCATTAATATTATGTCCAGTCAAGTCAATCAAATCACTTACTCTTCATCGGTGCTCAGACAGCAGACAGACAAGGGATCACAGCTTCTTTTATTTCTCCTGACTCGTTTTACTTGAGATCAGATGTATGATTACTGCAATATATTTAAAAAGCCTTATGTTGTAAGCATTGCAAAGAATTACATTTCCTGTGATACAGCCAAACACATGTAATATTGAAAACATATTGTCATTATACATTGAGCTTGTGCGCTCAAGTGCAATAAATGGACAAAATCCATGCTCATCCACAAAAGCAAAGTAGTGCGGTGATGTTGAGCCATTTTGTTTCATAAACATTTCACATTCACTGCCAGCACGGAATTTCATTTGGTGTTAAAGAAATATTGTATTGGACTAAGTAGGGATCATGATGCTTTATTTAATAATTTGGTAAATGTGATAATGTTCTTGCAACATATAAAAGTAGATCTGACTTTTTTAATCTGTAGGCATTGTAAAAGAATATTTTTCAATGCAGGACAATGGAGTCAGACATTAACAGTCAAAATCACCTTGGAGCAGGGAAATAAATGGGAGAATGTCCAATATACATCAGCTTGATTGTCCTGTTGTGGGATGCATAATGGGCAGTTAATCCGCTTGTTCTCGTTTGGTGTCATTATTGAAGGTGAATTTTTTACATCGTTATCAGAAATAGCTACAGGGGAAAATGCAACTATCAAGTGATTGGTTAGCAGGGTGAATGAGCTAGCTGCCCAATTCCTCCTGTGGGATGTCTGTACAGTTCCAAGAGCCTGATTTCATTAACACATGGCTCCGGGAGGTTCCCACTGCAGTTCACCAACTTCAGCCCAAGGAGATGTCAGGAGGTCCAGCACACAAAAAGGTAGGCAGGGTACAAGTGGAATGACTGGCAGGAGGCATGGTCAGTGTTTAGCCAGGGGGCAGTGGCGCACATTGTTTCTGAAATTAGTTCCATGTCCCCACAAAATAATTTAACACGAGACTAAGTGGGACCCGTTGGGTTCCATTCTCACATGGGAGGGCTGGTCCCCCAACGCAATATTCCACCTCTCCACCAATTCCAATATTGGTAGCCAGTGGGGGTGGGGTGGTGCTTTCTGGAGCGCTAGTATGGGTGTTGTGGGCCGAAGGGACTGGTTTCCAGAGGGCTAATATGGACATTGTAGGCCGAATGGATTCTTGGACAAAGTTCAGTCACTCATGGCTGGTGGACTCACAGTTCAGTCAGTCACGGCTGGTGGGTTCACAGTTCAGTCAGTCACGGCTGGTGGGCTCGCACTTCACTCACTCACGGCTGGTGAGCTCGCAGTTCACTCACCCATGGCTGGTGGGCTCGCAGTTCACTCACTCACGACTTGAGGGCTCGCAGTTCATTCACTCACGGCTAGTGGGCTCACACACACACCATCCATCACATACACACCCTCCATCTCACACACACACACACACACACACACACACACACACACACACACACACACACACACACACACCCTCCAAAACACACACACACCCTTCATCACACACACACCCTCCATCTCTCACACACACACACACACACCCTCCATCTCTCACACACACACACACACACACCCTCCATCACACACACACACTCACACCCTCCATCTCACACACACACCCTCCATCTCACACACACACACAACCTCCATCTCACACACACACACACACAAACACACACACCCTCCATCTCACATACACCCTCCATCACACACACAATGCGACCTCTGGACTGAGCGGGACTTCCGGAATGAGCGCGACTGTGGACTGAGTGGGACTTCCGGAATGAGCGCGACCCCTGGACTCAGCCACGGCTGGTGGGCTCACAGTTCACTCAGCACGTCGTAGACTCACAGTTCACTCAGCACAGCGTAGTCTCACGATTCAGTCACTCATGACGTAGTCTCACAGTTCACTCAGCACAGCGTAGACTCACAGTTCTGGACTCACTCACAGTCTTCCGGGTGGGCTGACTGACTCACAACCGACCTCTGGGGCTTTATTCTCCTGGCCCCAGAAGGGGCATTACCTTCATGGTGACTGGCAGGTTTGAAGACCAATCTGCTGATCTCACGATTTTTTGAACCTTCATAACTTTTCTATTATTTCAACGATCGTAGCAAAACTTGGAGCAGAGGAGAACAGTGAGTAAGATGGCAAAAAATCATAGCGATATAGGTTGCGCTTTTGCACAAATTCATTTACAACGTAGACCGGAAGTGGTCAAGATGAGAGTTTTAGTAATAGTATAGATATATTTTTGGTCATTTTCCTCTTACCAATTAAGTCTTATTTAGAAGAACATCTATGGCAACCTCTCTGTCCAAAAGGACATTCTAATTACAACACTGTCACAAGCCCTGGGAATAATGGCAGGAAACGGCAACTAAATTTCAACTCCAATCCACTTCTGTCTGAAGAAGCGAAATAGTTTGCAAATTGGCGGCACAGTGGCGAAGCTGGTAGAGTTGCTTTTCACGGCGCCAGAAACCCGACTTCTATCCTGGCTTCAGGTGTCATGTGTGTGGATTTTGCATGTTCTCCCTATGACTGCAAGTGTTTTCTCTGGGTGCTCTGGTTTCCTTCCACATCCTAACGACTCGGTGGGCCGAAGGGCCTGTTTCCGTGCTACATCACCAAACTGAACTAGTTTTACTCTAAGTGTTGCAGAGTTGCTTTGCAGAGTGAAAGCAATTTATCCCACATAAAGCAGTTATCCAGGAAAATCTTTCTGATTTAAGGAGCAACTGCATGTTATGTAGGCTTCTATTGGGAGGGTGCCCAATGTACATCTACTTATTTTTCCATCTACATTAATAAGAAAGTGCTTCAACAACCATGACCTCCTATCACTCTTCCCCAGCCCTCCCAGCTCACCTAATGCCATGATATTTTTAGCCAGAACAATGTTCACTTGCATTTCCCAATTAGAACATTACTCTTGATATCAGTATAGCATTCTACTAATTTCCAACAGTGGCCCCAAGCAACATTGCAATGATGGCTTTTTATGAGTAATAACTGTTTTTTGCACAATGCTATTATGTTTTTCGAGTTACAGCAATGCTTTTAGTCATAGTCATAGAGTGATACAATGTGGAAACAGGCCCTTTGGCCCTACTCGCCCATGCTGGACAACAATGTCCCATCTAAACTAATCCCACTTGCCTGCGCTTGGTCCATATCCCTCCAAACCTGTCCTATCCATGTGCCTGTTTAACTGTTTCTTAAATGATGGGAGAGTCCCAGCCTCAACTACCTCCTCTGGCATCTTGTTCCCTACACCCACCACCCTTTGTGTGAAAAAGTTACCCCTCAGATTCCTATTAAATCTTTTCCCCTTCAACTTGAACCTATGTCCTCTGGTCCTACTCTGGGCAAAAGACTCTGTGCATCTACCCGATCTATTCCTCTCATGATTTTGTATACCTCCATAAGATCTCCCCTTATCCTCCTGCGCTCCGTGGAATAGCGACCCAGCCTACTCAACCTCTCCCTATAGCTCACCCACTCTGGTCCTGGCAACATCCTTGTAAATCTTTTCTGAATATCTTTCCTATAACATGGTGCCCAGAACTGAACACAATATTCTAAATGCGGTTTCACCAACGTCTTATACAACCACAACATGACCTCCCAACTTCTATACTCAATATTCTGACTGTTGGAAGGTCAATGTGCCAAAAGTATTTTTGACCACCTTATCTACCTGTGCCTCGACCTTCAAGGAACCATGCACTTGTACTCCTAGATCCCTCTGCTCTACAACACTACCCAGAGGCCTACCATTTACTGTGTAGGTCCTGCCCTTGTTCGACGTCATAAGATGCAACACCTCACACTTCTCTGTATTAAATTCCATCAACCATTCCTCCACCCACCTGGCCAATCGATCCAGATCCTGCTGCAATCGTTCACAACCATCTTTACTATCTGCAAAACCACTAACTTTTGTATCATCAGCACACTTGCTAATCTTGCCATGTATGTTCTCATCCAAATCATTGATGTAGATGGCAAACAGTATGGGCCCAGCATCGAACCCTGAGGCACACCCCTAATCACAGGTATCCAGTCTGAGAAGTGACCTTCCACCATTACCCTTGGTTTCCTTCCATGGAGCCAATTTGCTATCCTTTCACCCATCTCTCCTTGGATCCCATGCGATCTAACCTTCTAGAGCAGCCTACCATGCGGAACCTTGTCGAACGCCTTACTGAAGTCCATGTACACAACATCTACAGCTCTGCCCTCATCAACCTTTTTGGTCACGTCTTCAAAAAAATCAATCAGATTTGTGAGACATGACCTCCCATGTACAAAACCATGCTGACTATCCCTAATCAGCCCTTGCCCATCCAAATGCCTGTATATCCTATCCCTCAGAATAGTCTCCAGTAACTTACCAACTACAGATGTTAAGCTCACCGGCCTATAGATCCCTGCATTTTCTCTGCAGCCCTTCTTGAAAAGAGGTAGAACATTTGCCACCCTGCAGTCTTCCGGCACCTCTCCTGTATTTAAGGACGACTCGTAAATTTCAACCAGGACTCCCTCCATGCTCCATTTCCTCTCTAGTTTCCCACAATGTCCTCGGATATATCAGATCAGGCCCTGGAGACTTGTCTACCTTCAAACACGACAGTACCTTCAGTACTTCTTCGACAGTAACCCTGACTGCTCTCAAGGCACTTCCAGGGACTGCTCCAATTTCCTCCATCCTGCTGTCTTTCTCCTCAGTAAATACAGAGGAGAAATACTCATTTAGGACCTTGCCCATCTCCTGTAGCTCCACACATAAGTGGATTCCTGAGAGGTCCCACTCCCTCTCGAGTTACCCTTTTCCCTTTATGTATTTATAAAATCTTTTGGGATTGTCCTTAATGCTACCCGCCAGAGCAGTCTCCAAGCCCCTTTTTGCCCTTCTGATTTTCTTTTTTAGTTTACTCATTAGTTCCCCAAACTCCTCCAGGAATGCACTTGATCTCAGCTACCTATACCTGTCGCATGCATCCTTCTTTTTGACTGAAGGGCCTGTCCCGCTTAGGCAATTTTTTTGGCAAATACAGGCGACTAGGCTGTTTTCACATGGTCACGGGGTGACGCCTGTATTGTCCGGACTGGAGAACATCAATCAGACCCTACGGCCTGGGAAACTGAAGCTCTGGTGCCTACAGTTTGGACTCCTTCCTCGGACAATGTGGCCACTGACCGTTTATGAAGCCCCAATAACAACTGTGGAGAAGATGGAGCGAACCATAACTTCATACGTGAAGAAATGGCTCGGTGTCCCACGATGTCTAACTAACATCGGCCTCTATGGCAAAGGGGTCCTGGAACTACCTCTCACTAGTCTAACAGAGGAATATAAGTGTTCTAAAGTAAGACTCCAGATGACACTGAGGGACTCTAGAGACAAGATCATCAGTGCTGTTGCGCCGCCCCTAGCAACTGGCCGGAAGTGGACACCATCTGATGCAGTACAGCAATCTTCATCAGCCCTGAGGCATAAAGACATAGTGGGGCAAGTCCAGCAGGGAAGAGGAGGCTTTGGCCTTACGACAAGTAAACCAACTTGGCGAAAGGCCACAACATCAGAGCGGAGGACGTTGGTGGTTGAGGAGGTGCGGCGACAGGAGGAGGCCGCAAGAAGTGCAAAGGCGGTCTCTCTTGCCAAGCAGGGGCAATGGATGCAGTGGGAAGGTGTGGAGCGGAGGAAGATAAGCTGGAAAGAACTATGGGAAATGGAAGCAAGCAAGATCAGCTTCATCATCAGAGCGACATATGACGTGCTTCCATCACCAAAGAACCTCCATCAGTGGTATGGCGAGGATCCAACCTGTGCCATCTGCCCAACTCCAGCGACCCTCAAACACATCATGGTAGGCTGCAAGACCAGCCTCACGCAAGGGAGATACACGTGGCGGCATAATCAGGTACTAAAAAGCCTGGCATCAGCCCTTGAGAACAGGCGGTGTGCGACCAACTCCTTGCCTCCGAGAGCAAGCAACCCCCCTCCCCTAAGGATAATAACCTTTGTCCGAGAAGGACAGAAAACTTCTAAACTTCCTTCCACCAGATCAGAAGAAGGAAGCCAATGCAGGGCCCGTGACTGGAGGATGCTGGCGGACATCGGCCGACAACTAATTTTTCCACCTGAAATTGCTTCCACCACCCTCAGGCCAGACTTGGTGTTCTGGTCCCCTTCACAGAAGACTGCTTACATCATAGAGCTCACAGTTCCATGGGAGAACTCTGTTGAGGAGGCCTATGAGCGTAAGAAGCTGCGCTACGCAGAGCTTGCAGCAGAGGCAACGCAGCGTGGCTGGAACACCAAAGTCTATCCAGTTGAAGTGGGATGCAGAGGATTTGTTGCGTCATCTACCATCAGACTGCTGAAGGAGCTTGGAATCCACGGTCAGGCTCTGCGGAAGACCATAAGATCACTCTCAGAGGCGGCTGAAAGAAGCAGCCGGTGGATTTGGCTCAAGCGGAAAGACCCATGCTGGGCCCCAAGTATGTCGGGGTGAATCTTTGGGACGGTTTGACACGGGACATGCGCTGAGGGTTGATCATCCTGCAGCGGGCCGCTCTTGCGGAGGGTGTATAGTGTTAAAAGGCCGAAACACCCAGTGATGCAAGGGTACACTACTGATGATGTGTCCTGTGCCCAACTGTCCAGAAGGTTACCCCCCCCCCCACCACCCCCCCCCGATGTTGAGCGTCTACCACTCTCAACAATCAACGAATGTCGTGAAATGCTCCCCACCTATTGGCACAAGGGACTTCTTAACATCTTGTCCTGTGTATTTGATTCTTCTTCTCTCTCTCAAGTCGCCTAAAGAATCGTAATGTTTCTCTGGTCGCCGCTGGATTTTGAAATGTTCAAAACTTTTCAGCGACTGTGGACTTGACGTAGCTTGTGTTCTCCTGTCGTAGGTGCTGTCGTAGGTTGTCGCCAGGATGATGCAAGTTGTCGCCAGGTGACGTTGGTTGTCGCCGGATGCTGACCGGTGAATTCCATTTGCGACTACCTACGTCAACCAACGTTAACCAGCGACAGGTACCGGCGACTGAATTGTCTTCAGTTGTCTTCAGTTGTAGCCGACAGGGTCGTTGGTTGTCGTAGCTTGTCGCAGGTGGACGTAGGTTGACATAGGTTGTCGTAGGTTGTCGCCTGTGTGGTCGTAGGTTGTCGTAGGTGTGGTCGTAGGTGGACGCCCTAAGTCGCAACGATTGGGTCGCCGGTTGTCGGTAGCTTGCCGTAGCTTGACGTCGACTAGTTGGTAGGTTGTCGTAGACATTGTCGTAGGGGGGGTCTAGTCGCTGCTTTTTCGGCGACCTGCTATGACTGTAACTAAATTGCCTAAGTGGGACAGGCCCTTTCCTCAATTTCCCTTGTCAGCCAAGCTTCCTTACGTTTGTGTACTTTGCCCTTCACTCTAACATTAAATGAAAAGTACAATATTTTGATCACTACTTGTACGAATCCAACCCAGCCTTAAATCTTTGAGCAAAAAAAGTGCTGGAGGAATCCAGCAGGTCAGGCAGCATCTGTGGAGGTAATCGAAAGATGACATATTGGGCTGTGGCCCTTTTTCATACCCGAGATGTCATCTGTCCATTCCCTCCACAGATGATGCCTGACCCGCATCTGCAGTCTCTTGTGAATCCTTAATGCAGTCTCTTGTGAATCCTTAAACCTTTGGGCTTTGCTTTGAGATGTAATCTCAAACTCAGCTGTTGCTTTATTTCAATTTTTGAGAAGACCCAATTCTGCAAAGAAAATGGTTACCAAATGTAATTGTTCAGCATTATACAGCAAGAAACCGTATTGACGATTTTCTGACGTTCTGTCCCTCCTGCTTGCTAGAGCTGGTGCTACATTGCCTGGCATCATGCCTTTATATTGTTCCTGTTGACCAAGGGGGAAACAATAGCCTATTGATGAGTATTCTCTCAGGGCTAAACCCAATATCCAATTACAGTGTGGGTGTTCTGCCACTCCCATTCAGTAGAATGCAGGTAACACATCATGATTACAGTCAGTTACCAGCTCTGACCTTGCCGTAGATTGTACACTTGGAGAGATCCAGTAACCTGTGATAAGCATGGTTTAAAGCCAGTCTGCTCTTCGGCTTGTACTCGCTAGAATTTAGAAGATTGAGGGGGATCTTATAGAAACTTACAAAATTCTTAAGGGGTTGGACAGGCTAGATGCAGGAAGATTATTCCCGATGTTGGGGAAGTCCAGAACTAGGGGGTCACAGTTTAAGGATAAGAGGGAAGTCTTTTAGGACCGAGATGAGAAAGTCATTTTTTACACAGAGAGTGGTGAATCTCTGGAACTCTCTGCCACAGAAGGTAGTTGAGGCCAGTTCATTGGCTATATTTAAGAGGGAGTTAGATGTGGCCCTTGTGGCTAAAGGGATCAGGGGGTATGGAGAGAAGGCAGGGATGGGATACTGAGTTGGATGATCAGCCATGATCATATCGAATGGCGGTGCAGGCTCGAAGGGCCGAATGGCCTACTCCTGCACCTAGTTTCTATGTTTCTATGTAAAGTGATGACCACTTCTGATTTGACTAGATTTTGGGAGATATTTTACAACCATAGCTGGCCTGCAATCTGTGAAGAATGAGAACAGTCTCCAATATTATTTGGTGGCGCTAGAGTAGCTTTGGTATAGGAGTTCCAAAGTAGGAAAGACACCCTCTGTGGAGAGAAAAATGATTAGCAAATAATGAGAGAAGATTGTAATGGAGACCAGTGCCAGGAGTGAGGTTCAATAGATCTGAATGGAGTGCCATAAGAAGCCAATTGGCTCAAATAAGCCATTACTAAATGTGAATAGATCTTTAAATAGATGTTCAAAAATGATTGCAGCTATCTTCATCCAGAAGTACTAAGTGCACGATCCATCTTGACCTCCGTCAGTCTCCACTATCACAGATTCCACTTTTTTCAACTAATCCGATTCACCGCACATGTTGTCAAGAAATGTTGAAATATTGGTGCTCCAGACAGATACAGTAATGATATGTTTAAGGATCAGTTTAAGGAGATATTAAATTGAGTGATATTCAATGAAGGAAAATGCCTTCTATTGAATGTGTTGTGGTAGTGGCTGTCAGTGTAGTTCAGAAAGAGCATTTGTCATTTAGTGTAGGATAGTGCAGGACCCTCTCTGTCTCATCGACTGCCAAAATCCTCATATTTGTTTTTGTCTTCTCTATTTTTCCCTGTTGCAACCCACTGCTGGTCAACCTTCCTCAAAGATTAGTGATCATCTAAATCTATGCTACCTTGCCTTGTCAGCAACTAACCACATTCTCCTATGTTCTTCCACTTTCATAAATTGACTTTAAATCTCATGTTTTTCAAATGTCAACATTATCTCTTCCTGTCTTAATTAACTCTTCTGGCATTACTCTGCTTTATCTGCACTACTCCTGCTTTGGCTATTTGAACATGCCTAATTTGCATACCTGGTAAGTCTTACATTTAGCTGATCCTGAGATACTTCAGGCTATAGCTCCAGCCACTCTAGTGATGCCATAAAATTGTCCTTTTGTCTCACACTTTTAAAAGGTTAGGGCAGCATGAGGTCCAGGACTGTAAATTTGTTGGCTTTTGGAAGGAATGCATGGATAGGCATCCATAAACAAGTATTATTAATCTTTTTCTAAGTGGTATGCGATGGGAGATGGGCGCTGGGTGGGAAGGCCATGACCTTTGGCAGTTACGACGTGAACTGAATCACTCGGAGACATTGAATGTCTTTATTCATCAAGAGAGAAGACATGCTCTTGAAAAACGTCACAGTGGAATCTCGAAACTCGAAGTATATCAAAGTTTTTAAATATGTTTTAAACACAAAAGCAACAATAATTGCTTAACTAAAGGCTTCTGAAGTCAGAGAGCCCCGACACACAAAGTATCCCTCTTCTGTTACAACATTGAGGGGTGGCTCTCTAGACACACAAATAGCAGAAAATGGAGCGAGAAGACAGTACATGCATTGAGTGGCCGGAATAAGCCTTTAATGACAGGAGCGAAAACATGCTGGTGGAGGAACTCAAGGGGCCAGGCAGCATCTGTGCGGGGAAATGGGCATACAATGTTTTGGGATCAGGAGTCTTCTTCAGATATGCAGGCTGACAGATAAATTACCATTGTGAAATGCCCCCAATGTGTTGGTGAGTGGTAACACCTGGGAGGAGTTTATATGTAGGAAAATGCGGGACAAAAATTAAAATAGAATTGTTGTAAGAATAATATAAATGGATGGTTAATGATTGCAGTGGACGCTATTGTGTGAATGACCCATTTCTGTGCTATGTCACGTAATGACTTCATGAATCAAACAAATTGTATTCAAATTAAAACTTTTAAAATAATACAATTGCTACTGATCCATACAAATTAAATGCCTGCTTTTAACCTTACTCAGATTTTCCTATAGAAAGGAGCACCAATTGCAAATTTGCTCCACTTTAAGCAATGGCATACAATTGGGATTGGGCATGTACTCTAGTGATGATTTCACTAGATGAACAGCCACAGGTCTGGACATTAATCTTGAAATGTAGGTTTGAATCCCATTGTTTCTGCTGCAGAATTCAAAATTTAGCTACCTCTGACTACAGTTTTGTATCTCTTTTCTAATAACTCCTTATGTGGCTCCATATCAAATTTTATTTGATCGTGCTCCTGTGAAATGTCTTGTGACATTTTGCTTTGCCAAAGGCACTATATAAATTCAGGTTGCTATTGTCAGGTATAATCTAATATGACGAGGAGTAACATTATTTTCAAACGTTTTTTTCTGTTAAATTATAGTCATTTACCTGTGGGATAGTAGAATTCAAAGATGATTCCTTTTTTACAATTTTGAGAAATAGGAAGACTCAAGAGGGAGGCAAATTCACTAGCTGGTTTTTAAAGACTTTATTAAAACTTGCATGTTTGCTAATCTAATTTGACACTTTCAGGGTTTATTGCTAGAATGATAATTTAGTGCAATTTGTACTATGGAGAGCTAATGCTTTCATCTGCTAATAGTGCTTTACTCTGTCTTGCAGGTGTATAAGAAGAAGACTGAAGCTGCCAAAAAGGAGTATCTCAAACAGTTAGCAGCTTATAGAGCTAGTCTGGTTTCCAAGGTAATGCCCAATAACATCAATGCCATATTTTCTAAGATTTACTTTTCCTTTTGCCCCTGCGTTGCATTCAATGTATGCGTAAGTGTTAAAATTGGACCAAGAAAACTATTTTTCTTAGTTCTAAAGTCCCCTCCAAAATTTGGACAAATTCAACCTTGTTACGTCACTCAAGATTTATAATTTAATTTTAGGGAATATCAAGACAATTTGTTTCATTTCTGTATGTGTTGAGAATTGCGGAAATAATTTATTAATAATTCATAAGCAGGTCACTTTATTGTTTATAGTGTCTTATAATCATGGGATTTGTTGGGGGGGTTTTGGTAAATATTTTACTTGGAATATTCCTGCAGGTTTGTATTTGTGTATTTTAAGTCTTTTCCAACTGTAAATGCATAACCTGGCAAAGCCTCTAGGTTTTGTATAGTATCATTGGTCGTCCAATTATCTCTATACTTATAAAACTATGATCTTGGATGTGTGTGTATTTGTGCGATGTTCATGTGCGTTTCACATCTCCTCGAAAACACGACACGCTAACGGTGAAATGTTTACATATTTCCGATAGAGATTTACGCCGTAAAGTCACTTTATCTGAAAATTTCATGCATTATTTAACGAGTTATTTATGAAAATGTTCAAAGATTTCAAATAACTTTGAAAATAAACAAGATGGTCTCGCTGATGATGTCACAATGGCTCTGCGCCTCGCGGCCTGCCGTCCTATGTTCCACGCGCAACGAGTGACGTCACCCCCATCCACCTCCCTCACCCCCTCCCCCCCCAGGTTCTTCAAAAGACAAAAGAATAAGCAAGTGGGCTCTGTACTGCAGCTCCCAAGCGCTTCCGAGGTCCCCCGAAGTTCTGAGCGCTCAAGAGCACGCTCGAGCTTCCCGGCTTGCTTTTCCAGAACTTTTTCAACAGTCATTATATCACTTTAATGAACGAGATTTAATGCTGACTTCCACATCTCTAAAGATTTTCATTGTTTCGATAACGTTGCATTTTTTGTTCTTTAAAAACTTTCCAGTGTCTCACTCAACTGGACTAATTCTTAAAGATAACATTTAATTTCAAAGACAGCGCTTTTTAATTTTAAAATATATTTCTAACGGTTTTTTCCCCCGTTTGTTAATTCCCGGGTTTTTTCCGGTACTAATTTCTTTACAATTTTAAAAGTTCACGGTTATTTACTCCGCGAATTTTGACAGATTTTTTACCGCTTTCCAAAAAATTGTTGTTGATTGGAAAGACTCAGAAAACCCCCACCCCTCTTTCCCTTCCCGCCTCTTTCCACCATCCCTCTTTCCACCCCTCCTCTTTCCACCCCCCCTCTTTCCACCCCCTCTTTCCCCCCCTCTATCCCCCCTTCTCCTCTCTCTCCCCCTCCTCTCCCCCCCACCTCTCCCCCTCCTCCCCCCTCCTCCCCTCCCTCTTCCTCCCCCCTCTTCCTCCCCACCTATTCTCCCCCCTCCCCCCTCTTCCCCCCTTCTTTCCCCTCTTACCCCCCTCTCCCTCCTCTTCCCCCCTCATCCCACCCCTCTTTCCCCCCTCTTCCCCTTCCCACCTATTTGCCCGCTTCCCCCCTCTTCCCCCTCTTTCCCTCCCCCTCTCCCCCCCTCTTTTTCCCCCTCTTACCTACCCTCCCCCCTTTTACCCCCTCTTCCCCCCTCTTTCTCCCCCATATTCCCCCCCTTTCCCCCTCCCATCCCCCCTCTTTTCCCCTCATCCCCCCTCTCACTCCCCCTCTTTCCCCCCACTCTCCCCCTCTCTCTCTGCCCCTCTCTCTCTCTGCACCTCTCTCTCTCTCTCTCTCTCTCTGCGCCTCCCTCTCTCTGCCCCCTCCCTCTCTCTCTCTGCCTCCCTCTCTCTTTCCCCCTCTCTCTCTATGCCCCCCCCTCTCTCTCTCTCTCTCTCTCTCTCTCTCTCTCTCTCTCTCTCTCTGCCTCTCTCTCTCTCTGCCCCCCTCTCTCTCTCCCTCTGCCTCTCTCTCTGCCCCACTCTCTCTGCCCCCTCTCTCTCTCTCTCTGCCCCCCCTCTCTCTCGCTCTCTCTCTACCCCCTCTCTCTCACTCTCTCTTTCTGCCTCTCTCTCTGCCCCCTCTCTCTCTCTCTACCTCTGCCTCTCTCTCTCTCTTTCTCTCTGCCCCTCTCTCCCTCTGCCCCCTCTCTCTCTCTCTCTGCCCTCTCTCTCTCTGCTCTCCTCTCTCTGCCCCCTCTCTCTGCCCCTCTCCCTCTCTCTCTCTCTCTCTCTCTGCCCCCTCACTCTCTCTCTGCCTCTCTCTCTGCCCTCTCTCTCTCTCTGCCCCCTCTCTCTCTCTACCCCCTCTCTCTCCCTGCCCCTCCTCTCTCTCTCTCTCTGTGCCCCCACACTCTCTCTCTCTCTCTGCCTCTCCCTCTGCCCCCTCTCTCTCTCTGCCCCCTCTCTCTCTCTGCCCCCTCTCTCTCTCTGCCCCTCTCTCTCTCTGCCCCTCCTCTCTCTCTCTCTGCCCCCTCTCTCTCTCTCTCTCTGCCCCTCTCTCTCTCTCTGCCCCTCTCACTCTGCCCCTCTCTCTGTGTCTCTTCCCCTCTCTCTGTGTATCTATCCCACTCTCTTTGTCTCTGCCCCTCTCTTTGTGTCTCTGGCCCCTCTTTCTCTACCCCCTCCCTCTCCCTCTCCCTCTCTAGACGCGCCTGTGAGTTGGGGGCTATGCATGAGTATATAGGACAGGGATGGGGTAAAAGGAGCGAATGAATAATATTAATGTAATATCAAGGAGGGTGGTTAGTGTGTGTGTGTGAGGGGTGGTTAGTGTGTGTGTGTGTGTGAGGGGTGGTTAGTGTGTGTGTGTGTGTGGGGGGGGGTGGTTAGTGTGTGTGTGTGTGAGGGGTGGTTAGTGTGTGTGTGAGGGGTGGTTAGTGTGTGTGTGTGTGAGGGGTGGTTAGTGTGTGTGTGTGTGAGGGGTGGTTAGTGTGTGTGTGTGTGTGTGAGGGTGGTTAGTGTGTGTGTGTGTGAGGGGTGGTTAGTGTGTGTGTGTGTGTGTGAGGGGTGGTTAGTGTGTGTGTGTGTGTGTGTGAGGGGTGGTTAGTGTGTATGTGAGGGGTGGTTAGTGTGTGTGTGGGGGGGGGTTAGTGTGTGTGGGAGGGGTGGTTAGTGTGTGTGTGGGGTGGTTAATGTGTGTGTGACGCCGCAGGCCGCCCCACCTCCCCCCCCACTCCCACAACTGCACGTTGAGGGGACGGGACCCAACGGGTCCCACTTGGTCTAGTTTGTAAATTTTAAAAAGCATTCCATGAGAAAAGTTTAAAAGTAAATTAAAACTAACAAATGTGAATAAGTAATTTTCAAGAAAGTTGCTTCTAATGTATTTTGATTTGTTTTGTTCAGCGGTACCAGTTCAATGGTCTCTTCCAATTTCTATTTAATTTACGGCAATTTTTTTGCCTTTTATAGTTTTTATATAACATTGAAAATCAAAATTCAGAAATATAAATAGAATAAAAGGAAATGACCTAGCTCCCTAAGGAGAGGTGTCAAAAACCAGGGAGAATAGATTTACATTAATTGGAGAAGGAGTAGCAGAAAAGGTTTTCCACCAGGAGGTTAGAGCACGTTTAGAACTCAATGCCTGAAAGGATGGTAGAGAGAGAACCCTTCATCACATTTAGAAGTACTTGATTTTGTATTTGCAGAATTGCAATGTGCAAGACTTACTGCTGGAATATAGGGTTGGGCAGATTAACACGTTTCAACTGCGTGCAGAACATTGAACTCAATGCTATTTTTTGTTGCAAATTCTTTTTAACTGTGTGAAAATTCACAAATTGTATTTTGTCATTATTAATCAGCCAATTGTTAACCATTCTTGGTGATTTCTCTGCAGAGTTACAATGAGCCCATTGATACAAAGACATCCCAGGCTTCACAGATAATGAATTCAAAGCAGCCAGTGTTTTCTGGTCACTCACAAGCCCCTTCTCCAATGTACCTTGGTTCAGGTGCCTACCACCAGCAGTCTGGTATGAACCCTCACATATCCACCATGCATCCAAGTTTGTCTCGGAGTATTGCTCCCAAACCCAACGGTCAAATGCCAGTGACTGTTTCTGTAGCGAATATGACCGTCTCGCCACCTCCATCTCTTCAGATCAGCCCCCCACTGCACCAGCTATCAATGCAACAGCATCAGCTTCACCAGCAGCAAACTACCGTCATGTCTCAGCAAATAGGTAACCACCAGCTACCAATGCAGGTTCAACCTCCCCTGCATTCACCACCGATGCAGCAGGTCAGTGCAATTTAACAATCAGCATAAACCAAATAAAAAACCCTTTGCATTTAAGGTATCAATAGAGTATTGGTCAATATTAGAAAGGTGAGACGGCTCAAAATTATCAGTTTGCTGAGCCTTAACTATGAAATTGCAGGCTGTCGTTACTGAACTATCGATGTTTGGTGGATGGCTTACACCAATTTGGAGACAGCTAAATGGCTGAGCACATTGTGGTAGTTTAATGGTTGCAAAGTTTAGTGTGTAAGAAAACAGTTATCAACGAGCCAATCAAGGATAATCATTCTCATCAGTGATTTAGAAAATATATTCTTTCCAGGTGAAGCAGGGTTGAGATTTTTTTAAAGATTTATTTGCAAAAAATATGTTTTTCTTTTTGAAGCCTGGTTCTGCTCATCGTGTGATAGCCTTTCCAAATAGCTATTCTTCTTCAGTAAGTACAAGTGATGAAAAATAGAAGCTGTTTAATTGCAGAAGGAAACACAATCTTTCAATTGAACCTCATTCATGTATCTGTAAATTCTTCCATCAGTGATTGAAGGGCAATTATGACCAAGAACCATGACTAATTTTATTTTGCTCCTTGGTTCAGTGTGATGAAGTAAGTTATAACTTCTCAAACCCTGGCTATAAATCAGTCCTGGGGTCATCTGCTCTTAAGGGCTTGGTCCTACAAATATAAACATATGTTTGTGAAAAGCTGAATGGAAAGCTTGCATTTGCAATGAATTTTCATTATTATTCTTGACGATTGCAATCATTATAATTATCGCAGCATAAAAAGAATGCTTCGCAGCATAGTGTTGGTCAATATGCCCATTGTAGCATTATACTAAATATTTTATAAGGGGCATTTATTTTAGAGGTCATATATTATCCCATTATTAAAACGTATCAGCAACTGATGAACAACATTTAGAAAAATCGCAAAGAGGTTTACAAGGAGTACAGCAGATCCCAAATCATTAAAATCACAAGGCTGAAATATTTGTTCATATAAACCAATTCTCCTTGTTATTCTGTTCACTGCAAGGAAAAGAAGCTCCAAAAATGAAATCATTAATATCTGTCGGCTTGCTGTATAACCTTGTGGAAAAATTTTTGTATGATATTACAAAGACAGATTTTCAATTTTCTCATGTAATCAACAGATGTGTGTGGATTTGGATGTAATTTCAAGGTTGTAAGAAAAAACAAAATCACATTGAGATTGATGAATAAATCAGCCACGAAGACAAAAACCCTGATGTCTGATGAAAACACCTCTTCAGATAGGCAGGAAATGAAATTAGTTCACAGTAAAGTGCAGAGATGAAGATCAGTGTTCTGTTTTGCTGCAGGCTTCATAAGACTTAGTACAGCAGCAGAGCAAATTGCTAGGACGCAAAATCTAATTACAGAGCAAATGTCCCCTCTGACACCAAATTAATCTCCATTGGGCCCCCTTTTTGATTCCAGTCTAGCACATAAAAATGAAATTTAAAATTCTAAGCATGAATGCCACCAATCAGAGAAAAACAGCTGTTAATTGTTGCTGCAGGATCAAACTGTAAAGTGTCCAGTATTTTGTAATTAGACTTCTTTGCATTAATTTTTCAGCTCGATTTATCTTTCATCAGACTTCATGAATGCTTGATAGAGAACAGTCATTGCTGTTTACTTGGCACAGAATTCCACTTCAGCTGTCTTAGTCAGAAGGAGTCTTTGAGCACAAACTACACCAATTTAATTTGCACTCGTCCAAAAGATATGATTAAATTCATATTCATAACCTTAATCTATTGAAGGTTCAAGACAGAACTGAACACGTATGGTTTTATTCATATAATTTAACTAAAACACCGTTTTGAGAAATGAAATGTCACTTCTGTTGAAGGACTTCATTACAACATAAAATATTTAAGGATTTAGTGACTTCATAAAGTGAATTTGGTTCAAAGCAAATTTTCCTCCAACCAATAGAATGTTTTTTAAATATGTCCAATTGCAAGATGTATCCTTGTTTTCTGGGATCCACATTGTTTCAATGTAAAATTATGCCCTTGTTCTTTTTTCTCCGTCGTTCTTTCTCTGGATTGTTATTTTTGGCCTTTTGGTGGTATTTCTTTTCCATGAACTTCCAATAAAAAAGCTGTGTTAGGCTGAATTTTGGTTAGTTGAGACTCTGAAGATAAAAGAGAAGCAGATGGTGCCTTTGTGAGTGAATGAAGGAGAGTAATTTGGAGAACAATACATGAATAGATAGAGTTAAATAAAATACCCGGCCACCTGCTGCCTGCTCTTTCAGCCGGAGCCAAATGTATGTTCCAGAGATTAACTACCATTGCATTTATATTTATCAAGATTAATAGTAATGATAGCTAGATATAAGCTAGTTTCTTCTCCCTTGATGTTCATTCAGCTCAAATTGTTTACGAACCTACTTGTGCTTTATGGAGTACAAGCAGACACACTGTGTGTCTAAATATCCCAAACAAATATTCCATTCTGAATTCTATTAAGTTATATCTAGATGACCAGAGTATTGAATTGAGACAAACTGTATTTACAGTAAATCTTATTAGGAAGCTTGCTAAACGTTGCATTAAAATTAGTTATGATTTCCAAGAACAGTAAAGGTTTCTTAAGGGCCTGTCCCACTTGGGCGTCATTTGCGCGTCATTTACGCGACATCATTTACGCGTCACGGCACACGACGCGCGCATGGCGTGCATTACGTGCGCATGTTGCATGGTGACATAGGCAATGACGCGCGGTGCCCCAGGATTTTGGGATTCACAAAATCTTCGCACGCCACCTGCATGACGCACTAATGACGCCCAAGTGGGACAGGCCCTTTAGGCCTTTGTTTTCATTCATTTTTTTTCTATCCCCTAACAAAAGCATCATCCATGTCATACTGAGAAGCAAGGAACCCTCTTCCAGGCCTCTCCCTGTCCAGTATATCCAGAACCAGAAATCCTGAGCGGGGACCTCAAAGTGACTCGTATTCTGACTTGCCCTATTTTGCTTCTTGTCAGGCTATTTTTAGTGTCTGCTGAAATCGAGGACTCATCACGTTTTAATATCACGTCTACATGAACCTGCATCTTATCAATTTGTGACATTTGCATTCCACACAAGAGTTTTTGCACTGGACTGCCTTTATTTGCTTAATTGTTTCTGTCTTAGTCAGTGGACCAGTTTTTTTCTGCTGAACAAAATATATTCAGGTCGTGGCTGAGTTACAGTATATCACTAAATTGCACATTCTGCATTTATTTGATTGTACTTTTAGTAAATCTGCTGCTTGCAAAGCACAGTGAAGTGATTACTTTAGAATTATGTTTGTACGTCATTTTCAAATGCAATGCAATGATGACATTAAAAATTTAGAATGTGTTGGATAGATTTATTGCATTACCCCAACAAGTTACATTAATACTTTTGAGAAGACATGGCCACCAGAACAATTTCTACAAGTTTTATTCAAATGTATTCAGGTGTGTCAACTGGAATTCCTGATTCTATCCACCTGATTTGAGCGATAAATTGGACTGAAAGAAAAGTAGAATGAGGACATTAAAAAATGAAACATTTGTCCCAAATTTCCATTGGCCTTGGAGGTTGAAAAGTGATGTGATCTGAATTGGCAAATGGTGGAACTTGGATCATTACCTAGTTATGCTAGAGCATATCAGCAATTGTAATTAAAACTGGGGAAATAAGTGATTGCTTTGGAAAAATTGGCCCAATTAGGAAAGGAAAATAAAGGTTTAAACATATTTTGGGTTTGATGCAGATCTGGTTGTGCTGCAGCAAAGTCCCATCATAAATCCTTTCTCTGCTCCTGTACACTCAACACAAACTTGGGGAGTCATATCACAGACACCTTAAATAATATATGCAGTATGTAAAAGCAACTGATCCCAGGATGTGGTATAAGTCAAGCAGGTACTCATTTTCTAGAATTAAATTTTTATTTTAAAAGCAGTTTTCATAATCTTTTATGCTATGCATTTTATACCTATGTGAAAATCATATATGGGCAATGCTTCAAAGATCAACATTCATTCAATAATCCATGCATTCTCTTAGTATTGTAAATGTTTCGTTACTTAAAAATAAAATTGGATATTTGTGGTTCTCATCCCCACCCACCACTCTATTCAATGTGATTATTTGTTAACAGAAAACAGAATGGGGAAAAAACAGTGAATTCACTTTCCATTTTTTTTATTTCATGACTGACAACCCTGAAAGTACATGTTATTTTCTGCTTCAGGGATTCTTGCAATCTGAGTTTCAGAACATAATCAACTCAACATCTACAGCTGCACCTGTTGCTACTACAACAATGGACTGCGTCCGCCCAGTTTGCCGAAATCCCCCACCACAGAGTGTTGACTGGAATGACTACTGCAATAATGGGTTAGTGGTCAGTGGTTTCATGTAAAATGACAGCCACAGCTTCTTATTTTAAATGGGGTCAATCAGCTATTATTGCATGCTTAAGTTTTTGTTTGTTTGCCTGCATTAGTGCATGAGTAAAATAAAGGAATAGTTTTGATATGGATATGAGTTAAAGGATATGAGTTTTTTCTATTTTTATAGATTTTTGACAAATACAAATGTGTTTCTAATGTGGGATGGGAAGTGTTTCTGGATTAGTTGAGTAAGCATCCACATCTTAAAGTCGTGATAATGCAAAGGGAAAAAGAGTTGTCCACAAGAGTTATCAGCATTTTTGGAATTATCAATGACACCTGTATTTTATGGCAGGCAGTATGAAAGAAAAATCAGGAGTATTTTTTCAATTTTTTAAAAATGCATTAGTATATCAACTACAGTAAACCCTTGTTATTACGGACCTCTTTATAACGGATTTGGGTTATAATGGACGGGCCTACCGACCTTCACCACCAGGCTGGACTGCCGACTCCAGCCCTGGCCCACACCGCCCCCCCCCCCCCCCAGCCGCTCCCAGGCTGGGCTGCCAACACCACTCTCAGCTTGCACTGCCTTCCTGGCTTCTTCCAGGTCAGGCTACCGTGCCACTCCTAACCGTCACCACCTCCTCGGCCGCTTCTAGGTGGCACGGTGGCACGGTGGCACAGAGGTAGAGTTGCTGCCTCACAGCGCCAGGGACCTGGGTTTGATCTTGACTATGGGTGCTTGTCTGTACAGAATTTGTACATTCCACCCGTGACCTTCATGGGTTTTCTCTGGGATCTCCGGTTTCCTCCCACACTCCAAAGATGTACAGGTTTGTAGGTTAATTGGCATGGTATAATTGTAAATTGTCCCTAGTGTGTGTAGGATAGTGTAAGTGTGCGGGGATCGCTGGTCGACGTGGACTTGGAGAGCCGAAGGGCCTGTTTCCGCATTGTATCTCCAAACTAAACTAAAAAATAAACTAAACTAAACTGACTGACCTTCACTGCCAGGCTGGGCTACTGATGCTGGCCCACACCACCTCCCCTGCTACTTCCAGGCTGGACCTGCTGAATCACTCCAGCACTGGAGAAAAAAAGCTACTTGATAAGGCCATATCATTGAATGTAGCAATTAAAGCTGATAGAATGCACTTAAACAAGCTAGATTCCCTAATGTGCTTGGGTGCATATAGCTAATGGCATTTCATTCCAACTTGATCCGTTAACAAAATTCATATGTTCACACTTTTAATGGAAACTGTTCATGCTTGAGATGCTGTAGTTAGAACCCTCTTATCAGCATTACAAGCTTCTATTATAAATCTGGATAGAAGAAGAATAAGAATCTAAATATAATCTGAGAATGTATTCCTTAGAATTTCCTTTGGGTTCCCCCCATTGCTTCAGCAGATTCAATATATACATCTAGAATTTCCAGCAATTTCCCACCTAAATTATGATGACGATTTGGGAAAAACTTCAGGGAAATTGCAAGGAAATTACTCTATAATAAATGTTAAACTACATTTTCATGTCTTAGTCCACTTACTGCTTGTCAGCTAATATTGCTTCATCTATTGAAGACTGGCTTTGAACGCTCTTGTGGACTACAGGAGAGTTCTTTAAAAACACATTGAGCATGCAGAGAGTTACCAGCGAAATACAACATCTTGTTCTAGCATAATAACACATCTACTTGAGCCCAAAGTAGACAGAAATGAATGCATAATTGGAATTAATATAATTGCATTTATAATGTATAAAATGTCCATGTATTCTCTTCATTGTTCATATGTAATCTAGAAAATTAAGAAAATGATAATTCCTGGGAATTATTAGGAGAGTGAAATTGGCTTGATGTGAAACATGGAAAAGTGCAATAACATACTATTCAAATAGTCAGATTTAATTTCTATTTAGTCGCGTCATTACAGGTAGGATGTGGAGGCTCTTGAGAGGTGCGGGGAAGGTTTACCAGAATGATGCATGAATTGGGGGTATTAGCTGCAGGGGGAAGTTGTACAGACTTGAATTGTTTTCTCTGGAACACCAGAGGTTGCGGGAGACCTGATAGAAGTATCTAAAATTCTGAGAGCCATAGATACGGTAGAAAGTCTGAAGAAGGGTCTCGACCCGAAACATCACCCATTCCTTCTCTCCAGTGATGCTGCCTCATCCGTTGACTTACTCCAGCATTTTGTGTCTACCTTCGATTTAAACCAGCATCTGCAGTTCTTTCTTACTCAGAAAGTCAGAACATCTTTCCCTGGATGGAAATATCAAATATTTGACAATAGACAATAGGTGCAGGAGTAGGCCATTCGGCCCTTCAAGCCAGCACCGCCATTCAATGTTTGATCATGGCTGATCATCCACAATCAGTACCCCGTTCCTGCCTTCTCTCCATATCCCCTGACTCATTTATCTTTAAGAGCCCTATCTAGCTCTCTCTTGAAAGTATCCAGAGAACTGGCCTCCACCGCCCTCTGAGGCAGAGAATTATTAGTGGGCATAGCTTTAAGGTGAGAGGGGCAAAGTTTAAAAGAGATGTACAGGGCAAGGTTTTTTTTTCACACAGAGGGTGGTGAGTGTTTGGAACATGGGGGGTGGTGATGGAGGCTAATACGATAGTGGCATTTAAGTGCTTTTAGATAGGCATATGAATATGCAGGGAATGGAAGGATATGGATTATTTGAAGGCAGTTAAGAGTGGTCTTTGTATCATGTTCGGCACAGACATTTGTGGGCCCAAAGGTCTGTTCCTGTGCTGTACTATTCTATATTCTATTTTAAGTCAAATGCAGGATATTGGTTCTTGAAATAGATCTTATTATAGAAATTACATCTTATTCCTGAAAAGCATCCCAACACCTTGGGTTATTTAGCATTACAATTTTGCCGAGGGCATCATATTATACAGAAAGACTGTAAATGTTCAGGAAATGTAAATTAAACTCTGTGATTAGAACAATAACAAATATTTTTAAATTATAAATGGCAAATTTAGAATTGACAGTGGAGAAACTTCCTTCATACACATATATATAGACGAAAAAGTCTGTCAAAAAATAGCAAAATCCCAGAGCTATTTAACAACAAATGCTCGTTCATGGGACATGGAACTCCAAGTTTAATTTGAATGGATGAGCTGAGATGCCCTTCTAGATCCAAAATTCACTTGTGACTTGGCGGAGACGGATTCTAATGTTCTAACATTTTGGATGCAATTAATGTGTAGGAAGAAAGTGCAGATGATGGTTTAAACCGAAGATAGACACATAAATGCTGTCATAATTCAAATTGGATGCAATTAAATTGTCCAATAGGCAAGCGTGAATACAAAGATATAAAGCTAAGAATGCACACCCATATACTCTAAAGACACGCCTCAACGAATTATCATGTACATCATTCTCAGAACCACCTGACGTTTCCATTTTATTGTGGCAACAGATGACCGAACTTGCAAACTATTATTTTTGAAAAGGGGGTATTTTCCTCTCATTGTGCTTAGTCATCGAGAAGCAACTTCTAAAGGAAAATTGGGAAGGGAGTTACATAAGTAACAGAGCCTGCACATCAGTGCTGAGCCCAAGTGAAATTTAACGCCTAAGAAAAATAAGTGTTGTGTTCAAAGTTATAATGTCTTGTTTCAATTAGCAGCCTAATAGCCCTGTCTCACTGTGCGAGTTGACCCACGAGGTACCCCGAGCGAAAGACTCGCGGTTGTGCACGAGATTCCAAGTGTATGATCAAGAGTTTAACCGAGTTCCCACGGGTATGACTCAAGTTTGCCGTTAACTGTCATTTCTGCGATGTTCCAAGTTGGTCTCCCGAGTTACCAAGTTCCTTTCCCGAGTTACTCTTGAGCCAACCTTCAATGAAGGTCTGTTTTAATAAGCAACATCTCCATCCTGCGGCTTTGAGTTAAGAATTCAGCGCGGCCGCATCTATTGATGTGACCTACAAAGGGAAAATGCGCACCGTCCAGTGCCAGAGCAGTTATACTGATGATTTGTTTGAAACACACACACACCATCAGGCGAAGGTTTGCTATATTTTAATTGAATTTACTGCCAGGGCTACACACTGCGGGGAGACTGGAGATTTGAATGTGCACGGATGCGCACATCAGATTGTTGGGAGACGGAGCTCAGGGTTCGCCTCCTGAGCTGCTTTGGTGCCCAGGCGTGAGTTGAGGTGGAGGGAGGTTGGGGGGTGGGGGGGTCAGGTTAAACTCACCCATTTGACAGAGGCAGAGGATTATGAGGATCCAGCGAGACTCGGACAGCATGGAGAGCCGAGACTGCCCCGCTGGTGGCCAACTTCCCCCTGTCCTCCGTCGCCGCTCCCAGCCGGCCGGCAGGAGCTGTGCATGGAGCCCGCTACCGGAGTCGTGTCTGACTGCCTGGGCAGCCTGAGGGAGGCAGATGCACCCTGCCCGGGGAGAGGCCGCGGAGAGACTGGGGGGGGGGGGGGAGTACCTCACTCTCACTGCGATAGGGAGAGACAGAGGCACACACACACACACAGTGTGGAGTTCCTCTGACTGACTGACTGTGCGTGGGTGTGGGTGTGGGGGGTGGGACAGGGAGAGAGAGAGAGAGACACACACACACAGGCAGCGTGGAGTACCTTTAACTGTGTGTGGGAGAGAGACAGAGGCAGACACACACAACGGGCAGTGTGTACCTCAGTCTGTGTGTGTGTGTAGGGGGGAGAGAGAGAGAGACAGAGACAGTGTGGACCTCTGACTGTATGAAGGAGAGAGGGGGAGAGAGAGAGAGAGGCACAGAGGCAGTGTGGTGTACTTCGGCGTGAATGTGGGGGAGAGAGAAAGAGCGCACAGGACCTCGGTCTATCTGTGTGTGTGGGAGGGAAGAGAGACTAAGCTGAATACATCGGTCTTATTGTGTGTGGGGGGAGAAAGAGAGAGGTGGGGGGGAGAAAGAAAGAGGTGGTGGGGGGGGAGAAAGAGAAATGGGGGGAGACGTGTATATACACACACAAAGCAGAGTTTACTGTGTATGTGGGAGACACAGATGGACTTACCTCGGTCTTACTGTGTGTGAGAGGGGGAGATAGAGGCAGAGTCTCTCAGCCTGTGTGAGAGGGAGGGACGGAGAGAGAGACACACACACACACACAAGGTGGATGTTAAATCTCACCTGCCTGTTTCAGTGACAGGCACCCGCCTCCAGTGAATGGAGACACCCCCATCTGTCTCCCCCTCCTCTCCCTCCACTCTCCACCCTCTCTCCTCCACCCCCCCCCCCAATTTGGAAATGTCATCCCATCACCCATTCCTTATCTCCAGAGATGCTGCCTGCCCGCTGAGTTAAAGAGTTCCCACGGTAGACTCACGAGTCACAAAGGTAAACGCACGGGCCACTACGTTCTTACAACGTGTTTAAATGTTGCAAATTTTAACCTCAAGAGTACATTTTACTCGCGGAAAAGTTTAAACATGTTTGAACTTTTTCAAGAGTTAACAAGTTTCACGGGTACCTGCCGTTAGCGCCAAGAGTCGCTAAGTTGCGTCCACGAGTTCCGACGTTCCCGCTACGTTAATTGTACGTGATTACCACGAGTTAAATTTGTTTTAAACTCGGGGTACCTCGTGGGTCAGCTCGCACAGTGAGACAGGGGTTTAACCCTAAAAGCTGATTAGGTTCATTTATGGCATCATCACAATGATTAAAATATTTAAACGGAAGATCAATTAAATACCCTCAAGTGTATTATCCGCTTCTGCTCATGGATTATATACATTTCCTGCCTATAATATATATTAACATTACATTGAATTCCAGTAGCCATAAGTTAGCTGGCCTGCTTTTATGCTTCCTAATCAATTTGTAATCTGTTTGTTTACTTGTATGGCTTAACCTCTTTACACTGGAGAAAAGAAGCCTAGGACAAACAAGATCTGAATCTTCAAAATGATGTGAGACACAGATGCTTGTAGATATAGATGTTTGGAGTTTATATAACACAATATGAAGAAGACAGAGGACGAAAGATTTAGCTTTAGCAAACATCAATCTATTCTAACGATAATTTATTTTGTTCTTGCACAGTACTGGAAATGGGGAGGAGATTCACAACAATCACAACTGATGATACATTGATTTACTTTTTATTTAAAGTACTTGATAAAAAACCAGGGGGCAAAATTTCAAAAAATTCCAGCAAGTTTAGTAAAGTCACAGGGGATTTCAGACTATTGTTATTTTTAAATGGAAATAACATTTTAATTACTTTTAAAAAGTACATATAAATATAGAGGGAAATTGTAGCTCAGGAGAGAGAGGCTACCATTGGAAGGCAGGGAATGGTATAGAATCTTGAAAAAAATATTGTACGAAGCAAAGAATATTGATGTAGAATTTCCATCAAAAGATAGTCGTGGGACCCTGTTAAACTGCAAATGGTTTGTAAAAGGATTGATGAAAGGTATAGAAATATGATTTGGAGTGTTCTTTGTTATTCGCATAAACCTTGACATTATGGTCAAGAGCAGAGGGAAAGGCAGATAGGAATTGTGCTTGAATAGGGAATGGGGATTTTGTTCATTGAAAACTATGTCTGGTGAATTGTTCATTGACCTAAAAGGCTTCCCCCACATTACCTCCTGCCTCATTCTCATTATTCTCGGCTGGTGGGAAGAGATGAGCCCACTTGATTGCAACATTATGTAACATAAAGCAGACCACAAAGAATCTCGGATCCCACTTTGTTGATCCTTGAGATGCAGTTTAAGTATCAGAAGCATTAGAATCATAGAGCCTTAGAGAAAGAGAGAGATACAGCTATATTCCAGGGGTAATTTACAGTAGCCAATTAGTCTACCAACCCACATATCTTTGGGATCCTTGATGCTCTTGCATTGGAACAGCTACACTACTGCTTTCTACTAATGGAGAATTAAATCAATTTTGCTGTCCTAAAGTATAGTAGGTTTTTAAGCTCCCAGAATGCTGAATACTACAATGTGTGCTTAATGTTAATCAGCCTGAAAAGCCAGATAGCATTGCCATTGGAAATGTGGTTCTGGCCTGAATTGTTCCCAGAGTTTTGTAGTTGCTGCCTTTGACTTATTTCAGCTGGAGAGTCTGATGCACTGTTTACAACACATTAACCTTGAAGCACTTCCATAAAAAGGAAAAGGGGTCTTTCCCACCTCCTTTTCACATAGAACATTGCCTTGAATTGCCTGCCTATTTCACGCTGTCATTCTGCATTGCTGAAGAAATGGAAAGTGAGAACCTGTGTGTCTGGGATTGTGCAGGAGTATTGAAGTGAAATGCATAATCTTCTATCCCTGTGGGCATAATATAGTGCCACAAAGACTTCAAGCATCAAACAGTAGCTCAATCCAACTATCGTTCTATAAATGTATTGGCACTATACCTGCAAATAATTGCATCAATAAACCCATGAGTTTCCTTTAAAAAGCCCAAATAATGGGATAAGAGAGGGAAGGGGACTTTCTTCCTGTTAAATGCAAATAGAACACATGTTGTTATCTATATCATTGAGCTCCAATTTGGCAGTACTGATTTGAAAGCACCAATTTTGCTTTCCTGAAGTATAGTTGGCATGTAAGCTGGATTCTAAATGCATTTATATATGGGTGTGGCGGGGACTGGCAGGAGTCCAGCCAAAAACTAGTCGGACACAAGTGTGTGCTCTAGACGTGTTTATTCTTCTGCATACACCTCCCTACTCCTCAGCCGACACGGGTGTTGCCCGGCCTTAAATAACAACTCAGATAACGACCCCGTGACTCGCACCTCCCCCACCAAGACTCCGCCCTCTAGAGCCGATGGTTCGTCATGACCTTGGGTTGCTATCAGGTGCCGCCACATGACCCCCCCCCCCCCCCCAGAACCAGAGGCACCGAACCGCACAGGACGTCGCACGAGGCGGCCCGAACGCGTAGATACAATCCCGCGTCCCTGGGGCTTGCTCGGTTCGAGAGAATCTCCAGGAGCCCGGGACGGCGGACGCCCGCGATGGGGAGGTTGAGCCACATGGACTGGCTCGCTCATGTCCAAGTGGGCCGGTTTCAAACGAGCCACAGACACCGTTTCACACCGGCCTCCCACGTCCAAATCAAATGTAGTAGGCTTGTACCGCAGCACGCGAAAGGGACCTTCATACGGGCGCTTCAAGGGCGACTTGTGGGAGTCACGGCGAAGAAAAAAGTACGGGCAGCCCATCAGTGGCAGTGGCACATGGGAAGGGGCCACTCCATGACGCGACGTTGGGATGGGAGACAGGGCGCCGATCCCCCTCCCGCAAGCGGATCAGCACCGATGATGGGGGTTCCTGGGACCCATCAGCAGCCGGGACAAACTCCCCGGGGACGGTGAGCGGAGCACCATACACCAACTCCGCGGAGGATGATGACAGATCCTCCTTGGTGGCCGTCCGAATCCCCAACAGGACCCACGGCAACTCGTCCATCCACCCAGGGCCTGTGAGACGAGCCTTCAGGGCAGCCTTCAGACAGCGGTGGAACCGCCCCACCAACCCATTTGATTGGGGATGGTACGCTGTCATGTGGAGAAGCTGCGTCCCCAACAGGCGGGCAATGGCGGACCACAGTTCAGATGTAAACTGGGCGCCCCGGTCGGATGTGATGTGCAGTGGAACCCCAAAGTGTGCAATCCAGGCTGCTACGAGGGCACGAGCACACGACTGCGTTGAAGTGTCCATGAGTGGGATGGCCTCCGGCCACCGCGTAAAACGGTCGACCACCGTAAGCAGGTGTGAAACACCCTGGGACGGAGGCAGTGGCCCCACGATGTCCACGTGTATGTGATCGAACCGCCGGCGTGGCACTGCAAAGTCTTGAATGGGCGCCCGGACTTGTCTATGCACCTTTGATGTCTGGCACGGGATGCACGCCCGGGCCCAGCGAGCGACCTGCTTCCGAAGTCCGTGCCACATAAACCTTGCGGCTACTATAGCAACTGTGGCCCGGATGGATGGGTGGGCCAGCCCATGGATCACCTCCAACACGCGACGGCACCAGGCCGCCGGAACGATAGGCCTAGGCTGAACCGTGGATATGTCACAGAGGATGGAACCCGAGGGACCCAACGGCACGTCCTCAAGCACCAAGCCAGAGATCATGGTGCGGTACGCCGGCATCTCATCGTCCGCCAGCTGGGCCACCGCCAAGTCATAGTAATCTATCCCCGAGGCCAGGTTAAGCACGGCTGCAATTGTTAGATGGGACAAAGCATCCGCCACGAGGTTGCATTTCCCAGCGATGTGCCGGACGTCCGTTGTATACTCCGAAATAAGCCGCCAGCTGGCGCTACTGACGGGCGGACCAAGGATCCGAAACCTTTGCAAACGCAAATGTGAGGGGCTTGTGGTCCGTGAAGGCTACGAAAGAACGGCCCTCGAGGAAGTACCGGAAGGGCCGCACTGCGAGGTGTAAATCGAGCAACTCCCGGTCGAAAGCACTGTAGCGCTGCTCCGCAACCCTCAGGTGCCGGCTAAAGAAGGCGAGAGGCCGCCAACAGCCGTTAACGGACTGTTCCAAAAAGCCGCCGACCGCAGAGTCGGAGGCATCCACGGTAAGGGCTGTGGGGTCGTCGGCCGACGGATGCACGAGTGTAGTCGCCCGAACCAAGGCCTCCTTCGCCACTTCAAACGCCGCCATGGCGACAGCGTCCCACGGTATCTGCCGCTGCTTGCCCGTCAGCAACTGAAAAAGCGGCCGCAAAAGTTCGGCAGCCGCCGGAACGAACCGGTGGTAAAATGTGACCATCCCTACGAACTCCTGGAGGCCACGTACCGTAGCAGGCCACGGGAACTGGCGGATTGCCTCAACCCTGTCCGGCAGAGGCACTGCTCCGTGCCGTGTCACCCGATGCCCAGGAAGTTGATGGCCCGAAGGCCGAATTGGCACTTGCCAGGGTTAATTACGAGGCCATGGTCACTGAGGCGCTGGAAGAGTAGACGCAGGTGGGCGCAGTGTTCCTCATGCGAGCAACTTGCCACGAGGATGTCGTCCAAGTAGACAAACAGGAAGTCGAGCCCGCGCACCACGGTGTCCATCAGGCGCTGAAAGGCCTGCGTGGCATTCTTGAGGCCGAAGGGCACCCGCAGGAACTCGAACAACCCGAACGGGGTGATAATTGCCGTCTTGGGGACATCCTCCGGTCGCACGGGGATCTGGTGATATCCCCGGACTAGGTCGATCTTAGAGAAGAACCTAGCCCCGGCCAGATGGGCTGAGAAGTCCTGTATGTGGGGAATAGGGTAACGGTCAGCGGTCGTGGCCTCGTTAAGGCGGCGGTAGTCCCCGCACGGCCTCCAACCGCCGGACACCTTCGGCACCATATGCAGCGTGGAAGCCCATGGGCTGTTGGAGCGTCGAACGATACCCATGGCATCCATACTCCGAAACTCCGCCTTTACTATGAGGAGCTTGTCAGGAACGAGCCTACGGGCGCGAGCGTGGAGCGGTGGACCCGATGTCAGAATATGGTGCATGACACCGTGCCTCAGGCTGGCCGGGCAAAACTTGGGGGTGACAATGTCCGGGAACTCAGCCAGTACATGGGCGTAGACATTGTCCACCTTCGCTACAGGGTTGCTGACCGGCGCGGTGGGCATAGTGGAGCGCAAGGAGATCTTCTCAAAAGTTGACGTGTGGATGAGACGTTGGCCCTTCACGTCCACGAGGAGCGACTGCGCCCACAAGAAATCTGCGCCCAGCAGCGGCTGGGCCACGTCCGCGATGATGAAAGGCCTGGTGAAATTACACGCGCCGAAAATGACAGGAACCGTGCGGACGCCATATGTGTGGATTGAACTGCCATTCACAACAGTTAACGGGGGGCCCCTCTTACCAGCACGAAGGTCGAGTCCAGATGGGACAATATGCTGACTTCCACCCCCATATCCACCACGAATCTGAGTCCCGAGCGCCGGTCCCAGACGTACAGTCGATGGATCCTGCCGGCCACCGCAGTGACTATCGCCGGCTGGCGCTGCCGTTTCCCGGAAACGAACATGGCTGGCCTTGGATCTCCTGGGTCATCCTCCTCTCCTGTGCCACTTGTTTTGTCTGTGGCTCCTGTGGGCGTGGCCCTCTTGTTGGCGTGGTCCTGGGTCGTTGGGCCTGCTTGGTCATTGAATCAATCTGGGCCAGCGATTCTGCGGATTCCAGCGGCGCCAGGTTTTCCAGAGCGCCCACCTGCTGCTGATCAGAGATCCACAGTTCATCAGCACGGGCTGCTAGCTGGATGGGATCTTCAAAGCTCTCCCCCACGAGCTGCTGGCGGAGGTCTTGTGGAAACTGCTGCAGGTAGGTGAATTCAAAGAGTGGACAGGGCCGGTGGTCGCCCATGAGCATGAGCATCTCGCTCATGAGGGCTGAGGGCATCCGGTCGCCGAGCCCACCCATGTTAAGGACCTGACAGGCGCGCTGCATTCGGCTCGGCCCTTGAGGCCTGTGTATTTCCCCATGACCGGCGGGTTATCCAGGTACGGAATGACCCGGCCAGCCATCTGCTAGTGATAGCGAGTCTCGTCAGCTGTAACGCTGCGGATGTGAAATTGGGATTCGGCCTGTCGAAACCAAACCCTCGGCTGCGAGGTCCAAAATGTAGGTAGCTTCAGGGAGACCGCATTGAGTTCGGTCTCGTCGGCCTTGTAGGCCGGAGCGGCAGAATGCATTTTTTAATATTTTTTTATTTCCCTTCCAGGATTACACTCCTGGGCGTCTGGGTTCACCAATTGTGGCGGGGACTGGCAGGAGTCCAGCTAAAAACTAGTCGGGCATAAGTGTGTGCTCTAGACCTGTTTATTCTTCTGCATACAGCTCCCTAATCAGCTGACATGGGCATTGCCCGGCCTTAAATAACAACTCAGATAACGACCCCGTGACTCAGTCCTCCCCCACCAGGACGCCGCCCTCTAGAGACGATGGTTGGTCGTGACCTTGGGCTGCTATCAGGTGCCGCCACATGGGACAGATTAGTTGTTAAAACTTCCTACTAAATAATGGTTACTACATGAGAATTGATGTTGCCTGCAGCACAATTCTGAAAAAGATATTGGTGCTTTCAAATCATTTTAGGGATATCATCTGTAAGAAATCACTTTCACTGATGATAGTTGTTAATTTGTATTAGTTAACAGATCTAGCTAACAGAGGAAAAACAGCTTGAGATATACAAACTATTGGAACACTTAGTTCGTCGGGAGGCCAGAGCAACAGTGATTTGTTTGTTTACTACGTAAGCTAGTTAGCAATGGCTTGGAAATGTCTCAAAACATTTTATGCTGAAATTTGGTGTGAATGTGGTCCAGTAACACAAAACCAAAGATAAAAGTTGGAAGCTTGTTGGAAATGGATCTTTACGCTTCATCTGAATGGCTGCGAACTATGCCCTTGTCATGTGTAGGAAGGAACTGCAGATGCTGGTTTAAACCAAAGATAGAAAAAAAAGTTGGAGGAACTCAGTGGGTCAGGCAGCATCTCTGGAGAAAAGGAATACATAGCGTTTTGTGTCGAGACCCTTCTACCTGAAATGTCACATATTCCTTTTCTCCACTTTCTGAGTTACTCCAGTTTTTGGGGTCTATGCCCTTGTCATGTTCCGTTCAAGGCCCTGGTACATTTAAGATACTGTGTTTTACTGTTGATGAATTTGACATTATTCAATGGAATTTGCACTGAGGAAGCTTATTGGCTTTTCTGGGTGGATGCTCTTGCAATTATCTATTCCTGGCTGAAAACTGACATATGCAGTATTTCTGAGGTGAGATGAGGATGGGGGAGCTCATCTGGAAATTGGGTCTAATATTAATTTTTACCCAAGTTTTAAAGATCTTTCATTATGTGTAATTGACCTAGTCAAGACTTATAAAACATATAATTGTTCAATCAGCAATCATTTCAATAACTATCATGTTCCCTGACAATAAATTGGTTAACTTTTATAATATATGGTATCAGTGATTCATATTGAGTAAATTGTAAAAAATGCACTTAAGTTTTATTTTTGTGCTTCTGTTTGTTTTAAGCAAAAATTAACACTTTGTTTTCTATGTAGCAGTTTGCAGAGGGATAAAACGCTGTACCTTACCTGAGGATATACCATTCTTTCCTATGATGACTGCAGGGAAGTCTTCAAAAAAGGAGTGTATCAAGGCAGTTCTGTGTCTTTTTAGAGAACAAGTCGCTAAGCACTTAGATCTTTGAGCTTGCACTTAAAGTTTGTGGGATTGGCCATCATTTTGCGTCTTTCCATCGAAGATTATTATTGGACAAGCATCCCTCTTCATTTCTGAAGGAAACTTGGATCATTTTGCTTACTGTTGGTTTTGCTGTGGAGTGCTGCTGTAGTGAACTGCCTTAGCAATTTTATGTCGTTCTGGGACCACGATCCCAGATCTTCCATCAGTTGTTGATAGTTAACCAGTGAAAACATTGACTGATGGATAGAGCACTCATAGCAAGTTTGTAAATAGGGTATGTGTTGCACTCTCTTAGAGTATAAAATGATTTAAAAAAAAGGGTTTCCTAGCTAAAACGTAACTTTATACTGGCACTGACCAGTGAAATGATATCATTTAAATGGGACCAGATTGGCAAGATTAGTATTTTTTGCTTAATTTGTAAGAAAACAGTTTCATAGTTATATATTTGCAAAGTTGCTTCCAACAATTTTATTAAGCACCCCAAATTCTCATAGACTAGCATGAACAGTTTTTAAGTGTTAAAAAGCAAAACACATTTATTTTGTACTACATAGATGTTTTTGTATCTTCTATGGTGTCATGGTTAGTAATTTTGTCATTCTATACGTTTGTGTAAAAAAAAAATTAAAACTGCCAAATGCTTCTCTGGTGTTTATTAGATACAGCAACTGATTGAAGAGAGCTAAGTTATAACCTCGACATATGGCTATATATAATTGTTTCTTCATACTGTATGTCTATATTTAATCTTTTTTAATGGAAACTGTTGGGCCTATTTATGAAATAATAAATAGAGGTGTTTGTAAGTAATTTTGTAAGCATTGAAAAATATTTTGGGGTGCCAGTTCACTGTGTTGGCACAACCATCTCAATTTATGTGATTATGCTTACTACATTGAATTAGTTTCTTTGGTAATAATAAAAAAAACTCACATCTGGGTTTGTCCTTTGCAGAAAATGATTGATTATTTCTTGTATTTATTTTACACATTTATCTTTGCCAAATACATTCACTTCATTTTACATATTAACAACATTATTGGTTCCCTGCAAAAGATTTTGGGTTCTCAAATAAACTTGAAAAGTGATTTTTTTTCTCAATTGTACATATTTTTTATGCATTAATGGTAACATTTGATGTATAATTCTGAGATCTACATATTTCAACCCCTCTCATGTATGTAATTATAAAACTAACAAAGAAAAGTACTGGAGACATAAATGTCATTGTACAAGGGTTTGTGCTGTGATTTCATTTATTTGCTCCTGGAAAACTGTATCTCATACTATAAAGTTGTACACAGAAGGAAAAACTTGGAGTAGAAATGTTATCAACAATTTCACTGCATTTATTTCCTTTCAGTGGTGCACTGTCTTAATTCAGTATCCCTTCATGATACTTTATACTTCAGATGCATGATAACTCTGGAAGAGTTTTATGTGACTTTACCTTCAAAGATTGTGGCATTTTTCCAGTCTTATGAACATTCCCGCTCGCCAATTCTTATGTAGATCACAAGGTGAGGAATATAATCTAGTGCAAGGGTTCTCAACCTGGGGTAAATTTACCCCCCGGGGGTAAATTTCGCCGACCCAGGGGGTAAATTTGTTGATTCTGGATTTGTACATAGTTTTCCTCATTGACTGTTTGGTTCTGGTATCTGTTCATCATTAGTTGTTCATCAATAAGTGAAATAACATTGTTATGTGCTATTAAAGTTGCCAGGGTACACGGGACAAAAAAGGTTGGGCAAAAAACCCTGTTCTAGTGGGTACTAGATGAGATGTCCCAGACACATTAAAAGTCAGATATTGGTATACTCATCCAGTTTATATTATCTCTCTGAACTCATCATTGAACACAGCATTTGAGCAGTGGCTCAAAGACAGGTCCAAATGCACTTTGGCTTTACTCCAAGAGAGACACCATGTGAACAATGGTCTCACGTTAAATCGAAAACTGTTATCCAAAAAGGATTTATGTACAAATACCTAATACTTGCCAAAAATGTGCAAAGTAAACCGATGATGACATTAATCACTGTACAACACTGCTTTGACACTGGCACTGCTGTTTTTGAATGTCACGCACCAGCCGATGACAGCTTTTGGCACAACTAAACACAACATTCAATGGCATGAAAAATCTCCCTGCCAATTTCATTTAAAGAGATCATGAACTACTTATAGGGTGGTAGGCTGAATTATTAGTTGCTGACTGGCACTGTGATTTTTGATATTTTGGCAAGTTTCTGGTTTGAGTATTCCACTAAGAGTGGTCTGGCTGGTGAGTGTCTTCAGAGAGTAATCTCTGACCTCAGCCTCACATTATTTGATGTTGCTGCTTCAATAAAAAGTCTGATGTGTGTCAATTGTTCCAGCCATAACAGAGGTTCAAAATACTGCAATGCCTATAACTGTAGGGATGTCCAATCTGCTGCAAAACTTTGATTCATTTGACTCCTTCCAGGTTATTAGTGAAGTTACCAGTATTATTTTGTAGCTTACACTAAAACAATGCTCTTTGTAATGCAGAGTCAAGCCCCTTACTCAAGACAAGCAAGAGTGAGCCCAAGGATTATTATATCTTCTACTCAACACCATGCTGAAGAATGTTGTTGCCACGTTGGCCCAGTTGCCCCTCTTGTCACTAGTGATATTTTCCTGAACTGGAAGAGATTTCATGCCCACATGTTCGACAAGAAACAATGCTGCATAGCAGTAAATCCCATAAACCTGGACAAATCCTAGTTCATACATTTTACAAAAGTCCTCTGAGCCAGCTGCTTTAGTCCCATCAAGGCAAGTCAATATACTCAGGGATTATCTGCAGTAAACAGTCTACATAGGCTTTAGCCTGTTTTTTGACAAAGTCTCACATGATAAGTTAGTCGGGGAGCTAACCAATTGGATATGAAATTGGCTTGGTGGAGGGAGTCAGGGAATAGTGGAGGAGGGTTATTTCTCAGATGGGAAGAAAGTGACCAGTGGTGTGCCACAGGGATCAGTGTTGGGTCCACTTTTGTTCGTCATCTATAGTAAAAGTTTGGATGAAAGTGTAGGTGGCAGCTTAATAAGTTTGTGGTATGGTGGACACTGTTTTCTTTTTGCATGACACCAGACTATTTTCTAAATGGTGGCCGACTAGGAAAAGGGGAGATGCAGCGAGACCTGGGTGTCATGGTACACCAGTCATTGAAAGTAGGCATGCAGGTGCAGCAGGCAGCGAAGAAAGCGAATGGTATGTTAGCTTTCATAGCAAAAGGATTTGAGTATAGGAGCAGGGAGGTTCTACTGCAGTTGTACAGGGTCTTGGTGAGACCACACCTGGAGTATTGCGTACAGTTTTGGTCTCCAAATCTGAGGAAGGACATTATTGCCATAGAGGGAGTGCAGAGAAGGTTCACCAGACTGATTCCTGGGATGTCAGGACTGTCTTATGAAGAAAGACTGGATAGACTTGGTTTATACTCTCTAGAATTTAGGAGATTGAGAGGGGATCTTATAGAAACTTACAAAATTCTTAAGGGGTTGGACAGGCTAGATGCAGGAAGATTGCTCCCGATGTTGGGGAAGTCCAGGACGAGGGGTCACAGCTTAAGGATAAGGGGGAAATCCTTTAAAACCGAGATGAGAAGAACTTTTTTCACACAGAGAGTGGTGAATCTCTGGAACTCTCTGCCACAGAGGGTAGTCGAGGCCAGTTCATTGGCTATATTTAAGAGGGAGCTAGATGTGGCCCTTGTGGCTAAAGGGATCAGAGGGTATGGAGAGAAGGCAGGTACGGGATACTGAGTTGGATGATCAGCCATGATCATATTGAATGGCGGTGCAGGCTCGAAGGGCCGAATGGCCTACTCCTGCACCTAATTTCTATGTTTCTATTCTTTTTGTTAGCAATACAGCATGGAAACAGGCCCTTCGGCTCACCGATTCCATGCCGACCTGCAATCCCCGCACACTTACATTATCCTACACACTAGGACAATTTACAATTATGCCAAGCCAATTAACCTACAAACCTGTATGTCTTTGGAGTGTGAGAGATAAACGGAGATCCCGGAGAAAACCCACACAGGTCACAGGAAGAACATACAAACTCCGTACAAACAGACACCTGTAGTCAAGATCAAACCCAGGTCTCTGGCGCTGTAAGGCAGCAACTCTACTGCTGTGCCACCATGCTATCCTTCATTCAGTGAAGGAACGTTGGCTATGGTTACAATAAGATCAAGATCAAATAGGAAAACGGGACAAGGAATGACAGATGCCATTTAACTCTGACAAGTGTAATGTGGTGCATTTAAGAGAGTTAAACCAGGGAAGGATTATCACAGTGAATGACAGGGCCTGGGAAATGTTACAGAACAGAGAGACCCAGGGTACAAGTTCATAGTTTTCTGAAAGTATTGACAGAGGTAGACAAGGTAGTAAAGACGGCACATGGCATGCTACAGGCAAATGGGACTAGTTGAGGAAGACATCTTGGTTGGCATACAAGAATTAGGCCTGTTTTAATGTTATAACTCCATGACACTATTATATACACCTAATAATAATAAATAAATAAATGATGAATAAAAAAATTATTGGCCAAGTATGTATACATACAAGGAGTTTGCCTTGGTGCTTTGCTTGCAAAAGGATAAAAACACGATATACAGCAGACAATTAAAAATAAAACATTATAATTTAAACATGTGAAAATTAAGTACCAGAGTAAAAAAAAGGCTACAGACCTCTGGCTGTGGCAGCTCTGATAGTCCGGAGTCACCTCCCAGAAGGAAGTACTTCAAAGAGTTTGTGGCCAGGGTGAGAGGGGTCAGAGATGATCTTACCCGCTCGCTTCCTGGCCCTTGCAGTGTACAGTTCGGGGGGAAGGTTGCAGCCAAAAACTTTCTCCGCTGATCGAACGATGTGCTGCAGCCTCCGGATGTCATGCTTGGTGGCTGAACCAAACCAGACCATGATGGAGAAGGTGAGTTCAAGTTTAAATTCAAGTTACATTTATTGTCACATGCACCAATTGGTACAGTGAAATTTGAGTTACCATACAGCCATACAAATAAAAATAACACAACACACGATAGAGTTTAAAATAAACATCCACCACAGCGGAATCTACGTTTCCGACTGTGATGGAAGGCAATAAGGTTCAGTCATCTTCCTCTTTGTTCACCCACGGTTGGAACCCTCCGCAGTCGGCGCTACGGACGGCCCGATGTACAGGCCCTCTCGCCGGGATGATCGGAATGGATTGGAACACACTCGCGGCTTGGAGTTTCCATATAGGCCGCTTCTTACTTCCGTGACTTCCGAAGTCCACAGGCCAACCTGGACGGAGCTCCAACACTGGTGACCCGTGGCAAGAGATCATCTCGCTCCACAATGTTAACGTCAGCACCGCCCGTGGCTAGAAGCTCCGCAAACCACAGCTCCATGATGTTAAAGTCAGCAGATCCAACACCCTGGAGCTCCAACCCCGCTCTGAGATGGTAATTCAGCACTGCGCCTGCTGCTGAAGCTCTGGCCGGTCTCCGGCAGGAAAGGCCGCGCCAATCCAGTTGGTAGGCCGCGAGGGGGGGGGGGGGGAAGATGCGACACAGAGAAAAGACGCATCTCCGTCCAGGTAAGTGACTGAGAAATGATTTCCCCCTATTCCCCCCCACCACCCCCCATATAAGACATGCTAAGAAACATTTAAAACATAAATTTAGAAAACACTAAAAATAACAAAAAGGGTTAAAGGACTAATAGCTGCTGGCGAGGCAGCCACTGCGGTGGCGCCACCCGAGGACAGACTCTATGATGGTAGTGTAAAACTGGACCATCATTGACTGTGGCAGGTTGTGTTTCCTCAGCTGCCGCAGGAAGTACATTTTCTGTTGGGCCTTTTTGACTGTGAAGTTGATGGTGGCCTCCCATTTAAGGTCCCTGGAGATTATGGTTCTGAGGAACCATAATGACTATAATCCACCATGCTGGTCCTGAAAGCCATGCGGACAACTAAGATCTTACAGATATGGGCTTCAAGCAATCTTCCTGCCTCATTGACCACCATGCAAGAACCATGAAGCAACCAGTTATGGGGACATCAACACTGCAGTTCTTGTTGCACCTTGCATATTCCCTGCCCATTCTGCACTCTAAGCCCCACCTACATTAGACAAGATGCAGCTGGAACACGAGAAATAAATGAATGCAGCAGGAGATTAAGGAATGGTGGAGAGTTCCATCATTAGGATGGAGAGTGACATTGTTAATTCAGAAACAATGGTTCTGAACTTAAAGAAAGGTAACTTTGAGGGTATGAGACGTGAATTGGCCAAGATTAACTGGCAATTAGTTCTAAAAGGGTTGACGGTGGATATGCAATGGAAGGCATTTAAAGACTGCATGGATGAACTACAAAAATTGTTCATCCCAGTTTGGCAAAAGAATAAATCGGGGAAGGTAGTGCATCCGTGGATAACAAGGGAAATGAGGGATAGTATCAAAGCAAAAGATGATGCGTACAAATTAGCCAGAAAAAACAGCATACCAGAGGACTGGGAGAAATTCAGAGACCAGCAGAGGAGACAAAGCGCTTAATTAGGAAAGGGAAAATAGATTATGAAAGAAAACTGGCAGGGAACATAAAAACTGACTGCAAAAGTTTTTATAGATATGTGAAGAGAAAGAGATTAGTTAAAACAAATGTAGGTCCCTTGCAGTCAGAAACAGGTAAATTGATCATGGGGAACAAGGATATGGCGGACCAATTGAATAACTACTTTGGTTCCGTCTTCACTAAGGAAGACATAAATAATCTGCCGGAAATAGCAGGGGACCGCAGGTCAAAGGAGATGGAGGAACTGAGTGAAATCCAGGTTAGTCGGGAAGTGGTGTTGGGTAAATTGAATGGATTAAAGGCCGATAAATCACCAGGGCCAGATAGGCTGCATCCCAGAGTACTTAAGGAAGTAGCTCCAGAAATAGTGGATGCATTAGTGATAATTTTTCAAAACTCTTTAGATTCTGGAGTAGTTCCTGAGGATTGGAGGGTAGCAAACGTAACCCCACTTTTTAAGAAGGGAGGGAGAGAGAAAACGTGGAATTACAGACCAGTTAGTCTAACATCGGTAGTGGGGAAACTGCTAGAGTCAGTTATTAAAGATGGGATAGCAGCACATTTGGAAAGTGGTGAAATCATTGGACAAAGTCAGCATGGATTTACGAAAGGTAAATCATGTCTGACGAATCTTATAGAATTTTTCGAGGATGTAACTAGTAGAGTGGATAGGGGAGAACCAGTGGATGTGTTGTATCTGGACTTTCAGAAGGCTTTCGACAAGGTCCCACATAAGAGATTAATATACAAACTTAAAGCACACGGTATTGGGGGTTCAGTATTGATGTGGATAGAGAACTGGCTGGCAAACAGGAAGCAAAGAGTAGGAGTAAACGGGTCCTTTTCACAATGGCAGGCAGTGACTAGTGGGGTACCGCAAGGCTCAGTGCTGGGACCCCAGCTATTTACAATTTATGTTAATGATCTGGATGAGGGAATTGAAAGCAACATCTCCAAGTTTGCGGATGACACTAAGCTGGGGGGCAGTGTTAGCTGTGAGGAGGATGCTAGGAGACTGCAAGGTGACTTGGATAGGCTGGGTGAGTGGGCAAATGTTTGGCAGATGCAGTATAATGTGGATAAATGTGAGGTTATCCACTTTGGTGGCCGATTAGGAAAAGGGGAGATGCAGCGAGACCTGGGTGTCATGGTACACCAGTCATTGAAAGTAGGCATGCAGGTGCAGCTGGCAGTGAAGAAAGCGAATGGTATGTTAGCTTTCATAGTAAAAGGATTTGAGTATAGGAGCAGGGAGGTTCTACTGCAGTTGTACAGGGTCTTGGTGAGACCACACCTGGAGTATTGCGTACAGTTTTGGTCTCCAAATCTGAGGAAGGACATTATAGCCATAGAGGGAGTGCAGAGAAGGTTCACCAGACTAATTCCTGGGATGTCAGGACTTTCATATGAAGAAAGACTGGATAGACTCGGCTTATACTCGCTAGAATTTAGGAGATTGAGAGGGGATCGTATAGAAACTTACAAAATTCTTATGGGGTTGGGCAGGCTGGATGCAGGAAGATTGTTCCCGATGTTGGAGAAGTCCAGGACAAGGGGTCACAGCTTAAGGATAAGGGGGAAATCCTTTAAGACCGAGATGAGAAAAAACGTTTTCACACAGAGAGTGGTGAATCTCTAGAACTCTCTGCCACAGAGGATAGTTGAGGCCAGTTCATTGGCTATATTCAAGAGGGAGTTTGATGTGGCCCTTGTGGCTAAAGGGATCAGGGGGTATGGAGAGAAGGCAGGTACGGGATACTGAGTTGGGTGATCATATTGAATGGCGGTGCAGGCTCGAAGGGCCGAATGGCCTACTCCTGCACCTATTTTCTATGTATCTATGTAAAAGCAAGGCAGGATACAGCATGATCAGGAGACATCAAGAACTGCAGAAGCTGGAATCTTGAATAAAACATAAAAAGTTGGAGGAACTCAGTAACATCTGTGGAGGGAATAGACAATACTATCATCAGTCTGAAGAAGGATTGTAACACAAAATACTGGCTGTCCATTCCCTCCATAGATACTGCCTGATCTGTTGTGTTCCTCCAGCACTTTGTGTTTTGATACAACATGAACACCTTTTTACCTGGGTTCAATGCAGAAAAGCAATTCATGATTGAAACCAGATCCTTTGCTTCACCATTCAACAAACAGTGCCTTACCGTTCCTCCACATCATCTTCTTTCTGATAACACAGAAAAAAAATCACCAGAAAAGGCACGCTCCAATCCATATTCATAGATTAACTCAGAACATAATGCTTTTAAAAGTAAATAGAGCATCCCTGTGCATTTAAAGGTAAATAGATCATCCCAAAGGGACTTTGGCTGTTCTTCTGGGAAGCCGTTCTCTCAGTATTGAGATCATTGATAGCAAAAGGGTTTTAAGAGAGGAAACACCAATGCTCTTGTGGAGTGATTTGGAACAATGCATGCTTTCAGACAGCACCATCTGAGAATATGTAACTGCTACCTGGGCTGACTGGCTGACAGATAACTGCAAAGCCATTAACAGTTTGATGGGGGTGACTGCAGGGATGCTGCCATCATAGGTGATGACATGGACTCACTGCCGCTTTTGCAGGGTGACACTTCAGCAATCCCACTGATCTATCGAAGGATAAATTAGTAGTCTGCTGCAAAGCCCCTTTCATCCTTAATATCCTGAGTCATGACAACAGTAGTGTGAGCTTTTACTGTAATAACCACTCTATTAGTGAAAGGTATGTTATGTCTGCTCCCCCATAGAAGCTGTGACCTCAGCCATCTAGAAACTTCAGATGCTGGAATCTTGTGCCAAAACAAACTGCTGGAGAAACTCAGTGGGTCAGGCAGCATCTGTGAAGGGAATGGACAGATGATATTTCAAATCCTGAGCCTTCTACAGGTGCCACCTGACCCATTGACTTCCTCTAATACTTTGTTTGTAGACTCTAAATCATGATGTTTTCAAGAGGGGCATTGATGTAGGTGACTTCTGTTGCAAAATGGAAAGGATTGACCCCCAACTCTGCATTCATACCTGTGCCAGATTGATGATGAAATCTATATTCCCAGACTACAGCATGGACCAGTCCACACCCACCTGCTTTTTGTAACCCTGCCCCATTGTAAATCACAATGTATTGTTTTGTTTCATTCCTCCAGCTATGCTCATCCCATACAGATTTCATCCTTATATTTCTCACATTTTCTTACAATATTGAAGGAGTCCATTCAGCCCATCACATTTATGCTGACACTCAGAGCAATGCCACAATTTCCATTCCTCATTTTCCCACCATATAGTCTCTCACACATGCCCTTCAACTTTAGTTTAGTTTATTGTCACATGTACCGAGGTACAGTGAAAAGCTTTTGTTGAGTCCTAACCAGTCAGCGGAAAAACATTACATGATTACAATCGAGCCACTCACAGTGTACAGTTCCATGATTTCCTGCTGATACATACTTCACGCTGAGTCTCCTGCTACCTACCTACACAAGGGGTACATTTACAGTAGTCAACTAACCTAGCAATCAGCATGATTTTGTGATGCAGGAGAACTGTGCAACATTCACATGCAAACTCCACTGCAGCAGAGTTCAGTGCCAAACCCAGGTCACTGGAGCACCAATTCGCTTACAGTGCTCTTATATGGAAAGAGTACCCAACATGAATTTATATTGCTGCCTGCTAAGCATGGGTAGATTAACCACAACCCATATTTCCTTATGGCTTGCTGTATATCTACAGGTGGTATATAACTAGTCCATTAATACTGGTAAGTTCCAACCATAATCATCTCCAGGAGAAACTGAAAGGTTCAGAGAATAATGGTCTCTACTTTTTTGCAGACTGACACATGATGTTGCATGCACTAGCAGGAGCAATGACACAGGACTGTCAGTGAACCATTGCAGAGAACGGCTCCCTGACTCCGCAGACCTTTGTCACTTTCATTGGCACAACCTGCATTTGGCCAAGGGGGATGAAATATGTAGGAAGGAATTGCAGATGCTAGTTCAAACTGAAGATAGACACAAAATGTTGCAGTATCTAGCCGGGGCAGGCAACATCGCTGGAGAGAAGGAATGGATAACGTTTCGGGTCTGAAGAAGGGTTTTGACAGGAAACGTCACCCATTCCTTCTCTCCAGAGATGCTGCCTGTCCCGTTGAGTTATTCCAGCTTTTTGTGCCTATCTGTGTCTATCTTTCAGGAACTGAAAGAGATTTTCATTAGGCGAGAAATAGTATTGGGTAGGCTAATGGGACTGAAGGATGATAAATCCCCTGGGCCTGATGGTCTGCATCCCAGGGTCCTCAGGGAGGTGGCTCTAGAAATAGTGGACGCATTGGTGATCATTTTCCAATGTTCAATAGATTCAGGATCAGTTCCTGTGGATTGGAGGATAGCTAATGTTATCCCACTTTTCAAGAAAGGAGCGAGAGAGAAAACGGGGAATTACAGACCAGTCAGCCTGACTGGTGGTGGGAAAGATGCTGGAGTCAATTATTAAAGAGGTAATAATGGGGCATTTGGATAGCAGTAAAAGGATTAGTCCAAGTCAACATGGATTTATGAAAGGGAAATCATGCTTGACTAATCTTCTGGAATGTTTTGAGGATGTGACAAGTAAAATGGATGAAGGGGTGCCAGTGGATGTAGTGTATCTAGACTTTCAGAAAGCCTTTGATAAGGTCCCGCACGGGAGACTGGTGACTAAAATTAGAGCACATGGTATTGGTGGTAGGGTGTTGACATGGATAGAAAATTGGTTGGCAGACCGGAAGCAAAGAGTAGGAGTGAACGGGTCCTTTTCAGAATGGCAGGCAGTGGCGAGTGGAGTGCCACAAGGCTCGGTGTTGGGGCCGCAACTGTTTACCATATATATTATTGATTTGGAAGAGGGAATTAGGAGCAACACTAGCAAGTTTGCGGATGACACAAAGCTGGGTGGCAGTGTGAACTGTGAAGAGTATGTCAGGAGGTTGCAGGGTGACCTGGACAGGTTGAGTGCGTGGGCAGATGCGTGGCAGATGCAGTATAATATAGATAAATGTGAGGTTATCCACTTTGGCGACAAAAACAAGGGGGCAGATTATTATCTCAATGGGGTTAGGTTAGGTAAGGGGGAGGTACAGCGAGACCTGGATGTCCTTGAACACCGGTCACTGAAAGTTGGCGAGAAGGTACAGCAGGCAGTGAAGAAAGCTAATGGAATGTTGGCCTTCATAACAAGAGGATTTCAGTATAGGAGTAAAGAGGTTCTGCTGCAGTTGTATAGGGCTCTGGTGAGACCACATCTGGAGTATTGTGTACAGTTTTGGTCTCCTAATTTGAGGAAGGACATCCTTGTGATTGAGGCAGTGCAGCGTAGGTACACGAGATTGATCCCTGGGATGGTGGGACTGTCATATGAGGAAAGATTGAAAAGACTAGGCTTGTATTCACTGGAGTTTAGAAGGATAAGGGGGGATCTTATAGAAACATATAACATTATAAAAGGACCAGACAAGCTAGATGCAGGAAAAATGTTCCCAATGTTGGGCGAGTCCAGAACCAGGGGCCACAGTCTTAGAATAAAGGGGAGGTCATTTAAGACTGAGGTGAGAAAAAACTTTTTCACCCAGAGAGTTGTGAATTTATGGAATTCCCTGCCACAGAGGGCAGTGGAGGCCAAATCACTGGATGGATTTAAGAGAGAGTTAGATAGAGCTCTAGGGGCTAGTGGAGTCAAGGGATATGGGGAGAAGGCAGGCACAGGTTATTGATAGGGGACGATCAGCCATGATCACAATGAATGCCGGTGCTGGCTCGAAGGGTCGAATGGCTTCCTTTTCTATGTTTCTATGTTTCTATGTTTGGCCAAGGCAGGCCTGATTGCATGCTTAAAATCACCTGGAGCATCAGCGTTCTGCTGAAACGTAAAATTGTATTTCTTATTAGACTCCTTCCTCTTGGACATTATGGACGCGTGTACCACCTCCCTAGCAGTCCCCTGCACCTAATTTTCACCCCCTTGTGAAGGAGGGTCCTGACCAGAAATGTCACCTGTCCAAACTCTCCCCAGATGCTGCCTAACCTGCTGAGTTACCTGAAGGAGGACTCTCTCGAATGTCTACAGGTGCACAGTAGAGAGTATTCTGACTGGCTGCATCATGGCTTGGTTCGGCAACTTGAATGTCCAGGAGCGGAATAGAATGCAGCAAGTTGTGACCACTGCCTAGTCCATCATCGGTTCTGACTTCCCCACCGTCGAAGGGATCTATCACAGTCGCTGCCTCAAAACGGCAGTCAGCATCATCAAAGACCCACACCATCCTGGTCACACACTCATCTCTCCGTTGCCATCGGGAAGAAGGTACAGGAGCTTGAAATCTGGAACATCCAGGTTCAAGAACAGCTTCTTCCCCACAGCCTTCAGGCTACTAAATACGACATCAAACAAGCTCCGAACAATAACAGTCTATTGCACTTTATCTGTTTATTTATTGTGTATATATATGAAGAATACACTGAACTTTTATCTCCTGTTCTGTATTATGTTTACATATTCTGTTGTGCTGCAGCAAGCAAGAATTTCATCGTCCTACCTGGAACACATGACAATAAAACTCTCTTGACTCTTGACTTGAGTTACTTCAGCACTTGGTGTTTTGCTCAAGATTCCCTCATCTGCAGTTTCTCATGTCTCTTCCTCCACCTTATACTAACTGTAGCCTTCTAGTACCAAGTGTAATCCCAGTGACAGCTTTCCAATCATGGCTGCAGTGATTGCTCAAGAAACACTGCAGGAAAAGCTTCTGACGAGGATCACCAACCAGACCAGTTAGAATAAAATGATCCAGCATTCAAGATTATGGATCATTGCAAGCGTTCCAAGGTTTGAGGTGTCCACTGGCTAAGGTTGTTTGTAGAAGGGACAATGGTGTTGTTATCCCCGATGTACTGAGAAGGCATATTTTGGAATAGTTACACTAAAGATGTATGGGCATTATAAACATAAAAGTTATTGCCGGAAACTTTATACATTGGTCAAGTATTGATAAAGATTTAATAGATTTACTTTAGAATGTGGATATCATTCTTTTTTGGTAAGCTAAATGATGTTGGGGTATAATGCTATTACCCATTCATTTCTGAACAGCACATCCCACCTGGTGTCAGCCTCTGTGGGTGTTGAGTGAGTGCAATGACATCATGTGTCAGAGTTTATGGGGAGAAGGCAGGAGAATGGGGTTAAGAGGGGAAGATACATCAGTAATGATTTAATGGCATAGCAGACTTGATGGGCCGAATGACCTCATTCTACTCCTATCACTTATGACAAGATTATCGTCATCATCCTTAACTCCCCTTCAGTGACCCCTCATTTTTATTAGATTTTTAGTTTAATTTAGTTCAGCATGGAAACAGGCCATTTGGCCCACCAAGTCCATGCCGACCAGCGATCCTCGCACATTAACACTATCCTACGCACACTAGGGACAATTTTATACTTATAACAAGCCAATTAACCTACAAACCTGTACGTCTTTGGAGTGTGGGAGGAAACCGAAGAACTCAGAAAAAACCCACGCGGTCACGGGGAGAAGGTACAAACTCCGTACAGACAAACGCCCGTAGTCAGGATGGAACTGTGGTCTTCGGCATTGCAAGCACTGTAAGGCAACAACACCACTGCTGTGCTACTGTCCCACCATGCACTGCCAACTCTTCCAGCTGCCCCTGCTCCCCTTATTAAGAGTGGTAGTGTTCAGTGAAAACATCCCAGCACGATGCAAAAGTAGAAACAGAAAATAGATGTCCTTGAAAACAGTGGCCAAAACCCCTTAAGGATGCTGCATCAGCACAGATGGTGATGAGGTTTGACTACCGCTGATTAGGTCAATGGGAATGTAGCGATCACATTGAAATACTGTTAATGAGTAGGCCTATAAGATTGCAGGTTGCACTCTGGAAGTGGTTTGGGGCTCAATGGCATCCCTACCCCTCAGTTGCACAATGGCTTCCTCCATTTGAGTGAGGTGCTCCACTCCACAGGGCCCTCATCCTGTGCAGGTGGCCTCCCTCCTATTCCTGTCAGCGTAACTCTAAATGGAGGATATAAAAGACACTGGGAAAGTATCCTGACTGGTTGCATCGAAGCATGGTATGGTAATTCCAACATGCAGGAATGCAAAAGTTTGCAGACATTTGTGGACTTAGCCTGGTCCATTATGGACACTGCCCTTCCCACCATCAAAAGCATCTTAATGAGGCACTGCCTCAACAAGGTGGTATTTATTAAGGATCCTCACTATATAGGCCATGCCCCTTAAGAAGCCTAAAGCCCCACACCACATTTAAGGATAACTACTTTCCAACAAGTTCTTGAATGACCTGCACAATCTATTCCTATATCAGCGACGGAACATTACTGACCACCTCTTGCAGTATCATGAACATTTTTTCTAATTGTGCTTCTGCACTATATCTTGCAGATTTACACAGTCTTTCTTCTTTTTGCTGTCTTTGAATAATGTATGTATAACTTAATTTGTTTTGTATTGTATTGTATTCAATTTATTGTCATTATCTCATGAGAGACAACGAAATGGATTTTCCTTACAGTCATGTAACATAAAATAAATAATTAATAAATAAATAAATAAATAAATAAAAAGCACCAACACAGAAGTCCACGACACAACATAACTCCACGGCGGCACCAAAGTTAAGGAAGATACCATAGTCCAGTCAGCCTCCCCGCCGATCTTCCCAGATGTTCACCCATGGTCGGGGCCTCCCGAGCACCCGCAGTCGCTGCCACGGGCGGCCCGATGCTCAGGCCCTCTCGCCGGGAACGATGGAACCCCAATGGAGAACATCCTCAGCGGCCCAGACCGCCAAATCAGCCACCTCCCACCAGAGTCTGCGGCTCCCGAAGTCCACAGGCCGAGCGATGTTGGTCAGCGCCGCCCGCGTTGGGAGCTCCGCGAACCACAGCTCTGCGATGTCGGTGCAGCAGGCCCAGCACTCCGGAGCTCCAAACGGCGATGCCCGGTAAGGCATCACCCGCCCCGCGATGTATCCAACGCTGCGCTGCTGCTGCTGGAGCTCTGGTCGGTCCCGGCAGGAAAGGCCGCGCCAATCCAGTAGGTAGGCCGCGGGGGGGGGGGGGGCGAGGACGCGACTCGAATAAGAGTCGCATCCTCTCCAGGAAGCGACTGAAGGACGGTATCCCCCTTACCGTACCCTCTCCCCCCCACATAAAGACAAAAAAACCCACAAAAAACGCTCTTCAAACATAACAAAAAAAACAAAAAGATACCGGACTGAAGGCGGAGGCAGCTAGCAACAGCGCCACCGGATGTCATAGAAACATAGAAACTAGGTGCAGGAGTAGGCCATTCGGCCCTGCGAGCCTGCACTGCCATTCAATATGATCATGGCTGATCATCCAACTCAGGATCCTGTACCTGCCTTCTCTCCATACCCCCTGATCCCTTTAGCCACAAGGGCCACATCTAACTCCCTCTTAAATATAGCCAATGAAGTGGCCTCAACTACCTTCTGTGGCAGAGAATTCCAGAGATTCACCACTCTCTGTGTGAAAAATGTTTTTCTCATCTCGGTCCTAAAAGATTTCCCCCTTATCCTTAAACTGTGACCCCTTGTTCTGGACTTCTCCAACATCAGGAACAATCTTCCTGCATCCAGCCTGTCCAACCCCTTAAGAATTTTGTAAGTTTCTATAAGATCCCCCCTCAATCTTCTAAATTTCAGCGAGTACAAGCCAAGTCTATCCAGTCTTTCTTCATATGAAAGTCCTGACATCCCAGGAATCAGTCTGGTGAACCTTCTCTGTACTCCCTCTATGGCAAGAATGCCTTTCCTCAGATTAGGAGACCAAAACTGTACGCAATACTCCAGGTGTGGTCTTACCAAGACCCTGTACAACTGCAGTAGAACCTCCCTACTCCTATACTCAAATCCTTTTGCTTTGAATGCTAACATACCATTCGCTTTCTTCACTGCCTGCTGCACCTGCATGCCTACTTTCAATGACTGGTGTACCATGACACCCAGGTCTCGTTGCATCTCCCCTTTTCCTAATCGGCCACCATTCAGATAATAGTCTACTTTCCTGTTTTTGCCACCAAAATGGATAACCTCACATTTATTCACATTATACTGCATCTGCCATGCATTTGCCCACCCAGCCTATCCAAGTCACCTGCAGCCTCCTAGCATCCTCCTCACAGCTAACACTGTTCCCCAGCTTCGTGTCATCTGCAAACTTGGAGATGTTGCATACAATTCCCTCGTCTAAACACATGTCCCCTATGTGTTGTCTGAGTCTACATGCCTGTGATGCTGCAGCAAGCAGGATTTTTCATTGTACCTATACCTCACCTTATGACAATGAAAACTTGACTTGAAATACCTAAAGTTTCATCATCATTATTTTCGTGGCTTGACATCTGTTTGGGAAGTGCTGAAGGTGGAATGTGCAAGCCTGAAAGATCAAGATCTATATTGGTATCAAGCTCACTTTGACATCAGTTGACTTTTTGAGAGATTTTAGTACTGAATTTTGCGTGGGGATTTTCACTCCTTGCTGACACAACCTCAGTCTCATAAAGTCATACAGCGCAGAAGCAGGCCCTTCGGCCAATCTGTCCATTCCGACCAAGATGCCACATCTACAATAGCATGCCTGCATTTGGCACATATCCCTCCAATTATTTTCTAGTCATGTCCAAATATCTTTTAAATGTTGTTATAGTACCTGTCTCAACTACCTCCTCTGGCAACTGGTTCCATATACTCACTAACCTCTATGTGAAAAAGTTGTCCCTCAGCTTCCTATTAAATCTCTCACCTTCAACCTATGTCCTCTAGTTCTTGATTCCATACTCGGGTAAAAGACTATGTGCATCACTCTTTCTATTCCCCTCATGATATACACCTCTATAAGATCACCCTTCAGCTCTCAGTGCTCCAAGGAATAATGTCCTTGCTTCCCCAGCCTTTTTCTACTGCTCAGGCCCTCAAGTCCTTGCAACATCCTCATAAATCTTCTCTGCACTCTTTCCAGTTCAATAACATCCTTCCAATAACAAGGGTGACCAAAAATGAACACAGTACTCAAAATGCGACCTCACCAACGTTTTGTACAACTGAAGCATAATATCCCAACTTGTATACTCAATACCCTGTCTAATGAAGTCCAATGTACCAAAAGCCTTTTGACTACCCTATCTACTTTGAAGATAACTGCTTTGAATATCTGCACTCTTTAATCTGGAAGTTGTACCAGACAGTTAAGACTATACATCTCTACATTCAGAGCAAAAGACAAAGTGGTGGAGGAATTCAGCAGGCCACATAACATCAGTTGAGGGAAATGGACTGATGTTTCCAGATGGAATCCTTCATCAGTCTGAAGAACGGTCCCAACCCAAACTGTCATCTGTTCATTTCCTTCCACACAATCTCAAGATTTTAGCATCTGCAGTCTCTTGTGTCTCCATCTCCACATCCTTACTGAAATGGATGCCTTTCGACCCAGAACAAATAATTTGAGTTTATGATCCATAACTGTGGATTAAATACTTTGCCAGCAGAAGCTGGAATCACTTTTATAACCTGAAATTGACATTTGAAACTTTCTTCACAATTTTATTTACTTTTGTTTAAAGTGCTAAATGCTAATTCTGACACAAAGTGCTGGAGTAACTTAGCAGCTCAGGCAGCATTTCTGGAAAACATGATCACAACAACCTCCTCCAAAAGACAAGTCTGAAGAAAGGCCCTGACTCCAACGTCACCAATGCATGTTCTAACTGATCCACTGAGTTACTCAAACACTTTGTGTCTTTTTTTTGTAAACCAGCATCCACAGTTCCTTGTTTCTAGATATTTCTGGCACCATCCAAGGCATGATCGCACTCCATAGTTTGAGGTATCACCTGCAAGCTTCAATAAACTCATCATGTTGCAATGCAACTTATTCTCTGCATACATAGACTTTATGTTTTCTACTATCAATGCTTTGTAAAACCATGTCTACTGTTGACAGGGGCACCTTCTGTGTAGAATTGGCTGTTTTAGCAACTTGGTGTGAGTTCTGTCTCTCAGCTGCACTCATGGGAAGATGCTGTTGGCACTCTTCATCTGCATTTAACTGATTGAATGAATGTGCCAAATATAATCATGAAAAACTTGACTCCCTCCAATTCTGAATCGAGCCCTTGAGATGTCAGGAATGAGTAACATTCATCTTTAACACCATGTAGAGACAATTTTATAGTCACCACCTAATCCAGCTGTCTTGTCAGCCTCGGGTATTAACATGATTGGGGTCACTCAATTACTACGAGTCATTTTCACTCAGACTCTTTTTTATTATTTGTCCAGCTTCCACCTGCCTTTTTAATGAATAAGGCAATGTTCAAGAATTTCAATCTATCTGTTTAACATCAGGATTGATCTGCCTTATAGCCAGTAATGCTAGACATCATTAATGATCTCATCAGGTTTGTATAACTATATTTTTAGACATGATTTCAGAGCATATGTATGGCCACTAAATATATCCTTTCAATCCTCCTGTTTTTGCCAATCATTGCCAAATAACATTACCCCTTCAGTTCCGGTAGTTATTACCGTTGATCATTCTAATCTCTAGCCTTTACAACTTATAGTGTTTGCCCCAATACCCAAGTTGTTATTGAGACTGACTGTACTTTCTCTTAGATTTGGATGACTGAATTGCTTGTTCGAAATAACTCAATCCATGATAGAATAATCCACCGCAGTGACAAACTGCTTTTCCATCTCCAATCAGCATTTTGCCTTGATAATTAGAATGCTTCTTGCTATTGTAACTCATGGCATAGGTGAAGTACAAATTAATTTATGCATTATTTGCATAAATTTCAATTGTCTACAACCTTCCTTTTTATATTTTCTTCTTACCCTCTCTGTGCAGATGTTACATTAATAATACTGCTGTTATTTGCTGCTATGTTTGCTATTGCTATATGCTCTTTCCGCTGGCACAGAGGGCACTATATTTGTTTAAAGGAAGAAGGAATTCCTGCCACTACATCTATAACAATAATTTACATCATTTACAAATTTGTGGTGATGACCCTGTTTCTTGAATTGAACTCACTCTTCTTCATTTTGATATAGGCTACCATCACAGTTGATTCTGGCAGTGGATAGATTTTCGTCATAATTTTAATTGATAATGTAATTATATTAAAGCCTCATGGCTAACAAATTTAGGTTGCATCTGTTTATTATTTAAGCCACATGCAAAACCATCCTGCAGCACAGGTCTAAATCTCATGAAAGTTACAACATTGAGAGTTTTCTCAGTCTTGATAGTTGCCAACTGTTTTTTTTCCATTCTCTGATTCCTTGCTCCATATGCACAGCTCCCTGGTATCTCAAATGATTGAGGTTCTGTACCATGACTGTGAAAGGAGAAACTAACTTTTATGGTGCAATGAGACGGTGAATGTAGTACTATCAGGCAGAGCAAACCCTTGTGAATTGTGCCTTTCTATCACTCTCTCACGGCAACAATTAGCACCAGTGCATCTAACCTCTGACACCTGTGCTAATCAAGAATCTATCTATCTCTGCCTTAAAAATATCCACCGACTTGGCCTCCACAGCCTTCTGTGGCAAAGAATTCTACAGATTCACCATCCTCTGACTCAAGACATTTCTCCTCATCTTCTTCCTAAAAAAATGTCCTATAATTCTGAGGCTGCGACCTCTAGTCCTAGACTCCCCCACTAGTGGAAACATCCTCTCCACATCCACTCTATCCAAGCCTTCACTATTCTGCTTGTTTCAATGAGGTTCCCCCTCATTCTTCTAAACTCCAGCGAGTACAGGCCCAGTGCCAACAAACGCTCATCATAGGTTAACCTACTAATTCCTGGGGTTATTCTGGTAAACCTCCTCTGGACCCTCTCCTGAGCCAGCACATCTTTCCTCAGATATGGTGCCCAAATGTTTCCAAATGTGGCCTTACCAGCACATTATAGAGCCTCAGCATTACATCCCTGTTTTTGTATACAACCCTCTTGAAACAAATGCTGGCATTGAGTTTGCTTTCTTTACTACCGATTTGACTTGCAGATTAACTTTTTGAGAATCCTGTACCAGCACTCCCAAGTCCATTTGCACTGTTGATCAGAACAAATCCTTCCATTCTTTCCACATGCACTGGGCATGAATAACATGTTTCTTGTTGATTCCTTGGCTGCCTGGAGCCACATTTTATCCCAAGTCCTACATCTCTCTGTGATGCTGTCTCGAAACCCCTGATGTGTAATTCTCCTTCAACAAGTATTTCTCTCTGTGCTCCAGATCATGCATCGATCTTTAATTTTATGTTCAGTTCTCACTGCCCACACAGATTTATTGACCGTCTGTGTAACCAAGGAATACTCTGATACCTGGTAATCAATCTGCAATTGATGTCTCTAGTGTATAGAAGATATGTGCTTGCTTTACATGTGTGATACATCATTAAGTAACCTACTTGCAAGACTTCAGCCCTTCCTTCAAACAAGACTATGTGAGAATTATATGAAACCTAGTGTAGTTTTCTTTTTTTTTTTTTTTTTTTTTTTTTTTTTTTTAATTTTTTATTTTTTAGAAGTACGGTAGATTACAGTAATGTACAACACGTATATATTAATACATTTTTTGTACCGCTTCACTTTTTTAAACTTTAAAAAAGAAAAAGAAAGAAGTAAGAAAAGTGAAGAAAGTGCGCAAAGGTTGTGAAGTGCAAAAGAGTGTTGGGAAAAGAAAGCCCCTTAGAAAAGAGGTTAGAGAAGGAAGTAAAGTTAGAAAATAGACCCTAGAAAAAAAAGAGAAAGAAAGAAGGAACAATCGCTCTATTATGACTCTTATACCATACTTCATAGAGAAGGAACTACCAACCAAGTCTATTTTTATTTTACCTCCCATTACCAGGTCCAGATACCTTTTATTTATTTATTTGTTTTTCTAAATTACTATTGCACCTCATGCTTGTAATAGGTCCAAAAACGTAGACCACGTCTTTTGAAATTGATCTGCTTTGCCTACTAGGAGGAATCTCATCTCTTCCAGATGTAATGTTTCCAACATATTTGATGTCCACATTTTTATTGTTGGTGTGGGCGCATTTTTCCAGAATTTAAGTATAAGCTTTTTTCCCATTATTAGCCCATAATTGAGTAAATTCTTCTGATACACGTTTAATTCAGGAATACCTTCCGATATTCCAAAAATAATCCATTCTGGTTTTGGTACCAGTTTTATTTTGATTAATTTTGAAAAAATATCAAATATTTCAAACCAGAATTTTTGGATTTTTGTACAAAAAACAAAAGAATGTGCTATGGTAGCTTCTTGACATATACATTTATCACAGATTGGTGAGACGTTAGGAAAGATTTTATTTAGTTTGGTTTTTGAATAATATAATCTATGTAATGTTTTAAATTGGATAAGCGTATGTCGTACGTTGATCGAGCATTTATGCACCTGTAATAAATGATTATCCCAACTCTCTTTTGAAATTTTTATACCTAGATCTTGTTCCCAATCTCTTCTAATTCCATCTGTTGTGGGTATTTCTATATTTAAAATGATATTATATAAGTATGATATTAAATTAGCTGATTCCGCCTTTGTCTTCATTGCTTCATCTAGTAAGTCGGAAGGCATATTATAATAATCTTTTGTGTGTGTTTTCAAATAGTCACAGATTTGTATATATTTAAAGTATTGATTATTTTTCAAATTATATTTCAGTTGTAGTTGTTGGAATGATAGTAATTTTTCTAATTCATACAGATCTTCGAGCGTTTTAATTCCCATTCTTTCCCATTGTATAAATGCTTTATCTATGATTGAAGGTTTAAACGATGGGTTATTGACTATTGGTATTAAGAGAGATAGGTTTCTTAATTTTAGATTCTGTTTTATTTGCTTCCATGTTCTAATAGTGCTATATATAATTGGATTTTTATTATAATTTTTATTATTCAAGTTTATTGGAGAGAGAATAATCGCTCCTATATTATTCGGGGAGCAATCCCCTTTTTCCATTATAATCCAGTCCACCTGCTGGGCAGAATTGTCCAGCAGGTGAATCATATTTTTAATATTTACTGCCCAGTTATAATACATAAAGTTAGGGAGCGCTAGACCCCCCAACTCTTTTCGTTTGTTAAGGTGTGTTCTTTGTATTCTGTGGGATTTGTAATCCCATATAAAATTTGTAATGTCTGAGTCCAGTTTTTTGAAAAACTTTTTTGGGAGATATATAGGTATTGATTGAAATAGGTAAAGGATTTGTGGTAAGAAAATCATTTTTATAGCATTTATCCTACCTATTAAGGACATCGGAAGTGTTTTCCAAAATTTAATCAGATTATTTAATTTCTTAAGTAGGGGATTATAATTAGCTTTAAACATATCATGGTAATTTCTAGTAATCTCAATTCCTAAATATTTGAATTTTTCCATAGCTATTTTAAAAGGGAATTTCCTGAGATGTGTTGAATCTTTTGGTTTAATCGACATAATTTCACTTTTGTTCCAATTTATTCTATATCCTGAAAAGGATCCAAAGTCCTCAATTAAGTTTAATATATTTGGTATACTAATTTGTGGTTTTGTGATGTACAGTAGTACATCATCAGCATATAGGGATAGTTTGTTGTTTGAATATTTTGTGTTATAACCGTGAATATTCGAGTGTGTTCTTATTTTTTCAGCCAGGGGTTCAATTACCAAAGCAAATAACAGCGGTGATAGTGAACATCCTTGTCTGTTGCCCCTAGATAATTCGAATTTTGAAGATAATATATTATTAGTTAGTATTCTAGCCGTAGGTTTGTTATATAGTAGTTTTATCCATGCGATAAAGTTTTCTCCCAATTGGAATTTTTGCAATACTTTGATCATATAGTCCCATTCTACTTGATCAAACGCTTTTTCTGCGTCCAGTGAGATGATAGCTAACTCTTGGTCATAAGATTTATGTGAATGCATTATGTTAAGCAAACGTCTCAAATTATTAAATGAGTGTCTCTTAGGTATAAATCCTGTTTGATCCTCATGTATTAGTCTACTAACATACTTGCTTAATCTATTGGCTAATGTTTTTGCTATTATTTTCTGATCCGTATTTAACAAAGCAATAGCTCTATATGATCCTGGTTCTTCTATATTTTTATCTTTTTTAAGTATTAATATGATCGTTGATTCCGCTAGTGTTTCAGGTAGGTTTTGCTCTTTATAAGCATATGTATACATTTTTTGTAATCGTGGAGTAACTATATCATAAAAAGATTTATAAAATTCATTACTGAATCCGTCTGGTCCTGGTGTTTTTCCATTTTTTAGTGTTTTTATTGTGTCTTCTATCTCCTTAGAAGTAATTTGTGCTCCCAGTTCCTCTTGTTCCCTGCGTTCTAATTGTGGTAGATTACAATTATCTAAAAATTCTGAGATTTTATTATTGTCTATTGACGTTTTAGATGTGTATAGATTCTGGTAAAATTGAGCAAATCTTTTATTAATATCCTTGGGTAGTGTTAATACTTCCCCTCTATCTGATTTAATCTTTAATATTGCATTCTCTTTTTCCCGTTTTTTAAGTTGTCGTGCTAGAAGTTTGTGGGGTTTATCCCCGAATTCGAAGTGTTCTTGTTTTGTGATTTGAAATAATGTTATAACTTTCTCTGACAGTAATTTATTTAACTGAAATTTCAGTAGTAGTATTTTATTATGTTTATCCATAGTTGGGTCTTTAGCATTATCTATATCTAACTGTTTTATTTGATCTTCTAAGTGTCTTTGTTCATTCTTATTCTTTTTATTTTGATAAGCTTGAAATGAAATAATGACTCCTCTTATAAATGCTTTGAAGGATTCCCATAATAACGTGGGGGATATCTCTGGTGTATCATTTAACTCAAAAAATAGATCCATCTGTTTTTTTAGATAGATACTCCCTTGAGGGTCTTTTAAAATTTGTGAGTTAAACCTCCAGAACGGTTTATTCATAGACATTCCTTCTAGTTTTAGAACAAAAGTTAACGGAGAATGATCTGAGATCGCATTAATATGATATTTAGGATTCAAAGATTGCGAGATTAATTTTGTATCCACTAGAAAATAGTCTATCCGTGAATATGTTTTATGCACCATTGAATAAAACGAGTAATCCCTTCCCGTCGGGTTTGCAATCCTCCATACATCTGTTATATTTGTGTTTTCCATATATGTGTGTAAGAGTTCACTGGTTTTAGATTTCGTCTGACCTTTTTGTTTTTGCATCGATTTATCTAAATAAGGATCTAAAACACAATTAAAATCTCCTCCGATTATAACATTTTGATAATTAGATTCTGCAATTATATTCAGAATTTTATTAAAAAATTGAGGGTTATCAAAGTTGGGCGCATATATGTTTACCAGCGTGATTGGCATATTATTGATCTCCCCTGCTACTATAAGATATCTCCCTTCCTTATCTAAAATAGTGTTCTTTGATTTAAATGGAATTCCTTTACGAATAATAATTGCAGTACCTCTAGATTTAGAGGTAAATGAAGAGTGAAATGTTTGGCCTATCCAGTTCGCCCTCAGTCTTGTCTGATCTTGCTGTTTAAGATGTGTTTCCTGTAGAAACGCTATGTCCGTGTTGTATGATTTCAACTGAGCTAGTATCTTGCCCCTTTTAATAGGTTCATTAATCCCCCTTATATTCCAACTACATAATGTGATTCCTCCTATTTTCTTTTGATTGTCGTCATGCATTTTTACCAATTTTAATGACCTTAATTATTGTGGTGCGTTCATACCTCCGGACTCTGGTTATTTTGGGAGTATTTCTATTATAGACTTCCTTGGTAGTTCTCCTGCGCGATTGTCCTTGAAGAAAAAACACACAGATGTGACATATTGTGATTAAAAAAAAATATATATATAAATCAAATAAATTTACGGTGTCTAAAATTTCAACACCGTAGTGAGTGGCCCACTCGTCTGTGGGGTACGACATCCATAACGCTTCCGGCGTAGTTGGTATAAAGTTAGCCCCGCTGTATTTCTTACCCAAAATCTATGGGGTCATTACCGTTTCCAATTCAGTTCTATTTCACCCAGTTACAATTTATATATATGTCAAATGTATTCGATTCCATATCCTACTCACTCTTTATCTCTTAACTATTTTAAAATGAATTTAGTATTGTTAAAGTGAGCGGTTTACTGAGTGGATTAACCGGAGTCAGGTTCCTGGAATTGTGCCAGGTGCCTGATCTCTTCTCCTCTCCACGAGCTGCGAACATAGGTGATAACTGCTGTCTGCGTTATGACGCAGGCACCACAGTTTTATCAGTTTCAAATATTATTTCTATATTAGTATTGTTAATTATTAATTATGATTAATTCTCAGCATTTTGTAAAACTATATAAGCCGTATATATTTTTCATATCAACCTCGAGTGTATATTATCTCTTAACTATTTTAAATTGATTTTAATATTGTTAAAAATGAGCTGTTCGCTGGAAGGGTTAACGGGAGTCTGGCTCCTGGAGTTATGCCAGGTACCCGGTCTCCCCCTCCCTCCACTCTCGAGCTGCATAGCACTTGCTGTTATCTGCTAAACAGAGCAGACTGCACATTTTTTATCTATTTCAATTGCTATTTCTATATTAGTATTGTTAATTGTTAATTATTATTAGTTCTCAGTTTTTTCAGTTTTTTATAAACAATATAAGCCATGTGATGTTTTTCACTCTCAGCCCAGCAGTTCGTCCCGTTATCAGGTTTTCCTCGTTTGAGCACGTAGTGTCCTTGAATTACATAGCACAATGTTCCAGCGAAGATAATAATGTCTAGCCACGTCTCACTAAGAATCTGTTGCTTGAAGTCAAATAAAAAATAAAAAATCAGTGTTCAGTTAATTCACTTTCCTTGTAATATTCTTGTTGGAAGAATAAGCAAGTTCATTTGTTCATGTCGTCTTGGTTTTCAGTCTCCAGTTGATGCAGCCTTAGTCGCGATTTCTTGAGCGTATTTGAGAGATTCATCCGAATTAGTGAATGTTTTTGACACTCCCTCAAAGGTGATACGCATTCTAGCCGGGTAAAACACTCCACACAAAACTCCCTTAACACCATAAAGAACTTCTCTGGTCTGTGAGAACTTTCTTCTCTTTTGCTCAATCTCATAAGGGTAGTCCCGTAGGAGTTTAATAGTATCACCTCTGTACATCATCTTCTCTCCGTGGTTGATTTTTTTCATCAGCGCTTCCATTGTTGAGATATCCCGAAGTTTAATTATGATCTGTCGTGGGTAGGCACGTTCTCCTTGAGATCTTGATTTAAATCTGGGGAGTCGATGTGCTACTTCAATTACAGGTACTTCTGGTAGCTTCAGTACGTGTTTAATTAGGTTGGCAGCGAACTCACAAACATTGTCCCCCTCAGCTCCCTCTTTTACACCACGTATTCTTATATTTTGACGTCTTGAGCGAGCTTCTAGGTCAACACATTTATTCGAAACCTTTGTGACTTGGTTCTTGAGACTATCTATTTCTGACTTCATAGTCTGCATCTCTCCAGCCATCACTTCCACAGCAGCTTCCAAATCTTTCACTGCAGATGCATTTGCAGCCACAGTTTCGTGCACAGCCTCAAACATCTTTGTGGTCTCTTCTACCACCTTTTCAATTTTTATCGATAGTCCTTTTTCCACACCTTCAATTCTTTTTTGGAGAGCCTCAATACCCTCAAGTATTTTATCATTACCGGCTATCAATTTACTGTTCCCAGCTTCCATATCCTTTTTGATATCTCTTACCGAGTTTCTTAAGTCCTCCATTTCGGTTTTCTCTTTTGCAGATCGAGTAGCCATTGCAGAGACCTCTCCAGAGGTCAGTTCTGAAGTTTCTTGCTGGTCCAGAGTCTTCAGCAGATGTTTTGAGATTTTCCTCTGTGGGCTCTGACCTGGAGATGTACTTTTCATTTAAAATGACTTTCCCTCCGTTAAAATCGCGGCGCTTACTGATGACGTCATCAGCACCGCGACATGAAGCTCCGGTAAGTTTTTAAAAACGGTCCCGACCTCCAGACCCGATTTTAACGCGAAAAATCGCGATTTTTTCAGCGGAGCTAAAAAGTTTGCGACTGCTAGCAGAGCATGTCGCAACCGGAAGTCCCTAGTGTAGTTTTCAGTGCCATCTTTCCTTCCACAATGAATGGGTTCTTCACTTTTGTTAATAGTAACAGCCTATGCCCGAACATTAGCTGAGGTGTCTCTCTTGACAGGAAAGTGTCAGTAAGTTTGAAGATTCAGCCGCTTCAGTTTTAAGTACTTGTAGGGAAGGAATGTGGATTATGCACAGGGAAATATGCCAAGAACAAACATGAGAATCTGCCTTTTTACTCAGGAAAGAATACACAGTTACTGTAGATACATTACCAAACATCAGGTCATACTTAAGTTCCCTCTTCCGGTAAGGTCATTAAATAAATTTGACGATGTACCCATATTTTTGCCTGTGCTCATGGCTTCCCATTGGCAGGCCCTGCTTGCCTCAAACTTCGACATGTTTTGTCCAGAATTTAAATTGTGTTGTTTGTGTTGAATTGAATTAGACTTTATTAATCCCCTTATTCAGGGGAAATTCAGATATCCTTGCAGCACACTAATAAAATACAACATAGTATTAAAAAGAAGTTCAACACCAAAACATCCCCCCACAGTGGTTCCCACTGTGGGGGAAGGCACAAAGTCCAGTCCCCATCCTCTTGTCCACCCAGAGTCGGGCCCACTGAGGCCTCCACAGTCGCCGCCACGGCGCCCGATGTTCTCGCCGGGTGATGGTACTCCGGCACCGGGAGAACCCCCAGCGGCTTGGGGTACCAGGAACGACCACCTTCCCACCGAAGACCGCGGCTTCCAAGCCAACAGACCGCGCCGGACGGAACTCCACACACTGGCAATCTCAGCAAGAGATCCCAGGCTCCGGGATGTACCGTTCAGCGTCGCAGCTGGCCGCTCCACAGAACCGCTGCTCCACGATGTTCTCATCGGCGGTCCCAGCATACTGGAGTTCCAGCGCGGCGACCCAGGAAAGGCATCGCCCGCTCCACGACAGCGCTCCAGCGCTGCACCGCCGCCAAAGACGATGTTCTGCGCCGCCGCCAAAGCCGATGTTCTGGCCAGGTCCCCTCAGGGAAACGTCGCTCCAGGACCCGCTGGTAGGCCGCAAGGACAGGTCGAAGGCGCTGCTCGGAGGAAGGCAACCCCTCCGACCAGGTAGGGACTCGAAAAGCAGTTTCCCCCTTCCCCCCCACCACCCCCCACACATAAAAAGATTAGGCCCCCTGACTACACACTCAACGTACTAAAAATAATAAAAAAAGAAGGGAAAAAAACGGACAGCTGCAGGACAGGCAGCCGTTCTGGACAGCGCCTCCTCCGGATATCTGTTATCAGTGGTTTGATAGAACATTATTTATATAATACAAATTCTATTTTTTTTCTTATCCTATTTTGTTTTAGTTTCAATGAGATTAAATCTATTGTCTATTACACATTTGCTAGCAGTTTACATGCGGGGATGAGGGTGGGGACTGTAATGTTAGTGGGCAGCATCCTTTCCTGAAAGTGATTTTAACAGTAAAATTTAAAAGAAAAACTTTTAGTAGTTGCAGTATCAACCTCAATCTACCTGAAATGAAGTGTTATGTGTAACATTTTAGAGTGACTGAGTCATGGAATGCTTACATTATTGCACATTTTAATAGCACCCTTCAAACAACACTGAGAATTTGGTTAGAAGCTACAGCATCTCTCACTGAAATCTACATGACGTTTAAACCTATAACCACCACTCTCTACATTCTAAGTGATAAAATTTGCTATGTGGTCTCAACTACAAGATATAGTGGCTGCTCTCAATAAAATGTCTACCACTTTTTGCTGCTATTTATTTTGCTATTAATATCAAAATGCTCAAAATGTCACTCACATAGTTCAAGTAAATGAAACGTTGCCCTCAATTGCCCGAACAACAATGATATTTTGCTCGAAGGAATGATGAAGCTGAGATCTAATAAGGTCGTCATTTCTTTGATTGTCAGTTGAACTATTCGGTTCTAGTCATTTCTAATGTACTGATGTGCAATGCTTGGTACATCCATAGTGTTCCCTTTTCCCACCCTCCTTTCACTAAATTCTAAAGTATTGCTTTAATGATAGAAGACACAAGTTGATCTTTAATTTCTAAAGTTTTGGTTGAAGCAGAAATGCTTAATTTGTGCGAATGTAGTTAGTTAGTTTAGTTTATTGTCATGTTATTGTGGTACAGTGAAAAGCTTTTGTTGCATAGAAACATAGAAACATAGAAAATAGGTGCAGGAGTAGGCCATTCGGCCCTCCGAGCCTGCACCGCCATTCGATATGATCATGGCTGATCATCCAACTCAGTATCCCATCCCTGCCTTCTCTCCATACCCCCCTGATCCCTTTAGCCACAAGGGCCAAATCTAACTCCCTCTTAAATATAGCCAATGAACTGGCCTCAACTGGCATGTTAACCAGTCAGCGGAAAGACAATAACATGGTTACAATCCAGCCCGTCAGTGTACAGATACATGATGAAGGGAATAATGTGAATAATGTTCAGTGCAAGATAAAGCCAGAAAAGTCCGATGTATTTGATCTATTTGCAATTTGCCCTTTAAATCCATGTACCCTTCTGTCTTCAACAGATCTCATATTATGCTATACTTCTTTAATGAAGTTGTGAAGTTTGGGTAAAGTTTGCGTGTGAATGTTGATATGTTGATATCAACATATGGATATGGATAATTCTCTGTAAAGCACTTTGGTTTCAAGTGATTTGATTGAAAAGTGCTATATAAATACAAATATTATTATTATTATTATTATTAAAGTTCAACACACTTTGCGAAGGACTGTGACGTTTTAATGCAAAAGATAATTGACCGAAATCAGGTTAACAGCCAGCTAGCAGGTCGATACAGAATAGACTACGAGGTCCAGTATGTGTGTCAGCATGTTCCAGATTTCCATGCCTGACTGTTGAATAAGCACAAAACACTCTTGAGATTAGATGCAACTGCCTTCTTGCTTTGACCTTTGTCTCACCAATAATTCTAGGATGAGTTGTGCTAACCTGAGCAGGAGGGACACAGACACATACACTTCCCAACAGACTCCTCAATGTTTTTGCCAGTTGAAATATTTAACCAGGCATCATTCTTTTCAATTTGTCACTGACCTTCATTAAAAAATAAACAAAGGCAAATGGTTTGGGCCTTTTAATAAACATTAAGTTTTCAATTAATTTACTTTGGTTTAAGTTAGAAAAGGTGAAAGGAGGAGCAGAAGTGCGGGACTTTTAGAAAGGCAGTTAATGTGGCAGTAAAACACAGTTAACGAGGTCAGTTTAGTTTCAGTTGGAGCAGCTGCAACTGTTAGCATCCCAGATTGGCTGCTCCTAGTGTTTGTACTAGAGGGAGGCAGTCATTAGTGGAGAACTTGTGTTCGGCCAGGCCGTGTGGAGGTGAATTGATTTGTGGAGGGCAAGTGTGAGGCTTCAGCTTAGATGATGATGCTGGGGTTTTTTTCTTTTGTTAATCTACCTTGATCTTGGGCAGTAGAAATGGCGGTCAAGGCAGTGGTATGCTCCTCCTGCAGGGCGTGAGAAGTCAAGGAGTCGTTCAGTGTCCTCCGCACTACAACTTACTGACTGTGTTAGGGGTCAGGAGCAACAGCTGGATGACTTTGGGATCATCTGGGAGACCGAGGAGGGCAGAGATAGGAGGTACAGGCAGAAAATAAATGGTAAACCACCGGGAAAGGGAGTGGGCAGAGAGTGTAGGAATCCCCTGGGTCCATTCCTTTTGACAGTAGCTATGCCCCTTTGGATACTGTTTGGGGGTGGGTGGGTAGGGTGTGACTTGTCAGGAGAGAGCACCAACAGTCAGGTCTGTGATGTTGTACCTGGCTCTGAGGCACTGCAAGGATGGGTGAAGACAGGCAGAGCCATAACGATAGCAGACTTGTTAGTTTGGGGATCAGGCAGGAATTTTTTTGGTAGCAATAGAGACTCGGGATGGTGTGTTGTGTCCAAGGTGCCAAGATTCAGGATATCTCTGAGCAGCTGCAGAACATTCTCATGGGAGAGGGAAAGCAGTTGGCACAAATGAAATGTGTAGGAAAAGGGATGAGGCCCTGCAGAATGAATACAAGGAGTTAGGCAATAGGCTAAAAAACAGGACCTGAAGGGTAGTAATCTGAGCTGATTCTGGTGCCAAGTTCCAGTGAGGGTAGGTACAGGAAGATGGGATAGATGAATGTGTGGCGAAGGATTTGGTGCAAAGGACAGGGATTCAGATATTTTGACCATTGGCATCTCTTCTGGGGCAGAGGTGATCTGTATGAGAGGGATGGGTTGCATCTGAACTGGAAGGAAACCATTATCCTGGCAGGCAGCATGGGTAGTGTTACTTTGGATGGTTTAAACTAGATTTGCTAGGGATGGGGTCCAATGTGGGACTGAAGCAAGTGAAAGGCTGAAAGGAAAACAATAGCCGTAAGTTAAACAGACAGGCATCAAGAAAGGACTGTTGGATAAAATTGCATTTATACCCGTGAGAAAGGCTGACGGTGAGGTGGATGAATTTGGGGCGTGGATGGGTATGTATGACTGGGATGCCATAGCTGTTACGGGAACCTAACTAAGAGATGGACAGGACTGGCAGCACAGCCAGATCGGAGGGGGAGTTGCTTTACTGATGAAAGAGAATGTTATGGCAGTTGTCCAATCTGACATCCATCCGATTGTTCATCCACTGAGGCTATTTGGTTGGATATGAGAAATAAAAATGGGATGATTACTTTGTTTGGATTGATCAATGGGAAATAGAAGAACAAATACTAGGATTTTGCAGGCAACTGCAAGACTAATAGGGTTGTCGTAGTAGGGGGTTTTAACTTTCCCAATTTAGACTGGGACTGTCATAGTGCCAAGGGCTTGGACCCAGTGTAATTTGTCACATGTCTTCGGGAAATTTTCCTTAGCCAATATGTAGATGGTCCTGCAGGGAGAGGGCAACATTTGACATATCGTTAGGAAATTGGGAAGGCCAAGTCATGAATTAAAATGTGGTAATTTTACTATTGGTGCCCTTAGCATATTAAGGGTTTGATAAGGGTGCAGACGCAAGCATTATGTTAATTTCTGATGGCCAAATATTTTGGATATCAAGATAAGATAAAAAGTTACTCTATCTACATGCAAGTGAAGCATATTATTGGAGGCTTAATATTCATGATAAATGCCAAAATACTGTATTGCAGTTGACAATCTATTCCACATCAAGCACATGAGAAGACATGTGGTCACATCTTTATGCAAGGTTAAATCCAGATTGGATTCCAGGATTAATTATTTTCTCAGGTAACAGCAGATTTAAAGGACACTGCCTCATTTCTTCTTCTTCTTACGTATGGCGTGCACAGCCTAAAGTTGCAGGACAACTGGTTCTATTTGATCTTATTTGATTGTGCACGCCAGGTTGATTGCATTCCTCGAAACAGGGCGGTCCATGTGAAGGTTGCAATCTTCCACCCCCACTGCCTCATTTGATAGATGCTCACTGTTTTGAGCAAAACCTCTTACCAAGGGAATGTATTACAGGAAATAGACGGCTAGTGTGATCTCCTGGGACAGTTTTGGTCACCTACATGTGATTTCTAAGTTATCTTCCAAATTACCCCAGGGATTATTTGCTTCTGTCAGGAGTTTCTCGGTTGGACTACATACAGTCTAACAATTGTGCATGACGGCTTGGATGAACTGGAGAAGCTTTATCTGTCCATCATTACTTTGTGTCCACAAATGTAGTTCAATGAATTCCAAGGAAATTTTAACCCGTATTCAAGTGTGAAGATGATACACAAATTAACTGAACTTTCTGAAATTTATCATTAAAACAAAGGCAATTTCAGAATGCAACTTATTAAAGTCAAACTAATTAAATAATTTACATGCAGTGCTTATTGCATTTTGTTAATCTATCTTTGAAAAACAGTTTGTTCGGATTGAAGATAGACATAAAATGTTGGAGTAACTCAGCAGGTCAGGTGGGATCTCTGGAGTAAAGGAATAGGTGATGTTTTGGGTTGTGACACTTGTGGTAATAGGTTTACTTTTGCACTCCATGGACACCAAGACTTGGAACTAGAGTGGTAACTGTAATTGGACTTTAGATTAGGATCTACAGTAGATGACCATCAACAGCAACAGTCTGCTGTGGAGAGATGTCAGACCTTCAGCACAGAGGTGAGCAACAGATTTTGAATACACTGGAGCCAATATGCCTATAATAAGGTCCTTGGGCAATACTTGAGAGGCTGTGGTTATCCCACCTGGTTGTGACAGATTTCTGCATCCTGTCAGACGAATACCTTCTTCCTGTTGGAACTGGTAACGCACATTAACTATGGACATGGATGTAGCAAATGGCCTGAACCTTTTGCTTTCAGATCTTTACTGGAGAATCTCCCACCCAGTTGCACAAAACTGATGGCCTGTGGAAAGTTCTAGTCATTAAGTCAAGTGGAGCAAGTTTGACATGGCAGGCTGTTTGGATGTCTCTGGTTGAATTCTCACAGCATGCACCAGCAGTCCATTCACCCTCTGGGATTCCCACTCCATTAATCTCGTGGCTGCATTACCAATTAAAACATGTCACCCAAGCAATTGCAAAGCTGAGTTGCCACCCAGCAACAGAGATGAGAAGATTGGAAAAATGATACTAAGTAATACAATTTATTTTATTCCACTACAGATTGGATATGTAACACTGTGATATTTCTCACAACCCCATGCATATATATGTGCAACTGTAAAGATTGAATCTTCTTTTTACCAACAGTCCTATGTAGTGCAGCAATATATTTTCACAAAGATAGAGGAAGACAGCCAGGCTCCTGCTTTGACTGTTTGAGTAGTTTTGCTCGTGTTCATGTGTGCAGGAGCTATAGGATCTATGCCAGTGACTGCATTGTTGGCAAGGTATGGCTAAGATAGGACATTACTGATAAGTTTCTTGATTCCATGTTGTCCACTTGATCACTTTGCACAAAATCTCTCAATCTTCCAAAATCTACCTCTTGGTTTTCCAAAATAAAAGAATTGCAAATCCTCTAAGTCTGGAATAAATACAAAATTTGAAAGGGAGAATTAAAGTTTCAGATGTTGCCTGACCTACTGAGTGATTCCATCATTTTCAAATTATCCCATCTTTGATGTTGTCATTAAATAAGTGAGGTGAGATTGTGTCAAGCTTCCACATCAAGTATGTTGTGTATTTGTTGACAAATTGTCATTCTGATGTTTTTTAGCAGAGGACTTGCAATGTACCTTGAAAATAATTAAAGGTTAAATTCACTTTGGTCTTGGGAAATGAATATTAGATGTACAATGATGCCTTTTGAACAAAGTGGTATGTGAAGATTGTTGTGGAAAAAAAAATTACTTTGGGAAAAAAAACGGATTTATCCTTGTAAGTGTTGCTTCACTGAGTGGGTCTTTGGAATAGCATCTGTTCCTTCTCTCTGAGATGCGGAGCTGAATAGTATGTAAAACGTTATCACCGTTATAACTTGATAAACTACATTTTTTACTAGCTGTTAGCAGACGTACAGCGCTGACTGGTATCTTGGAAAGTAAATGAGTAAAAGTGCAAGGTTTAGTTTTGACTTGTAGTTCATTAATACATGTAACTGACAATGTTCCTGTCATTCCCATGAACCAGGTTAGCACCCTGTTGCTTGCCAGCTGTTTTTAAACAATTGGACATCATTTTTGGATTGGTGGTTCTGGGGGAGCTTGGGGACTTTCCTTTAATCAGATCCAATGGCAGCAAAGAAGCTGTCAGCTTCATTTGCTTCTTTCCTCTGCTTTTTTTTTCTGTCATTTCTACAAAGTTTAACAAGCTGAAATGTCAGTTCATGGTTGATTGTTGCGCTGATAAGAAACACAGGAAGTACGTAGGAGGTTCAAAGGTACAAGAATAACAACATTTATATGCCATATGGTACTGCTGTTAGTCACCTCATGTTAGAAAAAAAACTGCATTTTACAGCAGTTCCATGCAAACTACAAAACTGCTACACATGGTGATCAAATGTAGCACTGTTTTCTGAAAATAGACTCTTTTTTTTTTACCATTCCAGCCAATTGGTTATAGATTAATAGGTAGAATATAATTTAAATGATTACTGCAAAAAACTAGTAGCAAAACTAAAATCTTAGCCGATGAAGTAAATACATTAATAGTTATGATTTCTTTCTACTGCATGCTCAACGTTTTGTAATTGGACTGATATGAAGTAAAACGAGGCTCAAACCGACTGATGGTAAATTTTATAAAACAATTCACATTAGCAGTTTCTGTAATTGCTTAAGCATTGATTTGCTTACTGTAACTTTTTGGGAACCTTTTGTTAATGTGAGGTGATGATCAGAAACAAAAGGAAACCATAACATTCCAGTCATAAAGTGGACTTGTTTTACCATTTTGTGCTCATTAAGGTGATGAAGGTGCTCATTAAGGTGTTGGAACATTTTATCTATATCAACTATCCAGTGTTGCAACAAACAATATGGGTTGGACAGTGCACTACTGCAAAAATAAAGCTCCCACTATTTGTCCTAACTTCAGGTTAGAAGTTATGCTATCCAATGTTCATAGTAAAGACATTCTAGAAAGGTTTTAATTAGATTTTTAAACATCTAATAGAAAAAGTAATCACTCATAAAGCATAGCGCAATTTCATTCCCAATGTACCTACGCACCAGTCTCTGGTAAATACCAATGAGATTTTTCTATTTACCAGACCTAGTTACCCTTTCCTGTAAATTATTATCATTGGTTGTACATAATGCACAGAATATTTATGAGTAAGAGGGAAATATTAGAAGTATTACGGACCTCGATTATTGTGTTTTAGTATGCATTACAAAATTATTCTCATCATGAAATGTTATAATTGATGTACTGGCACTAAAGTTATCACCTATATTTTAACAATATTTTAGTCTTAAATAACTTTTGAATTCCAAGAGATGTTGCAGCAGTATTTGCAGCTATTTTGTTCAGGACAATTCACACCAACGTGTGAGCAATTACTTGGATGGGATTGAAAATGTAACACAATTTGCATTCAAGTGCCATATGCACTGCACAAACATGAGTATGATTGAATTACATAGAAGCAGTCCATGATGATATTCAATGGTCTAGAATTTTCTCCCATTTTGCAAGCTGCAGAAATTTTCTTGTTTTAACTGAGGCTCTATTCTAACTCCTTAAAGGAACAGTTATTTTCCAAAGTTCTTGGGAGCAGCTCTATCCAAGTATTATGCTGGAATCTACCCTGCCACAAATACACTTTTGTTACTGAAATTGTGTTATTCTATGTAAGGTTGATTTGCTAAAACAACCATGCATCAAGGTCTGCCATGATTTGGGATGCAGATGGTCTCTAGTATGATTAACGTGTTCTACAAGCCTTAACATCTGAACGCTACTCTTCTGCTTGCAAATCCCTTCAACTTTACACTGTTATGCATGTTTATTAGATTGGAAAATGAAGACATATCAGAAGATGAACTTCAAAAGAATTGTCCTTCTGTTCACAGTAAGCATTGATGGGCCAAGCCTAAAAATTATATTTTAAAAAGTGTTATTCTCTCTTTCATCTGTTTTTCTTATCCACGCCATCACATACTGATGTTTCCATGAATATTAACACCATGAACATTGTTTTTTACATGATGCTGATGGTCGTGAAAACCAACACAAGCATGGAAGACACAGTACAGAACTCGTTGCAACATCTTAAGATAGATTATCAACTTTGTACGTTCTGTTTGACAAGCCTCTTGTAGTCAAAATATGCTTTATATTCTTTGCTTAGTTCTTAATGAAAAACTTAAGAAGAAGAAACCAGGCGCAATATTGCAAAGTATTGCTCCTCCATTGCCAGGGTAAGGTCAAATGCAAACTAGAGGAATAGCACTTCATATTCTGCCTAGGTAATCTCCAACCCAATGACATGAGCATTGAATCCCCCAATTTCAGATCACCCACAGCCCCTCTTTCCCTTTTCTCTCCCATCTTTGTCTTCTCTCTACCCCCCCCCCCTTCTTCCCACACACTCCTCCTACAAGATCTCTTCTCCCCCTCCCCTTACAGTTCGTCCCTCCCCTCCCTCTTCATTCTTCACCATCCTCTCCTATCAAATTTAAAATAGTGGTGTTTTGTTCTCCACTTATCTTCCAGTTACTCCTTTACTTTACTCCCTCACCTGACTGATACCTGTAATCTATATCCATCTCTTGCATGCTAGCACTTGTACCAACCCATTTCCCTTCACAGATGATGCCTGACTTACCAGTTCCTCCATTTGTTGCAATATCCCAAAGTACTTTCTCAAGCACACAAACCAGTGGAGACAATGGTAGATTATATTGTTATTGATCAAAGGGACGAAACAGATGTCTGCATCATTATTACTGTGACAGGTACTAATGAAGGCCACCAAGTCCATTCTATTATCACCATCGGCCTGGTCCCAAAACACTTGTGTCAACACAACCATTGCCGCACATAGATTAATGTAAAAGCTCTTGAGGACACCACAAAGGGGGCGTTCTTTTCTGACAGTTCCTCAGAGTCAATCTGCCAATGCTGAACAAACAGGAGCCTGGGCTGTCTTGAAATCCACTGTAATTGATGCTTTGGAGGAAACCTCTTTGCCACAGAGAACCGGAACTGGTTTGATGAAAGTGATTAGGTGGTTGAGAAGCAAGTTAACTGCAAATGGAAAGCATTCCTTTATTGGAAGCTTCACCAATGCTCCAAAGAATAGAATTTAATTCCATGGGCACTTGCAGGCAAAAGTCTAGCAGAAAATGCCTGACTGATAGTGGGTGAAAGCAGAAGGCTCAATATCTTATTGGCACCCATGACATAGATGGGTTCTTTGAAGTTGTCAAAACCATCTACACCCCCCATGAAGCAAAGACTCCCTCCACTAAGGGTCAAGAATGAAAGTGAATTTATCAAGGACAGAGAGGCAATAAAAAGCTACGGGAAGAAAAACTTCTGACTCCTCACCTATTCCTGACACAAGCACTCATGACTATTCCACTGCTATACTATACAGATGCTTCTCGACTTACGATGCTTCGACGAACGATTTTTCAACTTTACGATGGTGCAAAAGCGATACACATTCAGTAGAAACCGTACTTTGAATTTTGATCTTTCCCCAGGCTAGCGATATGCGGTACAATACTCTCTCGTGATGCTGAGCAACGGCAGCGAGCCGCAGCTCCTAGTCAGTCACGCGATCATGAGTGTAAACAACCGATACTCTACAGTGTACTGTGTTGCCAGTGTTTTTTGGATACAGTGTATTGTGTTTTGTGTTTTTGCATCCCATCATATCTACAAAACACCCATCTGTTTCTTCTGCTTCTGATGAGAAGAAGAAGAGGAAGGCAATTACTCTTGAGATGAAACTCAAGATAATTGCCCAGCATGAAGGCGACAAGCCAGTAATGGCCATCGCACGTGAGTTAGGACTTTCGCAATCGATGATCTCGACGATCTCGACCATCTTAAAGGATAAGAAGCGAATCAATGATGCAGTGAAATATTCAGCATCGGTTAAATCCACGGTCGTCATGAAGAAAGGAGCTGGGCTGAGTGATGATATGGAGAGATTACGTCACGTGGATGGAAGACCAGATACAGAAGCGCATGCTGCTTAGCCTACTGATGATCCAGGCTAAGGCAAGAAGTATTTTCGATACGCTAAAAGAGCATGCCGATGATCCTACGTATACACAGGTGTTTACAGCAAGTCATGGATGGTTCCAACGCTTCAAAAGGTGTCATAATTTTCATAATGTGAAGGTCGGCGGTGAGGCAACAAGTGCCGATACTGAAGGTGCCGAAGCTTTTAAGGAAGAGCTGCATAGGGTAAATGTGGATGAGAAATATTTGCCAGAACAAATATTCAATGTCAATGAAATGGGCTTGTTCTGGAAGCGTATGCCGGAGCGTACAAACATTCATCAATAGTCCAAGACAATGCCAGGATTCAAGGCATGCTAAGACCGTGTAACGCTGTTTTTGGGTGGAAATGTTGCAGGGTTCAAATTAAAGCCTTTACTAATCCACCACTCTGATAACCCTAGATCATTGAAGAATGTGAGCAAGCATATGCTTCCTGTTTATTATCGCCATAACAAGAAAGCCTGGATGACATTAGCATTGTTTGAAGACTGGTTTCTAAACTGTTTTATTCCGCAAGCAAGAGACTATTGTTGGCAAAACAACATCCCATTCAAAATTCTCCTGGATAGAGATCCAGGCCATCCGCAGCATATCGGCGACATACATCTCGATGTAAAGGTTGTGTATTTGCCACCGAACACAACCGCACTCATTCAACCAATGGACCAAGGCGCAATAGCTGCATTCAAAGCCTACTATTTACGCCAAACGTTTACGCAGGCTGTTGAAGCAACTGAATCCAGCCAAACACTCAGAGGTTTGGAAAGGTTTTAACATTCTAAATGCTATCCGAACATCACTGCAGCATGGGAAGAAGTCACACAGCAATGCATGAACGGTGTTTGGAAGAACGTTATGAAGACATATGTGAACACATTCAAAGGCTTTAACAAAGATTCTGCTGTTGATGACATAGTAAGTAACAAGTTATTGGTGCTTGGGAAATAACTAGAATTGGACATGGATGAAGAAGATAGTTATGAGCTTGTTGGCATTGAGGCTGAATAACTTTCCAATGAGGAGCTGATCGAACTGGAGGAAGAAAGAAGTAAAGAAGCTGAGGCGGAAGAAGAAGAAGTTATACCCGTGGCACCGAAAATGTTGACAACAAAGAAACTGGCGGAGGCGTTTGCTACTATCAGCAGTGGCGTACGGATGTTGGAAGAAATGGACGTTAATTACGAGAGATTCTCAAAACCTGACAGGCAGATAGATACAGGATGCTCTTGCCTGCTCTAGGGAAATCTATAATGAAAAGAAGAAACAACTGTACAGTCAAAACTTGATATCTTCCTGAAGAACACTATGCCTGCAAAACACCAACAAGTGTCGATACCCCAGTGCCTTCTCTCAATATTCTTGAGCCTTATCAGAAGAGTTGAATGTTTGGTAGGTTAGGTATTAAACATGTAGGTATTAAACATGTTTCTATCTTTTTTTTCATCTTGCTAAATACTGTATTATGTTTGCCATTAAAACTAACCTGATAAATAATAAAGCAGCTTCCTGGCATGACTGGCACGTCTATAACCAGAGACTTTTATGTCCCGTTCAGAGCATCCCAAAATGCTTTAAAGAAGTGAAATCAGTATTTTAAGAAACTGCACATATTAAATGCATTTTCGACATGATATTTTCGATTTACGAGCGGTTTATCGGAACGTAACCCCATCTTAAGTTGAGTAGCACCTGTACTGTTGTTAATGTCAAATCTAATATGCTAATGCCACTTATCTTCTGACTCAAGAGACAAGACCACCAAGTAGGTATGTTACAATACTTACCTTCAGCGGCGCTGCAGTTCTGCCACTGGCCGTGTGCGCGACTTTGGCGCCTTTGAGGGGGGGGGGGCGGGTTTAAAATGACGTTTTCTTCTGCCTGTCCGAGATATATTTTCTCGGCCTGCCAGCTGCTGCAGAAAAATCGTTCCGACTTTCGTTCTCGGAAGTTGTTTTTTTAAATCGCGGGACAATTTAATCGCTGGAGTAAAATAAAAAGGCGACTTCTAACGCCGTCAACGCCGACAACGGGACGGATCTCACATAGGGGACAAAATATAATGTAAGTCCTGTATTTTACATATAAACTTGCTTCTTAGGATAACTTTAATCAACATTTCCTTGGTGAAAATATGATTTTGGCCCCATACGAACCGGCAGTGTTTTTCCTGCCAATATGGGGTTTAAATTCACTGCAACCGCAACGTTCCAATCGATCACGTTCCACACAAACCCACTCGCAAGATGATTAAAATGGCTATTAATTTACGGGAATTAAACATTAAATTCCTTCCATTTGGCCTATAAATTCATGACAATGAGATTTTAAAATCATATTATATTGTGACTTCTTGTGTGAATGTTATTTGGACACTTAGGCTATTTAAAAATGTTAAAGGCCTGTCCCACGGGCAGGCGGTTACTGGCGGTGTAGCAGGAAGTTGGGACAGCTCGTGGACCGCCAGAGACCGCGCATGGCCCGCGGGGCCGGTCCCACGCACACCGCCGGGACCGTATGTAGTTGGTCCCAACACCGCGCGGTGCTCACAAAAACCGACACTGTTCAAAAATGTTGGCCTACCGCACAGCCACCGCCAGTGCGATGCTAGCACCGCCAGAGCACCGCCAGTGCGCGGCGAGCACCGCCAGTGCACTGTGAGCCGTCTCGATGTCATCGCGTAGCGCGTTGCGTTGCGCGATGACGTCATCACCCGACGCCGCGCGACGTCCATTCCAGTCGGCCCTTGGGACAGGCCGTGCGGTGACCACCCGGCATACGCGCGGCAACAGCTTCCGGTAAGGTTTAACTTACCGCATGCTCGTGGGACGCATCCGAGCGGCGCTCCCGCGGCATACGCGCGCCGCTCCAGCGGTAGCCGCGCGCTCCCGCTTCCGGGAACGCTGCGCTTCACCGCCAGTAACCGCCTGCCCGTGGGACAGGGCCATTAACCTTTTCTTAAGAAATGGATAGATGTTTAGATCTAGTAATTGAATTTTGTAATTAGCTACAATTAGGTAACTAACTAATTATATGCTTTAATTTCAGGTCATCCAAGTAAGATTGTTTCATATTTGTTTCTGAATGCTTCAATCTATAATAACTGAAAATTTCTTTCAGTTCTCTTAATTTTTAAGAAAGTTATGGGCTTTTGACTGTCCTCGATCACAGCTTTTGTGTTAAGTCAATGGAAAAGCAATAGGGAACAAGATGCTAATTTCCGAGTATGAAAATGGCCATAACTTTTTTAATACTGAAGATATGAAAGTGAATTAGGTGTCAAATTAAACTTCTTTTTATGCTTTATCTGATGGGATACATTGCAGACTTGACTTTTAAAATCTCAAAATTTTGTAACATTGCTACACCAAGTCAAAGCTATTATGTCAATTTAATTGCCCCCCAATCCTTGAATAGATAAGAACAAAAGAATTGGGAGCAAGAGTAGAACAATTGGTCCAAGATATTTTTCAAGATCTTGGTTGATTTTCTACATCAATATGTAGCATAGAACACAGAATCATAGAACATATCATCAAATGTAAATCATAGAACACAGAACTGCAGTGCAGAACCTGACCCTTTGGCCCACAATGTCCCTGTGACCATGGTGCCAAATTAACCTAGAGTGATAGCATGGAAATAGGCCCTTTTTACCCAACTTATCCATACTGACCATGAGCTAGTCCAGTGTTTCGCTCTTGGCCTTTTCCATTCATGTGCCTGTTCTAATGTATTTTAAACATTGTAATTGTACCAGTCTCTGCAGCTTCCTCTGGCAGCTTCATGCATATAACCACCTCTGAGAAATGTTTTCCCCAGGACCCTTTTAAATCTTTCCTGTCTCACCTAAAACAATGCCTTCTGGTTTATACCTCTTGTATAAACCAGCATCTGCAGTTCTTGTTTCTACCCTCTATTTTTAGATTCATCTATGCTGGGGAAAAAGACTGTGACCTTATCTATAGGTATGTTACAAAACTTACCTTCAGTCGCGCTGTAATTCTGCCACTGGGCGTGTGCGCGATTTTGGCGCCTTTAAGGGGGGGGCGGGGTTAAAACGCGGTTTCTCCTTCCCTGTCCTGGAAATATTTTGTTGGAGTACAAAACTTCGCTGACAAAATCGTTCCTACCGGCTTTTTGGGAATTTTTAAAAAAAATTAAATCGTCAATGTCAGCGCTACAGTCATTTTAAAAGCAGCTCCTGAAGCGTCAACGCCAATAACGGGGACGGATTTCACACAATGGATAGGTAAACGAAAGTGCTTTCTTTAAATGTATAAAAGTGCTTCTTAAGAAGCCTTTAATTCACATTTTGTCATGCGACACGGTGATTTTATTCCCCGAACTAACGGCAGTATTTTTCATGCCAATACGGGGTTAAATTCACCGCAAATGAACGTTCCAAAAGATCGCGTTCCAGAAATTCTCACTTGCAAGATGATTTAAATGCCCATTAATTTACAGGTATTAAACATTCAATTCCTTCCATTTGGCCTGTAAATTCATGAAAATTAGATTTAAAAATTATGTTATATTGTGAATTATTGTGTGAATGTTATTTGGACACTTAGGCTATTTAAAAATGTTAATCTATTCTTAAGAAATTGATAGATGTTTAGATCTAGTAATTGAATTTTGTAATTAGCTACAATTAGGTAACTAACTAATTATATGCTTTACTTTCATGTCTTCGAAGTAAGATTGTTTCATATTTGTTTCAGAATGCTTCAATCTATAATACCTGAAAATTTCTTTCAGTTACCATAATTTTTAAGAAAGTTATGGGCTTTTAACTGTCCTCGATCACAGCTTTTGTGTTAAGTCAATGGAAAAGCAATAGGGAACAAGATGCTAATTTCTGAGTATGATAATGGCCATAACTTTTTTAATACTGAAGATATGAAAGTGAATTAAGTGTCAAATTAAACTTCTTTTTATGCTTTATCTGATGGGATAAATTGCAGACTTTATTTTTTAAATCTCAAAATTTTGTAACATTGCTATTATCTACACCCCACATGGTTTTATGTACCTCTACAAAGTCATCCCACAGCCTACTATGTTCCAGGGAAAAAACGTCACAACCTATCCAACCCCTCATAATTCAAGCCCTACAGACCCAGTAATACCCTTGTGTATCTTTCCTACATGCTTTCCTGTCTATACCTATCCAACCTACCTGCACATAGTCTACATCCTGCCATTCCCTGACAGTTCATGCATCTATCCAAATGCCTCATCGATGTTGCCATCATATCTGTTTCCTCATCTTACCCATGCAATTCACAGCAGGCACCTATCACTCTGTGTATATTTTAAAAAAAAGTTGCCAGGCACATCTCTTTTAAACCTTTCCCCTCTCGCGCTGAATCCATCTCCTCCAGTTTTTGGCATTTCCACCCCGATAAAAAGTTTATATAAATCTCTGCTTTAAAGTTCAATTGTTGTCCTATAATTTTAAGGTTATGTCCTAGATTCTTTCATCAGCATCCTATCAATGCTTCTTAAATTCCTAAAAATAACACAACCTTAATCCCTTAACTGGCTACATTCCAGGGAATACAAATCTAGTTTATATAATCTCTCCTCATAATCTCATAATAGTAGTCTGTGCTGCACTGCCACTAAGATAATATTTTATTTCTAATATGCATTACCCAGAAATATACATAATTTCCAAGATTTGGTCCTTTCTATTCTCGGAATAAGGAGACTAACGTTGAATTATCTGCCAAAAAATACTTCAATAATTTCATTTAAATAAGACCTGAAATTTTTTGAGCCACCGATCATACATTTTCATCCATTTGCTTACATTCAGACATATGCTTTTTTTAATCCAAAATGCACGACTGCCTATTTATTTAATTGTTTTATAATCTATCTGTCACTGTCTTGCCTACTCGCTTAATCCATCAATAGATATGCCCCCTTCTGTACAATTTGTTCTGCCATCAATCTTTGTGTCCTCATCAAATTTGGATAAATGTTTCTCAATTGTGTTATCTAAACCATTACTAAATACAATAAATAGTTGCCTCGCCAGTACAGATCCACCTGGGTCAACTGCAGTTACACTTCCACTTCAAGTGAATGTTATCTCTGTCTTCTTCCTAAATAATCTTCTAAACAGAAACTAAGGTCTGCAGATACTGTAATCTTGAACAAAAAAATAAAAGTGCTGGAGGAACTCAGTAGAAATGGACAGATGATGTGTTGGATTGGGGCACCTCAGTCTTGTGGAGTAGAGGGGAGAAAACTGGTAAAACTTTCTCCCATCTATCCCACCAGTCTTCAGAAACCTGAAACAAAGTCTGTCCAGTTCCTACCCAGATGCTGCATGACCCACTGAGTACCTCCAGCACTTTTTTTTGCTCAATTATTTTCTTTCTGCTTCAGCATCTTTCATTTTATCTAATAGTCCCTTATTTGGAATTTTATTATGATCCACATAAATTACTCCACATGCATTCTCCCATTGACTGCAGTTACTTCATCAAAAAGTTAAATTAGGTTCAATACACAGCAAATAATCCTGTTTTTCAATATGTATCATTTTCTTTAGGTCCCACACTAATTTTAGCAATGTTTAAAACTGATGTATTAGTGGCAATGCTATTTCCACCAGAAACCAAAATATTCATTTCAATATCTTGTAGCATTGAATGCAAAAGTGGAAATAACCAATTTTATGAGACCAAGACTACTGCAGAACCACATCAATCTAGATCAGTAAGAAATAATTGACTATCATTCTGCTCAGGGGAAGATTATTACTTCTTGTGGTAAATGACGTGGTTGCCTAGAATACTTTCAAATCATGTAAGGAATTTACTGCATAACAGCAATGGGAAAATCGTAAATGATTTTTAAATGACTAATGCAATTGAAAACTTGATGACAAACCTCAGATGAGTAAATTTCTTTATTGCCTTAGACAATAAGTCAATTACATTTTGAAATCAAACTCCTTTTTCCAGACTAGGTTTGCACTACTTATGATAAAACATTAAAAATGAATTTGAAGAAACACATTAGTAAAACCTAATGACCAACAGAGTATTGATGGACAAACCATACATCATGGTCTTAAAACTGTAATAGTCTCCTCGTCACAAGATTCTACAAGCTTCAAAAATAGTGCACTTCATAGAAACCAATGTGCACTGATCGAAAAATAACAGCTTTAGCCAAATATGAGCCATTTCTAAACTCCAGGTGTTAGTTTACTTCCAATTCTGATCGCAACTGGCAACCTTATATTCTTGAAGCAACTCAATCTACATGGCAAATCATATGGCAGCACCTTGGTTAGTGCTGTTGCCTCAACTCCAGCAGCCCGGAAGAGTAACGAACTTGGGCACTATCAGTGGGGAATTTGCACATTCACTCCGTGGGTTTCCTGCTGATGCTCCAGTTTCCTCCAACAGAAATTTGCTGGTGGGTTAGCTAGCCCCTGTAAATAACACCAAGTGTAAGTAAATGGCAAAGTAATCAAAGGAAACTTGGAGAAGTTATGAGAGGGAATACCTTGCATGAGATTGCTTGCTGGGATCCAGCATGAACGGGAAGAAAGGCTTAATTCTAAGTCATATTAAGCAATGCACCTCCAATAACATTCTAAAGGTGTTCATCGTGTGAACTTCATGTGTATAAGGAAAGTTATTGCACCCTGTGTATATGATAATAAACTAATCTAATCTGATCACAATTAAAAGCTCGATACCATAAAGCGGACCACTTGATTAGTAACTCATCCACCATTTATGTCGCTGTTCCATCATCATTGCCGGGTCTAAATCCTGGAATTCCCTACCCAGCAACTCTGTTCAAATATCCACCAGAAGGATAGTAGCTGTTCAGGAAGGTGGCTCGCCATCACCTTCTCAAGAGGCATTGAGGATGGGCAATAATTGTTGGTCTTGCCAATGATGCACAAATCCAAAAGAGGAATGATTTTTAAAAAAAACAGGAGGAATCATTGAAAAGCAGTCAAGATTGCAAAACCCAGTTACTTAAAGATGTGAATGTTGACTTTGGATATTTGTTATCCCTCATTAATTAAAGGGGTATGCCAACAAAAGAAGTGTTTGATAAATAAACAGATTATTAGTACGACAATACAATCTGTAACATACAGAACTAAGGAGATCAGCACCAATTAAACTCATGAACAGGAAGCGCATCTGATGTTTGTAAGCTTTGTTCCCATTAGTGTCTCGTACAGGCATCTAGAAGATTAGAGAGTCCCAAAAGTGTACCAAATTGCTGAAACTTTATGTGGTTACCATGTAAGTGTTTGAGATGAATACTTCTATGTACAACTACTGCTTATAATGAATGCGTAGTTATTCATGGCTGGTATGTCATAAAGCCCTACCCTCACCAGCTCATTAATTTTTCTATTTGTTTATTGCTCTCCAGACATTTCTACATTTGTGTATGTTCATCATTGTATTCTTCACTTCTCTAATTTCACAGATATTCATTACAAGGAATCTAATGTTCCTTTTATATTTTGCTCCAGATCGTATGCTGAAATGACCATGCATCAATATACCCATTCATCGTGCCATATCATAGAAACCATAGAAAAATAGGTGCAAGAGTAGCCATTCGGCCCTTCGAGCCAGCACCGCCATTCAACATGATTATGGCTGATCATTTAAAATCATTACCCTGTTCCCACCTTATCCCCATATCCCCTGATTCCTTTAGTCATAAGAGCTAAATCTAACTCTCTCTTGAAAACATCCAGTAAATTGGCCTCCACTGCCTTCTGTGGCAGAGAATTCCATAGATTCACAGCTCTCTGGGTGAAAAAGTTATTCCTCATCTCAGTCCTTAATGGCCTATCCTTTATTCTTAAACTGTGACCCCTGGTTCTAGACTCCCCCAACATCGGGAAAAAAATTCCGGGCGGTGGAGGCAGTTTCTCTGGATGCTTTCAAGAGAGAGCTAGATAGGGCTCTTAAAAATAGCGGAGTCAGGGGATATGGGGAGAAGGCAGGAACGGGGTACTGATTGGGGATGATCAGCCATGATCACATTAAATGGCGGTGCTGGCTCGAAGGGCAGAATGGCCTACTCCTGCACCTATTGTCTATTGTCTATAACCAGTTCCATATCCATGTCAATACCCTACCCCCAATACCATGTGCTCTAATTTTGCACACTAATTCCTTGAGTGGGACCTTGTCAAAGGCTTTTTGAAAGTCCAGATACATCACATCTAGTGGATCTCCGTTATCCATTCTACTCGTTACATCCTCAAAAAATTCCAGAAGATTAGTTAAGCATGATTTCTCCTTCATAAATCCACGCTGACTTTGTATCTTACTCCAAATTATTGTGTGCTATTGTTACCCATGTCTGGCTAAAAACACATATAATAATATTTTAATTTTTACTTCTTCAACTTAATCACATTGCCTAAGAAGAAACTGCAGTAACCCCTGCACTCCCTCTATCTCCATCCCTCTCCCATCCAAGTTGCACCAGATTCAGGTTCTCACCTACCAAACAGCTACAATAGCCTTTCTTTTATCATCGTTACTTTTTTGCATATCTTTCATTCATCTGTTCTATATCTCTCAACATCACTGTCTATATCTCCCTTTTCCCTTTCCCCTGACTAGTTTGAAGGGTCTAGACTAAAAACGTCAGCCATTCCTTTTCTCCAGAAATCCTGCCTGTCCCACTGAGTTACTTCAGCATTTTGTGTCTATCTTAATCACATTGCAAGTTCTTCTTTCACATTATCATCTTGTGCAGAGTAAACATCCATATGTGGCTAAGCAGCAATCTTTAGCTTTTCCAAATTATTTGGTGAACCAAAACAATTAATAATTATAGAATAAATGTTCATAAATAAAACATTTCAACTGGAGTTATGCCGTTGCTCTATATATAATAAAGCAGTTTATTACTTGTTTAAGCACATTGTATGTAAAGCCAGCTAGCAACTTAATCTCTCGGTTTGATTACTCAAGACAAATGGCAGCTTTTCCAGAGTGTCAGTAACTTTGTCACCTGGTTACAGATTGGAAAGAATAACAATTGTTGCTAATGAATATAACATTGCAGCAATGTTACAAAATTTTGAGATTTAAAAAATAAAGTCTGCAATTTATCCCATCAGATAAAGCATAAAACGAAGTTTAATTTGACACCTAATTCACTTTCATATCTTCAGTATTAAAGAAGTTATGGCCATTTTCATACTCAGAAATTAGCATCTTGTTCCCTATTGCTTTTCCATTGACTTAACACAAAAGCTGTGATCGAGGACAGTCAAAAGCCCATAACTTTCTTAAAAATTAAGATAACTGAAAGAAATTTTCAGTTATTATAGATTGAAGCATTCTGAAACAAATATGAAACAATCTTACTTAGAAGACATGAAAGTAAAGCATATAATTAGTTAGTTACCTAATTGTAGCTAATTACAAAATTCAATTACTAGATCTAAACATCTATCAATTTCTTAAGAATAGATTAACATTTTTAAATAGCCTAAGTGTCCAAATAACATTCACACAATAATTCACAATATAACATAATTTTTAAATCTCATTTTCATGAATTTACAGGCCAAATGGAAGGAATTGAATGTTTAATACCTGTAAATTAATGGACATTTAAATCATCTTGTGAGTGAGGTTTTCTGGAACGCGATCTTTTGGAACGTTCATTTGCGGTGAATTTAACCCCGTATTGGCATGAAAAATACTGCCGTTAGTTCGGGGAATAAAATCACCGTGTCGCATGAAAAAATGTGAATTAAAGGCTTCTTAAGAAGCACTTTTATACATTTAAAGAAACCACTTTCGTTTACCTGTCCCGTGTGTGAAATCCGTCCCCATTATCGGCGTTGACGCTTCAGGAGCTGCTTTTTAAATTACTCTAGCGCTGACATTGACAATTTAATAAAATAAAAAATACACAAAAGGCCACTAGGAACGATTCTTCAGCCAACGCTTGTACTCCAACAAAATATTAACCAGGACAAGGGAGGAGAAACCCGCGTTTTAACCCCGCCCCCCCCTTAAAGGCGCCAAAATCGCGCACACGGCCAGTGGCAGAATTACAGCGCGACTGAAGGTAAGTTTTGTAACATACCTAAACATAGCATTAAACAGATTTAGCTGGTGAATGCGAACATTGATTCTCAACTCTTAAATGTGTGGAAATATAATAAGAAACTAACATTTCTGAAAAATGGAGAAATAAACTTAATCGATAAATTAAATTAACACATTAGGCCTGTTCTTGGTTGATCACAGCATGCCTTTCATTGAATTTTCCCCTACACCCTTCAGTTAAAAATATTTTGGTGCAAGCTTGTAACAGTATAACGAGGGCATCTAATAGCAATTTACCACATGCAGGAATGACACAGAACAATTGAAGTTTTGCCTTTCCAGGACCAAAGATTGTGCTTGTTTAGGCATTAACACATCATTGAACCATAGAATTGTTACAGCAAAGAAGAAAAATAAATGGCCCATGAGGCTCTATAGTGTCTCTTTGTGGAATTATCCAGTCGGACTCATTTACTACTCTTCTTCTGTAGCTTTGCTAATAATTTTCCAATTCCCTATCCAGTTCCCTTTGGTCCGAACTAACTGTTTCCAGCACTCCTGCTGACAATGAGTTCAGCTCATACTACTCTCTGTGTAAAACTTTTTTATCTCTCAGAGTCCCCATTTCTTTTGACCATCACTTCTACTTGATACCTCAGTCTGTGAGATTTCTGTCAATGGAACTTTTTTTCTCTGCATACCTTGACCCAAACCACCATGATCTTTACAGCACGTACAGTGCTCTCATTGAAGGAAATAATTACATAGTGCCAAAATAGTTTGCTATCAAATAGAAGAATAGTTTGCTATCAAAAATAAGCGATCAAATAGAAGAACATTTAAAAAAATCTGTCTACATATAGAAACTTATATTACTATCTTAGAGAACCCCCCAAATCCCTCCTCAACTTTAAAACTGAGAATTCATGGTTTTAAAAGTCAACTCAAAGCTGGATTTGATTAAAAAGAATCTGCACCATTCAAATATAAATAAATATAAATGCATTCATGGCAAAAGAAGATGGTTATATCAGAAACATCAGTAAGAATCGGTAAGAAGAGATGATATCTGGGAGTATAAGTCTGCTCTGACACGTAATCCAATGCAGCAAACCTAAAATGTCAATGCAATCCCCAACATTGCCAAGAATAAAATGTTTGGGCAAGAGTGTTTTTGTGTTAACTGAATTCAGGAAAATACTATGGCATGTACTCGTCAATGTACATCCTTTCCAATTAAATTTTGATAGTTATCATTTCAACTGACTAGCAATTCCAAACAAATCTATACAACAAGATAATCATATTCTTTATATTTGCTGGATGTACTGTATTTTGAAGCGGAGTGGTTTTGATACTGAGTGAACTCTAGACCAGTTGTCCTCATTATTACTGATGGGATAATACTCCACTAGGTTATGTTTAATACAAGTGTCTGGTGGTCCAGCATTCTAGTGGAGGGCATTAATTAGAAGGCATAAGGTCAAAAGGAATAGGAGTAGAATTAGGCCATTCTGCCCATCAAGTCTACTCCTCAAGTCAATCATGGTTGATCTGCCTCTCCCGCCTAACTCTATTCTCCTGCCTTCTCCCCATAATCTCTGACACCTGTAATAATCAAGAATCTATCTATCTCTGCCTTAAAAATATCCACAGCCTTCTGTGGCAAAGAATTCCACAGATTCACCACCCTCTGAGCAAATAAATTTCTCCTGATCTGCTTCCTAAAAGAACGTCCTTTAATTCTGAGGCAATGACCTCTCGTCCTCGACTCTCCCACGAGTGGAAACATTCTCTCCACATCCACTCTATCCAAGCCTTTCACTATTCTGTATGTTTTAATTAGGTTCTCCCTCATTCTTCTAAACTCCAGCGAGTATATGCCCAGTGCCGACAAACGCTCATCATAGGTTAACCTACTAATTCCTGGGATCCTTGGCATCTCTTCATTCCAGTGTGGGGGGGGGGGTGGGGGGCGGGGGGGCGTCAATAACAAAGAGGGACCCAGCATGGGGGGTCTGCCAAGAACAAGAGGGACCCAGCATGAGGGGGGGGGGAAGCCAAGAGAACAAAGAGCCGGGTAACAAAGAGGGACTCAGCGGGGACCAAAAAGGAAGAGTAACCATCGGGATTATATTGAATACTTTTGTAACTTTGTCAACACCCTATAAGTGGTGCCTCTTTGCATACTGTGTATTGTATGCAAAACAAAGGATTTCACTGTACCAAGTACATGTGACAATAAAGTGTCAATCAATAAATCACTTCTTTTTTTTTTTTTGAAAATATTTTTTATTGGAGATAAGTACACAACCTATTAACATCATTACAGTCTTACATTTTTAAAATGATAATATTATCAATTATTATTACATTGTCTCCAATACTTTTTACCTTTTTTTAAAATTTTAAACTAGATAGAACTAAAAAGATAGATGAAGTAAAGAAAGAAAAGAAAGAGAAGAAGAAAAGAGAAAAAAAAAAAAACACAAAAAAAAACAAAAAACACAAAAAAACAAAAGAGAAAGATAGTTAAAGAAGAGTGGAAAAATTTATTAAAATAAAAAACTTCATTCGAGATATATTCGTACATTTCAGAATATAGCATTTCATCCATTTTTTAGCCCGAGCATTAGTCAGGTTCCCGTGCTGAACCATTCTGACCCTTTAAATAATCAATAAAGGGAGACCATGTTCCAACGAATAATTCCTGTTTATCCAACAGGGAAAATCTGATTCTTTCCACGTTTAAGGTCTCCGTCATTTCTATAATCCACATTTTGATTATAGGGCCTTTCCAAAATTTTAGAATACATTTTTTCCTGTTATTATACTATAATCAATAAAGTTTCTTTGTGTTGTTGTAAATGTTTGATTTAATTCTGATGTTCCAAGTATTATAAATTTTGGATCCGGGTCCACTTGTGTGCTGGTCACTTTAGATATTATACTAAAAATATTTACCCAGAATTTTTTTAATTTTTGTACAGTTTGCAAACATATGAGATAAGGTGGCTTCTAAATGTTGACATTTATCACATATAGGTGAGATATGTTGAAAGATTTGATGTAATTTTGTTTTTGAATAATGTAATCTATGTATTACTTTAAATTGTATTAAAGAATGTCTGGCATTTAATGAACATTGATGTATATGTTGTAAACTTTCTTCCCAAGTATCTTTCGTTATTATTTGATTTAATTCTTTTTCCCATGTTTGTCTGTGTAAGTCCGTCGATGGAATGTCACTGTCTAATAAGATATTATATATATAAGATATTAATTTTTCTGTATTAGGATGTTTATTCCAACATTCGTCAAGAATTTCTGAATTTCTAATTCGAAAGTTTTGAGTATTCGATTTTACATAATCTCTGAGTTGAAGATATCTGAAATAATCATTTCCTCGAAGTCCATAAGTCTGTTGCAACTCCTGAAATGTCAGAAAGGTGCCTTCCTTATAAAGTTGTCCCATATTTTTAATTCCATAATTCCTCCATTGTGTAAAACCCCTGTCCAACCATGAGGGTTTAAACAAAGGGTTATCCACAATTGGGAGAAAAAGTGATAAATTATCTAATTTTAATGTCTTTTTTAATTGTTTCCAAATTCGTATGGCACTAAATATTATAGGGTTTTCCCTATAAATTTTTTTGTTTAATTTAGATGTAGCAAATAATATCGAACCGATATCAAAAGGCAAACAATCTTCCTTTTCCATTTTTAACCAATCTGGTTGTTGTTCTATTTCTTCCAACCAGAAATTCATATTTTTAATATTAACTGCCCAAAAATAAAACAGAAAGTTGGGTAAAACCAAACCTCCATTTATTTTTGATTTACACAAATGTCTTTTGTTTATCCTATGATTCTTATAATCCCAGATAAAATCATTAACAATAGAGTCCAATTTAAAAAAAAAGTTTTTTGACAAATATATCGGAATTGTCTGAAAAAGGTATAATATTTGCGGTAAAAAAATCATTTTTATGGCATTAATTTTGCCAATCATTGAGATAGGAAGTGTTTTCCAGTATTGAATATTCTTATGTAGTTTATTCAGTAGTGGGGGGAAATTTGCTTTAAATAATGATGTATATATCTTTGTTACATAGATACCTAGGTATTTAAATTTTTCGTTTACTATTTTAAATGGAAATTGTTGTATTATGTGTTTGTTATGTTCCCTTATTGGCATAATTTCACTTTTATTCCAATTTATTCTGTATCCTGAGAGTGAACCAAATTGGGTTATTAGCTCTAATAAGTTTGGAATACTAATTTCTGGTTTTGTAATGTAAATTAGTACATCATCTGCGTATGGAGAAATTTTATTCACTGTGTCCTTTGTGATGTACCCATATATTTCCAGATGACCCCTAACTCTTTCTGCAAGTGGCTCAATAGCTAAAGCAAATAATAATGGAGATAACGGGCATCCTTGTCTACAACCTCTAGATAGGCTGAATTTTGATGACAACCTTTGATTTGTTAATATTCTAGCCATAGGATTTGTAGCAATGTTACAAAATTTTGAGATTTTAAAAATAAAGTCTGCAATTTATCCCATCAGATAAAGCATAAAAAGAAGTTTAATTTGACACTTAATTCACTTTCATATCTTCAGTATTAAAAAAGTTATGGCCATTATCATACTCAGAAATTAGCATCTTGTTCCCTATTGCTTTTCCATTGACTTAACACAAAAGCTGTGACCGAGGACAGTTAAAAGCCCATAACTTTCTTAAAAATTATGGTAACTGAAAGAAATTTTCAGGTATTATAGATTGAAGCATTCTGAAACAAATATGAAACAATCTTACTTCGAAGACATGAAAGTAAAGCATATAATTAGTTAGTTACCTAATTGTAGCTAATTACAAAATTCAATTACTAGATCTAAACATCTATCAATTTCTTAACAATAGATTAACATTTTTAAATAGCCTAAGTGTCCAAATAACATTCACACAATAATTCACAATATAACATAATTTTTTAATCTAATTTTCATGAATTTACAGGCCAAATGGAAGGAATTGAATGTTTAATACCTGTAAATTAATGGGGATTTAATTCATCTTGCGAGTGAGGATTACTGGAACGCGATCTTTTGGAACGTTCATTTGCGGTGAATTTAACCCCGTATTGGCATGAAAAATACTGCCGTTAATTCGGGGAATAAAATCACCGTGTTGCATGACAAAATGTGAATTAAAGGCTTCTTAAGAAGCACTTTTATACATTTAAAGAAAGCACTTTCGTTTACCTGTCCATTGTGTGAAATCCGTCCCCGTTATCAGCGTTGACGCTTCAGGAGCTGCTTTTAAAATGACTGTAGCGCTGACATTGACGATTTAATAAAAATAAAAAATTCACAAAACGCCGGTAGGAACGATTTTGTCAGCCAACGCTTGTACTCCAACAAAATATTCCCAGGACAAGGTAGGAGAAACACGCGTTTTAACCCCGCCCCCCCTTAAAGGCGCCAAAATCGCGCACACGGCCAGTGGCAGAATTACAGCGCGACTGAAGGTAAGTTTTGTAACATACCTAGGATTTGTATATAACAGTTTTATCCATGTACAGAATTTCTCCCCTAGTTGCATATTTTCCATCACTGAAAATAAATAAGACCATTCAACCTGATCAAATGCTTTTTCACTTCTAAGACTCTGCTACTCAAATGCCAATCTGTAGTGACAATCAAACTGCTGACATGATTGATCAAAATGTTTCAGTTTTCTCCTCTGTGCACCTCAGAAGGGTCAAGTATGGAGAAAGTAGTTCTATGCAGCACAGCTTGGTGGTTACTCTGGCCATTTTCCAAGTCAGTTGCAATATCTCAAATCAAAACCGAACCATAGTGTCCAGTTGAATCAGCCAATGAATGGAAATAACAAATCTGAGGACATCAATAGCAGATATTTGTGAAATGCCCAAGCAAACTTTCGCAGGACAATAAGGAAAGAAGAAGGAAAATTGAATGTGGTTAATTGGTGGCTCTCTTGAAAACTAGGTAAGGAAGCAATGTCCTAAGTGGCCTCCTGTGTAGGATGCTGGTTTAAACCAAAGATAGACACAAATAGTTGGAGTAACGCAGCACGTCAGACTGCATCTCTGGAGAAAAGAAATATGTGACGTTTCAGGTCAAGACTTCTTCAGGCCTCCTCCTGTCATGTGTGAGTCCATGATAATGAAAGTTCACCAACACACCAGAACAGATGCAGTAGTCCCTCACATTCTCTTGTGCTTGCTCCACCATTTAGTAGTCTCAGGACAGATCTGGTCTTGGCCTCCACATCTCTCCAGGATGGAGACGTCCAAATGTTCAAGACTCTCTGAGAAACAGAATTGGTCTTCTTCTCTGTTCTAAATGGGCAGCATTTTATTCTGAAATTATTCCTCCTTGTGTCAGATTCCCCCACCAGAGCAAACATCTCAGCAACCATTCAGTCAATTGATCTCCCTCAAAATCTGAAATACCTATCAAAGGTAAGAGTCAGTAGTGTTTATTTGTTATATGCACCGGATATGAACTACAAGAGCAAAATTCCTACTTACTGCAACTTTACAGGCACATTGGACATAACACCAGAAATTACAAAACATAAATATACAATAAATTATCAGTTATTCCAAGTAAACCAGACTTCGATAGCACAAAAAAGTTGAAGTATGAAGTCCATGGTTATCCCATACAAACCTTTCTGTCCTGGGCCTCCTCTGTTGCCAGAGTGAGACCAAATTGTAAGCACAGCACCTCATATTTCATTTGGGGAGCTTACAACTCAGTGGTATGACTGTTGAATTTTCCAATTTTAGGTACCTTCTACAAACACCTCCCTCTCACCCCCTCTTCCAACACACCCTTCCACCCTTCCATCCTCCCATCCTCCCATCCTCCCTTCCTCCCTTCCTCCCTTCCTCCCTTCCTCCCTTCCTCCCTTCCTCCCTTCCTCCCTTCCTCCCTTCCTCCCTTCCTCCCTTCCTCCCTTCCTCCCTTCCTCCCTTAGTTCATAACTAAGTATCTGCCTTGGGCTCATACCTGTTTCTAATCAACAGTCAGCCTATCAGAGAACCTCCTTGTCTGAGTTCATTTGCAGCCAGCACTGATTTGCCCTGTTTTTTCATTGCTTTCAGTTCCCCCCCCCCCCCACTCTCCCTAGTAATGTCAGTCTGAAGAAGGGTCTCGACCTGTAACATTACCAATCCATTTTCTCCAGAGCTGCTAAATGACTGGCTGTGTTACTACAGCATTTTTTGTTTATCTTTGAAGTCCATGGTTGTTTGGTGCTGTGGTGGGAGATTGGTTATTGTTGTGCAGGGTGGTTCAATAACCTGATGGGAGGAAGCTCTTCTTGAACCCGGAGGTCATGCTTCTCAGACTCCTGTAACCTCTTTGCAATGGTAACAGCATGAAGCCAGCATTTCCAGGGAAGTGCGGTTCTTTAAAGGTATTAGATGCCTTCTTGATGCAGCATTTCCTGTAGATAATTTGGATGGTGGGGAGGTCAGTGCCTGTAATGGACCAGGCAACATCCACAACTTTCTGCAGCCTCCTTCACTCTTGTGCATTTGAAATTTTGAACCAAGCAGCGATGCCATCAGTCAGTGTGTTCTCCATTGTTCACTTATCAAAGTTTGATAGAGTATTTCAATGATGTGAAACTTCATCAAATTTCAGAGGCATTGGTGAGCTTTCTCTGTGATTATATCAATGTACTGGGTTCAGGACAGATCAACTTTGTTGACTCTCTCCACCCTCTCCATTCTTCTTCAGTTTTACTTCGTATTTTTTGCAACTCCGATGAGTTTAATTCCTCATTCCTCATATGACAATCCTTTATAAATACATTAAGTTTATAATCATATCTTTGCTGGAAATATAAAATTGTTTTCTAGTGAGAGGGTTCCATCGCTCCTAAGTGATGTGACATGATGAGTTGTTCTCATCGGAGTAATACCTAGGAATTCACTGAGCAGACAAAATGGAAATTCATTCAATTAAAACATTTTATTTCCATTTCAGTGTCCTCTAGCTAACCTCCAGCATTCATGCCATCTTTCTTTTTTAAGAAGGAACTGTAAAGCTCTACAGAAGCTGAATCTGCCTGTTGCCTGCTTTGAACAATGTGGTTGAGCTTACTTCATCATTGCCTCTGTTTGCCAACAACCCAACCAAAGTGTACACAACTTGTGGACAATTCTCAGTGGACCACAATTTGCATCTGTGTCCCACTAAGTAAAGCTTCATCTTACAACAGCTGCTGTTTTATGAATTATAATCTCATGGTGAACACAATGCAATTTAATTCCTCACAATTCTCTCCCTCTCTAATGCATGTTCAGGCATGAGCAAATGCAATTGTTTTGCAAATGCAACTAATTTTGAAACCTTCAACATTGGGCAGACCTAATTACAATGTTGCTGGGTGATCATTACTTTTCCATTTTGGCAACCTCCTCGTATCAATCCAACACATCTTCCTGTTAATTCTTAGTAAGAAGGGAAATGTGCTCAAATAAAACTAACAGATGGTTGGGATAGATTACAGATGTATATGGACAAGAGCCTTGTTGACTTGGTGCCTAGTTGTGGTTCTGCTGCTCTTGTATCTACTTGACTCAGACCAACTTGAGACCACATACACTTCACAATTCACTTCTGACCATCTGTTGTCGCTGTTCATTTCCCTGCAGTGCATTGCCATATCCTTGAGCAACCGGTTTAAAGTGTATTGTGTTATCTTTTATAACCATTCAGAGCATCCTTTAACTGAAGAAGTGCTTATATCATTCTTTATATTCCTAATTCTTCATTTCTGGACAGAATGTGTTTTGAAAGATGTAAACAAATAGTTCACAGAAGGAAGAGTATATGAAGTTATAAATCTCGCAAAAGCATTACTTCAAAACCACCCGGTGGGCAAAGACTTAATTAAATAGAATGGCATGTTTTCCCTTGTGTATTGTTAATAGATTTTACAAGATAAGGTGCTGATTATATAATGTTAGCCTGATTGTGCTAATTGGAGTCTAATATTATTTAACATGTGGGATTTGAGTGCCCCCTGCTGGCAGGCACTTTTAATCCACCTGGTGACTGAGAAATCCTAAATAAATAATTTAGTTTATATGTCACTTGTGCCGAGGTGCAGTGAAATACTCTATGGGCTGGAAGGAATTAAACTATTCAACAATTAACAATTGACTTCCCAAAAGTACAATGTAATTAAAATTAATAGATTAAAATATGTTTGAAAAGTACCAGTTATTAACATTTTAGAAACAGGAAGTTGTAGAAATGATTCCATGAGTATATTTTGGAGACACAAGAGACCGCAGATCCTGGAATCTTCAGCAAAAAAGCAAGATGTCTGAGGAACTCAACAGGCCAGGTAGCATCTGTGGGGGGAAATAGACATGATGTTTTGGGTTGGGACCCATCTTCAGACTCGATACAATATTTTGCTTTCAAAATTTGAGTTTTGAAAATGACAAAGCATTGTCACAATTGAGCCCCCAAGATTTTTCTCAGGAATAGGACAATTGATTCTCAGCAGTCTCTGATTATGTATTATGTTTACCTAATTTAGGAATCTGTTACTTTCAGATTGAATAAACATTTGAATGTAGTCATTGATTGTATGGGAATTAATTTTCTCCTTTCGATGATCTATATGCAGTTTAAACAGAAGAAGAAAACAATATGCATTTTATTACATAAAAAATTGTTACAAAATGCCTTGTAAAGCTAAACCTGGACTTGAGCCAAGGAAGCATTTGGGTTTTACAGAATTATTGTAGAAGAAGAAAGGATGGAATAAGTGAAGCAAAATCAGGAGGGTTTGCCAGAACATGGAGGAAGTCAACAGACTGGACAGCTGTCAATGCTGAGGTGCGGGAAAGATATCGAAAGATATCGAAAGATATCGAAAGATTCTCTCCCCATACAATCAGTCTGAAGAAGCATTCCGACCCAAAACATCACCTATCCGTATCCTCCAGAGCTGCTGCTTGACCTGCTGAGGTACTTCAGTGTTTGTTTCTATTAACTAGCATCTTCAGTTGCTTTTTTTTACAAGACGTTCAGGAAGATAGGTTATAAGGCCAAGAAGGGAACATTATAAAGAAAGATAGTGATGAGACATGGATCTGAGCAAGAGGATTACAATTTTAAATCTGAGATGTTGGTGGTAACAAATTCAAAGCAGTTCAATGAGAAAATTATCATGATGACTGGGTCTGGTGCAGTCTGGGCAGGCAAGAGCATGCCAAGAATTTTGATAACAAATGGGTTGAAATCTAAGCATATTTGTGAGCAGCAAATGGTTGAACAACAGCATTATTTTGGATAGCCTTGAAGCAGGAGTCGATCAATGGGAAAGGTGTGGTGGTTGTAGTGGAGGCAAAAAGCAATAGCTTCAATCGTTCAAATGTTCACATGAGTAAATATATTGCTTATCCAACACTGGAGATCAGACCATCAGTCTGTCAGTACAAGAGGCGAGAGAAGTAGAGCTGAAGAGTTATTAGTGAGGCTGCAAGTTGACCTCTGGCTATGAACTCCAAGGGGTAACATGCTTATGGGGAATCTTTTCACTTTATTAGAGCAGCGCAGTATTCTATTACTCAGAGTATTTGGTGTATTTGGCATACGCTCAACCCCCACACAGGGTGATTATTGTAAGCTGGACAATGAAGGGCAAGAGTTTACAGCCACTAATATGGTTCACTTTTTTTGTCTTCAACTAAAAGTAAAGATGAAGTGAAAGAAAGTAACTTAGGCTCAAACACAAAACAATAAAAATTGCTTTCAAAGGCACTGCAGAGTATATCCCCAAGGGAGGATACTCGCACAACCGTACAATGATGTGAATGAGTTATTGGCTTGGGAAATAATGGAAAATCACAATAATAGAATGGTAAAGCAGGAATGGTATCATTGACATTGAAGTAAAAGCAACATCCTATGCTGTCAGAAGTTGATTTCAGCCAGATCACTGATGTGTAAACTTGTGAATATGAAAGAGTAGGAGAGCAGGCATCAACGGCAGAAACAAAATAATTTTATGATAAACTAAAAACATTTTAATAACATGCACATACTAAGTGCATATCGTAATTAAATTCATGATTCAAGAGCACCAACTTTAGCTAGCTGCAAATTTTTGAAACCCTGCTCTCAACTTTATCCATTGGAGGTGATGTAAACCAAGTACCACGATCAGTAGTTCACTGCTCCTTACATCTTTAAAACGGGTAGGCTGGGAATTTCCTTTTTTGGTCTCCAAAGTTTGAGTCTGAAAGGTATGATGGAAGAAATATTGTTTGTTTGGTGCACCTTACCCGAGGAGAAAAAGGGTTTGCGTTGCCATGGTGACCACATCAAATAGTTGAGCACACAATATCAATACTAATGTAGTGAGGGCACAATACCTATTTCCACGCTGTATCTTTAAAGTCTAAAGTAAAGCCTAAAGTAAACCCACATGTAAAATTGTGAAACAGAAAAGACACAACGGTATTAAAGTTCAGATCCACTGTTATGCTTTATGCTAATTGCATTATTTGATACTTTTTATTGATACAAATAATTTCAAACTCACAGGTATCTTTATTTGGAAGAAATCAGAGCCTTCGTTGTGCAGAGATAAGTGACGCTCTTGTGGCAGCTGCTGGCACTGCCACAATCACTACCATACCTCACCCAAGAATGGCTGTACGTGATATCATCATAAATACCTCGCTCAGGACACTCCAAAGATGTATGGGTTTGTAGGTTAATTGACTTGGTATAATTGTAAATTGTCCCTAGTGTGTGTAAGATAGTGTTAGTGTGTGGGAATCACTGGTCGATGCAGATTCGGTGGGCGGAATGACCTGCTTCCGTGCTGTATCTCTAAACTAAACTAAATAATTAGTCTGAAGAAGGGTCTCGACCCGAAACGTCGCCCATGCCTTCTCTCCAGAGATGCTGCCTGTCCCGCTGAGTTACTCCAGCATTTTGTGTCTATCTTCGATTTAAACCAGCATCTGCAGTTCTTTCCTACATAAATAATTAATGTCAGGAGAAGAATGGTGAATAAAACAGCACAAGCACAGGCAATGAATCTTGGAAGGTGCTTGAATAATAGCTCTGAAACTGCCCATTTGGGTCTCCTGAGGTCTGCACTAAATGTTCCACTAAATATACATAAGTGCAGAATATTCCACTTAATCACACATGCGGCCATGGCAGGTGATGTACACCACGTCATTCTGTAACTGCTCAGTGAAGGTAGTGGGCTTGCAGCAAGAACCTCCAATTGATGTCAACAAGGGAAGAAGAATGCCCTGCCCAACTTCTGACAGTGTAGATGAGTGGCTGATGCTGTGGAAACCGCAGACAGGCTGAGGATAAAATACTTGGGCTAATTCCCCAATTGGGTGCGATTTCACCCAGAAATGATTGCAACCAAACAAACTTGAAGTAAATTGGTTTCATGTGCAATTTGCACATGATAAACAGAAGTTAATGGATCAAGTTTCTGGTTCCGAGGTTCTCCCAGTTGTTGTTTGACAGAGAATTGTTGTGGCTGATTTCAATGTTGTTCTTCGGTTTATGCTTTCTCAAAGAATGCATCTGGACAAAGAATTGGGGAAGGTTTTAGTCAAACTATCCCAAATCTGCATTTTTATTCATGGTTGTGACAAAATTTTTACTTTGAACTGAGTACCCCCAGTGAATTTGGCATATAAATCCACAGAAAACCAAAGTGCTAAAGCAGTGGTGTGTGAGGAAGATGGAAGGATTCCCATGGAGGACTTCATGAACTTGTATAAAATGGGGTTTTATATGTTGACCTTGGCTCTGGGATACAGCATTGCTTTTTGCAGCTGAACGTACTGTTTCTATTTACCCATGTTTGCGATGTACCAGCCTCTGACCTCTGACAAGTATAATTAGCAGTCATCCCACATCCTGTTTTCTCTGAAGGTTTGGGTTTTGACGGGTTGAGTTTGAGATGGTTATTTGGATAGCAAACTGACACCTCATTCCTTGCACAGACACAAAAAGCTGGAGTAACTCACCAGGACAGGCAGCATCTCTGGAGTGAAGGAATGGGTGATGTTTCAGGTCGAGACCCTTCTTCAGATTGGTTAGGGATATGGGAAATGAGAGATATAGATGTGGAGAGATAAAGAACAATGAATGAAAGAAATGCAAAAAGGTAACGATGATAAAGGAAACAGGCCATTGTTAGCTGTTTGTAGGGTGAAAATGAGAAGATAGTGCAACTTGGATGGGGGAGGGATAGAGAGAGAGGGAATGCTGGGGCTACCTGAAGTGAGAGAAATCAATATTCATACCACTGGACTGTAAGCTGCCCAAGCAAAATATAAGATGCTGTTCCTCCAATTTGCATTTAGCTTCACTCTGACAATGGAGGAGACCGAGGACAGAAAGGTCTGTGTAGGAATGCGTAGGAGAATTAAAGTGTCCAGCAACCAGGAGATCAGATTGGTTCACATGGGCTGAGCGAAGGTGTTCTGCGAAACGATCGCCCAGTCTGCGTTTGGTCTCGCTGATGTATAAGAGTCCACATCTTGAACAATGGATACAGTAGATGAGGTTGGAGGAGGTGCAAGTGAATATCTGCCTAACCTGAAATGACTGTCGAGGTCCCTGTACAGTCGAGGGAGGAGGTATAGCGAAAGGTGTTGGATCTTCTGCAGTTGCAGGGGAAGGTACCCGGGGAGGGGGTGGTATGGGTGGGAAGGGTTGTTAACCAGGGAGTTGCAGAGGGAATGGTCTCTGCCAAGGCGTAAAGGGGTGGAGAAGGGAATATATGGCTAGTGGTGGGATCCCGCTCGAGGTGGCAGAAATTTCGGAGGATTATGTGTTGTATGCGACGGCTGATGGGGTGGAAGGTAAGGACTAGGGGGACTCTCCTTGCTCTCTCCAAGATGATTTCAAAGACTTTAATCTTTTCTGCTGTGTCGCAATGCAAAGATCATCAGCATACAGATATCAGGCAGCTGCTGACCAGTGGTGCAGATATTAATATAAATCAGACAAAAGCAGTGTCATGTGGTAAGCTGTTCCTTTCAAAGTACCATCTAATTTAGAGGTCATTTATAGTGAAGCTCCAATAATCCGACACATTTGGGACTGTGCTAGTACCAGACAAGCAAATTTTCAAAACTATTGGATGTTGCTCCTAATAATATCCCTGTACATCATATTTCACTTTTTTTTAACGCATCATGAAATAGTGTGATCAATTTTCCAATGAGCACTGTGAATTTAAAGGCAGGGGAAATGACACAAGCATGGTTCCAGCTGCAAACTTCCCTACGTTCCTGACTCCGAGAGTTTACTGGGTTGACGTGGTTCTGGCTGTAGTGTGGACTCCAACCCTGACTCCTTTACAGATCCATAGCTCTGGCCATACACCCTACTTGTATTCTGGAGCGACCGATCACACTTGGTATAAGAGGAGCCAGATGCTGAACTATCGGGATTTCTGAACAATTGCGATGCCGAATTATTAGAGTTTTGCTGTAGTTTCAAGAGGTGCCCATTTTTTAAGCATCAATAAATGGTCAAACTGTTAACCAAGTCATCAAGCATGGTCTGTGGACCAGGTTCAGTGTGGGATAGTATCAGATGAGTGATGCGCCAATCAATCTGAGTTGAGAACCATCCAAGAAATGTTGATCGGAAATTTAGGAATTGACTAGCATTTTGTCAGTCTGCCCCATGTAAGTTTACAAACCATCATGGGTGAATTTAATTGCAGGAGCAGATGGAATGTGATGCTGTGGAGAGAGAGATCTTACTGTAGCTTGTGTCTATGTTTTTTTGGGTTTGCTCAGTGACTCTTGCCCGCTTCCATCATGCACACATTGAGCAAATTAAGGATCCATTGTCCTGAAGACATCCTGGTTTTCAATCATCTTGTTATGTGTGAAGTTTACTCACAGATAGACACAAAAAGTTGGAGTATCTCAGCGGGGCAGGCAGCATCTCTGCAGAGAAGGAATGGGTGACATTTCGGGTAGAGATTCTTCTTGCCTTGATCCATATTTTAGTATCCATATTTTTGTCTTTGGGTTTCATACAATGTGCCAGGTGTTTCTTTGATGTAATTGTTGGGTAGATTTTATATAACTTGGTGCAGAAACACTTGATAAAGCTGGATAGATAAAGTTGTAACCTGTTAATGTTCACATAGTCCTCCAAACTTTCTTGCTGCTATGTGTCTTTTTTTTAATTCCTATGTCATTTATTGGAAGTTCACCACACCCAGTGAAAGATTTGGAAAAAGAAACAGGTGGGATTCCTTCTCTTAGAAAACATTGACAGTCAAAGGTTGAGCTGCCCAAGAATGCAAGAAATTGCAGAGAATTGTGAACAAAGTCCAATCAACACACCAACTAACTCCCATCCCCACAATGTATTAACTCCATCTACATTTTGTGACCTCGAGAAACCAACCAACACAATCAAGGAACACTCACACCCCAGTCATTCTTTCTTCTCGTCTCTTCATCGGACAGAAGATACAATGTCTGAATTTACCTCCCACCTGATTCAACAGCAGCTTCTTACCCACTGTTATCATACTCTTGAATGGACCACTTATATGCTAAGTGTGTATGAAGGAACTGCAGATGTTGGTTTAAATCAAAGATAGACACAAAATGCTGGAGTAACTCAGCAGGACAGGCATCATCTCTGGAGAGAAAGAATGGGTGATGTTTCGGGTTGAGACCCTTCTTCAGATTGGTGTCAAGGGAGTGGGAGGTACATAGGTAAGGAAGTGCAATGTGTGAAAACAGGACAAAGGGAATGAAGTTCAAGGAAAATGTAGAATAGATATTTGTTAGGATAAGGTAACAACAAAGCGAACAGAGATAAAATGTAGTCGGAGACAGTATGACTGGCCAGAGAACTGGGTAGGGGGAGGGGGTGGAGAGAGAGGGAAAGCAAGGGTTACTTGAAGTTAGAGAAGTCAGTGTTCATACCGCTGGGCGTAAGCTGCCCAAGCGAAATATGAGGTGCTGTTCCTCCAATTTGCGCAGGTATATGCTATTGTACGCTTGGATGAATTCCCAATCTTCTAATCTACCTTGTGATGGCCCTTGCACTTTTATCATAATTTGCATTTTCTTTAGTTCTAACACTATATTCTGCATTCAGTTTATTTTTTAATTTGCACTACCTGATGTACTGACATATGGTATGATTTGCCTGGGGACACAGGCAAAAAGTTTCACAGTATTTTGGGATAAGTGACAATAATATACCAATACCAGGGATGTACCTCACATGACAACCCCGGGATGGAGCAATAGAGATTTCTGTTCACAGCTCTCACAGTTGTACTTTCTATGGGTAGACAATAGACAATAGGTGCAGAAGTAGGCCATTCGGCCCTTCAAGCCAGCACCATCATTCAATGTGATCATTGCTGATCATCCACAATCAGTACCCCGTTCCTGCCTTCTCCCCATATTCCTGACTCCGCTATCTTCAAGAGCCCTATCTAGCTCTCTCTTGAAAGTATCCAGAGAACCGGCCTCCACCGCCCTTTGAGGCAGAGAATTCCACAGACTCACAACTCTCTGTGTGAAAAAGTGTTTCCTTATCTCCGTTCTAAATGCCTTGCGCCTTATTCTTAAACTGTGGCCCCTGGTTCTGGACTCCCCCAACATCGGGAACATGTTTCCTGTCTCCAGCGTGTCCAAACCCTTAATAATCTTGTATGTTTCAATAAGATTCCCTCTCATCCTTCTAAGTATACTTCCAGAGTATACAAGCCCAGCAGCTCTATTCTCTCAGCATATTACAGTCCCGCCATCCCGGGATTTAACCTAGTGAACCTACACTGCACTCCCTCACTTGTAAGAATGTCCTTCCTCAAATTTGGAGACCAAAACTGCACACAATACTCCAGGTGTGGTCTTACTAGGGCCCTGTACAACTGAAGAAGGACCTCTCTGCTCCTATACTCAACTACTCTTGTTATGAAGGCCCACATGCCATTTCCTTTCTTCACTGCCTGCTGTACCTGCATGCTTACTTTCATTGACTGATGAACAAGGACCCCAGATCCTGTTGCACTTCCCCTTTCCCCAACTTGACACCATTTAGATAATAATCTTCCTTCCTGTTTTTGCTACCAAAGTGGATAACCTCACATTTATTTACATTAAACAGCATCAGCCATGCATCTGCCAACTCACCTACCTGTCCAAGTCACCCTGCATTCTCATAGCATCCTCCTCACAGTTCACACTGCACCCAGCTTTGTATCATCTGCAAATTTGCTAATGTTACTTGTAATCCCCTCATCTAGATCATTAATATATAATGTAAGTTGCTGCCGTCCCAGCACCGAGCCTTGCGGTACCCCACTAGTCACTGCCTGCCATTCTGAAAGGGACCCGTTAATCCCTACTCTTTGTTTCCTATCTGCCAACCAATTTTCTATCCATGTCAGCACTCTACCCCCAATACCATGTGCCCTAATTTTGCACACTAATCTCCTATGTGGTCACTAACTGATATGTAGATGTCACTAACTGATTTATCCATTACCTTTCCAAAGACTGTCAAGTTGGATGCCTTTGGGTTGCAGCTGATGGTTTGCACTGTAACTGGGGACCTTAGCTTGATACATACACAATACTGCTATGTGTGAGAAATGGGCTCTAACATAACTTACTTGAATATCAATCAGATTCCACTACCCATGAGGCCATTGTCTGGGTTGTTTCCTCATTTCCAACACCCAGGCCATTGCCTAGTTTGTTTCCTCATTTCCAACATCTGTTGTTGAATGATTTGGATGATTTAGCATCATGTACCAATGTTGTACAACAGGCCCCTATCTTGAGGTTTGTTACAATGCCATCATTGTTGCTGTAATGTGAAGCTGAAATTGACATAAGCCTGTACGTATATGTACTAATACCAGCAGATTATTCCATGCATACTAGATAGTGGTTTAAGTGATGTTATACAGATTAAAGCAACTTAAGTAACCAGAAAATAATCATAAGGGGAAAATTAATAATCATAAGGGGAAAACGGCCATGGAAGAAAAATATTTACAGGGATATTCATTGGCTCATATTCATTAAAACTCTTACTTCTTTACTCTGCTTACTCTTGCTTCTTTAGGTCTCTATAGGCTTCCCTTCTGTCAGTGCAATGAGTTCAGCTTGAAGCTGATGATGAAGTCTGATGGGACAATGGCATTGGCTTTATGCTAATAACATGAGGACTGTACATTGACACTGATGTTTCTGATTGATTTGAATACTCTGAGTTGACTGCTGCTCTGCAGACACGCATTTTTGGCTTGAAACAAGAAACTCCCTAATAGTATTCTACCTTTAATTCAATCGGAACACTTCTACTTCAGGGAGTTTAATTTCCTCTGGCTGTGTACTGGTTAATGAGCTTGTGTTGAATTCCTTTGTGTGCTATTTTAGCATTCCTTAATTCATTTATTTTAAACAGTTTAACAACTAATTAAAATAGTGCACAAAGGAATGTAAATATATTAACCAATGTACAACCAGATGAAGTATCCCCCAAGTAAATAACGATTTTAATACTCTCAAGTTTCTAATCAATTAATAAACTACTAAATGAGATTTGACACTGACAAGTCATTGGCTCCAAATCAATGTCTGAAGTTATTTTTTAACAGATGTCTTTAGCTTAGTATATTATAGCACCAGATGGATTATGGCAGCTTTTTATTTTACCTCTTTAGCACTTCTCATTCAAAATGCCAGGAATTTCAATTACTTTAATATGAATTTGCAGCTTTTCTCTCATTATAATCTGGAGATTGCAACCTAAGCAGGCTGAAACAAAACTGTTCACTTCCCACTTTCTGCTTCTAATTCTTTAATGCGACTGTTAATGTGAACAAAATGTGTAAGTAAGAACTGCAGATGCTGGTTTAAATCGAAGGTAGACACAAAATACTGGAGGAACTCAGAGGCTGATGCAGCATCTCTGGAGAGAGGGAATTGGTGACCTTTTGGGTCGAGACCCTTCTTCAGGCTGATGTCAGGGGAGGGGGCGGGACAAAGATAGAATATAGGCGGAGACAGTAAGACTAGTGGAAGAACTGGGAAGGGGATGGAGAGAGAAAGCAAGGGCTAACTGGTCAATGTTCATACCGCTAGGGTGTA
>CM075977.1:59582074-59605250 GCA_038087875.1 Malacoraja senta
TTCACCGATCAGCACCGGCGACAACCTATGACAACCTACGACCTCCTGGCAACCCACTACAACTGCACCTACGTCACGAGAATTCTCGCTACTCTCCATGGCGTAAAAATTCTGGCTGGCGCTAATTTTTCAACGTGTTGAAAAAATGTTCAACTGAAAAATGAGCGGCGACCTGAATGAAGGCGAGACTAGTTACGAGAATGCGGGAACTACTCACCACCATGTAGGCGACACCCCGCCGAACTTGTGGCGACCTCATAGTCTCCTGTAGTTGCCTAAAAAGTTGTGTAAATGGGACAGGCCTATTAGTCAGAAACAGGGGAATTTATAATGGGGAACAAAGAAATCGCTGACCAATTAAATATAGGAAGGAACTGCAAGATATATATCTTGGTTCTGTGTTCACAAAGTAAGACGAAAATAAATTCCCAGAAATGCTCTAGAAGCTAATGAGAAGGAGGCACTGAAATAAATCAATGTTACTAGCAAACGGTGTTATGAAAATTGATGAGATTGAAAGCTGATAACTTCCCAGGGCATGATAATATGAATTCCACAGTAGCCGAGGAAATGCTCTTGAAATATTGGATACATTGATAGTCATTTTCCAATATTCTTTGGACTTTGGATCAGATCCTGCAGATTAATCAGTAGCTAAGGGGAAAGATTTGATAGGAACCCGAGGGACAACTCTTTCACACAGAGGGTAATGGGTTTATGGAATGAGCTGTTGGTAGTTGAAATGTGTAGAAAAGGAACTGCAGATGCTGGTTTACTTGGACACAAAATGCTGGAGTAACTCAGCTGGACAGCTGGCATCTCTGGAGAGAAGGAATGGGTAATGTTTTGTGTCGAGACCCTTCTTCTGACTGAGAATCAGACTGAGAATCTGTCGTTTCACACCTTACCCTTCCATATCTCTAGTCTCCATCTCCCCTGATGCCCCAAGTTTTTTGCAGCAGAACGTGAGTAGCCGTGTCCATTTGGCCACGTGTGAAATGTGTGAATTTATTGTTTCTTTTTTTATTGTTCATATTTTGTGTTTAAGATTTCCATTTAAATACTTAATAATGAATAGAACTTAAAATCATGAAATAAAAATCTAGTTTGCTCACCTATTTTAGCGATGTCTCATTCTGTAGTCCCTCCCGTTGTCTAACGTCGTCAATGCTATAACGTTTTTTTTGCCCTCGTCGCGATTATAATGACCCTGGCGTAAACTACGTGCCTCATGGTGGGTTAGGTGCTGCCATTTTGTAAGGGAGCTCTGAAATCAGACCAATATGTCCAATATGTCTTATTAAACTTTTTCTTTTCCTTTTTTTCTTTTTTCAAATTTTGAAAGTATTAAATTGTGGTCAAATTTTGGGTGATTTTGATCACAAATTAGCTCAAAGGGGTCATAGGTGGGCCCATTTTTAATGCTGTGGTATTTCATTATGATTTAATAACTTTCAAATTTGGCCAACATGTCACCCTTATTTACCGAAACACTCATATAATAGAATACTTAAGGGAATTAAAATTAATATCTCCAAATTTGTGGATTACATCTTTGGATGGGAGAATGAGCTGTGAAGAGGATGCATGAATGTTCCAGAGTCATTTGGGCATGTTGAGTGAATGAACAAATGCATGGGAGATGGAGCATAATGTTGATAGTTTGGTGGCAAAAACAGGAAGGCAGATTATTATCTGATAGATAGGAAAGTAGGAGTTGGATGAGTCTGTGCACCAATCAATGTAAGTAAGATGCTCTATTGCTTTACGGTGAGTAAGGAAATGCAGATACTGGGATGACTTGGGATCATTGGGACCTCTTTTGGGGAAGGTGTGACCTGTACAAAAAGGACGGATTGCACTTGAACCCGAGGGGGACCAATATCCTGGCGGGGAGATTTGCAAAGGCTACAGGGGAGACTTTAAACTAGAACGGTTGGTGGGAGGGACTTAAATAGAGGAAGCTTGTAGACGGTATGTGAGGCAGGAGGCAGAGAAGGGAAGCACTCAGACCCAACAGGTAGTGGGGAAAGAAGAAAAAAGTAACAAACAGAGAATAAGAGGTGGTGGGTTTCTTAAATGTGTGAGCAGAGAGACAGAGGGTGTAAAATGAGGGTAGAAGCAATAGGTAACAAGGTGAAAAGTAAACGTGGCAGCCAGACAAAATCCTGGGCAAAAATCAAAAAGGGCCACTTTTCAACATAATTGTATAAGGGGTAAGAGCGTTGTAAAAACAAGCCTAAAGGCTTTGTGTCTCAATGCAAGGAGCATTCGTAATAAGGTGGATTAGTTGAATGTGCAGATAGCTATTAATGATTATGATATAGTTGGGATCACGGAGACATGGCTCCAGGGTGACCAAGGCTGGGAGCTGAACATCCAGGGATATTCAATATTCAGGAGGGATAGACAGAAAGGAAAAGGAGGTGGGGTAGCGTTGCTGGTTAGAGAGGAGATTAACGCAATGGAAAGGAAGGATATTACCTTGGAGGATGTGGAATCGATATGGGTAGAGCTACGAAACAATAAGGGGCAGAAAACGCTAGTGGGTGTTGTGTACAGGCCACTTAACAGTAGTAGTGGAGTTGGGGATGGCATCAAACAGGAAATTAGAAATGCGTGCAACAAAAGTAAAACCGTTATAATGGGTGACTTCAATCTACATATAGATTGGGTGAATCAAATTGGCAGGGGTGCTGAGGAAGAGGATTTCTTGGAATGTATGCGGGATAGTTATCTAAACCAACATGTAGAGGAACCAACGAGAGAGCAGGCTATTCTAGACTGGGTATTGAGTAATGAGGAAGGGTTAGTTAGCAGTCTTGTGCGTGGCCCCTTGGGCAAGAGTGACCATAATATGGTTGAGTTCTTCATTAGGATGGAGAGTGACATTGTTAATTCAGAAACAAGGGTTCTGAACTTAAAGAAAGGTAACTTTGAGGGTATGAAACGTGAATTGGCCAAGATTGACTGGCAATTGATTCTTAAAGGGTTGACGGTGGATATGCAATGGAAGGCATTTAAAGACTGCATGGATGAACCACAAAAATTGTTCATCCCAGTTTGGCAAAAGAATAAATCAGGGAAGGTAGTGCATCCGTGGATAACATAGAAACATAGATATTAGGTGCAGGAGTAGGCCATTCGGCCATTCGAGCCTGCACCGCCATTCAATATGATCATGGCTGATCATCCAACTCAGTATCCCGTACCTGCCTTCTCTCCATACCCTCTGATCCCTTTAGCCACAAGGGCCACATCTAACTCCCTCTTAAATATAGCCAATGAACTGGCCTCGACTACCCTCTGTGGCAGAGAGTTCCAGAGATTCACCACTCTCTTTCACCACTTCATAAGACAGTCCTGACATCCCAGGAATCAGTCTGGTGAACCTTCTCTGCACTCCCTCTATGGCAATAATGTCCTTCCTCAGATTTGGAGACGAAAAATGTACGCAATACTCCAGGTGTGGTCTCACCAAGACCCTGTACAAGAACCTCCCTGCTCCTATACTCAAATCCTTTTGCTATGAAAGCTAACATACCATTCGCTTTCTTCACTGCCTGCTGCACCTGCATGCCTACTTTCAATGACTGGTGTACCATGACACCCAGGTCTCGCTGCATCTCCCCTTTTCCTAGTCGGCCACCATTTAGATAATAGTCTGCTTTCCTGTTTTTGCCACCAAAATGGATAACCTCACATTTATCCACATTATACTGCATCTGCCAAACATTTGCCCACTCACCCAGCCTATCCAAGTCACCTTGCAGTCTCCTAGCATCCTCCTCACAGCTAACACTGCCCCCCAGCTTAGTGTCATCCGCAAACTTGGAGATATTGCCTTCAATTCCCTCATCCAGCTCATTAATATATATTGTAAATAGCTGGGGTCCCAGCACTGAGCCTTGCGGTACCCCACTAGTCACTGCCTGCCATTGTGAAAAGGACCCGTTTACTCCTACTCTTTGCTTCCTGTTTGCCAGCCAGGTCTCTATCCACATCAATACTGAACCCCCAATGCCATGTGCTTTAAGTTTGTATACTAATCTCTTATGTGGGACCTTGTCGAAAGCCTTCTGAAAGTCCAGATATAGCACATCCACTGGTTCTCCCTTATCCACTATACTAGTTACATCCTCGAAAAATTCTATAAGATTCGTCAGACATGATTTACCTTTCGTAAATCCATGCTGACTTTGTCCAATGATTTCACCACTTTCCAAATGTGCTGCTATCCCATCTTTAATAACTGACTCTAGCAGTTTCCCCACTACCGATGTTAGACTAACTGGTCTGTAATTCCCCGTTTTCTCTCTCCCTCCCTTTTTAAAAAGGGGGGTTACATTAGCTACCCTCCAATCCTCAGGAACTATTCCAGAATCTAAGGAGTTTTGAAAATTATCACTAATGCATCCACTATTTCTGGGGCTACTTCCTTAAGGACTCTGGGATGCAACCTATCTGTCCCTGGGGATTTATCGGCCTTTAATCCATTCAATTTACCTAACACCACTTCCCGGCTAACCTGGATTTCACTCAGTTCCTCTATCTCATTTGACCCGCGGTCCTCTGCTATTTCCGGCAGATTATTTATGTCTTCCTTAGTGAAGACAGAACCAAAGTAGTTATTCAATTGGTCTGCCATGTCCTTGTTCCCCATGATCAATTCACCTGTTTCTGACTGCAAGGGACCTACACTTGTTTTAACTAATCTCTTTCGGCCCTTCGCGCCTGCACCGCCATTCAATATGATCATGGCTGATCATCCAACTCAGTATCCTGTACCTGCCTTCTCTTCATACCCCCTGATCCCTTTAGCCACAAGGGCCACATCTAACTCCCTCTTAAATATAGCCAATGAACTGGCCTCAACTACCTTCTGTGGCAGAGAGTTCCAGAGATTCACCACTCTCTGTGTGAAAAATGTTTTTCTCATCTCGGTCCTAAAGGATTTCCCCTTAATCCTTAAACTGTGACCCCTTGTCCTGGACTTCCCCAACATCGGGAACAATCTTCCTGCATCTAGCCTGCCCAACCCCTTAAGAATTTTGTAAGTTCTATAAGATCCCCCCTCAATCTTCTAAATTCTAGCGAGTACAAGCCGAGTCTATCCAGTCTTTCTTCATATGAAAGTCCTGACATCCCAGGAATAAATCTGGTGAACCTTCTCTGTACTCCCTCTATGGCAAGAATGTCTTTCCTCAGATTTGGGACCAAAACGGTACGCAATACTCCAGGTGTGGTCTCACCAAGACCCTGTACAACTGCAGTAGAACCTCCCTGCTCCTATACTCAAATCCTTTTGCTATGAATGCTAACATACCATTCGCTTTCTTCACTGCCTGCTGCACCTGCATGCCTACTTTCAATGACTGGTGTACCATGACACCCAGGTCTCGTTGCATCTCCCCTTTTCCTAATCGGCCACCATTTAGATAATAGTCTACTTTCCTGTTTTTGACCAAAACGGGTCCTTTTCACAATGGCAGGCAGTGACTAGTGGGGTACCGCAAGGCTCAGTGCTGGGACCCCAGCTATTTACAATATATATTAATGATCTGGATGAGGGAATTGAAGGCAATATCTCCAAGTTTGCGGATGACACTAAGCTGGGGGGCAGTGTTAGCTGTGAGGAGGATGCTAGGAGACTGCAAGGTGACTTGGATAGGCTGGGTGAGTGGGCAAATGTTTGGCAGATGCAGTATAATGTGGATAAATGTGAGGTTATCCATTTTGGTGGCAAAAACAGGAAAGCAGACTATTATCTAAATGGTGGCCGACTAGGAAAAGGGAGATGCAGCGAGACCTGGGTGTCATGGTACACCAGTCATTGAAAGTAGGCATGCAGGTGCAGCAGGCAGTGAAGAGAGCGAATGGTATGTTAGCATTCATAGCAAAAGGATTTGAGTATAGGAGCAGGGAGGTTCTACTGCAGTTGTACAGGGTCTTGGTGAGACCACACCTGGAGTATTGCGTACAGTTTTGGTCTCCAAATCTGAGGAAAGACATTCTTGCCATAGAGGGAGTACAGAGAAGGTTCACCAGATTTATTCCTGGGATGTCAGGACTTTCATATGAAGAAAGACTGGATAGACTCGGCTTGTACTCGCTAGAATTTAGAAGATTGAGGGGGGATCTTATAGAAACTTACAAAATTCTTAAGGGGTTGGACAGGCTAGATGCAGGAAGATTGTTCCCGATGTTGGGGAAGTCCAGGACAAGGGGTCACAGTTTAAGGATTAAGGGGAAATCCTTTAGGACCGAGATGAGAAAAACATTTTTCACACAGAGTGGTGAATCTCAGGAACTCTCTGCCACAGAAGGTAGTTGAGGCCAGTTCATTGGCTATATTTAAGAGGGAGTTAGATGTGGCCCTTGTGGCTAAAGGGATCAGGGGGTATGAAGAGAAGGCAGGTACAGGATACTGAGTTGGATGATCAGCCATGATCATATTGAATGGCGGTGCAGGCGCGAAGGGCCGAATGGCCTACTCCTGCACCTATTTTCTATGTTTCTATGTTTCTATGTCTTACTGTAATTGTATAGGCTTTGGGACTGCACTCTTGTTCTCCTTATCTGATCAATGGAAGGCGTGCAGATCTAGACTGATTCCTGGGATGACATGATTGATGTGATGAGAGATTGGGATGATTGGATGTATTAATTTCAGTTTAGAAGAACGAGAGGTTATTTTATTGAAGCATTTAAAATCCTATTGGAACTGGGTAAGATCAGTGCAAGAAGGATGTTCCTGATATAGGAAAGTAGAGATCCAGAAATCACAGTCCAGGGATATGGGATAGGCCATTTAGGATTGAGACAAGAACCATCTTCATCCAGAAAGTGCTGAACCAGTGGAATTGTTGAACACAGAATTAAAGTCAAGGTCAGATCATTAAATATATGCAAGGAGTAATAATATTTCTATAGCTGAAATGGATCAAAGGTTAAAAGACAAAAAGCAGGAACAGCATAGGAAATGTAAATGACCAGCCACAATCCTATTGAATGGCAGAGCAGACTTAATCCTATTACTATTATCCATGTTTTTTTCTGCTTCTGTGACCTCTCTGAAGAACTCTTCCAGCAATGCCTTAGCTGAAATTGACCTACATCTTCCATGTGCTGTTTTCCCTCTAATTCCCATTGACTTTTATGTTACAATGCCAAATACAACCTCGGGTGTGGCTTTTGAATTATAGAAAATAGGTGTAGGGGGAGGCCATTCGGCCCTTCGAGCCGGCACCGCCATTCATTGTGATCATGGTTGATCATCCCCAATCAATAACCTGTGCCTGCCTTCTCCCCATATCCTTTGATTCCACTAGCCCCTAGAGCTTTATCTAACTCTCTCTTAAACCCATCCAGTGATTTGTCCTCTGTGGCAGGGAATTCCACAAATTAACAATTCTCTGGGTGAAAACGTTTTTTCTCACCTCAGTCTTAAATGGCCTCCCCTTTATTCTAAGACTGTGGCCCCTGGTTCTGGACTCGCCCAACATTGGGAACATTTTTCCTGCATTTAGCTTGTCCAGTCCTTTTATAATTTTATATGATTCTATAAGATATTGTCGTGCTAACTTTCATATTGGTTCTTTTGTTCATATTTGGATCAGAGTTGTTTTGTTCTGGACCTGAGCGTTTCTAACAAAATCCAACTGACCATCACGTTGATGAACAATTAGTGCATGATCAAATATTTCTTACTGTCCTTTGATGTTGAAAGTAGAGTGATGGGGCAGAAAGTGGTTGAATCAGTGTTATCCTGCTATTTGTGGACAGAACGTACTGCGCAATCTTTCACTTTGGTTGGATAAATGCCAGTTGATGGTGCAGTGAACAGCGTGATGTGGCTGGTTATGAAGTAAAGGTGTGGCTGGTTATGAAGTAAAAGTTTGAAATATTCAGTCAGGACATTAATAGTCCCTAGACTTTGCGATATCCAATGTTTTGACCTCCCAATTAAATATTATATTGAAGATTCTTTTTGAGACTGCACTCTGAACATGGCTTGTTCCTTTCAATGGTTGGCATGCATGTAATCTTGTGTTAAGGTGCACAGGATTGCACCCAAGTGTTGGCTGAATTACGTGTGAGCATTAAAACCCATGGGACATAACCAGATCTCCAGTTGTCTTACATTTCCCCTTCCTCTGTCATTGGATCACGACCTTGCTTTGTGAAATCTATACAGCAGCTGGTGTGCAACACAAAGTTTGGGATCTGAAAGGGTCAGGACCTCTGTGGACAATTCCAACATTGACTGATTGAACCCCATCTGCCATTATGGTTTGGGAACTAATCTTGGACATCAATGTTGATGCACTTAGTGAGAAGCGATGGCTAGGAAATGGCCAGATTAATTGTTCGAAAAACCCTTCCAGTCAACAAGTCCACGCTGACCTACGATCACCGGTTCACACTAGTTCTATGTTATCCCACTTTCTCATCCACTCCTTGCATACTAGGGGCAATTTTCAGAGGCCAATTAACCTGCAAACCTGCACGTCTTTGGGATGTGGAAAGAAACTGGAGCACCTGGCGGAAACCTACATAATCACAGGAAGAAATTGCAAACTTCATACACACAGCATCCAAGGCCAGATCAAACCCAGTTATCTGGGGCTGTTAGGCAGCAGTTCTACCAGTGTGCCACCCCTAGTTTAAGATATGGGCTATGAGTATACTTCTTGGAGGGGCAAACTGGAAATTTGGTGTCAGCATCAGCCCCACCCACACTCCAGTGCGCACCCATTTCTCCCTCTCTCCACCCCCGCTTTCCCTCCTCCCCTCTGTCCCCTTCCACCTCTATCTCTTCCACTGACTACATTTCACTCTTCTCTCCTTATTAACACCATTTTGTCTTCTTTTTGTCTCTAGATTTTGTCCACCCAACTGTCAATTATACTCTCCCAATCTGTATCCACCTATAAACTGCCAGGCTCTGTCCCACCCCTGCCTCTTCTCCAGCTCTCCCCCCCCCCCCACCCCCCAACCAATTGTTCTGAAGAAGGGTCTTTACCTGAAACGTCACCTATCTATTCCCTCCACGGATGCTGTCTAACCTGAATTGTGTTTTACGCAAGATTCCAGCATCTGCACTTCTTAGTATAGAGATACAGCATTAGAAATAGGTCCTTCCATCATCCATTCACAATAGTTCTATGTTATCTCACTTTCTCATCCACTCATCTCATCATACATTAGAGGCAATTTTAGGTGCCTGCAAACTTGTTCATCTTTGGGATATGGGAGGAAACCCACATGATTATCGGGAATACATGCAAACTCCATACGCACAGCAGTCGAGGTCAGGATCAAACCAGAATCTCTGATGCTGTGAGTCAGCAGCTCTACCAGTTGTGCCACCATGCTGGTGTCTCCACCCTGCACCAGAACCATTTTGATCTTGATTTCACTGTTTCACTTACCGTAACATCTTTTTCTCAGGTTTGACTAATTGTGGACCTGAGATGCATTATTTCAATGTTAATTATTGTGGAATAAAAGTGTTTAATTGGGGTAAGCATTGATGGAAATGCCTATAATCAAGGTCATTAATGGAAATTGAATATGGTAGGTTATCTTTCTCTTCTCCTTCAGTTTTTTGACACACTTGGAGTTCTAGCCAGAGAATTGCCTCCAATGGACCTCTTTGGCCAGGGCCACAGCATTGATTTACACTTGCTCCCTGATTTTACATTTCCCATCCTTGATATCAAATACCAAGATACACTCCATCTGCCTCTCATTCCTCGTCTGTCAACTTTTCCATCACTATAACACAAGGTATGTGTGGACCTATATTTCTAGCCTGTAACTCATTCCTCACTGCCAATTCAGATTCTGCCAAAACTCTCTAATTCCTTCCTTAAAGCATATCTTTATTTCCCACGTTTTTACTGTGTGGTGTCAAGAATGGTGTGGAAAATTTGGAATACACCTTCGTACATTATTGGGATGCTAGAGGTATTAAATATTTGAAAGTTCTGTTGGTCTAAAAGTCTTTAAAACATGTTTTGTTTTAACTATACGTCGACTTCCCTCTGCAAAACCGGTTTATGTAGGTGCATAGAAAATTATTCTTGCAGAATGTTCTGAATCTCTGGAACTCTCTAATCCAGAGAGTTGTGGAGGCAGGATGATTAGAAATGTTTAAAGTGGAGGTAGATATATATATTTTAATCGGGAGATTGAGGATTAAGGGGATCTGGCATAGAGGAGGAATTGATGCCTGGGGTAAACCAGCCATAATCATATTGAATGAGTGTGCAAGCTTGAGGGGGTAGGTGACCTCCTCCCATTACTATTTTCTTATGTTCCTGTGCAATCAACAGCTGCAGGTGAGTATGGCATAGGAGATCTCACCAAATAAATTTAATGGCTGTTCCTCCCAATATATTTTAAACTGATCTGATATGCAGCTTTCTATGGCAATAGATCATTTCTTTATCGTGTTCTGTTTTTCTTCATTTTTTTCATACCAAATAGGTTTACTCTGTTGCTGCTCGACCTTGAAGAGTATTACTTTGACCATCACACATTTTATCATGTATTTACCAACAACAAAGGAGAGAAAAGGTACTGTACATTTGAACTCAAGTTTTATGTGGTGTTGTTGGTACCCGTTTCTTATTATTGATACAATAATCTGTTGGAGGAACTTAGCAGGTGGAGCGGCATCTATGGTGTTGGATGTGGGTGGGTGGGGCTGGGGGGGGGGGGGGGGGGGAAGGATGGCTGATGTTTCGGGTTAAATACCTGCAACAAGACTTTTTATTGGTATATTCAAACAGAGCTGTTACAATCTCAAGTTGCCCATTGCTTGACAAATACCAGGCTCTGTACTGTAGAACTTTTATATAGAACATAAACTTATAAAGAAGACACAGGACTAATTTGGGAAAATTGTTCCCAAAAGTTATTTGCAAGTTGGAAAATTACTCTAAGCTTGTTGTACGTTTGAAACCATGGTGTATTTAGTGCTTGCTCCATGAAGTAGATATTTTGTGATATTTTTGCCCATTTTCCTTGGAACATTATTGAAAATAATTTAATTTTTTTTTAACTCATCCTAGAATAGGGCAGAATTGACGGTAAAGATGTGCACATAATTGCCATCTGATTTGGCAAATTTTCAAATATTAGTTTCGGTTCATAAGGAGGTAATCATCTGCCGTTGTCTCGTATCACATGATAAATGGTCATTCCAGTAAGTTACTGTTGTATGCAGAGCAAAGCATTGCTATCCTTGCCTTAATGATATTTTAATGATTTCGTGAAAATGTCAGTGGTGAGATTCATAAGTTTGTAGATGATACCACAATTGATAGTGCAGTGGACTAAAGGTTAGGGATGTAGATGTACTGAGAAAGTGAGCAAGCAAATGGCAGATGCAATTTAACATGGACAAGTGCAAACCGATGCTTTGTAGGAAGGTAACCCAGGGCAGGACATAGACAGTGAATGGCAGTGCCCTGGGGAATGTTGCTGAACAGAAACATGATGCATGTGTATGGTTCCCTAAAAACAGGAAACCATGTGAACAGAGTAGAATGGAAGCTGAGGCATTGAGTATAAGTGTTGGGAGGCTATGATCATAGATACTCCACTCGGCGAAAAAGGCGTAGCACATCATGGGTAATTTTTTAAGCCATCTTGATATGCCCGCAATTACCGTCATAGCATCCACATTACATCTACAACTCACTGACTGAATGATACAGATGTCCTGACTGAAAATCACACCCTTCCCGATCAATTATTTTAGGATAAGCCTTTCTATGAACATGCTACTTTTTGCTTCGCCCATTGTCAAAATATAGAATTTTGAATTTGATTGGTACAAGGAGACTACAAAGCTCGTAATATCTATTTTGTTTACACACTGTAACTTTCTACATTTCTACTTTTGGGTATGTATGTGGCAATTATGGCTCATGGAATTTTCTCCCACACTACTAGTTATATTCGTAACAACATATTTAAATACGCAAAATTTTCAATCCTTCCCAACCCCTTAAAAAATGTCTGAAGAAGGGACCCGACCCTAAACGTCGCTTAGCCATTCCCTCCATAGATAGACACAAAATGCTGGAGTAACTCAGCGGGTCAGGCAGCATCTCTGGAGAGAAGTAATAGGTGACGTTTTGGGTAGAGACCCTTCTTCCGACCCTCCATAGATCCAGCATGACCTGCTGAGTTCTCCAGCACTTTATGTTTTACTCTTAAAATAAATTTGTGGTCCGCTGAAGAAACTACACTCTGGAAAGTGCAAGTTTTGCTAGACACTTCATACAGTACAGCACATCATGATACACCCTGAATGAATTAATGAGGTTAGATTATTTTTTTTATCTGATGTCTAGAATTAATCGATACCCACCCTATGTACCTTATATCAGCTTTATTGTATGAAATGTTCGTAAATGCTTCACAGTCCTATTTATTTTTAATCCAAATTAAAGGTGAACAAATAAATCAATAATTATATTTTTATTCACGTAGTCACAATAGGTTATTGGATTTCACAGTTTACAGCTGAATTGGTTTAGGCATTTTTAGTCATTGTATGGATAGGATTGTTATTTCTGATATGGTAATAAGGGGGATGGGGTCTTTTTGCTGTCTCTTAAGATGCTTTTTCTTATCTCCTGGTGACTAATTTCATGCTTCATTGCAAGTTTGCATGACGATTTGAAATTCTACAGGGTTATTAAGTTATATATAGTTTTATTTAGAGATACAGCATAAAAACAGGCCCACTGAGTCCATACCAACCATCAATCAACCGTTCACACTAGTTCCAAGTTTTCCCACTTTCTCAATCACTCCCTACACATCAGGTGCATTTTTTTAAACAGGCCGTACAATGCCATACATCTTTGGAATATTTTGGATCATAAAATTACAAGCATTAATAGAGTATAAATGATTATCGAGCATTTATATCCCTTTGAAAAAATTGGTTCAGACGATTTACATATCAATAAAAGTATTCTCCAATACCGTGCTAAAACTAAAGGAAACTGAATAGATTCATAGCAAAGATAGACACAAAAAGCTGGAGTAACTCAGCGGATCAGACAGTGTCTCTGGAGAAAAGGATGTGGTGACGTTTCAGGTCGAGACCTTCTCCCCAGAGATGCAATCTGTCCCGCTGAGTTACTCCAGATTTTTGTGTCTATATTCAGTTGAAACCAGCATCTGCAGTTCCTTCCTACACATAGATTCATAGCAACTTTTTCAGCACTTTAAAGTTTGGCATATAGTTTGGGCGGCACGGTGGTGCAACGGAAGAGTTTCTGCCTTACAGCACCAGAGACCTGGGTTCGATCCTGACTAGGTTTGCTCTATGTTTGGAGTTTGCATGTTCTCCCTGTGACCGCGTTATATAATTCCATACAACGCCTCCACGGGGTCTATATTCCACAGAGATACAAAGAGTATTTGTGAATAGACACAAAATGCTGGAGTACAGGCAGCGACTCTGGAGAGAAGGAATGTGTGATGTTTCGGGTCGAGACCCTTCTTCAGACTGAACTGAACTCTCGTTGGTGAGAGTACTTGTGATTGTCTGAAGAAGGGTCTCTACCCGAAACGTCCCCATTCCTTCTCTCCAGAGATGCTGCCTGTCCCGCTGAGTTACTCCAGCTTTTTGTGTCTATCTTCAATTTCTGAGTTAAATATAAAACACAGACTGTTGGAGGAACTCAGCGGGCTAGGCGGCATCTGTGGAGGGAATGGATTAGGAGATGTTTCGGGCCAGGGTTCTTCTTCAATAGGAAGGAACTGCAGATGCAGTTGTCTTTGCAAAACGCCAAATGATTCCGGGAATGCTCGGGTGAGAGAGGGAGAGGGAGATATACAGCGAGAGGGGGAGATAGAGGGAGGGGAGGGTAGGGAGAGAGTGGGGAGAGAGAGAGAGAAAGAACGAGCGAGAGAGAGAGATAGAGAGATTCCAGCCTATTAACCGCCAAGCACCGTGGTAGATCAACGCTTACAAAAATAATCACCCAGATCTTGAAATTGAAAATACTAATGGATTTTATCTGCTATAATTTTTAGTGGTACAGTATGACTTTTTATATCCTTGCATTTTTTAAGCAGCAAGATCTTAAGTCAATTTCACCGGGTTGTTACTTTTCCATTGGCGAGTGGTATGTTAATGAAACCGGAAGTCAGGTTGAACATTCCAAGATGGCAGCCGTTACGCTCCGTTACGTACTACACCTCACTGCAGTGGATTACACAGGAGTGGAGTATCTTGCTCCTCTCTATGATCTTTGGCTATGATACAGTAAAACAAAACGGTGGTTAGGCCGCACTTGGAGTATTGTGTGCAGTTCTGATTGTCACATTATAGGAAGGACATGATTAACCCAGAGAAGGTGTTTGGATTGAAGGGTTTGAGTTATATGGGGAGATTGGGAGATTGGATAAGCAAAGTCTGTTTTCCCTGAAGTTGAGAGGTGACATTTTAAATGTATATAAAATTATGAGAGGCAAAGATAGGTTATATACAGTCCCCTCCATAATGTTTGGGACAAAGACCCATCATTTATTTATTTGCCGATGTACTCCATAATCTGAGATTTGTAATAGAAAAAAATCACATGTGGTTAAAGTGCACATTGTCAGATTTTAATAAAGGCCATTTTTAGACATTTTGGTTTCACCATGTAGAAATTACAGCAGTGTTTATACATTCCAGGGCACCATAATGTTTGGGACACAGCAATGTCATGTAAATGAAAGTAGTCATGTTTAGTATTTTGTTGCACATCCTTTGCATGCAATGACTGCTTGAAGTCTGCGATTCATGGACATCACGTTGCTGGGTTTCTCTGGGGATGCTCTGCCAGGTCTGTATTGCAGCCATCTTTAGCTTATGCTTGTTTTGGGAGCTAGTCCCCTTCAGTTTTCTCTTCAGCAGATAAAAGGCATGCTCAATTGGGTTCAGATTGGGTGATTGACTTGGCTACTCAAGAATTGACCATTTTATAGCTATGAAAAATTCCTTTGTTGCTTTAGCAGTACGTTTGGGATCATTGTCTTGCTGTAGAATGAACCGCCGGTCAATTAGTTTTGAGGCATTTGTTTAAACTTGAGCAGATAGGATGTGTCTATACAATAGACAAAGGTGCAGGAGCAGGCCATTCGTCCCTTCGGGCAAGCACCGCCATTCAATATGATCATGGCTGATCATCCACAATCAGTACCCCGTTCCTGCCTTCTCCCCATATTCCCTGACTCCGCTATCTTTAAGAGCCCTTTCAAGCTCTCTCTTGAAAGCATCCAGAGAACTGGCCTCCACAGAATAAATGAGGCAGAGAATTCCACAGTGTTTTCTCATCTCCGTTCTAAATGCCCTGCGCCTTATTCTTAAACGGTGGCCCCTGGTTCTGGACTCCCCCAACTTCGGGAACATGTTTTCTACCTCTAGCGTGTCCAAACCCTTAATAATCTTATATGATTCAATAAGATTCCCTCTCATCCTTCTAAATTCCAGAGTATACAAGCCCAGCCGCTCCATTCTCTCTGCATATGACAGTCCCGCCATACCCGGAATTAACCTTGTGAACCTACGCTGCACTCCCTCAATAGCAATAATGTCTTTCCTCAAATTTGAAAACCAAAACTGCACACAATACTCCAGGTGTGGTCTCGCTAGGGTCCTGTACAACTGCAGAAGGACTTCTTTGCTCCTATACTCCTCTTGCTATGAAGGCCAACATGCCATTCGCTTTGTTCACTGCCTGCTGTACCTGCATGCTTACTTTCATTGACAAGGACCCCCAAATCCCATTGTACTTCCCCTTTTCCCAACTTGACACCATTTAGATAATAATCTGCCTGCCTGTTTTTGCTACCAAAGTGGATAACCTCACATTTATACACATTAAACTGTACCTGCCATGCATCTGCCCACTCACCCAACCTGTGTAAGTCGCCCTGCATTCTCATAGCATCCTCCTCACAGTTCACACTGCCACCCAGCTTCATGTCATCTTCAAATTTGCTAATGTTACTTTGAATCCCTTCATCTAAATCGTTGATGTATATTCTAAATAGCTGGGGTTCCAGCACCAAGCCTTGCGGTACCCCACTAGTCACTGCCTGCCATTCTGAAAGGGACCCGTTAATCTCTACTCTTTGTTTCCTGTCTGCAAACCAATTTTCTATCCATGTCTGCACTCTACCCCCAATACCATGTGATTAATTTTGCCCACTAATCTCCTATGTGGGATGCTTTCTGAAAGTCCAGGTACACTACATCCCCCTTGTCCATTTTCCTAGTTACATCTTCAAAAAATTCCAGAAAATCAGTCAAGCATGATTTCCCCTTCGTAAATCCATGCTGACTTGGACCGATCCTGTTACTGCTATCCAAATGTGCCGCTATTTCATCTTTTATGATTGACTCCTGCATCTTCCCCACCACCGATATCAGGCTAACTGGTCTATAATTTGCTGTTTTCTCTCTCCAGCCTTTCTTAAAAAGTGGGATAACATTAGCTACCCTCCAATCCACAGGAACTGATCCTGAATCTATAGAACATTGGAAAATAATCACCAATGCATCCACGATTTCTAGAGCCACTTCCTTAAGTACGCTGGGATGCAGACCATCAGACTCTGGGGATTTATCAGCCTTCAGTCCCATCAGTCTACCCAACACCATTTCCTGCCTAATGTGTATTTCCTTCAGTTCCTCTGCCACCCTAGATCCTCTGGTCACTAGTACATCAGGAAGATAGTTTGTGTCTTCCTTAGTGAAGACAGATCCAAAGTACCTGTTCAACTCATCTGCCATTTCCTTGTTCCCCATAATAAATTCACCTTTTTCAGTCTTCAAGGGTCCAACTTTGGTCTTAACCAATTTTCTCCTCTTCACATACCTAAAGAAGCTTTAACTATCCTGCTTTATATTATTGGCTAGCTTACCTTCGTACCTCATCTTTTCTCCCCGTATTGCCTTTTTAGTTATCACCTGTTGCTCTTTAAACATTACCCAATCCTCTTGCTTCCCGCAAATCTTTGCTATGTTGTACTTCTCTTTTATTTTTATACTGTCCCTGATTTCCCTTGTCAGCCACAGTCGCCCCTTACTCCCCATGGAAACTTTCTTCCTCTTTGGAATGAACTGATCCTGCACCTTCAGTATTATTCCCAGAAATGCCTGCCATTGTTGTTCCACTGTCATCCCTGCTAGGGTATCTTTCCAGTCAACTTTGGCCAGCTCCTCCCTCATGGCTCCATATTTCCCTTTGTTCAACTGTAGCACGGACACCTCCAGTTTACCCTTCTCCCTCTCAAATTGTAGATTAAAACGTACCATATTATGGTCACTACCTCCTAATTGGTCCTTCACATAGAAACATAGAAACATAGAAAATAGGTGCAGGAGTAGGCCATTCGGCCCTTCGAGCCTGCACCGCCATTCAATATGATCATGGCTGATCATCCAACTCAGTATCCCGTACCTGCCTTCTCTCCATACCCCCTGATCCCCTTAGCCACAAGGGCCACATCTAACTCCCTCTTAAATATAGCCAATGAACTGGCCTCAACTACCCTCTGTGGCAGAGAGTTCCAGAGATTCACCACTCTCTGTGTGAAAAAGTTTTCCCTCATCTCGGTCTTAAAGGATTTCCCCCTTATCCTTAAGCTGTGAACCCTTGTCCTGGACTTACCCAACATCGGGAACAATCTTCCTGCATCTAGCCTGTCCAACCCCATAAGAATTTTGTACGTTTCTATAAGATCCCCTCTCAATCTCCTAAATTCTAGCGAGTATAAGCCAAGTCTATCCAGTCTTTCTTCATATGAAAGTCCTGACATCCCAGGAATCAGTCTGGTGAACCTTCTCTGCACTCCCTCTATGGCTATAATGTCCTTCCTCAGATTTGGAGACCAAAACTGTACGCAATACTCCAGGTGTGGTCTCACCAAGACCCTGTACAACTGCAGTAGAACCTCCCTACTCCTATACTCAAATCCTCTTGTTATGAAGGCCAACATACCATTCGCTTTCTTCACTGCCTGCTGCACCTGCATGCCTACTTTTAATGACTGGTGTACCATGACACCCAGGTCTCGCTGCATCTCCCCATTTCCTAATCGGCCACCATTTAGATAATAGTCTGCCCTCCCGTTTTTGCCACCAAAGTGGATAACCTCACATTTATCCACATTATACTGCATCTGCCAAACATTTGCCCACTCACCCAGCCTATCCAAGTCACCTTGCAGTCTCCTAGCATCCTCCTCACAGCTAACACTGCCCCCCAGCTTAGTGTCATCCGCAAACTTGGAGATGTTGCTTTCAATTCCCTTATCCAGATCATTAATATAAATTGTAAATAGCTGGGGTCCCAGCACTGAGCCTTGCGGTACCCCACTAGTCACTGCCTGCCATTGTGAAAAGGACCCGTTTACTCCTACTCTTTGTATACCTCAAGATCCCTTATCAAATCCGGTTCATTACACAACACTAAATCCAGAATTGCCTTCTCCCTGGTAGGCTCCAGTACAATTCTTTATTATAGGGAGAATTTTGCTGACATCAGCTGTGGAGGTCTTCCTTGGCCTGCCAGTCCCTTTACAATTAGTAAGCTCACCAGTGCTCTCTTCTTAATGATGTTCCACACAGTTGATTTTGGTAAGCCTAAGGTTTGGCTGATGTTTTATTCTTGTTTCTCAGTCTCATAATGGCTTCTTTGACTTTCATTGGCACAACTTTGGTCCTCATGTTGATAAACAGCAATAAAAGTTTCCAAAGGTGATGGAAGGACTGGAGGAAAGACTAGGCGCTGAGAGCTCTCTTATACCTGCATTAAGGAGGCAATTAAACACACCTGAACAATTACAAATCCTGTGAATCCATGTGTCCCAAACATTATATTTGGGAAAAATGAAATGGGGGGACTATGTATAAACACAGCTGTAATTCTATATGTGAAACCAAAATGTATGAAAATACCCTTTAATAAAATCTGACAAGGTCACTTTAGCCACATGTGATTTTTTTAATATTACAAATCTCAAATTGTGGAGTACAGAAGCAAATAAATAAATGATGGGTCTTTGACCCAAACATTATGAAGGGCACTGTAGACAGAGCTTGTTTTCCTATGATAGAGTGTCTAAAACCAGAGGGAATAGTTTAGGGGGACATTTTTCACACAAAGAACAATTGATGTTTAGAATGAGCTGTTGGAGGATGTTGCAGAGGAATGGCAGCACATTTAAGAGGGAACTGGACAATACTTAATGAGCGGGTCATAGAGGGTATGGTATTAATGCAGGTAAAAGTGATAGTTTAAAGATAGATATGATGGTTGCATAAATGTGGTTGGCCAAAGGACCTGTTCTATGCTGTACAACTTTGTGACCTTATTTACATTTTTGTTCATCTGATTCAGCCTTTAAGTACCTCCATTGGTTTCATCTGTTTTTACCCATATTTTAGTAGCAATTCAGCTAAAGAACATTTATTCAGCACTTTCTACTTTTTTCAGCCATATATTCAATGTGGGGCAGAGAATGAGATCGTACTGTTTGGTGTTCATTGTAATAATTAACATCATAACACATCTATCTGACATCAGCGTTGTGTCTTTATTGCAGAACAATCAAAGGCTCCCTGAAGATTTGTTCCAAATCATTGATCTTTGAACCAGATCAAATATCAGAACACCATTTTAAAGGTGCAGTTTTTATGATGTGTTTTACATTGTTAATCCGTGATGTACCCTAACCAATATTTGCATATCTGCACATTACTAGGGAAAAAAATGACGGGTTGCATAATACTTATTTTTAAAAAGTGAGTGTTGAGTGTAAATGACGTGATTTAAATTCGCTGTTAATTTATTCTCCTTTTAGTTCTTCAGCTAATTATTTCTATTTCCAATATAGTTGGTGCTATTTTCATTGGTACACTTGCATCTATATTACATTTACTCTCTGCATATATCATCTTCTGCCCCTTGCCCTGGTCAGATTTTTTTAATGATGCAATCAATATATCCTGCAGATAGCATACCCTATTGCTCTAAAAGCACACATCCTTCTCTCACAATGCCAGGACATCTACACCATCCAATATATTTTTCAAAAGGGAAGAGGAGAGGATGTGCAAAAAGACAAAAAGATGATGGACATAGAGAGTGAAAGAAGGATTGATTCAGAAAATAATAAAAAGTTGCCAAAAATTGCCATAAGACAACTGATGCAAGAGCATTCCTTCTAACCATTTCACCAAAATTCAAGTATGAAATCTTTCGAGTTGGCATGTTGCAATTTGAAATGCTTTTGCTGTACAACTTTGTGCATGTCAACACCTTTTAGGTGATGGTTTGCAATTTGCATTCATTAAGAATAAAAGAGGAAGGAAATTTCTCACAGTTGTTCAAAGAAATACTGATTAGATTGACAAAGTATATGATGTAAAAAAAAGTCATCCTATGCTGTAAATTGGGATTGTTCATTTAAAAATAAAGGCTGCAGGATGGTGGCGTGATGTGAGTGAGCAAACAAGAATAAGATTGCACATAACAGAAAGCGTAGATTAAGTAGGAAAAGCACATCGGCCAGTATATGGAAGACGTTAGAAGCATTGTAAAATCTTTAGCTCAGTTTAATTTTGTAATGAATTGGTGTAATGGAAATAAAGTTATAGGCAAATGAATGGAGGATGTACTGGAAACTTCCTTAATAAACAAAATGCATATTTTTTTAGAAGTTAGTACAGAACTTTATTATGGTCAGAAATATCATCTAACTATATATTTTTAATTGTATTTCAAATATATTTTAAACAAGACAGAAAAGTCAGACCTGACTGGAAATTCCTCATGTTCTCGTTGGCTACATTTTCAACAGCCTACAATCAGTTAACAGTAAATAGTGGTTGTAGAGCTGCTTGAAAAATACTGCAACTTATCCCTTCAAAACATTTTCATTCTTATTTTGAAAGCTCCTTGTGGTTTTATCCCTCTAAACCTCTGCAGCCTGCTCTGGCCTGGTATCACCGGAGATATTTACATTCTTCTGTTTTTGGCTAACAAAGTAGTTATGCCACTGATGGGTATGCCACAAGTAGTAAGGCCCTGAAGTCTAGAATTCCTCCAGAATTAGAGTCTACACATGCATGCAAATGTAAACAAAAAGTTTTAAGTTACAAAGGCCAAATTATATAGCTATTAAGTTACATTTATATTGGAAGTTTATTGAAATGAAATGGAGAAAATGGGAGGGAAAAAAGGTGCTATAGTGTGATAAAGTTGATGAATGTAGGGCAAAGTCCTTATGGTAACAGGTTCAATTTAACAGATAGGGAATGGAGTATTTTGTCAGTGAAGATATTTCTGTGGGATTGTAGTTCTTGGTGGTATGTAGAATGTGTAGCAAGACAGGAACAGACAATAGTTGAAGATTTCCACGACCCAGACCAATAAAGAAATATATTTCTGCCTATAAATGTGTCATTTTAGACAGGAACCAGTTGTGGCTTAAACTGAAAAACTATCAAACCAGCCTGCCTTTTGGGATGGGCTGTAAGCTGATGAAATTCTTAGGGTTTAAGCAACTAAATAGCAGAATGGACACACAGCTGAGTCTTGGGACACAGTGTACCATAGAGGGGAGTTTTAACGTCCATGAAAAGTCCAGGAACAGACTCAAAGTTTGAGAGATATTAAAACATCATCTTCATCCAGTTTGAAAACATTTGTTTGAAATTGATTTTCATTAGTAGGTTGATTACAAGTCTTGGACTAGGAATACCCAATTTATAAAATAACTTCATATTTGTGCAATTTTAAAGTAGGATTGGAATATTTCCACTTTTACTGTGAAGAATTACACTTAGAATCCATCGTCGAATTTTGGTCTAATGCTCATCTTCTACTAAGTAATTACTTTGTTTTAATTCTCATCCATGCCTATAATGTTAGCGATCAGTATCGTTGATATTACATTGACCTTGGAAAATTTACAGTTCCCATTCAGAGACTGCAGCAGAATTGAAGAGATAGAAGATAAGAACTCTGGATATCTTTATGAAGAGTAAGTTCAGTTTTATTCACATTTAGATTAACGTTGTTCAATTTGAAGTGTAATAGTTGGTTCTAAACTTATATTTATTTGTAATAAATCCTGCTTTTCCAGAAATCGTATTAGTGGATTCTGCATTACATGCCAGCAGGTAAGAAGCTCTGGTAACTTCTGCTCTTTGTTTTCTTGTGTGCACATTATTGTTGTGGAGTCCTTCAATGAAAACTTGCTTCCACTTCAGTTCCTTTGGCCCTGATAAGCAGATTGGCAAAGATAGGAATGGAGGTAGACACAAGAAAGTATAGATACTGGTTTACAAAATAGGACACAAAGTACTGGAGTAGCCTAGTGGGTCAGGCTGCATCTCCAGAAGACATGGATTGATGAAGTTTTGGGTCAGTATCCTTCTTCCGACTGATTGTAGTAGGTGGCAGGGAGAAAGTTGTAAGAAAGGTCAGGAAAAAGCCAGACAAGTTATAGGTAGTTACAGGTAAGGAGGGTTTGATGGGTGTACAGAGATGCTTAAAGGCCAGTGAAAAGAAAACAAAAGGTTGTGAGATAAGGAGGGAAGCATAACATGTGAAGGCAGAGGAAGAGATACAGGTGGAAGGGAACTAGGTGAAGGGAAAAGGGGGAATGGGATATTGGGAGAGGTGGAGCACGTGAACGGAGGGGGGGGGGGGGGGGTGTGAGGAGACATGGGTTGTTGGTTAATTACCTAAAATTGAAGAAATACCATTGAGATAGCAGCTACCAAAGCAGAATATGAGGTGCTATTCCTCCAGCTTGCGTATGGCATCACTCTGGCAATGGGGGAGGCCCGGGGCAGTAAGGTCAGTATGGGAGTGGGGAGAGGAGTTAAAATGGTTAGCAACCTGGAGGTCCAGCAGGCCTTGATGGACTAAGCACAAGTGTTTGGCGAAATGGTGACCTAGTCTATGCTTGGTCTCGCTGATGTAAAATAAGCCACATCGGGAGCACTGAATGCAGCAAATGAGGTTAAAGGGAGTACACGTGAACTTCTGTCTCACTGGAAAGGGGTGGGGAATGGAAGATGTGATTGGTGGTGGGGTCAAGTTGAACATGGCGAAAATGTTAAAGAATCATGTGT
>CM075977.1:59605450-59715801 GCA_038087875.1 Malacoraja senta
CTATTTAAAAATGTTAACCTTTTCTTAAGAAATGGATAGATGTTTAGATCTAGTAATTGAATTTTGTAATTAGCTACAATTAGGTGACTAACTAATTATATGCTTTAATTTCAGGTCATCCAAGTAAGATTGTTTCATATTTGTTTCAGAATGCTTCAATCTATAATAACTGAAAATTTAATTCAGTTCTCAATTTGTAAGAAAGTTATGGGCTTTTGACTGTCCTTGATCACAGCTTTTGAGTTAAGTCAATGGAAAAGCAATAGGGAACAAGATGCTAATTTCCGAGTATGAAAATGGCCATAACTTTTGTAATACTGAAGATATGAAAGTGAATTAGGTGTCAGATTAAACTTATTTTTATGCTTTATCTGATGGGATAAATTGCAGACTTGAATTTTTAAATCTCAAAATTTTGTAACTTTGAGTTATGGCCATCAGTTCAAAATAAATGTCAGGCAGGATGAGGTTAATAAACATGGTAAAATTGATGGGGGTTGAACTGTGTTTATTTCATTGCAAAAAGTATTATTGGTAAAGCAGATTAACTTAGAGCCTGGATCAATGCATGGAACTATGAAGTAGTGGCCATTCAACATTCCAGGGTTTCGATGTTTCCAATATGATAGAGAGGGAGGTAAAAGAAGTGGAGGAGTTGCATTACAAATCAGGGAGAATGTTACAGGCACTCAAGAGAGGATATGCTAAAGGGTTCATTCACTGAGGCAATCTGGGTAGATCTCAAAAATAAAAAAGGTACAATCACTCTGATGGGATTATACTAGAGACCTCCCAAAAGATAATATGGGTTATTAGCTCTTTGCAGAATTCAAATTGGCTAAACGTGATCTCCCCCTAAGAAAGCCATAAAGGGATCGCATTTGTTCTACATTTATCTGGCACCTTATCTGTGCCTAGCAAAGATTTAAAACTCATGTCAGGACGTTAACAATCTCTTTCCTTCCCTCCCATAACAGCCTTGGCTTCCTGGACCATCCTTATCCCTTGACATAACTATATTGAAACTTATAATTATGATCATCATTTCCAATATACTCTCCCACTGATACTCCAACCGCTAGACTAACTTATTCCCTTAGAGTAAATCTAGTCTGGTCCTTTTTTAGTAAACCTATCTATGCACGAGCTCAAAAACACAGCTGGCTCCAGGGCGCACTTTAAAAATTCCACCTCATTTTAGCCTTTCACACTAAAGAGATCACAGTTAACATTGGGGAAATTAAAATTGCAAACTACTATAACTCTTTTATTCTTAGGTTTGTACGATACCCTTGGCAAAGTGATCACCCCCTTTTGTTTCGAAGCTCAAACCATATAGCTTCAACTGATGATCCTTTTGGGATATATTTTTCTTGGGGCAGGGGACTTTAAGATGGGGGCAAGGGAGGGGGGGTAGGGGTAATGCCGAATTTATAAGCGATTTCAGAGTATGTTTTTCATACTGAGGGTGGTAAATGTCTGGAACAAGCTGCCAGAGGAGGTGGTGTAGGCAGATACAATTAAAACATTTACAAACATTTTGGCAGATACTTTGATAAGAAAGATGTAAAGGGATATGAGCTTACTGTAAATAAGAGATTATTCTAAATAGACATTATCGTTGTCATGGATGAGGTGGGTAGTAACGATTCTATGATATCCATGGTTATTACTAGTAATAGGCTCCTTAATTAATATTACACTGCCTCTTCTTTTGCACTTCCCCACCCACAATCATGTCCAAAGATTCTGTACCCTGAAAGGTTGCGTTATACATCGCGAAAACAGGCCCTTCTGCCCAATCAATCCATGCCAACCAAGATGCCCCATCTAAGCAAGTTCCAATTGCCTATATTTTATCCATGTCCCTCAAACCTTTCCTATCCATGTTTTTGTGATAGCAACAACATCATATTCCCATGTGCTAATCAACAGTCCCAGTTCATCTGCTTACTAGTAAGGCTTCTTGCATTAAAATACACACAAGATATACACAAAATGCTGGAGTAACTCAGCAGGACAGGCAGCATCTCAAGAGAAGGAATGGTAGCAATGTTACACAATTTTGAGATTTAAAAAATCAAGTCTGCAATTTATCCCATCAGATAACGCATAAAAAGAAGTTTAATTTGACACCTAATTCACTTTCATATCTTCAGTATTAAAAAGTTATGGCCATTTTCATACTCGGAAATTAGCATCTTGTTCCCTATTGCTTTTCCATTGACAACACAAAAGCTGTGATCAAGGACAGTCAAAAGCCCATAACTTTCTTAAAAATTAAGAGAACTTAATGACATTTTCAGTTATTATAGATTGAAGCATTCTGAAACAAATATGAAACAATCTTACTTGGATGACCTGAAATTAAAGCATATAATTAGTTAGTTACCCAATTGTAGCTAATTACAAAATTCAATTACTAGATCTAAATATCTATCCATTTCTTAAGAAAAAGTTAACATTTAAAAAAAAAGCCTAAGTGTCGAAATAACATTCACACAAGAATTCACAATATAACATTATTTTTAAATCTCATTGTCATTAATTTATAGGCCAAATGGAAGGAATTTAGTGTTTAATTCCTGTAAATTAATGGCCATTTAAATCATCTTGCGAGTGAGATTTTATGGAACGCGCTGGTTTGGAACGCTGCGGTTGCACTGAATTAAACCCCAATATCGGCATGAAAAATAACTGCCGGTTGGTATATTTAAATAATCACATTTTCGCAACTTGAAATTTTTATTAAAGGCATCCTAAGAAGCAAGTTTATATGAAAAAATAAACGGTGTACCTTGCCTTGTCCCTTGCGTAAAATCCGTCCCTGTCGGCGTTGACGGCATTTGAAGATGATTTTAATTTTACTCCAACAATTAAATTATAATGCGCTAATTTTAATAAACTTAATAAAACGGCAGTCTAAGCGATTATTCTTCATCAACGATTTAGCCTATTCAAGATCGTTTAGAACAGGCTGCCGAAATATCGCATTTTAAAACCCGCCCCCCTCTCAAAAGGCGCCAAAGTCGCGCACACGGGCAGTGACAGAACTGCAGCGCCGCTGAAGGTAAGTTTTGTAACATACCTAGGAATGGGTGACGTTTCGGGTCAAGACGTTTCGAGCTGACACACAGTTTAGCTTTGCATTCCTCACATTCGCCTTATCATGCTCTTCCTACTAGACTTAGTTTTCATTTTAGATTTGCGTACACTTCACCCTTTCACACCCGTGCTCTGGTTCAATGGGTGCTTTGCTGAGGGAACTTCAGAAGATATTTTAAAGTCGACATGAATTGAAACACTGCAGTCTTAGCCTTTGCTGACATATAGGGTAATAGAGTCATACTGTATGGAAACAGTTTGTGTATACCCAACGGTCTATGTTGATGAAGATACCCCATCTACATCAGTCCTGCCTTTGGCCAATAAAACGTTCCTATCCATGTACTTGTCCAAGTGTCTTTTAAATGCTGATATTGTACCTGCCTCTGCTACCTTCTCTGACAGCTTGTTTCATATCACACCTACCTCTGAGTGTAAAACGTTGCCCCTCAGGTTCCTATCAAATCTTTCCCCTCTCACCTTAAATCTCTGTTCTTGATTCTCCTACTCTGGATAAAATACTCTGTGCAGTCACCCCTCCTGATTTTGTATACCTCTAAGATCACCTCTCAACCTCCTGCGCCAGTGCAAGGAATAAACTCATCATCTAACGAACCTCTCCCCACAGTTCAGGTCTTTGAGACCTGGCAACATTCTCGTGAATCTTCTCTTCACCCTTTCCAGCTTAATGACACGCTTCCTATGGCAAAGTGACCAAAATCAAACACAATACTCTAAATGTGTCCTCACTGATGTCTTTAAAACTGTAACATAACATCCCAACTTCTATTCTCAAAACCCTGATGGAGGTCAATGTATCAAAAGCCTTCTTTGTCACCATATCTATCAGTTAAGCTAGAAACTGCTGAAATGTTACAGAAGTTTTATAAAAATTTCGAGGAATATCGCTACGGTTACTGTGAACTAGAACTTGAGTTTTATATGAGCCAATGGCATTTTAGTAAAAGGTAGAAATTATACCATATTGAGCAATACAGAATGGGTGGGAGGTCGACTTATGTTACCTTATTTCATTCTAAAGGTTTGGCAATATAATCAGAACAAGACACTGTTAAACAGTCTAGTTAGATTTTGTGATGGCCAAACAAAGATAAAATCAGTCCACCAGGGGTCAGTATATCCATAATTTGAAACCTATTAATCCAATTTGATACATCTTCAAAGTAAAATAATTGTGGATATTCAAATTGTTAGTTTGCTCAAGGTGTTTGAGGCCTGTTTGCACAAATAAAACTTTGCAGTTATGTTTGATTCCTTGGTGTTTTCAGTTTTAAAGAATTTGAAGAATGAAAGTAGTTTAGCAGATTTTCTGTTTTTTTTAGATGAATTCTTCATCGCTGAACAGAGTTTCCCATAATGAATTCTTGTGAAGACTCAATATTTTTAAAGGCCGATATGCTTTGTAAGAAAAAGAAAATCCTTTTTAAGGGAGTTATTGCTCATTGAGTCCAAACTTATTGAGAAATAGCAGAAATTTGAGATTTAATAACCAATGTGTATTCAGTAAAATATAGAGGAGAAATTGGAAAATAAACTGTTTCAAAGTAATTTATTAATTGATGTGATTTTATCAACATCTTCTCTAGGGCCCAAAGGATTACATTTTCAGAATAGAAGACACTTCAAAAGCAGAAGATGTTGTGCAAAGTTTACTTCAGGTGAAATATCAATAAAGAAAGTAATTTTGATCCAATCCATGATTCATAGTGAAAGCATATGTTTGTTCACTGATCGCACACTGATGTTGTGGATGTGAGACCAGCTTTTGCAATAACTATTACGTTGTCAATCCAGTTACTTTCATAATAAACGATCCAAATACAGCAGTACAACAAATGGTACAATTCATTCAGTTGGATTTCTTCTCACTTTATACTGGATATCTTGCCTCCACACTCTCAGTCTTAATCCGAAATGTCAACTATCCCTTTGCCATCACGGGTGCTGCTTGGACCATTGAGTTTTTCAGGCAGTTTGTTTTTTCTGTTAATAATGTTAATAGCACAGCTCAGAAATTAGTTGTGCACCTCAATAATGAACAAGTGATTTATTGGATGTCATTATAAATCCTTGGAATTTTGCTAAAAGTTAAGGTTTTAGACAAATCCCAAATGAAATACCCAATCTGATTAAGCACCTAGTCAATCATTACATCTATATAACTAAAAGTCTCATCTTGACCACTTCCTGTCTGCGCTGTATATTGATTTTAGAATAAGCACTACCATATATCGCTATGATTGTTGGCCATCTTACTCACAGTCCTCAAGGATTTTTCCAATCGATGAAAAATAAAAAAGTTATGAGTGTTTAAAAAATATTGAGATCAGCTGATTGGTCCTCTCGCTTGAAATGCTATGAAATTGAATTTGGTGGCCTGCACTCTGCTTGAAATGCTATGAAATTGAATTTGGTGGCCTGCACTCTGCTTCAAATGCTATGAAATTGAATTTGGTGGCCTGCACTCTGCCTGGAATGGAATTTCAAGGGTTTAGCCGTGAGTGAACTACCAGCCCACCAGCCCGGAGTGACTGATCTGCTAGCCCACCAGCCCTGAGTAACTGAGCTGCCAGCCCACCAGCCCTGAGTAACTGAGCTGCCAGCCCACCAGCCCTGAATGTCTGAGCTGCCAGCCCACCAGGCCTGAGTGACTGAGCTGCCAGCCCAAGAATCCAATCGGCCCACAATGTTCATACTAGTCCTCTGGACACCAGTCCCTTCGGCCCACAACACCCATACTAGCGCTCCAGAAAGCCCCCCCCCCCCCCCTCACTAGCCACCAATATTGGAATTGGTGGAGAGGTGGAATATTGCATTGGGGGACCAGCCCTCCCGTGTGAATATGGGACCCAACGGGTCCCACTATGTCTAGTACTCTTTATGTGGAGGCTTCATGCACCTCTCCAACTTTGGCTTTAGTAGACCATTGACCTCCATATCATGATCAACATTAGTCAGACCCAGAAAAAAATGTGTAGACAATCAAAAATTTCCCTTCAGAAACCTTGCTCTTAATGAGACACATGAAAGCATCAATGCATAATGATTGAAAGAATCTGGCAAAAGCGATATCCTTTTACGGATAAGCTCCAAGTGATGACGATTAGCAAGAGTTGCGAAATCTTTGAAATTATTTTCTTATTCTTAACAATTTATTTAAAAAAAAATAGTTTAGATTGTGATTTCTTGTAAAATGAAGCTTCTAAAATTGATAATTGTCTTTTCATAGCTTCACAGAGCTTCTCAGTTGGATAAACTGGCAGACCAAATTGCAATGGTAAGGGATTTGTGCATTTTAAAAATATTTTTTTTAACCTTATTTTTAACTGTTCAGGTGAATTTAACATACAAGTTGTGGATAGCAGGCTCTTGGGAATCTCAACAGCAAACCAATTCAAATAACATGAATTCTTAAATTGATCATTACATTTGTGTTCAGTTTGAAATATTATAAATGTATGCGGTGATTGTAAATTTTAGTAAAGTGTGTGGGAGGGAAAAAAAACTTCCTTTTCACAGTGACCTGGAATTTGCAGTGTAAAACAACAGAGCCTGTAATTTAAAAATAGAAGAAATAGCAAAAGGCTCTTATTTATAGTGAGTTCATTATGGAAAGAGATACCCAGAATGAGGTAAAGCTTAAAATTTCCATGTAAAATGCACCAGCCCACTGACTCTTGAGAATCCCCAGCCTATGAATGCTCAAAGTGTAAGAGTACTTGAGACAGTAATATGAACCTTGGATTTATACATTTGGGAGCACATAACCACCCAGTCAGGCATCTCCAACCTCATTGGTAAAAACAAAAAAAGCTTTGCAATTCCCACATTGACATCATCGGTCACCTAGGAATTCTCAAAACTGGAGTAAAAGCAAAGCAAGTGATCCTCAATCCCAAAGGACTGTTTTAAAAAAATAATGTCAAAGGCTCATCGAAATCCAGAAGCCCATGTCAGTAATTTCATGCTTCTATGAACAGTTTGCTCTTTTGTAACCACCTTTAGCATGACCTATAGAAATCAGTGATCTGGACAAAACTTTAAAGCATTTATAAGCTGTTAGACCTCTACAAAAGTGTTGTTTTACATGAGGTTGGTTTTAATATAGTTTTTAGGCTGTATCTAGTGATTGACAAACCTTTTTAGCTCTTTTACACTAATGAGTATGTAAATCATAATTTCCTTTTTCTGGTTTGTAATTAAACTTCTGTTTAAAATGTTTTTTTCACTTGTTTTGCTTGTGGAAAATTCTTCAATGAGGTTGCTGTTCAATCTCCATGATGATTCCTGAAGAAGGTCTCGACCCGAAACGTCACCCATTCCTTCTCTCCAGAGATGCTGCCTGTCACGCTGTTATTCCAGCATTTTGTGTCTACCTTCCACGATGATTCCGTTGTAGTTAAAAGCTAAAGATCTTGAACTAACCTGATAGAAAAGGTGAAATGGTCAGAGATCACATTAAGATTTAACTGCATGTGCTGTTGTTTTACTAAAACTGCAAAATTAGACCATTCCTTATTGTTTCATTTAATTAAAATTAAAATATTTAGCGATATTTTCAATATGTATGAAGTTTTCCTTATTTTCTTGCTCTATCCCCATCTTCCCATAGATCACAGCCATTTTGCAGTCTCGACTGGCTCGAACTTCATTTGATAAAAACAGGTATTATATGTTAAGTACACTAGATGTGTAATGTACTTTCTTATTATATCTACTGAATGTGGTTTTGTACTGAAAAATGCAGGATTGGAATGAGATTTTTCAGTTTTTTAGTGAAGTAAATCTTGAACAGTATGTTCTAACATTGTTTCATATTTGTATCTTTAGTTATTACTTTATTGGAGGAGGCTTTTTTGGCCCATCCAGAACAGTCTCAGAACAATTCCATCTTCTACTTCCCTGCAATCTATTCTCTCTCTCTCTCATTCCCATTCATGCTTACCTAATCTTCACATTGGCCTCCTATGCTAGGAGTGTGTTTCAGTAGCCAATTAACTGCGTTTCAGGATTTGGAAGGAAACTGGAGCACCCAGGAGACATATCTAGTCAAAGGACGAATGTGCAAACTCCACACAGCACAGTGTTATTGGTGCTGAGGCAGCTACATTGTAGCAGTACTCTGCCTATTTGCTGAGTAGATTAGGCTCTCCATAGTTATTGGGCAGATATTTTATCACAAATGCTTTACTAACGGAAGTGCAATTAAATAATATAAATTGAAATTGTCTACTGTTTCTAATGGAGCTCTTTTCAAGCAGGAAATACTTGATCATAGCATTTTATGAAACGTTTGAAGATGATAGGAATTTGAAAGCATTAAAGAATTCATTATCCAGACAGAATAAAACGTCCTCCTTTTTCCTTATCTGTTTGGAGAACTGATGTTGATGGGTTTGGTCGCACGTACTCCAATCTCTTGCCTTAACTAAACCCTGAGCCATAACCCTCAATCAAGTTTGGTGTTTGACCTTGAACAAAACTATGAATGTCATGTTACAATATCCATCTAGATCACTAACTTCCATCTATCTCACTTTGGCTCTTCTGTTGATAGAAACATAGAAAATAGGTGCAGGAGTAGGCCATTCGGCCCTTCGAGCCTGCACCGCCATTCAATATGATCATGGCTGATCATCCAACTCGGTATCCTGTACCTGCCTTCTCTCCATACCCCCTGATACCTTTAGCCACAAGGGCCACATCTAACTCCCTCTTAAATATAGCCAATGAACTGGACTCAACTACCTTCTGTGGCAGAGAATTCCAGAGATTCACCACTCTCTGTGTGAAAAATGTTTTTCTCATCTAGGTCCTAAAAGATTTCCCCCTTATCCTTAAACTGTGACCCCTTGTTCTGGACTTCCCCAACATCGGGAACAATCTTCCTGCATCTAGCTTGTCCAACCCCTTAAGAATTTTGTAAGTTTCTATAAGATCCCCCCTCAATCTTCTAAATTCTAGCGAGTACAAGCCAAGTCTATCCAGTCTTTCGTCATATGAAAGTCCTGACATCCCAGGAATCAGTCTGGTGAACCTTCTCTGTACTCCCTCTATGGCAAGAATGTCTTTCCTCAGATTAGGAGACCAAAACTGTACGCAATACTCCAGGTGTGGTCTCACCAAGACCCTGTACAACTGCAGTAGAACCTCCCTGCTCCTATACTCAAATCCTTTTGCTGGGAATGCTAACATACCATTCGCTTTCTTCACTGCCTGCTGCACCTGCATGCCTACTTTCAGTGACTGGTGTACCATGACACCCAGGTCTCGTTGCATCTCCCCTTTTCCTAATCGGCCACCATTCAGATAATAGTCTACTTTCCTGTTTTTGCCACCAAAGTGGATAACCTCACATTTATCCATATTATACTGCATCTGACATGCATTTGCCCACTCACAACAGCCTATCCAAGTCACCTTGCAGCCTCCTAGCATCCTCCTCACAGCTAACACTGCCCCCCAGCTTCGTGTCATCCGCAAACTTGGAGATGTTACATTCAATTCCCTCGTCCAAATCATTAATATATATTGTAAATAGCTGGGGTCCCAGCACTGAGCCTTGCGGTACCCCACTAGTCACTGCCTGCCATTCTGAAAAGGACCCGTTTACTCCTACTCTTTGCTTCCTGTGAGCCAGCCAGGTCTCTATCCACATCAATACTGAACCCCCAATACCGTGTGCTTTAAGTTTGTATACTAATCTCTTATGTGGGACCTTGTCGAAAGCCTTCTGAAAGTCCAGATATAACACATCCATTGGTTCTCCCTTATCCACTCTACTAGTTACATCCTCGAAAAATTCTATAAGATTCGTCAGACATGATTTACCTTTCATAAATCCATGCTGACTTTGTCCAATGATTTCACCATTTTCCAAATGTGCTGCTATCCCATCTTTAATAACGGACTCTAGCTGATGAAACAGTTATCCCTTTTGTTCACTTTAAACTCGATTACTTTGGTGATCCCTTGACTGTGCTCCAATTTTGTATCCTCCATAAACTTTAGCCAAATCAATTTTAGAATACATTCTCCCAAAACGTCTGGAAAATGAAAAGAGGACAAAAGTTCAAAGATCTCGATAACATTTTTTATGATTAGTATTGTATAACTTATTATGTTTTATTTTGTTATTAAACACATTACTTTTTTGGCTTGTATTGTTCCCTTTCCTCTTTTTGACCAATCAGTCTGTTATAGATTCCAAAGTGTTACTGAAAGGCCGCACATGGAATGTGAGGCTGAAATGGTCACCCCTTTGGTATCTAACCCAGGGCACATCTGCATCACAGATCAAAACTTGTATTTCCAGCCTCTGAATAGCTATCCAGTAAGTTGCATACTTTTTTGCATTTAATACTTTGTTTATAATCTGATTGACTCCTCAATTCTGATGTCATGCATATAATCTTTTAACCCTTTTTTTTGCTGTCTTAAAAAGTTTGTAACATGTTTTTTTCTGTCTGGTAGAGCAATTCTTATGTCATGCAGACCAAAACCACCAGATTTAATCAGTAGCAGCTGATGCAGCATTTGAAGTACCTGGCACACATTATCCAAACCAAACTTAGCCAATTTATTACCATGGCAATGGCCTTGGCCAGTTAACTATTGCTTTGCAGTATATTGTTTTAAATCTGTCGTAAATGGACCCATTGGAATTATAATTTGGATTTATTGGAATTATTTGCCCTTTTTATAAAATTCACTTGTAACAATTTCAGAATTACATTTTTCAATAACCAATTCATTTTGTAATAATTGAAAAATGGGTCTCGGGGATATTTAGCTGTTTTTATGAGAGTGACATTTTCATAAGGTCCTGAAATGGTGCTGAATAAGGAGTAACTACAATAGTACTTATTCACAGTATGGTGTCTCAGGTTATGCGGTTTACTCTGCAAGGAATTCAGGTCGTTACATTTAGTGAACACGGCCATCTGTTTCATTTCACGTGTTTAAAGAAATTCATTTTCTACTAAAGTTCCACAATTATATGTGTGGTATAATTTTTTTATAATATTGCGCAAACTGAGTAAAATCCTATCATGCATAATTGAGAATGATTGCAGTATGTTATTTTAAATTTGTTTGAAAGCCTGGGGATTGCTGGCAAGGCCAGCATTTATTGTTCATTCTTTACTGGTCTTGAATGTGGTGTTGAGCTGTTTTCTTGAGCAGCTGTGGTTTTTCAGGGGAAGGCACTATCATAGCAGTGAACAGTATATTTCCCTCTCAGATAATGTGTAACTTAGGAGGAAACCTGTGCCTGTTGCCTAGTCCTTAGTAGTAGAGGTCATGGATTTGAAAGATGCTGCAGGCTTAGCCTGTACATTATATGGGTGGTACTTACTTGTGCTCGCAGCAGCTTTGCACCACCTCACATACTTCACACCACAAAGTATGTGTGATGTGCATTTGTCAATAATGTTGGGACGCTTAAACTTTTATTGTGGTAAGATATCAAAGAAATAAGTCTTTCGAGCAAAGGTCTTCCAGGTACAAGAGATCAGTATTTTTTTACCCTGATACAACTGCCCAATTCTAAATGCCCAACAAACTTTGTATTATTACTCCATTATGTATTTTAGGAGACAGTGGTACAAATAATGTTGCACGACGTGAGGCGCATTTACAAAAGGCGTCATGGATTAAAACCTTTGGTGAGTAATTGAATGTTAATTGAATTTATTTGATTGATTTTGGCTCATTTTGGAACGTTACAATTGGTGGGCATCAAAATATATTTAAAGATTGGAAAACATGGAGTGGTCACAGTGTAATATATTTCTTATATCATTGATAGTGGAGTGAGATGGACGTTTTATAGGAGGCCAATACTCTGACTTCACCAGGTCGGTGGAAGTTATAAAATATTGAGTCAACATTGCAACACAGCTGGTCGTTCTGTTGCCTCAAAAGGCCAGAGACCCAGGTTCAATCCTGACCTTGGGTGCTGTCTGTGTGGAGTTTGCATGTTCTCCCTATGATCGTCTGGGTTTCCTCCAGGTGCTCCAGTCTCCTCCCACATCCCCAAGTCATAAGGGTTTGAAGTAAATTGTCCCTTATGTGTATGGAGTGGATGAGGAAGGTGGACAACATAGAACTAGTGTGAGTGGCTGATCAATGGCTGGCATGGACTCGGTGTGCCTGTTTCCTCCTCTGTACCGCTAAATTTGGTGTCATATGGGTAGATTGAGAGTTTTAATATAATGAAAGTTAACTCTTTTTTTTCCCCCCACTTCAATCTGTTTTTCCTTTAGGGTCTTGAGATATTTTGCACAGAAAATGATCTTTGTTCTGATATCTACTTGAAATTTTACAACTCCAAAGACCGTGATGAACTCTATTACTATATTGCAACATTTTTAGGTCAGTTGATTCCAAATTTGCTATGCATTTTTTCATTTAATTGTTGAATATAGATATCAATGCAGAAGGAAGAAATTCTGACCAGTTTTCTTCCAAATCTACGAGAAAACTGGTCACAATTTTCAAATGAAAAAAATCATAATTCAAGTGATAGTCATCCATAGACTGTGCTATAGTCTTTTTGCATATGAATGCTATTTTAAATAAATAAGTATAATAAGTTATTATTGCATAGCAAATGAATTTGGTACATTGAATTTGTACTTTAGTATGATTTGTCAAATGTGACATCTTGTTACAAAAATACTCATGGAAACCTAACTCTTTGTATGAACACTGTTGTGGGCGGCACAGTGGCATAGCGGTAGAGCGCCATATACCCTGGTTCGATCCTGATTACAGGTGCAGTCTACGGATTTTGTACATTCTCCCTATGACCTGCGTGGATTTTCTCCGGGTGCTCTGGTTTTCACACCAAAGACGTACAGGTTTGGAGGTTAATAGGCTTGGTAAAATTGTACGTTGTCCCTAGTGTGTGCAGGATAGTGTTGATGTGCAGGGATCACTGGTCGGCGTGGCCTTGCTGTGCCGAAGGGCCTGTTTTTGCGCTGTATCTTTAAACTAAACTAAACTGTCATTTAGGGCAGCTGGCATAAATAAATTGTTAAATGTTGCACTGCACAGTACTGAACCTGAATTGATGCTCAGTATTGATTGCTGAAGGTTAATGAATAGCTCCACTGTATGCAGACTTGCTGTAGTTACTCTAACCCAGTTCCCTGTTTTCAATCAGCAATATTTTTAATGAGCTACCTGATGAAGCTGCTTTGTGTATTTTTTAACCTGGAAATTTGAGGAACTATTTAAGCTTTACATAATCAATGAAAATTAACTCTGTTTAACACTTCTGCGATTGAACCCAACTCTTTTTTATTTTTTGTATTACAAATCAAGCTTTAGAAGGGCCCAAGTGAAACACAAAGTGCCAGAGTACCATATTTCCCGGCAATGAAGACACTATTTTTTACACAAAAATAAGGCACGAAAATTTACCTGCGTCTTGGAGGCTGAAGGTTAGGTTGTTAGCCAAGAAAGATAGACTTGGCTATACCTCAGACTTGGCTATACCTCAGTACAGCAACATCAAGAACGATGTTGCTGTACTGAGGGATAGTCAGGTCTATGCTCATTGCTGGCAGCTGATGGGAAGTGGCTGTAAAAAGGGGGGGGGGGGAGGAGAGGGTTACTTTCACAGCGTGTGGGGAGTCTGGCACGGGTCAGCACGGCTTGGACTACACAAATTGGCAAGGGTAAAGTTGCGGGGAGGGCAGGAGCGTTGAGAAGGAGGGGGTCGGGGATCATGCCAGCAACTCACTCACTCACTACTGCTGCAGCTCTCCCTCTCCCTCTCCCTCTCCCTCTCCCTCTCCCTCTCCCTCTCCCTCTCCCTCTCCCTCCCCCTCTCTCCCTCACCTCCTCTCTCTCTCTCCTTTCCCCCTCTCTCTCCTCCTTCCTCCCCTCCCCCTCTCTCCTCCCCCTCCCCCTCTCCCTCTCCCTCTCCCTCTCCTGGAGAATCTGGATAGGCAAACTTTTCACAAATTTGCGGTTGCGACTATTCTTCAGACTATCAAAATGCTAGAATAACTCGAGTGTCTGAAGTAACCATGTCCTCCAGAGATACTGCCTGACCTGATGAGTTACTTCAGCACTGTTCTTGAATTCCTGTGGAATTATTCCAAAGCTCTATAAATATGTTGTTAACTGTGTCCTTTGTTAGAAGAATGGTGAAAAATGGGCTTCTTGTGCAGTCAATTTCTTTATGTCCAAATTTTACATGTGCACTCAGTGGAGAATGGAGTTTAATTGAACCACTTGTTTGGGTCTAATTTAGTTTTTTATGGTTTTGGATGCGTTTTAAAATATCAAATCCACAATCTTCTTCATTACTTTAAGCCACTTCAGTTCGATATCACGTGCACATTCTGCTAGGGTACATTTGATAGCTTATTCGGTTTGATTTCCAAAGTCAATGCAACTTAAACTTAGAAGAAATGTGTGATACAAGGTTGAAGTGACATTACCCGCTGCACATGACTCATAATACTTCTAACATATCTATTATCCCCTCTGGCACCATTTTGCCAACTCTTCCACCTTGGTGCTCCCCTCCTTCACCTTTAAAGTCTCTACCCAATTTTATTTACACATTGAAATACGTTGTTAATTTTGTCTTCCTACGGCACAATGTACTTCATATTGCTCCCAGAGTTATAAATGTTTTTATTTTTTTTTAAATTTTATTTATTAGAAGCACATTACGTTACAACCACATCCATTAGTACTCGTCACATATATTTTATTACAATTAATGTACTACGTTTTTTTTTTTTTTACATTAATAAAGGGAGAGGATAAGATTAAGAGAAAGAGGAAAGTGAAGGAAAAGGTGAAAGTGTAAAAAAAAACAAAAAAACGTGACAACAAGAAAGAACAAAGACCCTATAAGAAAAAGAGTTAAGAAGTAGACCCTAGAAAAGAAGAAGAAAAAGAGAAAGGAAAAAGAGAAGAACAAATACCTTTTTTATCAGCATCCCGCAAATGGGACATACCAAATCTCCAATTTTCATCCCCCCCCCTACCCGACCTCAGTTTTTTTTTAAAGTACCTTTGCACCCTATATTTGTAATAATTCTATAAATGCCGACCACGTCAGATGGAAGTGGTCTGGTTTACCTGCCAGGAGGAGTCTTATCTCTTCTAGGTGTAATGTTTCAAACATATTTGAAATCCACATGTTTATAGTTGGTATTGGAGCATTTTTCCAAAATTTTAGGATTAACTTTTTTCCAGTTATTAACCCATAGTCTATTAATTTCTTTTGAAACACATTTAGTTCTGGACTATCTTCCGTTATTCCGAAGATAATCCATTCTGCTTTGGGTATCAGTTTTATTTTAAATAATTTTGTAAAGATTTCAAAACCAGAGTTATAAATTGATAAAGATTTTATATAAAAAGTTAATTTTGAGATGTCTCACTGTAGGAAAAAAAAAAGAACACCTTTCCCTGAAAATCAAAAAAAAGACTGACTGCTGGAAATTTGAATGAAAACTCAAAATGCTGGAACTGCTCAGTAGCTTTGGTGCCTTTGTGTAGAAACAAATAGAATTAACATTTCACTTCATTAGTGACCTAAAATATTAATTTTATTTCTCCCTCTATACTTACTGCCTGATCTGCTAATGGCCCTGTCTCACGGTGCGAGTCCACCCACGAGTGATCCCGAGTTTAAAACAAATCAAACTCGTGGTAATTAACGTAGCGGGAACGTCGGAACTCCCTCTCCCTCTTTCCCCCCCCCCCCCCCCCCACCTTTCCCTCCCAACTCCAGTCCCGTCCCGACCCCCTGGGAAACTGAAGGGAGCGACAATCACCTGCCACAGATACAAATAATGTCATACACAAGAAAGGGCAGATGCTGGTTGTCAAAAAGTGAACACACAGTGCTGGAGTAACACAAAGACGCAGCAGAATCTTGGAAACGTCATCCCGTCACCCATTTCTTCTCTCCAGAGATGCTGCCTGTCCCGCTGAGTTAAAGAGTGCCCACGGTAGACTCACGAGTCACTACGGTAAACTCACGGGCTACTACGTTCTTACAACGAGTTTAAAAGTTTAACATTTTTACTTCAAGAGTAAATTTGACTCGTGGAAATCTTTCATCATGTTGAAAGATTTTCACGAGTTAACAAGTTTCCTGAGTACCTGCTGTTAGTGTTCCGACGTTCCCGCTACGTTAATTCTACGTGATTACCACGAGTTTGATTTGTTTTAAAGTTGGGATCACTGGTGGGTGGACTCGCACCGTGAGACAGGGGTTTAAGCATTTTCAACATTTGGAATTTTTATTGCAGATTTCCAACAATTTGTTATTTGTACTTTGGAGTACTTAACCTCTTGACAGAAATAAAGAATAGAATAGATAATAGCTAAAGTCAAATTACTAAAAATGTACCAGAAGCAAACTGAGATTAAGTGTAAATATGTTCAAATTTAAAACAAATATTGGTTTTCATTAACTTTTGTCTCCAAATTGCATATAATGTAAAATAATTAGTTGAGTCGGGTAGATAAAGTGGTCAAAAAGGCTTTTGGCACATTGGCCTTCAGTCAGAGTATTGATTATAGAAGTTGGGAGGTCATGTTGCAGTTGTAGAAGACTTTGGTGAAACCGCATTTAGAATATTGTGTTAAGTTCTGGGCACCATGTTATAGGATAGATATTGTCAAGCTTGAAAGGGTTCAGAAAAGATTTACGAGGATGTTGCCAGGACTAGAGGATGTGAGCTATAGGGAGAGGTTGAGTAGGCTGGGTCTCTATTCCTTGGAGTGCAGGAGGATGAGGGGCGATCTTATAGAGGTGTACAAAATCATGAGAGGAATAGATCGGGTAAATGCACAGTCTCTTGCCCACAGTAGGGGAATCGAGGACCAGAGAACATATGGGTGAGAAATAGTATTGGGTAGGCTAATGGGACTGAAGGATGATAAATCCCCTGGGCCTGATGGTCTGCATCCCAGGGTCCTCAGAGAGGTGGCTCTAGAAATAGTGGACGTATTAGTGATCATTTTCTAATGTTCAATAGATTCAGGATCAGTTCCTGTGGATTGGAGGATAGCTAATGTTATCCCACTTTTCAAGAAAGGAGCAAGAGAGAAAACGGGGAATTACAGACCAGTTAGCCTGACTTCGGTGGTGGGAAAGATGCTGGAGTCAATTATTAAAGAGGTAATAATGGGGCATTTGGATAGCAGTAAAAGGATTAGTCGAAGTCAACATGGATTTATGAAAGGGAAATCATGCTTGACTAATCTTCTGGAATTTTTTGAGGATGTGACAAGTAAAATGGATGAAGGGGTGCCAGTGGATGTAGTGTATCTAGACTTTCAGAAAGCCTTTGATAAAGTCCCGCACGGGAGACTGGTGACTAAAATTAGAGCACATGGTATTGGGGGTAGGGTGTTGACATGGATAGAAAATTGGTTGGCAGACCGGAAGCAAAGAGTAGGAGTGAATGGGTCCTTTTCAGAATGGCAGGCAGTGGTGAGTGGAGTGCCGCAAGGCTCGGTGTTGGGGCCGCAACTGTTTCCCATATATATTAATGATTTGGAAGAGGGAATTAGGAGCAACACTAGCAACACAAAGCTGGGTGGCAGTGTGAACTGTGAAGAGGATGTTAGGAGGTTGCAGGGTGACCTGGACAGGTTGAGTGAGTGGGCAGATGCGTGGCAGATGCAGTATAATATATATAATAGATAAATGTGAGGTTATCCACTTTGGCGGCAAAAACAAGGGGGCAGATTATTATCTCAATGGGGTTAGGTTAGGTAAAGGGGAGGTACAGCGAGACCTGGGTGTTGTACACCGGTCACTGAAAGTTGGCGTGCAGGTACAGCAGGCAGTAAAGAAAGCTGATGGAATGTTGGCCTTCATAACAAGAGGATTTCAGTATGGGAGTAAAGAGGTTCTTCTGCAGTTGTCTAGGGCTCTGGTGAGACCACATCTGGAGTATTGTGTACAGTTTTGGTCTCCTAATTTGAGGAAGGACATCCTTCTGATTGAGGCAGTGCAGCGTAGGTTCACGAGATTGATCCCTGGGATGGCGGGACTGTCATATGAGGAAAGATTGAAAAGACTAGGCTTGTATTCACTGGAGTTTAGAAGGATGAGGGGGTATCTTATAGAAACATATAAAATTATAAAAGGACTGGATAAGCTAGATGCAGGAAAAATGTTCCCAATGTTGGGCGAGTCCAGAACCAGGGGCCACAGTCTTAGAATAAAGGGGAGGTCATTTAAGACTGAGGTGAGAAAAAACTTTTTCACCCAGAGAGTTGTGAATTTATGAAATTCCCAGCCACAGCAGGCAGTGGAGGCCAAATCACTGGATGGATTTAAGAGAGAGTTAGATAGAGCTCTAGGGGCTAGTGGAGTCAAGGGATATCGGGAGAAGGCAGGCACGGGTTATTGATAGGGGACGATCAGCCAAGATCACAATGAATGGCGGTGCTGGCCCGAAGGGCCGAATGGCCTCCTGCACCTATTTTCTATGTAACATAGGTTCAAGGTGGAGGGGGAAAAGATTTAATAGGAATCTGAGGGGGAACTTTTTCAAACAAAGGGTGGTGGGTGTATGGAACAAGCTGCCAGAGGAGGTAGTTGAGGCTGGGACTATCCCATCGTTTAAGAAGCAGTTAGACAGGTACATGGATCGGACAGATCTGGAGGGATATGGACCAAGCGCAGGCAAGTGGGACTAGTGTAGCTGGGACATTGTTGGCCGGTGTGGGCAAGTTGGGCTGAAGGGCCTGTTTCCACACTGTATCACTCCAGTACAGAAATAATTTCCTTAAAGGAACTGGTTTTTAATTATATTTTGGACAAGTATCTAACTGTTGTTTTCCATTGACATTTTGTTCTACAGAAAATCACATTACTGAGCAGACAGCTGAAAGCTACATGCTACAGTGGCAAAGAGGACATCTCTCGAATTATCAGTATCTGCTGCACCTCAATAATCTGGCTGACCGCAGCTGTAATGATTTATCTCAGTATCCTGTCTTTCCTTGGATCATAGCTGATTACACTTCTTCAGAATTAGGTAACTGTACTTTGTTTATAAAATTTGTAAATTAAAAAAACTTAGCACTTCCTTCTGTCACCATTCACAGCAGAAGACGTACCATTCCATTTGCTTCATTTTTACCTGATAGCATGGACAATTTTTCTTTCATATATGTTCTATGAGCAATAGGTCCAGGAACATTTACACAGGTCCGGTCCCTCAGTATGCAATGGGAGGCCCTTTGTTGTGATCTTCCCCATAGCTTTGTAGCACTGTACTAGGCGTCTGTTTATCCCACCACACATACTCTTGCGTATTTGAAGCAGCAATACTGCCGTTTATGATTGTGCAAGAAAACAAACAATTTTGGGTAGACCAAAGTACATCCTTTACAAATTTGATATTTGTCTCACTGTATGTCTATGGGAAGAGCCTGCAGAACATAGGTCTGTGTTGTACAGCTGAAGAGGACGAACATTGAAACTGCTGCAATCCTTTCAGAAAGCTTATACCAGGAGAAGATGGACGACGGTCTCAAATGCAACACAGTGCCGTGAGGACATTACCTGATGGCATTGAGATTCCAGTTATGCAAAAAGGATCAGACGGAAGTCATCACCAACCACGCAACCTACGGGTGTTTGCCTGAAAGTTCTGGTGATGAGACATTCAGTCAAATGACTCGGAAAACTTTCCTCAATGGAATTCACGTGCTCCTTTCAGCCTCAAAGGCACTCCCTGCAGATTGACTTGTGGTTAAACATTTCTGCTCTACAAATTCTTCTCCAAGAGACAGGTCCATAGTCATGGTCCAACTCAATAAATTCTTCAGTAAAGTAACCAAATCCAACCTTTGCAACACTGAACATGAATATAACCTCTTAAAACCCTTTGGTGTTCATTATTTAATGTGGCCATCAGGATGAGGGCTGCATTGAATACTCTTTCTCTTTTTTCCAGAGCAGATATAATAGCATAACTCTATAACTTCTGTTTTGAAACAGATCTTTCAAATTCTGAAACATTTCGTGACCTCGGGAAACCAGTGGGTGCCTTAAATAAAGAACGACTTGATCGATTGTTGGTAAGGGTCGCCTTCCTCCAGAAAAGCATATTTGTTCTATAAATTAATCTTTTGAGATTTTATGGGTTGAAGAAACTCTTTGTAATTGGATAATCATTGACAATTCCAGTTATTATTTTGCTTTTATGGCATGCAGCATCGTATTTGAGTTTCCAGCTGTTAATCGCTTTAAATTCTGTAGGGTGCACACCATATAACCTCAAGGCATTTAGCAACTCTTACAGATTACTTAAATTGGTTGTAATTAAACTAGTCAGTCACTGTGCTGTCAGCATGTGGTTTACATGCTGTGAGCCCAAGAAAAACATCAAATTTCTCATGCACAGCTAATGTGCTCATTCCATTCCCAGTTTCTAGTCATCAGAGGTCCCTTCCCTTGTCGAATTTAATTTAACTTTTTTTAAATCTATATATAATAATGGGACATGATGTTTGGCCCAAGACTATTACTGGAGCTAATGTCCATCCCTTTGTTCTCTCTCACCTATGATTGGCAATACAGTATTTTGCTGTTTTCATGTTCCTGACTTCAAAGCAGGACTGTTAGATGAGCGTAAACATTTGTTGCTTTAGTAATTTAATTTGTATTCTATCCTTAGTTAACAGTTTGTTTAGAAAATATTAAAACTAACACGAAGTAGCAACACATCTTGCTGTCTATGCTGAGACAGATTGAATCCCATAAGCCAGGTTCAGCATTTATATTAGGCACTTTATTTTAATGTGCACTTGATTTATGTTGCCTGAAGCACTGAATAAACTAGTTTTTATTCAGTGAGTAAATAAACTATTTACTGACAAAATGGCCATGGATTCCATGGAACACAGGTTTTTCTTTGTATAATGAGTGTTAAAGAAAGTTAAGCAATGCCTCGCTAAATATAGAGAATAATCAGAGCCTAGAACAACATATTGTGAATGGCAAAGTCCCAAATAGAAGAAATGACTTCAAGCTGATTGCATTCAAAATTTACACATCCTGATTGAAAATTATGAAATATCTGTCACCTCAATAGCTAGCTGTAAAATTACACTCTGGGCAGATTTCCCTTTGACTCATCCAAAATTCTGTTGTTGAAATCCTATTCCTTTGCCAACTCCTGCCCACCTGTATCCTTTTTGTTGATTTATCTATAATCTACATGTCTGAATACCTTGTGTACAATTTTTATACTCTTGTATAAATTGTATTTGGGCCTTATTTCCTCACTCCCTTGCTCTAAAACCTTCTCCAGCCTTGCACCCATTGTGAACTTCGCATTTCTCCATCTCTTGCCTTTTATGAATTTCCAACCTCTTTCACACCACAATTGATAGCTTTAATCTGCAATTGTTATGTCCCATACTTTGGATCCCATTGTTAGACCATTCTTTAAATCCCTCTACTTGTTCCAGGACCCTTCTTAAAACTTCCATCTTTTAAAGCCATCCCAACCTTTCTTTACTTCATCTCTAGTGTCATAAACTAATGCAGGGGTCGGCAACCTTGTTCTGCATAGGGGCCGGAGGACACATGTCTCTGAGCAGATAGCAAGCCACATCTATCACGTGTACACATGGATCCCGCCCCAGGAAATCACATGTTCACAGAAGGTAGACAAAAATGCTGGAGAATGTCAGTGGGTGAGACAGCCTCATGCAATCCTTGCATGTCTCCCCCACTGAGCTTATCCAGCATTTGTGTCTACCTTTGATTTTTCCAGCATCTGCAGTTCTGTCTTAAACGTGTTCACAGAAGGTGCGCGGCCGTGCCGGTGGCTTTGTGCAGGATGCGGTACAGCCAGAGCTCAGGGCGCCCGGGGTTACTCAGGGCGCTTGGCCGCTGTTGGGGGCGCTCGGCGGGCCGGATGATTGCGGGGGAAAAAAATCCGCCTGTGGTCCGGATGATTTCGGTTTACCGTAGGGCCGTAGGTTGCTGACCCCTGAACGAATGCCTCAAAAGCACATGACACGTTTTCCAACTGTAAAAGTGTTTTATAAGTGCAAGTTGTATAGTGAGACGTGTTAGTTTGCATTATAAACTGAAACTAGCGATAATGAGTTGTGTTCTGAAATTGTCATACAGCATGGAAAATGGCCCTTCAGCACCACTTGCCCTCACCGACCAACTTGTCCCATCTACACTAGTCCCACCTGCCTGCATTTGGCTCATACCCCTCTAAACCTATCCTATCCATGTACCAGGCACGTGCCGTGATTAATTACTCGGGGTAGGCAGTCAGTCGGCTTAAAAAAAAATTTAAACCGCGCATGCGCAGATTGTTCTCTCCGTAAAAATAAAAAATAAAAATAAAGACAGTAACAATTCAATTTGCCCAAGGCTTCCAAGTCTCCTTTAATCTGAATTACTGAATGGTTGGGGGGGTGAAGGGTGATGGCAGGTGGTGAGATGGTGGGAAAAACGGCACAGGGAAAAGTTGAATCAGTTGTCATCTTATTGGATGACAACACTTGTTCAAGGAACCAATTGGGGGGAGAGTTCCTTTCACAGCATGTGGAGAGTCTGTGCCGGGGGTAAAGTTGCGGGGTGAGTAGGAGTTTTGAGAAGGAGGGGGTCGGGGATAATGCCAGTAACTCACTCACTCACCGCTGCTGCGGCGCTCCAGGCGCGGATCCACCGCAATGTAGCCAGGGATAGAAGCTGCTCGCGTGGCTGCGAGCGGCTGCCGAGACCCGACAGCAGAAATGGCCACCACTTCAGTGCCTTCTGCCGGCCCGCTCACCTTTGGCAGTGCTCTCCGTCTGAACACCTCTCACCTGCCGCTCGCCGACTTTGCTCATGTAAGCCGCTTCCTGCAAATCCTTAAATTCCCACAGTCGAGTAACCTCAATGGAGCTGTCGGAATTGAAGGATTTGCGGGAAGCGGCTGACATGAGTGAGGCCAGCGAGCGGCAGGAGCGAGGTTTTTAGACGGAGAGCTGCCAGAGGTGAGCGGGGGCCGGCAGAAGGCGCTGAGGTGGCGGGCGGTTCCTCTGTCCGGCCCGGCAGCCGCTCAAAGCCACCCGAGCTACTTCTCCCCCCTCCCACCCCCACCCCCCCCCGCCTCAATGCGGTGGCTCCGTGCAAGGACCGTCGCAAGTGGGTTACTGGCATGATCCAGATCCCCTCCTTCACAGCGCTCCTGCCCTGCCCGCAGACTCCCCAAACGCTGTTAAAGGAACTCTCCCCCCCACCCCTGGAAATACGGTATTTAAAAACATATAGCACCAAGAAATGTACTTGCCACATTATTGGTACATGAACTCCATTCTTCTCTCTTTGTTTCCTAAGATACTCTTCAGATAATGGCAATCCATATTTGAAAAACCCGCCAAGAAACTAGTGCTGCGCAAGCGCAGCAGGCAGCTGTGCCTGTGCAGTACAGCAAAGGCAGAATTTCAGCTGCTTCAGCCCCACTTGTCATTGACGGCTTGAAGCAGCGCTGACGGCACGTGGGCTGCACAGACCTTCGCGTGTTGCAAGTGCTGCGGATGAAAGACTCGGAGAATTATGCCTACCTAAGAGATCGATCTCTTAGATAGACATAATTCTCCCATGCCTTTACTATTTATATTTAGTAATTACCATTTTATAATTTTAGTCAGGGTAGGCACTGCCTACCTTGCCTACCCTGACGGCACGTGCCTGCCATGTACCTGTCTGAATTTTTCCGAATTGTTGCAATTATACCTGCCTCATCTTTATTCGCTGCAGTTCTAAAGTCTAAAGTTGAGCAGCATTTGTGGGAGGTTAAATCCATCGCCATTTTGGGTCGGAACCCCACATCAGAGTTCCTCCAGTAGATTGGTTGCTCTCTGAAATTATTGTGAGCAGTCACTGTCTAATTCCTAGAAAGTAAATTTATGGTACAAAATTATCCCTGGAATGGTACAACTCATTCAAAAGTCTCACATTTCATATTGTGAGGCATTATGCATAGTTTTCAGACAAAGGTGCATTGTTTGCATATATAAAGTTTGTCTAATTTCTGTTCCTGGTCATGTCTTGGAGTCTCTCTACTGTGTTGATTGACTATCAAATTTGAAGATGTCAGAATGAAGAGTTGAAGTTAAACGTTGCACAATACGAGTGTGTGAAAGAGTTTAAGGTGGAGAAGCTGCAGCACGGGTGCAACCCCACCCCCTCGGGTGCAGAGGTCCAAGTCCAGTGGCATGATGAGGTGTTATGATTGGTCATTTCTTTGACTGCAGTGAATGTCCAAGTCTAATGTGCTCAGATGTGCCTATTCATTCTGCAGCACACTGCTGGACAGCTGCCTTGGTCACTGAATCACCCTGTTTTTCCTCCCCGAGAACACTCTTTACATACTAGGATGAGCAAGTCCTTATTTCACTGAAGGTACCCACACCTGGTTGAAAGACATTTCAAAGCCGTTGCCCAGGGTGTGGGTGCTGTCAGGTGTAACAATTTCTGGGACTGGGCAGAATTCATCGACATACCAACTCTTCGTAGTCTCCATAGCGTACGAGTTGCCAAACCAGGCTGACGCAAATAGTCAGTATGGTCTCTACCATACACCTGTAGAAGTTCAAGAGAGAATTCATCGACATACCAAATCTTCTCAATCATCTAAGGAAGTAGAGGTGTTGATGAGCTTTCTTTGTGATTACATCAATGTGTTGTCCCAGAACAGATCTCCAGAGATATGCACACCCAGGAACTTGGATGTGTTCACTCTCTCCACTCGGGTATACCCCTGATACACTCTCATAGTCAGTTTCCAAAAAGCAAAGCATTCCATTTCTGTGTGTTAACACTTTTGATTAGTAGAGAAATTAAATTGGCCTGATTGTAAGAAATAATAATTTTACAAAACATCAATGTGATGTCATCCAATGAATGGTGATTGACTAGAAGCAAGCAATACCTTGGTTTATCTCTAGAAATATTGCTTAACTCACAAGCAATTTTCTGATCTATTTTAGATTTCCAGTATATTATTTTGTTTTTGTGTTCCTGTTCCAGAGCATGTACACAAAAATAGATTCACAATTGCTTTATTTTTTATTTTTTAGAGTCGCTATCGAGAAATGCCTGAACCAAAGTTCATGTATGGAAGTCACTATTCTTCCCCAGGTTATGTTCTCTTCTACCTTGTGAGAGTTGGTAAGGTTACCTATTTTTCCCCTTCTTAAAAAATTCTCAGTGATTATTAGCATAAAGAGTTAAATCCACATATTGTAAAATCTGGTGATGATGTTATCATACCATCTGTGATTCTAGAACAAATCAAACCGTGTATCAAATTTCCAGGTCTTTGGAAAGGGCTGCTCTAATTACTGTTTTTTCTAAATGATATTTAATTTCTTATTAGTTTAGCAGTTCGTAAACATACAATTTATTTTCTGGTCTATTTTGTGAAAGGAAATCTAAATTTAGAGTTATTTATTCACTATTTACAAACGTACAGAAAAGTGAAAGGCTTGGATAGAATGGAGGTGAAGAGGATGTTTCCACCAGTGGGAGAGTCTAGGACTAGAGGTCAGAGCCTCAGAATTAAAGGATGTTCTTTTAGGAAGGAGATAAGGAGGAATTTATTTTGTCAGAGGGTGGTGATTCTGTGGAATTGTGCCACAGAAGGCTGTGGAGGCCAAGTGATTGAATATATTTAAGGCAGAGATAAATAGATTCTTGATTAGTACAGGTGTCAGAGATTATGGGGAGAAGGCAGGAGAATGGGGTTAGGAGGGAGAGAGATATCAGCCATGATTGAATGGCGGATTAGACTTGATCGGCCCATCAAGTCTATCACATGATCTCTCTCTCCCTCCTAATCCCATTCTCCTGCCTTCTCCCTATAACCTCTGACACCTGTACTAATCAAGAATTTTACTCCTATCACATGATCTTATGAATATTCTGAAACAGGAGAGACATCTTACCTCCTTATATTATTTTATGATCATCTTATGATCTTATTTGCTAAAATCTGTGAAAATGGCATGACTGATTGATCAGGAACTGAAATGGCAACTGTTTGATAACTGAATTCTTGATGACAAAAATGCTACTATGAGCTACATTTTAATCCTTAAAGGCATACAATTCAGAAAATGAAACCAAAAGGCAAATATTAAAATAGTTTTAATGTTTATATTGCCATTTTCATTAATTTCAACATACAGCACAGAAACAGACCCTTTAACCCCTTGTCCCATTTCCCTGTGTTTAGCCCATATCCCTTTAAATCTTTCCTTTCCATGTGCCTGTTCAAGTGCATTTTAAATGCCGTTATGGTAACTGCCAACTCTGTTAGCTCATTCCACATACCCACCACCCTCTGAGTGGAAATATTGCCCCACTGGATATTATTAAATCTTTCCCCTCAACTTAAATTTTATGTCCTCTGTTTCGTGATCCCCATACGCTGGGTAAAAGACTGAATTCACCTTATCAATTCCCCTCATTATTTTATACACCTCTACAAGATCAGCCTTTAGCCTCCTGAGCTTCAAGGAATAAAGTCCAGGCTTGCCCAACTCCTCCCTACAGCTTAGGCCTTCAAGTCGTGGCAACATCTTCATAAACCAGAATTTTATATATGATTCTTCATTAGTAATGATTTATCATCTAAAAGGTTGAGGCCAACAGACATGGGAGAATGCCACCAGCTGCAAATTCCCATTGAAGCCACACACCAGATATTGCCATTCTTTCAATGTAACTGGTACCCTCTTCCCAATTTCATTATGGAAGTGTAATCACGGCGGTGACTGCCATTATTCACTGCGTGAAATAGCACATTATTGCCGCAATGCGCTGTTTCATACGCCAAAGCCAACTGAGAATGGATATTAAAGGCTGATCTTTTCAATTACGAGCAAATCCAGTGCCTACATCCAGTGAATTTTAAAGATGTTCAAATAAACATTTGCAACTGCTCTTTCCTGGCCTAGTGTCCTGTTGTCATGAGTTTTGTTCTGCATATGTTTCTACCACTGCACTATTTTTCACGCAATATAATCAGTAGATAAAATATAATTTGGTGTGTACAGCTTCACTATATATTTCTCCAGTGTGTTTGGCTCTTCTTATGTCTTTTTTACTTGGATGTTGCAAATTAGCTGTGCACTGTAAAACATTATCTCTTTGTAATTTTTCTGAAAGGTTCCAGTGTACATCAATGATTAAATATAAATTAATTTACAATTTAAATATTTAAAAGGTTGTAGATTCTGAAAGCTTGAAATCGAAACTGAGAAGGTTGAATAGCACAGCCAGCAGAAAATATTATCTGGCATACACTCTTTATAGATGCAATCAGATCTGTGGAAAGTATCAGCATTTTACATTACTAAATATTGTTTACAAAGATTTTTTAAGAGGTAACTTATTGTATCTTTTTCAGCGCCTGAGTACATGTTGTGTCTACAAAATGGGAAGTTTGACAATGCTGATAGAATGTTCAACAGGTTTGTTTTAATACTTCAGGCAATTTGTCATTTATGAGTTAACCAACATATTTATGTTTTTCAATAAATACTTGTTTTAAATTCAGTTTTGCAGAGACATGGAAAAATTGTTTAGAAGGAGCCACAGACTTCAAAGAGGTAAGAGGTAATTCTGGTATATTACTGGTATTAACATAGAGAATAAAGTATTTTAATTAGCATCTAGTTTACCAATCATCATTCCCTTTTCATTTCTCAGTTGATACCAGAGTTTTATGGCACAAATTCCAGCTTCATTGTAAACAATTTGAAGTTGGATCTTGGAAAAAGGCAAGGGGGGAAAACAGTGGACTCCGTGGAACTTCCACCATGGGCAGCAGGTAATTATACCTTTTGTAATAACCTTCAGTTATTCTTTCTGCCATTCCAGACAGATTTACATATTACATTGAAATTCTAATTCATACTTACAAAATTGGAAAGTGTATTTATTTAACACTTTAATTAAGTAAAATGTTCCCACATGCTAAATAGAAGGGTCAACAAACTAAATTTGACATTGGGTTATTCAGAAAGTGAGACCAAAGAGTGGTTTTAAGAAGCATCTGAAGAAAGGGAGGAGAGGTTTAGGAAGGGGATTGTGTTCAGGGAAAGAATTCTAGAGTTTAGAGCTTGGGCAGGTAAAAGTACCAGCAAAGGGTGTGTTTATAATGTAAGGGAGGTTCAGGATTCTAGATTGGAGGACCATTAAAATTGTGGTAAATTACAGAACTAAAGAATCCATCACTTACAGAGAAAGGGATAATGATCTTAAATGATCTTAAAGGAATGAATGTAAGTTTTTCAGTGAAAAGCAACAAGACACACAAACACATAAAATAAAAGTTAACATAAACATCCGCCACAGCGGCTCCCCCACATTCCTCACTGTGGTGGAAGGTAATAAAGTTCAATCTTCTTCCTCTTTGTTCTCCCGCGGTCGGGCTGTTAAACCATCCGCAGTCGGGGCGATCAAAGCCCCCGCAGCCGACGATCGAAGCCCCCGTTGGGGTGATCGAAACTCCCGCATCGGGGTGGTTGAAACTCTTTCCGTGGCATGGAGCTCCCGAGTCGGTCTCTTCTTACCAGAGACCGCGGGGCTTCATGATGTTAAAGTCCACACGTTGGAGCTTCGATCTCCGGCAAAGGGATTGCAAGCTCCGCGATGTTAAAGTCCAGCTCGGAGCTCCCGTCGGTCTCCAGGAAAGGCCGCACCACTCCACGATGTTAGGCTGCAGTGGGACGGAGATATGATATGGGAAAAAAATCGCATCTCCGTCGAGGTAAGACATTTTTTTTAAGTTTCCCCCAGCCCCCCACCCCCCACATAAAACAAACCAAGGAACACTAAAACATACTTTTTAACGTACTAAAAATAACAAAAAAGAAGAAAGGACAGGCAGACTGTTGGCAAGGCAGGCCACTGCTGGTGGTGCCACCCGATGTCCAAAGTATTGCTGGCAATGCTGGTCTAGGCGAGGATGCTTACATTGCATTAATTATCCTTCAATGAATTTGGAGGATTTTGTAAGGACAGCTGTGGTGGTATCTTTCCAGTGCTTTGAGCATCTTTTTATAGGTGCTCCAGGTCTCAAAGAAATATGAGAGCTGTGATTACTGCCATAGGTTTTGTGCCAAGTCTAAGGTCTTGAACTTCAAGTACCCTTTTCCTCAATCAATCAAAGGCTGTGGTCTAATAGTGAAGATAGTGATGAGTTTATCATTGATGTCTCTCTTTGCCAAGATATTCTCCTGAGATATGGTGGTGATGGAGGCAGATACAATAGTTGTGTTTAAGAGGCTATTAGATCGAAATATGTATAGGCAGGGAATGGAGGGATCATATGCAGGCAGATGAGATTAGTTTATCTTGGCATCAAGCTGAGCACAGACATTGTGGGCCCAAAGCCTTGTTCCTGTGCTATACTTTTCTATATCAAAAGTGGTTCACATTTTTCTGGCTCTCACAGTGAACTTTTATTGTCAGTGAGCAGTGTTGTGTAACAGGAGTAGGTTGGTAGAGGAGTTTGGTCTTGCAGATATTGGATGTAAGGCCCATCTTATTTGCTTTGGTGAATAAGTTGACAGTGTCTTGAAGGTCAGCCTTCAGATGTGAACCAATTTAAGCATTGTTTGCAAACTGCAACTCAAATAACTAATGAGATTCAGATGACCATGACAGGATTCAATGGTTCAATGATTCCATGGTACTTTATTTAATGCTTTAATGATAGTGCAATCAACAATGATTGTACAGTTTCCCAGCTGTTCTGAAGATTGGCTCCACTCCCTAGAGAAGATGGTTGGGGCTGAGTATAACTATAACATAAAACGAATAGCCATCAAATAGAGCCTGCATTAATAAAGTGCTTTTTTTAACCTATCAGTAATTGTTTACTCGGGTGGCTCTTTCAGTATCTTTTATAACCAGTATTCTCATAGCAATAATTTGCTTTCATGCATATGTTCTCTTATTACCTGCCCTTTGGGGGTTAATCGGCCAATGCACTGCCAGCTGTACCATTGTGCTACCTATTTAGGGTGTATTTATAATAAAGTTTCTGATTTGAGACTGGTATATGATAAATGGTTAATAAATTATTGGTTCCTGCTCATACTAAATTGAAACCATGCACCAGCAACGTTAATTATTGGAATCACATATGCATAGAATTTGAACATAACAGAACATTAAATGTAATAAGTGAATAAGGAGACAGCATATTCTCAGTATTGAAATTGAGCTAAGATAAGATGAGTATGTACTCAAAGATGCATGAAAATACTCTTTATCATTTTGTAAACATGTCATACAATGTGCATGATGTTGAACTTATTCTTTCATCAGATCTTTCTTTATTTAATCTTAGATCTATATTTGTTCTTGATTCCTAACTTTATTGCAAACAAAAAATCACTTTGATTATATATATATGGCTTGGAATTATCCTGTCTGGTTCCAAAAGTTTTGGACATCATAATCTCATTAAAGTAGCATTTGTAAATTCATAACTTTTACATATAATCCTAGCTAATATTTGTTCCCGATTCTTCAATAAAAATTGTGGATTACCTGAAATTAATTTAACACAATTACTCTTCATCTTCTTTTGTGCAAAACTACAATTAAGTGGCAAAATATAACAGTACTGATTTCTGTGACATAACTTTTTGTTACCACATTAAGCATTGCTAACATTGAATAAGATTGCATCTGTGAAATACAAAAATCAAGGAAATTATGGGCATGAAGGGTGAATAATACAACGCAATTACAAAATCAAAAATAATTTTAATTGTCCAACCAATTCGAAAACTAAACTAGATCGTGCTGGAATGTTTTAAATCTTCTATTTTGGTGCTCTATTTAAAAATTAAGATTTATATTATTGAATTTATGTGGTTAAAATTAATGAATTAAAACTAATTGTGTCCTGTAGGTCCTGATGATTTTCTAAAGAAGAACAGAAATGCTTTAGAAAGTCAGTATGTTTCTGAACATCTACACGAGTGGATTGATCTGATATTTGGCTATAAGCAAAGGGGAAGTGAAGCCATTGCAGTCTACAATGGTATGTTTTTCTAATATTGTAAAAACAGTGCTTGTTTTTGAAATTATAATGTTCAAAAGTAGAAATATAAATTTGATTATAAGTATTTGTATTCCTTACAAGTTATTAATTTCAGTAATTGGAATGTCAACCTGGATTTGAAGGCATTAGTTATATCAGCAACTTGTAGTAATGTTCATTCTGCAGTTTTTTAAATTATACGTTGAAACTGTTCAGCAGGTTTGCAATTTACAGAGATTGCATAATGAGGAACAATTGTTTCACCACATACATAGGTACAGATATCAGAGAGTTTGATATCTATTTCTTGGTACTGAAATTAACAATCTGACTGGGCCATTTTCTGCACAAACAGCAGGATATTCAGTACAAGCATTAGAACTGATTAACTGGGGAATAGAATGGGCAGGATGTTTCAGAAGTTTGCTTGGAGAGTGCGCAGCCCAAGTGAAAAGGAAACATTGATGTATGTTCTACAGAATGACCACATGATTTGTAGCACTGTTATTGACTTTTTTGTTATATAAGCATGTGATGAATTTGGGTCTTTTATATTTGTATTTCCTTTGGTCTTACTGGATGTTTTGGGACATCACCATTGCTGTCTTGTGTTGCTATTGGATGTTTGTATTTTATTTTAAATGATTTATACAGAAAGCCGTATAAATGAATTTATTAATTCTGTCATAAATATCTTTAATTTTGAGGATTCTGGCCATGATTAATTGTTTAATTTTGTGGGATATTTTAATTAATGACTACTGACCGGTGGCCCTCACCTCAGTGGTCATGAAATGCTTCGAGAGGCTGATCAAGGACTACATCTGCGCCTTCCTCCCTCGCACCAATGTTACAAAATTTGGAGATTTTAAAAATAAAGTCTGCAATTTATCCCATCAGATAAAGCATAAAAAGAAGTTTAATTTGACACTTAATTCACTTTCATATCTTCAGTATTAAAAAAGTTATGGCCATTATCGTACTCAGAAATTAGCATCTAGTTCCCTATTGCTTATCCATTGACTTAACACAAAAGCTGTGATCGAGGACAGTTAAAAGCCCATAACTTTCTTAAAAATTATGATAACTGAAAGAAATTTTCAGGTATTATAGATTGAAGCATTCTGAAACAAATATGAAACAATCTTACTTCGAAGACATGAAAGTAAAGCATATAATTAGTTAGTTACCTAATTGTAGCTAATTACAAAATTCAATTACTAGATCTAAACATCTATCAATTTCTTAAGAATAGATTAACATTTTAAAATAGCCTAAGTGTCCAAATAACATTCACACAATAATTCACAATATAACATAATTTTAAAATCTAATTTTCATGAATTTACAGGCCAAATGGAAGGAATTGAATGTTTAATACCTGTAAATTAATGGGGATTTAATTCATCTTGCGAGTGAGGATTACTGGAACGCGATCTTTTGGAACGTTGATTTGCGGTGAATTTAACCCCGTATTGGCATGAAAAATACTGCCGTTAATTCGGGGAATAAAATCACCCTGTCGCATGACAAAATGTGAATTAAAGGCTTCTTAAGAAGCACTTTTATACATTTAAAGAAAGCACTTTCGTTTACCTGTCCCGTGTGTGAAATCCGTCCCCGTTATCGGCGTTGACGCTTCAGGAGCTGCTTTTAAAATTACTGTAGCGCTGACATTGACGATTTAATAAAAATAAAAAATTCACAAAACGCCGGTAGGAACGATTTTGTCAGCCAAGGCTTGTACTCCAACAAAGTATTCCCAGGACAAGGGAGGAGAAACCCGCGTTTAAACCCCGCCCCCCCTTAAAGGCGCCAAAATCGCGCACACGGCCAGTGGCAGAATTACAGCGCGACTGAAGGTAAGTTTTGTAACATACCTAATGGATCCGCTGCAGTTTGCATACCGTCCAAACAGATCCACGGATGATGTGGTCTCCCAGGTTTTGCACACCACACTCTCTCACCTGGACAGGCAGAAGGAGGGCTATGTGAGGATGCTGTTCATTGATTTCAGTTCAGCTTTCAAGAGTCAAGAGTGTTTTATTGTCAAATGGCCCGGATGGGACAATGAAATTCTTACTTGCTGCAGCACAACAGAATATGTGAATATGTTAACATAGTACATAACGGGGGGAGAGAAAAAAAGAAAAAGTTCAATAAATAACAAATATAGTACATTAATAATATAGTCTTTTGCATAGTCAATATAGTGCAATAATAATATAGTCTTTTAACACCATAGTCCCCACCAGACTTGCTAATAAGCTGCTGGAACTGGGACTGAACACTCCTCTGTGTGCCTGGGTCCTGGACTTTCTGACTGCCAGGCCCTAGGTGGTCAAGATGGGGAGACGTACCTCCAACCCCCTCACCCTGAACACAGAATCCCCCCAGGGTTGCGTCCTCAGCCCCCTACTGTACTCCCTGTACACACATGACTGTGTGGCCAGGTTCAGCTCCAACTCCATCATTAAGTTTGCTGATGACACAGTGGTGGTGGGCCTGATCTCCGATAACAATGAGAAGGCCTACCTGGAGGAGGTGGCTGACCTGGCATTTTGGTGTCAGAATAAGAGCCTCCTCTTGAATGTCACAAAAACTAAGGAGCTGATTGTGGACTTTAGAAGGGCACAATAACCAAGGACGTACACACCACTGGGGATAAATGGGACTACTGTAGATAGGGTGAACATCTTTAAATACCTGGAAGTGCACATCACAGAGGATCTGACATGGACAACACACATTTCTGCACTGGTGAGAAAGGCAAGGCAGCGCCTTTACCACTTCAGGCAGCTGAGGAAATTCAGAGTCTCTCTGAGGATCATACAATCCTTCTACTCTGGCGCTGTAGAAAGCATCCTGACCGTAAACATCTCTATCTGGTTTGGCAACAACTCTGCCCAGGACAGGAACGTTCTGCAGAGAGTAATGCGTTCGGCCGAACGCACCACGGGAACTACACTCCCCCCCCCCCCCCCCCTGCAGGACCTATACACCAGGAGGTGCAGATCCAGAGCCAGCAAGATAATGAAGGACCCCTACTATCCCAGCAACGGACTGTTCCAGCTGCTACGGTCAGGAAAGTGCCTCCGCTGTCACAAGAGCAAAAACAGAGAGGATGAGACGGAGTTTCTTCCCACAGACCATCAGGACTGTAAACTCTGATCTCACCAGGGTGTAAATACTATTGTGTCTTTTTTAAATGTAAATACTGGTTCTGTTCTGTTGTTTTGCACAATCCTGCAAACATTGCCGCTTTCATTTCATTGTACATCTTGTATGTGTATGTGACAAATAAAATTGATTTGACCTGACTTTGTTCTGAATTCTAAAAAATAGTATCCAATCTGGCTTGTGTGCAACTTTAAAATAAGTAAATTTTATTTCATTGGCTAAAAAGCCCAATTCTTTTTGAATAGATTTAATTTGTCTAAGTACTGTAACAGAATTTATACAAAGCTGAAAACAGAATTTATGTTTGAGTACCTTATTTATGGATCTTTTCCCCTATTAGTTTCCTTTATTAGTGCTCTACTTATATTGAATTGTTCATTTGTTAACTGTTATTCAAAAAAAAAATTAATTGAAACTCTTCAGATGCTGTGATTTACGACCAATACCAAGAAAGCATAATCCTAATTAGGCTGTGGGCCGAGGAGCTTTATTCCAGTGTTTCGTGACCCGTCACCAAACTACATGAAATTTTCACATATTGTGTAAAAAAATCATATAAATCACCCCTGAAACTCGTCATGAACAAGACTTGCAAATTTTTCATTAAATTAGAGAAAAACCGGAAATTCTTCGGGTATTTTTAGTCCAATCAAAGCACGTTTAACATTGATTTGTGTGCCAGTTGGCCAATCACGCGCTTTGTTTCAGGCTAGCTAGGCAGGGAGCACTGAGAGGGCTTCACCGATGCCTGTTTTACTGGAGATTCCGATGAAGATTTTTTCTAGTTCTGTGGAATACATGTCGTGGAAACTTGCAGCAGGGTAATTGAATTTAGTGAGAAAAGCATGAAGAAGTCTGAAGAATGTGCAGCTAAGTGGAATAAAGTCTTGAAAGCAATGTCCCTGCCTGAAGTTATGCTGTCAAATTTTGTGAATTAACTGGAACTGAAAAGGTAAGATCTAAAGTCTGAATTTATGAAAATTAATCTGTATGCACTTTAATTAATTTAATTGCTCCTTTATCATGTGAAAAAATGAGATTTGGAGGCTGTACATTCACTCATTCATACATTCACATTCATTCACTCATTCATACATTCACCTGTTGCTAGCTGCCTCCGCCTTCAGTCCGGTATCTTTTTGTTTTTTTGTTATGTTTTTGTTATGTTTGAAGAGCGTTTTTTGTGGGGGGTTTTAATGTTTTTATGTGGGGGAAGGGGGTAAGGGGGATACCGTCCTTCAGTCGCTTCCTTGAGAGGATGCGACTATTATTCGAGTCGCGTCCTTGCCCCCCGCCCCCCCCCCCACCCCGCCCCCCCCACCCTGCTCCTGCAGCAGCGGAGCAACGTTGGAAACATCGCGGTGCGGGCGATGCCTTACCGGGGATCGCCGTTTGGAGCTCCGGAGTGCTGGGCCTGCTACACCGACAGCGCGGAGCTGTGGTTCGCGGAGCTCCCAACGCGGGCGGCGCTGACCAACATCGCGGAGTCCGGATGATCTGGAGGTCCGGGCAGCTGAGGATGTTCTCCGTCGGGGTTCGGCGTCGGGGTTCCACCGTTCCCGGCGAGAGGGCCTGAGCATCGGGCCGCCCGTGGCGGCGACTGCTGGTGCTCGGGAGGCCCTGACTACGGGTGAACATCTGGGAAGATCGGCGGGGAGGCTGGCTGGACTATGGTACCTTCCTTAACTTTGGTGCCGCTGTGGGATTATGTTGTGTGTGGACTTCTGTGTTTGTGCTTTAAAAAAAAAAAATGTTTTTATTTATTATTTATTTTTATGTTACTTGACTGTAAGGAAAATCCATTTCGTTGTCTCTAAAATGAGATAATGACAATAAATTGAATACAACAACAACAATTCACTCACTCACTCGTTCATTCACTCATTCATTCATGAAGTACATGAACTACATATATATATATATAGGTATAATCATATAGTTTAAATGGACTGCAACACGGAAATAGGCTGCCCATGGTGTAATATGGGCATTGGCCACTAGATGGCGCTTACTTTCCCGATCTTATTTTCTAATTAGTTTAAATAATTAATGTGCAGCTTTTGGCAATGACGAGTTATGACTTCCTTCTCACTTATATTTCATCTAAATCTGTGGAAAATTTCATGTAGTTTGGTGACTTGGGTCACGAAAACTGGATTCTAGACACATTTTTGTTGCTCGGCCCAGAGCCTAAATCCTGTGTGAAAACACTTTGAATTTCCATGTTAACCCAATGTAAATATAATGTCTTAACACTTGAAAGGTAACTAGTAGAAAAGAAGTACTCAGAACTTTTGGAGGTCTTGAAAAATATGTAGGAGATGTAAAGCAAAAGGATTTTATGGCGATTTCTAGTTGGCAGAAATCATTGAAATACGATGCCAAGTACAAGACGACAATGAAAATAAGCTAGTCATTCTTTATCAATGATTTATTGCAGCAAACAAGACCTGGCCCTTGGAGTACTTGGGCCTTGATGCTAGAATTCCCATATTAATTCTGTGCATAAAAGAGAAAGTTGGTGTTTAATTGATTTATTTAAGTTTTTAAGTTCATTACCATCAAATTTAGAATGAAAACTGGAAGGTTGAATGCCCCCCTAAAATTACTATAATTTCACTTTGTTACAGTGTTTCATCCTTTGACCTACGAAGGAGGAGTTGATTGGGACAGGTAATGAATATACAGCCTGCTTTACATCACTTTTATAACATCATCACGAAGGATATAATTTAAAATGCACTGTACCACAAACAAGCTGTTTTTGAGCCCATCTAACTTACAATCTCTTGTCTTCAGCATTGAGGACCCAAATCAGAAGATAGCAATGCTAACCCAGATCCTAGAGTTTGGACAGACTCCAAAACAGTTGTTTACCAGTCCACATCCTCAAAGAATAATGCCAAAGTTTCAGAACCTTTCCCGAGGATTCAGCCGTGGTTCTTCCATGACAGATTTGTCTCCAGGTACAAATGAACTGCATATATTACATATCACTTAGAATGTGGTGTTCCATATACCTTTGCTGTTAACAGGTATAATTTCCTTTTACGTTAAATATTTGCTTCAAGCTGAAGGTGATGTAAATCAGTTAGTAAGGTTATCGCAAACAAGATGGCATGGGATGTTGTGCACCACCAGTAAGATGCATGAGGCCCTGGCTACCACCAATATATAACACAGAAGCAAACTGTTTGGCTCCCTAGTTCATTTAATATTTATGCACCACATGAACCTTTGTAATCTACTTTATTTAACCCTGTAAGCAAAATCCTTCATTCCTTTCTCCATCAAGCTTTTTCCTTAATATAACTATAATGACCACCAACTATTTCTGGTGAAAGAGGAAAAAATATCTGTCATTACAATCAGCTTATGTGTAAAGTATTTTTTTGTTTATTGGATTAATTGCTTATTCTATTTATGACCCTGATTTTTATGTTTTCTTTAATTTGATTAATTGCTTATTCTCTTTATGACTCCAATTTTTATTCTCTTTGCTTTACTACATTTACAAGTGGAAATGTCTTCTGGTGATCTATCCTATCAAACACTCTCAAAATCATAAAGGTCGCACCTTATTTTTCCTTTCCTGGAGAAAATAAACAACTGAGTCATACAGCGAGGAATCGGGCTCTTCAGCTCAACACAACCATGCCGACCAAGATGCCCCATCTAAACTAATCCCATTTGTTTGCATTTTGCCCATATTCCTCTAAACCTTTCCTATCCATGTACCTGTCCAAGTGTCTTTTAAATGTAGTTATTGAACCTGCCTCAACTAGATTGTTCAATCTTTCCTATTAGATTCTAATTTAAGAATTGTACCTTTTTATTTTGTTTACACCTTCTGTGCCTTAAACCTTTCTTATAATATGGAGGCAAGAGCCTTCAATAATTTTGTATAAGTTTGTCTAAATTTGATTCCTTAAAAGTTTAACTTCTGTTTCATCATTCTTTCTTTTGAGATGAGGCCCTGTACGTGGTTTGATACTTCCATTAACTTTATTAACCTGCAGGAACATCTGTTGTTACTCCACTTCTGGCACAATCATTTGAAGAACCTTTTATCACCACTCAAGTGCTATCATTCTTAATTCGCTGTCCTGCAATCTATCTTCCTCAGCATTGGCATGTCTTTTACTGGTACCAATTTGATATTGTAGATTGCGTTAAGTACAGGGAGTTTTTAAAGCACAAGGAACTATAATCTGATACTAGGAAACATTTCTGAGTCATTCTGAAACGTATTGTTAAAAAAAGTTATTAAGTTTGTCAGGCTCTTAGGAATTGTATCTTTTAAACTGCTGCATTGATATATAAGTTGTGGAGGGAGAAAAGGGAAGCTGAATTAAATTTGGATTTCTGCAATAGCAGAAATGGTAGCAAAAAATGGTTTGCAGCCTCCTTTGCTGCGAAATTTTTACGGTAATGCAGGTTTCCTTTTTAACATGATTATACTGTGCCAAGTTATAACTCTGAATATAGTTCCACCATGTGACCTCTATTCATTTTAGTAATAGTTATTACATTTAATAACTGAATCTAGCAGTTTCAGTCCAAACTAGAATAGGCATTCCAATATGCTTGACCAAAGGACTTTAAAAATTGGATATATTCAAATATGGGTGTTTCCGTAAGGGTACCAATGTATGACATGGGTGGCCAAATTGAAAGTTATTAAATCATAATGAAGTACCACAGCATTAAAATGGGTCTGCCTATGATCCGTTTGAGCTAATTTGTGATCAAAATTGCCCAAAATTGTACTAAAATTTAATACTTTCAAAATTTGAAGGGAAAAAACGAGAACAAAATATTTATAGACAATAGGTGCAGGAGTAGGCCATTCGGCCCCTCGAGCCAGCACTGCCATTCACTGTGACCATGGCTGATCATCCACAATCAGTACCACGTTCCTGCCTTCTCCCCATATCCCCTGACTCCGCTATCTTTAAGAGCTCTATCTAACTCTCTCTTGAAAGCATCCAGAGAATAGGCCTCCATTGCCTTCTGAGGCGGAAAATTCCACAGATTCAAAACCCTCTGTGTGAAAAAGTTTTTCCTCATCTCCGTTCTAATTGGCTTACCCTTTATTCTGAAACTGTGGCCCCTGGTTCTGGACTCCCCCAACATCGGGAACATGTTTCCTGCCTCTAGCATGTCCAAATCCTTAATAATCTTATATGTTTCAATAAGATCCCCCCTCATCCTTCAAAATTCAAGAGTATACAATAGACAAAGGGTGCAGGAGTAGGCCATTTGGCCCTTCGAGCCAGCACCGCCATTCAATATGATCATGGCTGATCATCCCCAATCAGTACCCCGTTCCTGCCTTCTCCCCTTATCCCCTGACTCCGCTATTTTTAAGTCCTATCTAGCTCTCTCTTGAAAGCATCCAAAGAACCTGCCTCCCGCCCTCTGAGGCAGAGAATTCCACGGATGTTTGACCCTTTCCACCATCGTCCCGTTGATATAAACGGGATTGTGGGTCCCTATCCTACCCCTTCCAAAGTCCACAATCAGTTCCTTGGTTTTGCTGGTGTTGAGAGTTGTTGTGCTGACACCATTTGGTCAATTTAGGGTGGGATCAAAAATAGTTTTTTAAGTTCTATTCATCGAGCTTTTCAAGAACAGATTATACAATATTTTAATGTAAATATCAAGAACAAAAAAAACGTTCTCTTTGGATACTGTAATACAGTCATGAATCTTTTATATGCAGTATCTCCCTGTGAAGATTCATTTGAAGACCTGACAGAGGAAAGCCGGAAACTAGCATGGAGCAACATCAGTAAACTATATATAGTGTACCAGCAAAAGATTCACAAGGAGTAAGTTGCATGAATTCATTCCTCGTTATGGTAATTATCAGTATAAAGTTTGTTGATGCAAATAATGTTATAAATATATTTATTATTGCTGGATTGCACTGCTGTTCTTTATGTATGCAGAGAAAGGTCTGTGCAACCATTTGATGCATGTCAATTTACTAAGGATATTTCTTAGCCCAGCAAAATTGATACGCCTCCACTAGCCTTCACTGCTCCCTTTGGATCATCATCTATTATTGTTGAGTCTTCTGATCGTGTTTGGACTTTATCTTTTGTCTGTTTATATTAATAGAGCAGTAACTGGAATCACTGTTGCTGGTAATGGAACTACAGTCTTCACGACTTCACAAGGTAATTAATTTAACTTGTGATCAATTGCGCCCGGCTGTTCTCTTGTCAGCTTGGTGCTGGGGACTAAATTAGATTTGAAATAAATGCATTATTTTTGGCTGGAATGAAGAGGTGAGATGATCTGGGCATTCAGATGCATTGAGCACAGAGACAAAACACAGTCGGTTTCTCAGTTTTAGGCCAGTCGCAACTGACATAAAGTAGCTAACTTGATTTTCAAATAATTGAGTAATTTGTTTTTGTGTATTCTATCTTTTTTGTTTTAATCTAGTCATCAGAGACATCTAAAAATAGATTGTACATGCCTTAGACAACAGCAAATGCTCAAAAGGCTTTGACAAGTTCCAATAAAATGCACAACAAAGTTGCCCAATAAATTGTAATTATATTACAATTGATAACTACACCTGAGGAACTGCCAGAAGCATGGTGACCAATTATGCTCTTTAGTAAATAACAGTCAGACTGATGGAAAGTAAAATTGGCCATGTGGTAATCACAGGCTGGAGATGGTGTCAATACTGGCAGAGTGCTTAAGCATGACCCTGCCCAATGTATATTTTTTGCAAAGTTATATTTGATAGCCTTTGATAAGGTGGCACATGGGATGCTGCTAAGGAGGATGAGAGCCCATGGTATCAAAGGGCAGATATTAGCATGGATATCAATTTGATTGGATAGCAGAAGGCAAAGAGTGGCAATAAAGGTTTTTTTTCTGTCTAGCTGCCAGTGACTAGCGGAGTTCCGCAGGGCTCGGTGCTGGGGTCGCTGCTCTTCACGTTGTATATTCATGATTTGGATGAGGGAATTGAAGGCTTTGATTTTGTGGAGGCTCAAGTTTGCGGATGATACGATAATAGGTGGAAAGGCAGGTAGTGTAGAGAAAGCAGGGACTCCTCAGAAATATTTGGATTGGTTGGGAGACTGAGCAGAGAAGTGGCAGATAGAATATGGTGTAGCAAATTGTAGAGTCATGCATTTTGGTGGTAGGAATATAGACGTAGACTATTTTCTAAATGGGGAGAGAATCCAGAAATCGGAGGTGCAAAGGGACTAGTGAGTGCTGGTGCAGGATTCCGAAAAAGTTAATCTGCAAGTCAAATCGTAGTAAAGAAAGCAAACACAATGCTAGCATTTATTTCGAGAGGGCTTGTATACAAAAACAGGGATGTAATGCTGAAGCTCGATAAAGCGCATTTGGTCAGGCCGCATTTGGAATATTGTGAGTAATTTTGGACACCATATCTGAGGAAGGAAGGATGGTTCTGGAGAGAGTCCAGAAGAGGTTTATAAGAATGATCCCAGGAATGAGTAGGTTAATATGTGATGAGTGTTTGAATGCACTGGGCATGTACTTGCAGGAGTTTAGAATAATGAGGGAGGACCTCATTTACATGTACTGAATAGTGAAAGGCTTGGATAGAGTTGATGTGGGGAGGATATTTCCACCAGTGGGAGAGTCTAAGACTGGAGATTAAAGCCTCAGAATTAAAGGATGTTCTTTTAGGAAGGAGATGAGGAGGAATTTCTTTAGACAGAGGGTGGTGAATCTGTGTAATTCTTTGCCACAGAAGGCTGTGGAGGCCTAATCACTGGATATTTTTAAGGCAGAGATAGATAGATTCTTGATTAGTACAGGTGTCAATTTATGGGGAGATAACAGGAGAATGGGGTGAGGAGGAAGAGATAGATCAGTCACGATTGAATTGCGGAGTAGATTCGATGATCCGAATGGCCTAATTCTGCAGCTAATAGGAATCGAAGGAGCATTTTTTTCACACAGAGAATGGTGGATACATGAAACAAGCTGCCAGAGGAAGTAGTTGAGGTAGGTATGATAACAACTTTTAAAAGATAATTGGACAGGTCCCTGGATAGGAAACGTTCAGAGAGATCTGGGCCAAACGCTTGTGAATGAGATCTTGGTCGGTATGGACAGGTTGGGCCAAAGTGTCTGTTTCCGTGTAGCATGACTCTATGATTCTAAGGGTTTTGAGCTGAAGCATAATCCACCTACAATGCATGTGCATTTTACTATATCTAAAGAGTTTCTGATGCCATTAAATTAATATTGTATTTTGCATTTACAATACAGACTCAACACTAAAGATGTTTTCCAAAGAAACCAGATTGTTACAACGGAGTATGTCCTTTTCACATATGGTGAGATCTACTTCTGTGAAAAGATATCTATTACCAATCAATTAATTTTTTGTGCTTCTGAAATCAAAGTAATAAATATCTATAAAGTAAAGAATGTCTGTTCTAAGTAAGTCATAGACAATAGGTGCAGGAGTAGGCCATTCGGTCCTTCCCAGCCAGCACCGCCATTCAGTGATCATGGCTGATCATCCACAATCAATACCCCGTTCCTGCCTTCTCCCCATATCCCTTGACTCCGCTATCTTTAAGAGCTCTACCTAACTCTCTCTTGAAAGCATCCAGAGAATTGGCCTCCACTGCCTTCTGAGGCAGAGAATTCCACGGATTCACAACTCTCTGGGTGAAAAAGCTTTTCCTCATCTCTATTCTAAATGGCCTACTACCCCTTATTAAACTGTGGCCCCTGGTTCTGGACTACCCCCAACATTGGGGACATGTTTCCTGTCTCTGATGTGTCCAATCCCTTAATCATATATGTTTCAATAAGATATCCTCTCATCCTTCTAAATTCTAGTGGGAAGCTAGAGAATAAATTGCAGGAGCCCTGGCTGACAAATATGAATGATTAGTAAAAGTAGCTATGAAGGCCTATGTTAAAATGGCTACTTTTCATAAATTCATTAAATAAATGTGAAACATTTCCAACAATTCCCTTGAGACTTTCATTGTTCTCTCTTGCTGACCAGCAGGAGATATTGGAAACTCTAGGGCACAACAGAAATCTTTGTCCAGAGTTTCCACAAGTCATAATTACAGCTATGTCCCTGTCCATTAGTCTCAACAGTCTACTAAATTGACCCCTCAATCTTTTCTTAGGCGCTGTCGAGTTGTTTGTTACTGGACGATACAACTGTTGTATGTTCGTCTTGGGACAACAATGTGTAAGTATTACTATTGTTTCTATTGCAGAAAAAGATATACAGTTTATTCAGAATTCATAAAGGATGAAGAGGTGGTAGGACAGGGATCGGTAATGTTTATCAACGATAATGTTATAGTTCTGAAGAGGGGTATGTTTAGGTTCATTATTTTCACACGTACCGAGATATAGTTAAAAGCTTTGTTTTTCTTGTTATGCAAACAGATCAGATATACCATGCATAAGTACAATCAAGTCAAATCCAAGTACAATGGATAGAGTAAAGGGGAAGATACAGAGTGTGGCATATAGTTCTCAGCATTCTAACACATGTTGGCCATCAGTTCCATAGACAGTCCAATGTCCACAATGGAAAAGAGGTGAATTGGACTGTACCCAAGCTCATGGAAGGACCTTTCAGAAGCTCTATAACAGAGGTGAAGTAGCTGTTTCTGTGTCTGCTGGTGCATGCTTAAGGGCTTGTCCCACTTTCACGACCTAATTCACGACCTCTGCCAAGTTTGCCCTTGACTCATACTCGCAGCATGGTCGTAGGTAGGTCGTAGCAGGCCGTGATGCTAGTTGTAGGTACTCGTGGCATCAAGTAGGTCGGGCGTTTTTTGTAGCATGATGAAAAATGTCCACGAGTAAAAAAGGTCGTGAATTAGGTCGTGAAAGTGGGACAGGCCCTTCACAAAATGTAGATGGAGCCAATGGTTTGGTATACTATTCAATTTACTTCGAGGAATAGCGTATGAGGTGCCAAATAGGTTTGTATTTAGTATAGATTACCATATACAATGCCCTCCAGGATGTTTGGGACAAAGACCCATCATTCATTTATTTGCCTCTGTACTACACAATTTGAGATTTGTAATAGAAAAATCACACGTGGTTAAAGTACACATTGTCAGATTTCATTAAAGGCCATTTTTATACATTTTGGTTTCACCATGTAGAAATTACAGCTGTGTTTATACATAGGCCCCCCATTTCAGGGCACCATAATGTTTGGGTCACATGGCTTCATAGGTGTTTGTAATTGCTCAGGTGTGTTTAAATGCCTCCTTAATGCAGGTATAAGAGAGCTCTCAGCACCTAGTCTTTCCTCCAGTCTGCGATTCATGGACATCACCTTTGGAAACTTTTATTGCTGTTTGTCAACGTGAGGACCAAAGTTGTGCCAATGAAAGTCAAAGAAGCCATTATGATGGAGAAACAAGAATAAAACTGTTAGAGACATCAGCCAAAACTTAGGCTTACCAATATCAGCTGTTTGGAACATCATTAAGACGAAAGAGAGCACTGGTGAGCTTACTAATCGCAAAGGGACCGGCAGGCCAAGGAAGACCTCCACAGCTGATGACAGAAGAATTTTCTATAATAAAGAAAACCCCCAAACACCTGTCCGACAAATCAGAAACACTCTTCAGGAGTCAGGTGTGGATTTGTCAATGACCACTGTCCGCAGAAGACTTCATGAACAGAAATACAGAGGCTACACTGCAAGATGCAAACCACTGGTTAGCCGCAAACCACAGTTCTGGAAAAAGGTCTTGTGGACAGGTGAGATGAAGATTAACATAGCCAGTGAGTTTTGAGGCATTTGTTTGAACATGAGCAGATAGGATGCGTCTATACACTTCAGAATTCAAGATTAACATATCAGAGTGATGGCAAGAGCAAAGTATGGAGGAGAGAAGGAACTGCCAAAGATTCAAAGCATACCACCTGTGAAACACGGTGGTGGGGGTGTTACAGCCTGGGCATGTATGGCTGCTGAAGGTACTGGCTCACTTATCTACATTGATGATACAACTGCTGATGGTAGTAGTATAATGAATTCTGAAGTGTATAGATGCATCCTATCTGCTCAAGTTCAAACAAATGCCTCAAAACTCACTGGCTGGCAGTTCATTCTACAGCAAGACATTGATCCCAAACATACTTCCAAAGCAACAAAGGAGTTTTTCAAAGCTAAAAAATTGTCAATTCTTGAGTGGCCAAGTCCATTACCTGATCTGAACCCAATTGAGCATGCCTTTTATATGCTGGAGAGAAAACTGAAGGGTACTAGCCCCCAAAATTAGCATAAGCTAAAGATGGCTGCAATACAGGCCTGGCAGAGCATCACCAGAGAAGACACCCAGCAACTGGTGATGTCCATGAATCGCAGACTTCAAGCAGTCATTGCATGCAAAGGATATGACACACATACTAAACATGACTACTTTCATTTACATGACATTGCTGTGTCCCAAACATTATAGTGTCCTGAAATGGGGGAACTATGTAAAAATGTCATTTATTAAAATCTGAAATTGTGAACTTTAACCACATGTGATTTTTTTTTCTATTAGGGCCATTTGATTCCTTGCACTTTGCTCCAGCATTCAACAAGATCATCACTAATCCTACGACTCAGTAGAACTTTACTAACACCTTCATTCTTTGATTTCCTTAATGCCTAAACAAAAAGGATGGAAGAGCAAATTACAACAAGAATAATTATGATTGGGAACTTCAACCATATGAATGACATTGAGGAAGAAACAATATATCAGGCATTGAGTGTGCAGATTAGCTTAAGTATGTGTAAAATATATTTTGTATTTCTAGATTACTGAGAGGCTGGATCTATTCCCAGAAAATTTAAAACAAGTGTTTCAATTCAAGAACACAATAGTGATCTTAATATTAGAATTAAAGTGGATAAGGAAATAAACAGAAAAATTGAAAACATACAATTCGAAACAAAACATATTCAGTGATCTGAGAAGAAATTTATCATGGATGAACTGGAGGCAGTTTTTTTCTTAAAACAAAACAGAAAATAATGTCAGGGTATTAAACCAGATATAGTTCAGATACATGTTTAAGTACAATTATGTGCCTTAGTGAGAACACATCGGGAGTAATGTGTACAGTTTTGGTCTCCTGGCCTTTAAAGGGTTATACAGTGCTCCAGAGGCAGTGCAGCAAGGATTCACGAGATTGATTCTGGAATGGTATATGAGAATAAATTGAGTCGGCAAGACCATTATTTTCCAGAGTACAGAAGGATGGGGTAACCACTTTGAAATGTACAAAAACTCCATTGGAGTGCTTGATAGGGTAGCAATTGAATAGATGTTTACCCTGGTTGAGGCGAGAGATAGTATGGGGTCACTACTTCAATAATCGTGTAGGCCATTTAGGACTGAAGTTAGCAATTTCTTCATTCAGACATTCATGAATCATTGGAATATCTCAATCCCAGGAAGCTGTGGGGGGGCTCTGTTTGCCAGCAAAACCGAGGTTGATAGATTCTGGATGCTATTGAAAAAAATGATGTTGAAATAGAAGATGAGTCATGACCTTACTGAAATAGGGTGGTTATTTCAAGAGGCCTTATAACAAGTTATGTTGTTAGAAAGCATAGTATTTCTGGGGTAATACACTGGGGTGGATTGAGGTTTGGGAACACCGAAAACAAAGATAAATAAATGGGTGATTTTAGGGTTGAAGACTGGCTGGTGAGGTGCTGCAGGGGCTGGAGTATCTGTCCACACTTTCCATTAATGACTTGGATGAGGTAGGTATTCAGCATTATTTTCCAAGCTCCCTAGTTGTAGCAATGTTACAAAATTTTGAGATTAAAAAAATAAAGTCTGTAATTTATCCCATCAGATAAAACATAAAAAGAAGTTTAATGCGACACCTAATTCACTTTCATATCTTCAGTATTAAAAAAGTTATGGCCATTTTCATACTCGGAAATTAGCATCTTGTTCCCTATTGCTTTTCCATTGACTTAACACAAAAGCTGTGATCGAGGACAGTCAAAAGCCCATAACTTTCTTAAAAATTAAGAGAACTGAAAGAAATTTTCAATTATTATAGATTGAAGCATTCTGAAACAAATATGAAACGATCTTACTTAGATGACATGAAATTAAAGCATATAATTAGTTAGTTACCTAATTGTAGCTAATTACAAAATTCAATTACTAGATCTAAACATCTATCAATTTCTTAAGAATAGATTAACATTTTTAAATAGCCTAAGTGTCCAAATAACATTCACACAATAATTCACAATATAACATAATTTTTAAATCTCATTGTCATGGATTTACAGGCCAAATGGAAGGAATTGAATGTTTAATACCTGTAAATTAATGGGCATTTAAATCATCTTGCGAGTTGGGTTTTCTGGAACGCGATCATTTGGAACGTTGATTTGCGGTGAATTTAACCCCGTATCGGCATGAAAAATTCTGCCGTTAGTTCGGGGAAAAGAATCACCGTTTCGCATTAAAAAATGTGAATTAAAGGCCTCTTAAGAAGCACTTTTATACAAAAAAATAAACTGCTTTCGTTTACCTGTCCCGTGCGTGAAATCCGTCCCCGTTGTCGGCGTTGACGGCTTTCAAAGCTGATTTTAAAATAACTCCAGCACTGACATTGTCGATCGAATAAAAATAAAAAATACACAAAACGCCCGTCGGAACGATTTTTCAGCAAAAGTATCGACTCCAACGAAATATAATACAGGACAAGGTAGGAGAAACCCGCGTTTTAACCCCGCCCCCCCCCCCCCCCCTCAAAGGCGCCAAAATCGCGCACACGGCCAGTGGCAGAATTGCAGCGCCGCTGAAGGTAAGTATTGTAACATACCTACTGGTTGTACAAAACTGAGTAAAGGTTTGCTCAGACAGGAGGATGCAGAAAGACTTCAGGGTGAACTAGACGGATTGAGTGAATAGGAAAGAAAAAGGTAGATGGAATATAATGTTGGAAGATAAGAGATTCTTAATTAAGAAAAATATAAAGGTATTGCATTTCTAAATGTGAGACATTAAAAGACTTTGGTATCAAATGGGCTTGGATGACCTTGCACACACATTGAAAGTTAATGTACTGGCATGTCAAGGAATTAGGAAGACGTGTGATGTTTTGGCCTTTATTTTGAGAGGATTTGAGTGCAACATTGGAGAAGTCGTGCCCTAATCATTTAGAGCTATGGATCTGGATTATTACGTACAAGTCTAGTCTGCCAATCTAAAAAAGGATATATGTGGCAGAGAAAGTGCAGCAAATGTTCGCCACATTGACTCCTGGGGTCTTGGATTTCCATAGTTGGTTTAGAACCAATTGAGTTAAAAAGAAAGAGGAAATCTCATTGAAATGTGAAGAAAAATCTTGAGGTTTGACAGGGTTGAGAAGAAACTTCTTCACTAATTACTTCGGAATTCTCAAGCCATGAGGGCTTTAGGAGTTCGGACAGTGAGTATATTCTTGACAGAGATCAATAGATAGTTAAATATGTAGGAATCAAGAGATATGGGGTTGGCTATTTGGATAAAAGATCAGCCATGATTTTATTGAAAAGCAGAGCAGGTATAAAAGGCTAAATAGACGCTCATGCCGTTTTCAAATCTTTCAGAGGAAGGAGGGTCTTGACTGAGGTACTGATTGAGTACAAAACAATAGCTTGAAGTTTGTGTCACTAGAGCAGGAGAAGGAGTGGAAATGTTGGATACAATACAAATAACTGTTTAGACGTCACTCACTGGTTACGTCAGGTCTGGAGGGAATGCATCTGCTGGAAGAAGTATGAGGTGTTGTAGTCTTAGCAAATAATTGTAGTGCATTTATTATTCGATATGCATGCATAACAGCCACAGCACAAGTGTCGAAGAGTAATGGGTGGGTGCATATTTAGTGATGTGTTTTGTCCTGGATGGTATTCAGTTTCCTGAACATTGTTGAAGCTGCACTCATCTAGCACAATCCCGACCTCTGTTTTGTGGATGTTGGAAAATACCTGGGAAGTTGGGTTGTGAATCATTGCTACAGCATATCAACTTTTAACCTCCTTTCATAACTGCAGTATTCATTGGCCTGCGCGTTTTAAATTCTTGCTCAATATGCAAACTGTTGGCATAAAGTTATGAAACAGAATGGTGGTAAAAGATGAGATATTATTTTGACTGGAGAGATGCATGCAGTCAATACTGTTTTTGGCAGGGTTTTGGGTTAGAGCCATAGCTGTTCCTCGTAATGGATGAATGATGCTTATGTGAATGAAATACAACATTAAAATCTGGAATTAGTAGGATTCCAAATTTTGTTTTTGATAAAGTAAGGTGTTTCAGTAATCAGGCAAACTGCTAACTGCTAAGACAATTGTATTGATTTAGAAACAATCAAGTGTTTTAGAAACTGAGGAGGTAGTTTGCAATTAAATTGACCCTTCTATACTATAACATTCTGAAATTCACTTGTATTTAGTCGGCCCATCAAAAATTGATTTTGAGTCTGATTTTTCCTGTTAGGTATTTTTACTCAGTAGCCTATGGGCGACGACAGGATACTCTGATGGGTCATGATGATGCTGTTAGCAAGGTCTGCTGGTTCAACGATCATTTATACACTTCTTCTTGGGATTCTACTGTCAAGGTTAGTATTCTTGTTAATAACTGCAACTGATTTTGTACCATATTACATTTGGATTGGATTACCCTTTTGCAATCTTTAGATTAGGAAGGAAGCAGATAATTAAATTGATACATAAATGCAATTGAGCATGTATAATCACAGTTCTATTTTTTGCCTGCAGCCTTGCTTCAGTAATATAACTAATTTCTGCCTTAAAATCAAATGGTTATGAGTTTGGTAATGACCTAGTTCTGCTCCCATGTCTTATGGACTTGTAATCTTTGTTAACGCGGTAGTGTATCACTGTCGGTGTTGCATTCTGATGTATGGTTTTTCAGATAAAATATTGCTTTCAGGTGTAATGTGTTAATAGAAAAGTATTGAATTTCTCACAATGTCCTGCCTGTTGTACTTCCCTGATCCATCAAAACCTAAAATATGTTTCATATCGTCACTCTAGTTGCTTTAATCTATAGATAGAAGTTGACGTATATTACTATTATGACAGTGACTTTATTTCAAAGATACTTAATTATTTGTGAAATATATTAAGATGTCTTCACTTTCTGGGAATTATTATATAAATATATATTTTCTTTGTTTCTGTCAAATTCCTTTAAATAGATTTACAGTGGAAGCAACTGGTAGCTAGCTTTAAGTCAACTTGTTGCTCTATAATTATAGCACATTCCAATGGAGTTATCACTGTGTGATTACAGCACAACAGGAAGACACATCTCTAATTATGAAAACAGAAAATGTGCCTATAACCAACTGACTTCAAAATATGAGAACATTTTTTAGAACAGTTAGATGCTATATACCCTTTGGTGAAAAGAAGTCTGACTGTTTCAGAGGTTAAAATAACTCATCTCAAGAACAGAAAATGCTAATTGACTTCCTAATGACTAATGTCTGCTTGAGTTTTAAAACCAATTTTATAACCACATTAGCTGACTCAGGAACCAAATATGTCTGAAAAAGTTAAATATTACATTTCTATTCAGTGGTCTTAGTCTAAACTTGAAGTTTCTCAATTTCCTTTCCCAAACCGACAAGACTGTGTATACTGAAAATATTCGCATTTTTCAGATCTAATCTGCACTTCTGATTAGTTTTACTCCATTTCATTAGGAGGTTTTGTGCTCCTTTGAAATTGTGTATTTAAGGGAGGGCGAAGCTAAAAATCTCATTTAAGCACCAAGCAAATTTAGCTAAATGAAGGTTGGGTTTAAATGCAAGCTATTCTAACTTCCAAAATTATCCTTGATGCTTAAGCTGTCCATTCTTCAGTTTTAACTCTTCATTAGGGGCATCACAGTGGCGCGCAGTGGTAGAGCTGCCACCTCACAACGCCACAAGTTCAATCCTGTCTTTGGATTCTTTCCTGACCACGTATTCTGTGTGTATGGAGTTTGTATGTTCTCCCAGTGACCGTGTGGGTTTTCTCAGGATGCTCTTTTTTTTTCTCACATTGCAAAGATGTACAGGTTTTACAGGTTATTTGGCTTCTGTAAACTTTACTCAAGTTTTTTCTTTAGCATCTTATTCAACCAGAGATGAGTTTCAGTTTCATCCTCTTTGTTTTACAGACTACAGAGCACAATCTCTAATATGTAGGAAGGAACTGCAGATGCTGGTTTACCCATTCCTTCTCTCCAGAGATGCTGCCTGTCCCGCTGAGTTACTCCAGCGTTTTGTGTCTACAATCTTGAATATTATCTGCTTTTGCCCCCCTATTGCTGAAACAATCAGCTGTGCACTTGCCACCTTGATTTCAATTGCAATTCCCTCCATGAACTACAGCCGATAAGTCCCTAACACCACCATCCCCAGCCTTCCTCACCCACTGACTTGTACTTTTATTCAACATGCATTCTCCTCTTTTTATATACAGCAGCTGTCTAGTCCTCTCTGGAACTGACTAGAATCCCTCACCACCTCCTCCCCCTAATACTGTGGCCAGATATTTGACCATCCTTTTGTGTATGAAGTCTTTCGAGGTGAGGCAGAGGTTCACCTGCACCTCCTCCAACCTCATCTATGGCATCCACTGCTCTAGGTGTTAACTGCTCTACATCGGTGAGACCAAGAGCAGGCTTGGCGATCGCTTCGCCCAACACCTCTGCATAGTTCTTTTTTTAAACTTCAAAATAGACTTTATTCAGGTAATAAATATATACAATACATGAACCGTACAAAAGAAATTCATCCGACATTTTCGGGGGCTATACAAATTATCCAATACAGTCTACATGCATTGCTCAAATTTCACAAATTTATCCCCCACTCTTGCCACTCATGTGGCCCACTGGCGTGGGATCCCTTCCCTTATTTTGAGGGCGTCTCCACCACACCCTGCCCCCATGTCCAGCAGGGGAAGGAACCTAGACTGTGGTCCTCCCCCACCGAGCCTTGGCGTTGGCTGCACTGAGCTTCAGTGCGTCCCTCAGCATGTACTCCTGCAGTCTGCAGCGGGCCAGTCGGCAACATTCCCCGACGGAAATCTCGCTCCGCTGGGTGGTGAACAACGCTCGGGCAGACCAAAGAGCGTCTTTCACCGAGTTGATCCAGCGGCACTCGATGTCAGTCTCTGAATGCGTCCCTGGGAACAGTCCGTAAATCACAGAGTCCTCTGTGACGGAGCTCTTCGGAATAAACCGTGACAGGGACCCTTGCAGACCTCTCCAGACTTTGCGAATCCACACTCTGCAAAGAGGTGGGCAACCGTCTTCTCTCCATAGCAGCCGTCCCGAGGGCAGCGTGCACTGGTAGTGAGGTTCCGATGGTGCAGGAAGGATCTGACTGGGAGGGTTCCCCTCACCGCCAGCCAAGCCAGGTCTTGGTGCTTGTTGGTGAGTTCTGGCGATGAGGCATTTTGCCAGACAAGTGGGCAGTCTGCTCTGGGAACCACACCACAGGATCCATGGAGTCCTTTCCCTGCAGTGCCTGCAGAACGTTCCGTGCTGACCACTGCCCAATGGACATGTGGTCAAAGGTGTTGGTCCGGAAGAACCTTTCCAAAAACGACATATGGGGCGGCAATGTCCAGCTGACTGGCACATTGCGTGGCATCTGCGCCAGCCCATCCTTCGCAACACCGAGGACAGGTAGAACCTCAGCAGGTAGTGACACCTGGTGCTCACGTGCCTTGGCCATCAGGGTGAGGGCGACGTTGGGCACGCTTTTACCCCCTTTGTCTGCCGACTTGTGCATTGTGGTCCGTCGCACCCGGTCCATCTTCGACCCCCAGATGAACTGGAAGACGGCCCGGGTGATCCCTGTGGCATAGGAGGGAGAGACACGCCACACTTGCGCCAAGTACAGCAGCCCCGAGAGCACCTCACACCCGATGACCAAATTTTTCCCCGTTATGGAGAGGGAGCGTTGCTTTCACAACTCCAGCTTCTTCCCCTCCTTGGCTATCCACTCCAGCCAATTCTTATCACATGCCTCAGCCCCCCCGAACCAGATCCCCAGCACCTTCAAGAAGTCAGGCTTGATGGTGAAGGGGACGGAAGATCGGTCGGGCCAATTGCCAAAGAGCATGGCCTCGCTCTTCCTGCGGTTCACCCTGGCTCCCGTGGCCGACTCAAACTGGTCGCAGATGCTGATCAATCTGCGGACCGACCCTGGATCCGAGCAGAAGACAGCAACATCGTCCATGTACAGGGAGGTTTTGACCTGAGTGCCCCCACTGCCTGGCAATGTCACTCCTCTTATGCTCGCGTCCTTCCTGATGGACTCGGCAAAAGGTTCAATCCAACAGACGAACAAGACGGGAGAGAGGGCAACCCTGCCTGACTCCAGACCTGACGGGGAAGCTGTCTGATTCCCACCCATTGATTTGGACTGCACTACAGATATCGGTGTACAGCAGTTGGATCCAATTTCTGATTCCCTCCCCAAAGCCCAATTTGAAGAACATGTCACTCATGTACGTGTGCGATATCCTGTCGAAGGCCTTCTCCTGGTCCAAGTTGACTCGGCAGGCATCCATCCGTCCGTCCTGCACATAGGTAATGGTATCTCTCAGCAGCGCCAGGCTGTCTGAGATTTTCCTGCCAGGTACAGCACAGGTTTGGTCCGGGTGGATCACCCGTCCCAGGGCAGACTTGACCCGGTTGGTGATGGCCTTAGACAGGATCTTATAATCAACATTCAGGGCTCTCACTTAACCTTTTTTCCCTGTTGCCAGCCGGGCAACTTAGGCAGCTTCTTAGGTTGCCAAATGAGAGTTTAGGTGGTCAATTTAAGACGGCTTGCATGACGTGTGCGATAATGTGCTCGAACGAAGTGCGTAGTTACCAGTCGGAATTATGCTCAATGAAGCATTCACATATTATTTCTGCTTCAAATAAAGTCACAAACTAAACATATTCACCAATCAAGACATGATATATACCACAATGACATGCAGCAAAATTATAATACATTATCTCAACTGTTTTTACACATTGCAATTAATGTAATTTCTATTATTTCTTTCTACTTCCCAACAAAAATGTAGTTGGATTATTCAGCGTATGATCAACCTGTGTCAATAAATCCTGGACCATGGTAACATATATGCTTAACCATGCACACTACAGATTGATGCAAGCATGTTTTCTGTGAAGGACCGAAAATTATCATGACATGGCCATAGCATGGGTCGTTATTGCTATTGGTACGGAAACACTCTCGCTTTCCACATAATTTATCCACAACAAAATATACAGGTTGCAAGGAAATTTCTAAAGGCACTTTATGATAATAGCTGTTACAACCAACTATACCCATCTGACAGGTTAAACATTACACTAACTGACAAGAGATGGCCAAAGGACATAACTGCAGCAAATGTTCTTTTGGTAATATGTTTAAAGGTGTCAAAACGCCACATTACCAGACATTCAGATTAAATTTATGTGTTGTGAACAGCAATGAAGATACCCAGTTTGTATGCAGTAGATTAAAAAAAAATTATTGATAAACGCTGTTTCCACCATTCCCACTTCAGAATTAACGTTAAATTTTCAACTGAAATATCTCCTGACCAAATTTGTGATGTATATGACCGACTGTAGATGTAAAACCTGGATAAATCCAACGTATGATTGTGAATGTTGCTCATTAAATAACAGTACTGATACTCCATATTAAGAGCATTGATTTGTCGTTAAAATGAATTCTGTAATAACGTGTCAACGGTAGCAGTGACAATCGAACACTGCGGTTTTAATGTTTGACGTGTTCACAATTTAATTAATCCATCTTTATGGATTAAAACAAATAATAACATTGGGATTTAAAACACATTTGATTGCGTTCCGTTATCAAATATAGTCAATGTTCGCTCTGAAGACATTTCCAGCACAGTAGGGTCGGGGGGGGGGGGGCTGGGCTGTGAATCAGTGGAGTATGGATAGATCCCAGGGGGGCGAGAAGGCAAGATGCGGGATGGATGGATTGAGGCAGGGGAATTAGTGCGTGTTGGTTGGGATAGGTAAAATTGTGAGGGGAGAGCGCGGGGGATGTCAGTGGGGTTGAGTGGGGTTGAATGGGGTGGATCAGTACAGGATTGACGGGGTGCATCAGTACAGGATGAATGGGAGGATCAGTACAGGATGAATGGGGGTAGACAAATGCTGGAGAAACTCAGCGGGTGAGGCAGCATCTATGGAGCGAAGGAAATAGGCAACGTTTCGGGTCGACCACTCTTCAGACTGATCCTCCCATTCTTCTTGAATGGGGGGATCAGTACAGGATGGATGGGGGGGGGTCAGTGCAGGATGAATGGAGGGATCAGTACAGTGTGGATCAGAGGGTCTGCAGGATGAATGGGGGGATCAGTACAGGATGAATAGAGGGATCAGTACAAGATGAATGGGGGATCACTACAGGATGAATGGGGTATCGCTACAGGATGGATGGGGGGTCCAGTGCAGGATGAATGGGGGATCGCTACAGGATGAATGGTGCGATCAGTAAAAGATGAATGGGGGGGGATCAGTAAAAGATGAATGGGGGAGATCAGTGCAGGGTGAATGAGGGGATCAGTAAAAGATGAATGAGGGAATCAGTACAGGATGAATGGGGATCAGTACAGGATGAATGAGGGGATCAGTACAGGATAAATGGTGGGATCAGTAGAGGATGGATGGGGAGGATCGGTGCAGAATAAATGGAGTGTGGGTCAGTACGGGATGAATGAGGGGATCAGTACAGGATGAATGAGGGAATCAGTACGGGATGAATGAGGGGATCAGTACAGGATGAATGGGGGAGACAGTGCTGGATGGATGGGAAAGGGGGTGAGTACAGGATGAATTGGGGGACCAGTGTAGGATGGATGGGGGGGGGGGGGTGGCAGGAGAATCAATGCGAGGTGGATAGGGAGATCAGTGCAGGATGAATAGATGGGGGGGGGTAGATGGGGAGTGGAATTACAGGGGATGTCAGCGAGGACTGAATAGAGGCGGGAATTGGGATCAGTGGAGAGGAGGGTCCCAGGATAAGGGGGGTGTACAAGAGAGAGAGAGAGAGAGGGGGGGGGAGGTGGGAAGGAAGGTCAGCGCTCATCAGACACGGACGGCGTCATCGCCCCGCTGCCTTGGCCGTCCCTGTCCACCGCCAAGTGCCGTCGCCAAAGGGGGGGGGGGCGGTTGGGATCTCCTCGCCACCGCCTCCCCTCCTCCGCCAGCCAACAGAAGGTGTGGGGCCGAGCGGTGCAGCTGCTTCAGACGGCGGAAGGAGGCCTCCCCCTCCCTCCCTCCTCCCGGCCTCGGCGTGCGTGAGGGTTTGTTTTGAAAGCGGTATCGCCGTTAGCGGATTGGCAAGCAGCGGCCGCTATCAGGGCGGGCGGGGTGCGGGACGAGGAGGAGGAGCCGCTGTCGCGGCCGATGCAGTGCGGGGCCCGTCATTCGCTCCGACCCTCCGCTCCGCACTACATCGTCGCCGACGACACGAAACGTCACGTTCCTTTTCTCCAGAGATGCTGCCTGACCTACTGAGTTACTCCAGTTTTTGTGTCTATCTTCGGTATAAACCAGTATCTGCAGTGCCAAGCCGGGCAAAATGACTCGGCATTTAGGTTGCCCGGCGGCGCTTTGGGTGGTCATTGCACCCGGGCAACCGCTTATTTCGAGCCCTGACATTCAACAATGTGATGGGTCTCCAATTCCTTATATCCTTCATCTCCCCCTTCTGCTTGTAGATTAGGGTGATGCTGCCCTTCCTCATGGAGTCTGACATGCTGCCGGCTAGAAGCGTGTCGTTGTACATTTCCAGCAAGTCCGGGCCCACCCAGTCCCACAGAGCCGAATACAACTCGGCCGGTAAGCCATCGCTTCCGGGAGTTTTACTCGAGTCAAAGGAACGGATGGAGCCAGTCAACTCCTCTAGGGTCAGTGGTTGGTCTAGACTCTCCCGCTTGCTGTCCTCCAAGACCTCCATGATAGAGGACAGGAAGTTCTGGGAGGCGGTGCTGTCTGTGGCCTTTCTGTCATACAAATGCGTATGAAAGGATTTCACCATGTAGAAATTACAGCAGTGTTTATACATAGTCCCCCGATTTCAGGGCACCATAATGTTTCGGACACAGCAATGTCATGTAAATGAAAGTAGTCATGTTTAGTATTTTGTTGCATATCCTTTGCATGCAATGACTGATTGAAGTCTGCGATTCATGGACACCACCAGTTGCTGGATGTCTTCTCTGGTGATGCTCTGCCAAGCCTGTATTGCAGCCATCTTTAGCTTATGTTTGTTTTGGGGGCTAGTCCCCTTCAGTTTTCTCTTCAGCATATAAAAGGCATGCTCAATTGGGTTCAGATCGGGTGATTGACTTCGCCACTCAAGAATTTCCTTTTTTTTTTGTTTGAAAACTCCTTTGTTGCTTTAGCAATATGTTAGGGATCATTGTCTTGCTGTATCATGAACTGCTGGCCAATGAGTTTTAGAAACATAGAAACATAGACAATAGGTGCAGGAGGAGGCCATTCGGCCCTTCGAGCCAGCACCGCCATTCATTGTGATCATGGTTGATCGTCCCCAATCAATAACCCATGTCTGCCTTATCCCCTTATCCCTTGATTCCACTAGCCATTAGAGCTCTATCTAACTCTCTCTTAAATCCATCCAGTGATTTGGCCTCCACTGCCCTCTGTGGCAGGGAATTTCACAAATTCACAACTCTCTGGGGGAAAACGTTTTTTCTTACCTCAGTCTTAAATGGCCTCTCCTTTATTCTAAGACTGTGGCCCCTGGTTCTGGACATGCCCAACATTGGGAACATTTTTCCGGCATCTAGCTTGTCCAGTCCATTTGTTTGAACTTGAGCAGATAGGATGTGTCTGTACACTTTAGAATTCATTATGCTACTACCATCAGTAGTTGTATCATCAATGAAGATAAGTGAGCCAGTACCTTCAGCAGCCATACATGCCCAGGCCATAGCACCCCCACCACCGTGTTTCACAGATGAGGTGGTATGCTTTGAATCTTGGGCAGTTCCTACTCTCCTCCATACTTTGCCATCACACTGATATAAGTTAATCTTCGTCTCATCTGTTTACGACCTTTTTCCAGAACTGTGGTTGCTCTTTTAAGTACTTCTTGGCAAACTGTAACCCGGCCATCCTATTTTTGCGGCTAACCAGTGGTTTGCATCTTGCAGTGTAGCCTCTGTATTTCTGTTCATGAAGTCTTCTGCGGACAATGGTCATTGACAAATTCACACCTGATGGAGGGCACTGTATGATCAGGTTTGCAGCTTGGAGAACTGCTTTTGAATACTGCTATTGTATTGAAATCAATATTAATTTGAGAATTGGGCAAGGCATGTTTATAAAATGAACAAGCACTGTAGCAGATGTGAAGGATTTCCCAGAATTTTCATTTTATTCACAGAATGCTGCTTCACTCTTAGTTTATTGTAACTAAGCAACAAATAAACCATTAATAGTTTTGTTGTGCGCTGTACTTTCAGCCCATTAAATGTTTAAAAAGTAATAGCTGAACAATATTTCTACATTTGGATATGTTTAAAAAAAATGCTTTTTCCATTATTGTACATCATTTTTTTGTCTCATAAAATACATTTAACAATTTATTAATTAGAGTCAAATGGTGAATAATTACGTTTTGGTATCTGAATATCATTAGCTATTTATTACCTTTTGTTGCTCGTAGGTCTGGGGGTGCCCCTCAGCAGATCTCTCTACCTCCCGGAAGAATAACTGTGAACTAATGGCTGAGCTGGAACACGAGGCGGGTGTAAGTAGACAGTTCGGAAGTATTTTGGTCAATAGAATTTCCTTTATTGCCAAAGCTTGAAGGATATTTTTTTCCGATTTTCAAAAAAGAACATGAGCAAATATCAAATCTTTGTTTCTGCTGAAGAAAAAGATGAGGTATAGGACAACTATACCTCAACAGTGTAGCTGCTGCTGCTGGCGCCGACGATGGCTGCCACGGTGTACTGCTCCTTGCTGTTTTGTATGTATTTGTTCGTTTGTGTAATCTGTGAAAACCCTACAAAGATTACTTTCATGAGAGAGAGTATGTCCTAAACATCGGACATACAGTACCTCAAAACATCGTTCTGGATTTCTCTCACTCGCTGGATTATTTGGACATACTCGTCGGCGGGGCTGTGGCTGCGTTCAAGGTCTTGAGACGGAGGAGGACCCCGTGGGAAGTGCTCTGGAGCACTCACGCAACTCCGGCAACGAGGATCACACACACCACTCCCGAGCATATTCCGGGCAAACGTACGTTCTCTCAAGAACAAAGTGGACGAACTGCAACTCCTGCGCCGGACAAACAAGGACTTCTCTAGAGCCGCTGCCCTGTGCTTCACCGAGACCTGGCTGTGTGACTCGAACCCGGACAGCGCGCTGCAACTGGCTGGCTTCAAACTTCACAGAGCGGACCGCAAAGTGGAGTCAGCGAGGAAATCAAGAGGCAGTAGAATATGCTTCTATACCAACCAGGACTGGTGCAGCGACATCACGGTACTGTCAAATTTCTGCTCTCTCAACCAAGAATCCTTCTTTATAAACTGCAAACCCTTCTACTCTCAGAGGGAATTTAACTCCTTTATTCTCGCTGGAATTTACATCCCTCCCCCATGCCTGCGTACGTGAGGCGCAAACGCAACTCGCTGACCAGGTAATGAGGGTAGAGAGTGACTTCCTGGAGTCCCCCAAAACATGGTCATTGTTTTGGGGGACTTTAACAATGCTAACCTCAGCCGTGACCTTCCAAAGTACAGACTCCAGTTTACCTGCCCCACCAGAGGGGAGAGAACACTTGACCACTGTTACACGTCAATCAAGAACGCATATTGCTCTGTTCCCCGGGCAGGTCTGGGTCTCTCTGATCATTGTCTAGTTCACCTTATTCCGACCTACAGGCAGAAACTAAAATCTGCTAAGCCTGTGGTCAGAACAACGAAAAGTTGGACAAGCGAGGGCATTGAGAACCTACAATCCTGCTTTGACTGCACGGATTGGAATGTGTTTAGGGAAGCAACCACAAGCCTCGATGAGTATGCAGACACTATCATCATATGTCAGCTTTTGTGAGGACGGTTGCAGTACAACTAGGACTCGGACCTGGTTCAACAACAACAAGCCCTGGTTTACTGCAGAACTCAGACAGCTCCAACAGTCTAAAGAGGAGGCCTGCAGGAGCGGGGATGCAGACCTCTACAGGCAGGCCAAGTACAAGCTGAGAAGAGGAATCAGCTGCCAAGGAAAGGTACTCTGAGAAGTTGAGGAGCAATTTCTCAGCTAGTGACTCTTCTTCAGTTTGGAAAGGCTTGCAAGAAATCACCAGCTACAAGAGGAAAGCCCCCCGCTCTTTGGTCAATCGTCAGCTGACCAACGACCTTAATGAGTACTGCAGGTTTGACAAGCAGAAACGTAACCCTGATACCCCCTCCCCAACAAACACAGCCAGACCACAGTCTGCAAAGAATGGACCCTTATGCACCACTCCTCCCCATTCACCACTTCACACCTACTTAAAACAAGGAGTAAGTGATTTAGAACAGAGACGAGGAAACACTTTTTCTCACAGAGAGTGGTGAGTCTGTGGAATTGTCTGCCTCAGAGGGCAGTGGAGGCGGGTTCTCTGGATGCTTTCAAGAAAGAGAGAGCTAGATAGGGCTCTTAAAAATAGCGGAGTCAGGGGATATGGGGAGAAGGCAGGAACGGGGTACTGATTGGGGATGATCAGCCATGATCACATTGAATGGCGGTGCTGGCTCGAAGGGCTGAATGGCCTACTCCTGCACCTATTGTCTAAGACTCCAGTCTGAAAAGACTGGACCCTTTCCCACCCACCCCTCTCCAATCACCACCACACCCAATTACCCACACCCTTCGTGCTGCACAACATCATTTCTCCATCATCAACAATCAACATAGAGGAGGTGGAGAGGCTTTTCAGAAGACAGAAAAGCCAGAAATCTCCAAGACTGCACAATGTTTCCCCATCTACTCTCAAGCTCTGTGCCGAACAACTGACAACTTCACAGACATTTTCAACCAGTCCCTGCAGACCTGTACTGTCCCTGCCTGCTTCAAAGTCTCCACTATTGTCCCTGTACCCCAAAAGAAAAGGATTTCTGGTCTTAATGACTACCGGCCTGTCGCACTGACCTCTGTAGTCATGAAGACCCTTGAAAGGGTTGTGCTGGTTAAGCTGAAAAATATCACGAACCCTCTGCAGTTTGCATATAGGGCCAATAGATCAGTGGAAGACGCAGTCAACCTGGGCCTGCACGTCATCCTCCAGCACCTACACCACCATGGGACCTATGCGAGGATTCTGTTTGTGGATTTTAGCTCTGCATCCAACACCATTGTGCCAGAGCTACTACACTCCAAACTTTCCGAGTTGACTATGTCTGAACCCCTTTGTCGGTGGATCACCAGCTTCCTGACAGACAGGAAGCAGCATGCGAGGCTGGGAAAGCACATCTCAGACCCGCAAACCCTCAGCATAGGAGCAAGGCTGCGTACTCTCCCCTCTCCTCTCTCTACACCAATGACTGCACCTCCACTGACTCCTCTGTCAAGCTTCTCAAGTTTGCGGATGACACAACCCTGATTGGACTGAAGGTACACAAAAATGCTGGAGAAACTCAGCGGGTGCAGCAGCATCTATGGAGCGAAGGAAATAGGCAACGTTTCGGCCCGAAACCCTTCTTCAGTCTGAAGAAGGGTTTCGGCCCAAAACGTTGCCTATATCCTTTGCTCCATAGATGCTGCTGCACCCGCTGAGTTTCTCCAGTATTTTTGAGTACCTTCGATTTTCCAGCATCTGCAGTTCCTTCTTTAACACCTGATTGGACTGATCCAGGATGGGGAGGAATCTGCCTAGACAGGAAGTGACACAGCTGGCGTCCTGGTGCCATCGCAACAACCTGGAGGTCAATGCTCTTAAGACAGTGGAATTGATTGTAGACTTTAGGAGAGCTCACCCCACTCACCATCAACAACACCACAGTCACATCTGTGGAGTCTTTTAAGTTCCTGGGAACCATCATCTCCAAGGACCTTAAGTGGGGGGCTACCATCAACTCCACAGTCAAAAAGGCACAACAGAGGATGTACTTCCTGCGGCAGCTGAGGAAGCACAATCTACCATAGGCAACGATGGTCCAATTCTATACGGTCATCATAGAGTCTGTCCTCACCTTCTCCATCATGGTCTGGTTTGGCTCAGCCACCAAGCACGACACCCGGAGGCTGCAGCGAATCGTCCGATCAGCTGAGAAGGTTATTGGCTGCAACCTTCCCTCCATTGACGAACTGTACACTGCAAGGGCCAGCAAGCGATCATCTCTGACCCCTCTCACCCTGGCCACAAACTCTTTGAATCACTTCCCCCTGGAAGGCGACTCTGGACTGTCAAAGCTGCTACAGCCAGACATAAAAACAGCTTTTTTCCACGAGTAGTAGCTCTACTCAATAACCAAAAATCTGTAGCATCCTTTTGCTCTGGTATTTTATTGAATTCACATGTTTAATCAATAATGTTTTATTATTAATGTTTAATGTTTTATGTATCATTCTTAACTGTCACTGTATATCATGTTGTCACTTGGGGTTTGGAGCACCAAGGCAAATTCCTTGCCTCTCCTTTCCAGCTTTCTCACCCTCTTCCAATCACTGAAGAATGGTCCCACCCAAAACATCACATCATTCCAAACACAGATGCTGCCTAACCTGCTGAGTTCTCCAGCATTTCTTTCCTCAAGATTACAGCAATCGCAGTTTCTTGTCTCTCAAAATGTGAGTTTTGTTTTGTTTTGTGATAGTAAATTAGTTGTATTTTTCTTTACAGGTAAATACAATCTGCTTGAATCCTATAGGCACAATGCTTGTTTCAGGCAACAAAGAAGGGACCATTAGCATTTGGGATCTCACCAACTTAACAATTTTACATCAAATTCCTTGCCATTTAGGCACTGTCAATGATGTATCGTTCAGTCCTGGTATGTTTCGTTCCGAAATGTTTTTGTATCAAATACGTAGTTTTGCTGCTCTGAATGTTTTACAGGTACATAGATGTGATAGTCTGATTTATTTTTGACTGCTACGTTAATAAATTCTTGCTCTGCTGCTAAAGTAATAGGTTTAAGATAAATGTCTTCCAAATGATTGTAGTTTCCCTATGGTCTTTCTTTACTATCTGTATGTGATTACTAAATTTTAAACTATCTGATCATTACAAGTAGTTCTGACATAATGTGTGTTTCCATGATGTTAATTGGATATAACGCGATTAATTAATTGAATTAGGAGACAATATTTATATTATATGGGTGGAATTGGTTGTGATGTGATTTCAGTCAGAGAATAATCACTTAAAAGTTACTTTGAAAATTAACAAGCAGATAAAAAGGGTGTACTGGAAAAAATAAATCTGGCATAACGTGACCTCTTCACAGTACTCGGATACCATTGTCTCTTTCGAACACAGTTGCTAGTTTTGCTGTGGGAGGCCAAGCAATCACTTCTAATTACATTTGTGCAACAATACTATTAAATAATAGTATTTTTAATTTAGTATTGTGAGTTTGCGGTAAATTTGTAGCTATTAAAAAAAAAACTTACGTTTTGAAAATCCTACAGGAAAATAACTTTGTTATTGCCCATGTGATATTCGCAAGCCCCTAACCCCCACCTTTTTATGGCACAATTTTCTATAATTTGAGTTTTCCTAAGAATGCAACTATTGTGTTACAGCAGAATTACCTGAACTTTAAACAAAAATTGCAGATTAAGCTTAGAATGTAGTGCTGGAGTAACTCAGCAGGTCAGGCAGCATCTCTGAAGGACCTGGATAGGTGACGTTTTGGGTGAGACCCATCTTCAGATTGATTATAGTGGGAGGAGTTCTTTTCCAGCTTTCTCCCCCTAATACAATCAGCCTGAAGAAGGCCCTTCTTAAAAATCGTCTATCCATGTCTTCCAAAGGTGCTGCCTGACCCACTGAGCTACTCCAACGCTTTGTGTTCTGCTCAAGATTCCAGCATCTTCAGTTCCTTGTGGCTCCAGATTAAGTTTATGCTAGTTTGATGTAAAATTGTTTTATATATTATTGAGTTGAGTAAATTCTGCTAACATTGAACATAACAATTGCAGATAGTCGACACGTTCTCAGTGCGGGAGAAGATTGTTGTCTTAAAGTAATTGACGTACAGACAGGGATGCTGATCTCCTCCTTGCCTACAGATCAGCAACAAAGGTAAAAGCAAGGAATATAACATTTTAATAAAATCAATGAGATTGCCGTACTTGAAACAAATAGACGGCCTATGAAATGAAGTTGAATATTAATTCTGAGAATCAGAACAAAATAATCAGAATATTTTATTGAATGTACAGGTGTTTTTGCTGGGATGGAAACACTGTTCTATCAGGCAGTCAGTCTGGAGAACTTGTAGTGTGGGATCTGATGGCAGCAAAAATTACCAAAAAGATTCTTGCACATTCAGGTATGACTTTGGTTGTTTTTCTATATTTGCCTATCACAGAAATCTTATTTTTCCTTGCATTTAATCTAGTGTAGTGTTTTCTTTGAAATTACTGAACTATTCTAGGGTTAAATATTGGAACTCCCTTGTCCAATGCCTTTTTCCATAATGGACAGTAGCATCTTTATTGGAAATTGACTTGTGAAGGTTCATTGCCGAAGCATAATCCAGGTTCTTTCCACATTATATATTTTTGGTGTGATAGCATTGTTAGAGTGGTGGACTGCGATTAGCCCCAAAGAAATAAACAAATAAACAATAAACAGAAAGAAGACAATTCTGAAAACTATCCCAGTCAATTTCAGATGGAGAAAAACAAATCTGCAAGGTGAAATTATCTCTCTATTGGCCAAAAATGTTGTACACATCTTTAATGGGCCATTACATGCTGCTGCACTTGCCACTGATTTATGGTGTAAATTCAGGCTTGGCCTTCCCAGATTCCTGTACGCCAACATGCTGCCTGCGCTCGTTCTGATCCATGATGATGAGGACCAGAGAGTCTGCAGGTAATGCTGAAATATGCATAACCTATCAATGAAGCAACAGAAAAAGCCATGACCCAGGCTTTGCTCAATGTCAATGGCCTAGGAAAAGGCCAATGAGTCCATCAAGTCTATACTAACACAGAACAACCCCATTCACTCAACTATTTCCCAGTAATCTGTTCTCTCTGCTATGTCCATCAACATATTTAATAGGAACCTGAGAGGCATCTTTTTTACACAGAGGCTGGTGGGTTCCAAGAGCAGGTATTTGAGGCAGGTACAATAGCAATATTCAAAAGACTCTTGGCCGAGTATACGGATAGGAAAGGTTTAGAGGGATACTAGACCAACTGTCCTGTCACACGGGAGGCCTGGTCCCCCCCCAACGCAATATTCCACCACTCACCCATAGCCCCCACGGGAGGCCTGGTCCCCCAACGCAACCGTTCCCCAAGGCAATGCAATGCACATGGGTCTCTGGAACTATGTAGCAGTAGTGTCAACCACTGCACTACCCAACCATCCTGATTTAGGAATTGCAATTATTTTTCAAAAATTAAAATGTGAGAAAAACCAAACCAGTTGAGGAGAAAGTTTAATATATTTAAACATGCTCAAGTAAAAATACAAATTATGTTCTAAATTTAGTTGATCCTCTTAATGGAGATGAACATGTTGCATTGTTTAAACTGTGTCAAAACAGATTAGATTGTCATATGCACCAGAGTGAGCAGAGGTTGGCAAGACCAAACCCGGACTCGGCAATTGTTTCACCTCCGCTCAGTCCACCTTGGCCTATGTGATCTCCCGGTTGCCAAACAATTAACTCCCCCTCCCATTCCCATACTGACTTTTCTGTCCTGTGCCTCCTCCATTGTTAGAGTGGGGCCCAACGCAAATTGGAGGAACAACACCTTATATTTTGCTTGGGCAGCTTACAACCATTGATATATTGATTTCTCTGACCTCTAGTGACCCTTACTTCCCTCTCTGTGTCACTCCCCCACCCTAGTTCTCCGACTAGTTTCACTCTCCTGATTAATTTTACTGATATTTTACTGATTGTATGCTTTGTTGTCACCTTCCCCCAGCTAACGATGAAACATTGTACATTTCCTTGATCGTCTGCTTTGATATGTCGTTTTTACACCTTACCTTTCTATATCTTTAGTCTCCCTTTCCCTTCTGTCTGAAGAATGATCTTGACCTGAAACATCACCCATTCCTTTTCTCCAGAGATGCTGCCAGTCCCGTTGAGTTACTCCAGTATTTTATGTCTCTTTGGTGTAAACCAGCATCTGCAGTTCCTTCCTACACATTGACTTCATCCTGAGCCAATTGCCATTTTGAAAATAATATTTGTAGTTGAAAAGGTGTGGTTGGTGGAGCTATGCAATGAGTTGAAGTAGCTAATGGATCACCTTCTTGAATTACTGTGGCATCAGTGGTAGGCAAAATCATTTGATCAACTGTATGGCATGCTCAACCACTTTAAAAGTGAATCTTGTGTCTTCCACTGAACAGCATAAGGATGATGGTTTTCCTTTTTTTGATTTCAGTCCAGATCACAACCGTATATGCGTGTAACATCAATGCCTCATGTTATGTTCTCTTAAAAGCCCAATTCCTACTTTACCCCCACAAGCGGGTGTAAGTTCCTGCAAGTAGCTCACAACTGCAGAAACTCCCGTTGGTCGAGTCTTTTGACCTTTGTGCATATTTCCACTGCTGCTGTTGATTTATTTATTGCTACTTCTCACAACTGTTTGTGCTCTCTCAACCTATTCATTCCACCAAAGGATGCAGAAGAGAACTGCCCTGGCCCTGACTTTCTCAGCCATTCCTCTTCAAATCGAGCATGGTACATGTTAATTTGAGTCTTACCCAGTCTTGTCTTCCAAGAGTACTCATTACTGTGGAATTATTCTGTGAACCAAAGCTAACCATGACTTATTTTCTTAATGCCATTTTCCCCATTAGTAACTTGAAACTGTCCAACCTTCCCACATCATTTTTAACAGGAAATATGATGATCTGTTTAGCCATTTTCCCTCCTTTCCTTAGTCAGGAAAACCCTAAACCAATCCTCATACCAATCTAAAATTAAATTCCCCAGTCCCACCTCACTTGTCATTGTCCTACATCTTAGTTACAATAAATTAAGATCTTCTGCAAATGGTTCTAGTCAAGAGGACAAGAGAAGATACTTGTTTGTTTTCCCCTCTTCATTTCTGAAGCTGCTGGTTTCCTGCAAGGCTGTGGTTCTGAAGACAATGAACACTCTCTAGTATCTTAGCCACCAAACACAGCATATTACTCAGTTTATGCAGTGCAATTCCCACATCTAATGGATTTAATGAAGACCATTGAAATTTAAATCAACTACATTCTGGACAAAATATGAAGCTTAGAGGGTTCAACTAATGTTGTACTTATCAATTGTGTGTGGAAGTTGGCCTATTTTGAAAAAAGATTTAGTTTCAATGGCAATGGATAAAATCATAATTCCTCTTGATCCTTTGTGAATATTTTGCCATCTAATTTATATTAATGAAAGTAGTATGGGGTTCTTTCAATTCAGCTTTGTCAAAAAAAAGTTGAAATTTTCAGAGTGAAGACTACTGAATTGGGCTATCGACAATATTGTAACATTAGAAAATAATCATTGTTACATTGAACAGTGATTTATCATATTAATTTCAGAACCATGTAAACTGCAATGATTTTGAAAATACCTTTTTTTTCTAAATGGAAGCTTTGCTTTTGTATCCTATTTTAGTTAATTCCTTATTAAAGCCTATTTTTGTGTACTGCAAATTGCCAAAGGAATTGATCTTACAAAACATCACCTGATATAATTGGTGTTCTTTTGTTTTTGTCAGGTGCTGTCACATGTATGTGGATGAATGAGCAATGCAGCAGTATCATAACAGGAGGAGAAGATAAACAAATTATTTTCTGGAAGCTGAAATATTAAGTGCCTTTTTTCAAAATCTTTTATGACATGTTTCTTGCACTTTTTTCTAAAATAACATGAGGCAAGAGCTGACTTATTGAAGCTTCGTAACCACAAATTTGAGTAGCCATTTAAGAAAATAAATCTAGTCTGTGGAAATGCTCACTCAGATAACTTACCAAAGCAGAAAATTCAGGTGCATAGAAACATTAGATCTCTGGCGTGATTGCTTGCAAGATCCTCCATTAATTTTCCCAACATGCTGTAGCATTTTGCAATAGAAACTATATTTTTGAATGTTTCCAATTGTGGAAACAATGGTAATATAAATAATTTTACTTGCATTTGTCCACATTTTGTACTTTTTAAAGCTATTTATTGGATTTTAGTTGCTATGTAGAGATGTTTGGCATTAAGATATAGTAATATGCATTATTTTAAGTGTGTATTTCCTTTAACATTAATAATGTGTGTGAATCTAGTCAATTGTATTTGGTTAAGACTAGTCTTTAGTTGGTAGAAATATTTTTCATAGGATTCTTATCATGACCCAAGCTTTGTTTCATTGGTAGCTTATTTTATTATCATTTCAGTGCTCAAAATCCATTCATGTCATTGTAGATTGTCTGTGGAAACAGATGGATCTTCAGAATCCATTGTTGTTTTTAAAGTAGGATGAATTTTAGAGTTTAAAAGGTGCTCAGTTTACACAAATATGGTCAGGTGTCCACAATGAAGATTATGCCTTGATTCCTTTGGAGGCTAAAAACAAGTCTTGTGATAATTACTGACAAAATATTAAATGCGATATGAAGTAACTTTCAGGTATCTTGGATATGAGTAAGCCCAGTTGAGGGGCTATTGTTGCAGATGTGCCATTCCCAGGAGTATATACGTAATTACAATAAAATTTGCTCAAAATGGCATTAAAATATTTGTCAACTGACGTTATCTTAGTTAATTATATTCACAATATTGGAATTTTGTAAATAATTGAAATCTATAGGTGCATGTGAATGTACTCTGGTTCATCTAATAGATTATACATTCAAGATGACTAATTTGAACTTTAGATTCTGTCCTGCACAAGGTGCAAATTCATTAAAGTTAGGTATCAAATTGCAAGCCTCAGAATATTCTCCTGATCCCTTCTGAAATTTCTTTTGCACCATATAAAGAACCTCTAATTTATTGTTAGATTTGTATCCGAGTAATGGGCCTGTCCCACTTAGGCGACTGCAGGAGACTATGCAGTCGCCACGTGTTCACGGGTGGTTGCCGGGGAGTCGCATTCATGGTCGTGAGGAGTTCCCGCATTCTGGGAACTGGTCACTGCGAATTTTTCAACATGTTGAAAAATTAGCGACGACTAGAATGAAGCCGCCATGGAGAGTAGCGAGAATTCTCATGCCGTAGGTGGGTTGCCAGGAAGTCGAAGGTTCTCATAGGTTGAAGCTGGTGCTGACCGGTGAATCTCATTGGGGGGAAAAAAAAACGTAAGCAGTAGTTTTCAGAACTAAGAATAAATGACCGGTAATATTAAATGTCCGCCGAGCTTCACAGCCGTGTATCTCTGACTTCTTAAAAGTTGTCTCCACTCCTCTCTCCCCCTCTTTTAAAGGACTTACCATATGCTGTGCTTTAGCCGTCTTAATTACAGCGCCAACCTTCCTGTTCATCGTGGTATCACCTTGGCTTTGCACCGTGTGAATTTTTCTCAGACAGCGCTCCGCCTGCATAACGGGCTGGTGAAGGAACCGATGTGTGTGTGCCACTCTCCGTTCCAGTTGCTGGTTTTTCGGGTGACTGCCGGCAACTTGTCAATTGCCTGAAAAATCGCCTAAGTGGGACAGGCCCATCCAAGTCTCCCACCTGTTGGTGGAGCACGCCTGACTTTCAATAGTAAAATGCCTCTTAAATCTCTGAACCATTCATTGCACATTTTACAAACAATTTTAATATTTTTAAGGAGAAAGGGCACATAATTTAGGTGGTTTACAAATGGTAAATATTATACCCCATTAATTCTGTGTATATCTTGACCAAGTTGAGGTGTTTTTATTTAATTTTACCAGTGCATATAACTTGTTAGTACCAAATTATTTCTGCATCCTCTTCCAAGATTCAGTTAGAAAGATCAGGAGGATGTGGAATGCGAATGTACAACTAAGAAATTTTTAATTTGTTTAAGTGTTTGTCAGCAGAAAATGTGGAATTTCAGCTTATTTACTTCATCGTTGGGCTAGTGTTTTTATAGATGCATAACTTTGAAAACATTTATTTATTCTGTTTAAGGATGTTGTGGACTTGCTTGAGCATTTGTTATATTGCATTGCAAAAAGTAAAGTATTCATAATGTAAAATATAGTAAACTTTTGATTACATTTAAATAATTGTATTTTGCACATAGCAACAATGATTTTCCAGTCTTAAATTTTAAAAAATAAATCATATTTCAATTGGGATTGTGCATTAATTATATGATCTCCATGTAGATGTGTGCACGACAGGCAAGAGACCATCCATTTTACATTGGAGCATCTGATGGCAATTGTTTCCATTTACATTAAAGCACCAAACAGCTGTGTGGCAAAGAAGTTGATACTGTTGAAATCATGGCTGTAGGAATTTGTGTGCAATGGGATTATACTGCATGATGTTTTCACAATTTAAGTTTAATCTTCATCTGTCAAGGCATTGAGAATAGTGGTGCCTGGATTAGAGGCACATTGGCGATAAGGAAAGGTTGAAATGTTTTCGATGGAGACTGAAGCTGAGGGAAGTCCTAATAAAAGTATAGAAAATGAGAGGCATAAATAGGATCTCAGGATGGAAATGTCAGACAAGAGAGCAAAGTTTAAAGATGCGTGGGGCAAGTTTTAAAGAGTGGTGTGTCTGGATCATGCTACCAAGAGTGAAGATGCAATAGTGGTGTTTAAGGGCCTTTTTTGATAGAGAACATGGATCCCAAGATGCAGGCAGAGATTAGTTTAGCTTGGCTTAGCCATTGTGGGTCAAAGAACTTGTTCCTGTGTTGCACTTGTCTATGTAATAGAGTGATACAGTGTGGAAACAGGCCCATCGGCCAACAATGTCCCAGCTACCCTAGTGCCACTTGCCTGCACTTGGTCCATAACCCTCCAAACCTGTCCTGTCCAACTGTTTCTTAAATAATGGGATAGTCCCAGCCTCAACTACCTCTTCTGGCAGCTTGTTCCATACACCCACCATCCTTCTGTGTGAAAAAGTTACCCCTCAGATTCCTATTAAATCTTTTCCCCTTTACCTTGAACCTGTCCTCGATTCCCCTACTCTGGGTAAAAAAACTCTGTGCATCTACCCAATCTATTCCTCTCACGATTTTGTACACCTCTATAAGATCTCCCCTCATCTTCCTTCTCAATGGAATAGAGACCCAGTCTACTTAACCTCTCCTTATAGCTCACACCATCTAGTCCTGGCAACATCTTCATAAATCTTTTCTGAACCCTTTCAAGCTTGACAATATCTTTCCTATAACATGGTGCCCAGAGCTGAACACAATATTCTAAAAGCGGTTTCACCAAAGTCTTATACAACTGCAACATGACCTCCCAACTTCAATACTCTGACTGATGAAGGCCAAAGTGCCTTTTTGACCACCTTATCTACCTGCGACTCGACCTTCAAGGAACCATGCACTTGTACTGCTAGATCCCTCTGCTGTACAACACTACCCAGAGGCCTACCATTTACTGTGTAGGTCCTGCCCTTGTCCGACGTCCCAAAATGCAACACCTCACACTTCTCTGTATTAAATTTCATCAACCATTCCTCCGCCCACCTGGCCAATCGATGCTGCTGCAATCATTAGCTGTATAACATTGTTCCTTTAAAACATGCTGCAATAGTGGCACAATTCAGTATCAATTTACCTTCCAGTGTAAAATGAGTAAAATAGTTAATGAAATGTGTTCGATATTTTATTTATTCATCAAATTAACTGCATTTTTACAGTGAATAAAGGACAATGATAGTAATAGTCTAACACATATACACTAATAATGCTACAAATAGAACCACATAACTCTTCATTAGAGGAAAGAAATCAAGAATCACAAATTCTCTGGTTCAAATACTGTCAAATTATAATTCCACACCATATATAAATCAAAAGGATATGGAACCATGATGTGTATAAAAAGGTATGATCAGAGGCAGTCTGTGTCAATTCTTTGCAAACATGTAGCAGAGTAAATAACAGCCCATAATTTGTATATTACTTTAACTATACAGTTAGGCAGCACAAGTTAAATCTTATTGTAAGCTGGGTTACTGTTTTAACTAGAGTAGGGTCACCTAGAAGCCGAAACATTAAGTCATCATAAATCAACACGAAACCATCACTTCACACCTCAGGAATACCATGATCCATTAGGGACTTAACGATGCTTGAGGCCATCCTAGAAAACAAAGGACAAAAATTAAAGATCCCCATTGTTTTTTCTATCAAAGTAGTTGTTTCTATATCCACAGGCTATCACTGTGCTACTGGCACACTGAATGTACTCAGTCACTTCCTGCAAATGGCTAATAAACAGGGAGCCAGAATTGTGAAATGAAATCAAAATGCTGCATTACAAGGTCATGCAACAGCTGCAGAGAAAAATGCAGCTAATACTTCAGGCCAACCTAAAATATCAACTCGCTTCTTTCTCCATTGATGCTGCTTGACCGTTTTAATAGAAAAAGTTGATTTATAAATAGTCTTTTCAAATAATTGAAGAGGCAAGAGTTTAATGATTATTGTCAAAAATTAATTAATTTAGGATGTCTGTGTTAGTAGCAAGGCTATTTTTAATACTTAATTTTTTTAGTATCCATCAGTATTAATTTTCTATTTGAACCATGACGTGCTAAAAATGGTCTGAGAGCAAAACATTGTAAAATTAGAGTGCATTACTGAAAGTTTCATCTGAATCTAGTTTTAATCATCATTTACCTCTTCATCATATGTTCATGAATATATGATGGCATGATGGTAATGGTAATTACATTCCCTGCTGTTACTAGAATATCAGCGATTTGCGGATCCTGTTCACACATGAAGAAAACAATTAAAATTAGCAACAGAATATACCATTCCGTTTTTCATGGAATTTAAATAAAAACACACATGTTGACAAAAAAAACATGACTTTGTTTTGACTTTCCCACCACAAACAGTTTTATACCCTTGTCAAGTATGATGAACAATAACTAATGTGGGCGGTTGCTTTAAACATTTGCAAAAATATTTGGACAGACTTGCACCTATAATTTAACAAAGCATGTTTGATCCAGTGACTAAGGGTAGAAGAACCAAGACTACCTTGTGGCCTTGAGTAGCTGCATTTGACAAGGATGTCAGGTGTTTTCAGGTAGAATATGTACAAGAAAATATTTTAAAATGAACCTTTATATTTCTGAAAGCCCTTTGAAATTTAAAGAAAATTAAAAGCTTCAATAAACAAAACAATAGATTAAAGCAATTCAAGAAGTAAAGTGCTGTCTCGAAGGGCCAAATGGCCTACTCCTGCACCTATTTTCTATATTTAATAAGCCATAAAATGCAAGACCCACTGAAATTGAACAGATTTGTATGTACAATTCTAAATAGATACCTTGAGATATTAAATAACAGTAAAGGGTGGAAATACTCGAAGCTCAGGCAACAAGGGAAGAGAAACAATTAACGTTCCAGGTTAAAGAACATCAGAAGTGGAATCATAACTGTCTTTCAACAGCTGCTGTGTTTTACTAACATCTTCAGTTTGTTGATTTTCAATTATCCTGCAATATTATTCAGAATGGTCGTCAAACTTCAGCAAGTGATATATTTCTCTCACCTTCAAGCCAATGATGTTCTGCCCATTAACCTCACAAATGTTATGGTCAGTTAGGAGTCCATTTCTGGCTGCTGAGCTGTCTTTTACAATTGAGGTAATTTTTCCATTCTTGAAAATGAAGCCAACATGTCCTGTGCTGTCTTTGTGCATAGTAATGGTCCGTTCAAAAGGCCTGTGCAAATATATTCCAAGATAATAAACCACAGAAGTAATCCATTTCTAAGTCATTCTGAGTCATTTCTAAGTATTAGTTCAAACGTTCTTCTTAGTCCATTAACATGACATTTCTTTGCTCCAAACATTATATAAAATGTGTAAAACCAACAAATTATGTTGTATTCATACTAACTGCCACAGCAACATACTTAAATGTTGACAATTATGAAGTAATCTGTTATGTAAAACACTTTATATTGCATTCTCTTGGAAAAGATTAATATTTCTAATAGATAGCTTAGCATAGAGTTTCACCCCAATATTCTTTGAACATGTGAAGTTATTACCATTTTTAAGTTCCCTGAGATAATACCATAGATACTGCCAGTATCTTGGTGTGGTAAAAAATGAGCAGAACAGGACTATGCTGTCAAATTCATGAAAATGAGGGCCAATATAAACAGGTAGTATCCTGCAAGAATGTTTTTTTCCTAGTGGAAAAGTCTAGGGCTGGAAGTCAAACACCTATAACCATATAACCATAACAGCACGGAAACAGGCCATCTCGGCCCTTCAAGTCCGTGCCGAACATTTAATTTTTTTTTATTATTTATTTTTAAATTAAAAATAAAATACTTCCCCCTAGTCCCATCTACCTGCACTCAGACCATAACCCTCCATTCCTTTCCCGTCCATATACCCATCCAATCTATTTTTAAAGGATAACATCGAACCTGCCTCCACCACTTCCACTGGAAGCTCATTCCACACAGCTACCACTCTCTGAGTAAAGAAGTTCCCCCTAATGTTCCCCCTAAACTTCTGTCCCTTAATTCTCAAGTCATGTCCCCTTGTTTGAATCTTCCCTACTCTCAATGGGAAAAGCTTATCCACGTCCACTCTGTCTAACCCGCTCATAATTTTAAAGACCTCTATCAAGTCCCTCTTAACCTTCTGCGCTCCAAAGAATAAAGACCTAACTTGTTCAACCTTTCTCTGTAACTTAGTTGCTGAAACCCAGGCAACATTCTAGTAAATCTCCTCTGTACTCTCTCTATTTTGTTGACATCCTTCCTATAATTAGGCGACCAAAATTGTACTCCATACTCCAGAATTGGCCTCACCAATGCCTTGTACAATTTTAACATTACATCCCAACTTCTATATTCAATGCTCTGATTTATAAAGGCCAGCACACCAAAAGCTTTCTTTACCACCCTATCTACATGAGATTCCACCTTCAGGAAACTATGCACAGTTATTCCTAGATCCCTCTGTTCAACTGCATTCCTCAATTCGCTACCATTTACCGTGTACGTCCTATTTTGATTTGTCCTGCCGAGATGTAGCACCTCACATTTGTCAGCATTAAACTCCATCTGCCATCTTTCAGCCCACTCTTCCAAATGGCCTAAATCTCTCTGTAGACTTTGAAAATCTACTTCATTATCCACAACACCACCTATCTTAGTATCATCTGCATACTTACTAATCCAATTTTCCACACCTTCACCTAAGACAGATGAGCAATTTCTTATCCAAGCTGTTAATCTTTGAGAACAAATGTGGGGTCAATAAGTATATTTATGCCCACATAGACGAAGTTATGGGCAACAGGGAAATAAAAGGCTATGGAGATCAAGCAAGAGAATGGAGTCGAGGCCAGAGATCCGATCAATTATCTTACTTAATGGTCTATTCTCGCTTGCCACCTATTTTCTTCAAAAGATTAACGAATTACTCTCAAATTATGCTATTTCAACCTTATCAACATCTTAGCAAGAAATTTATCAAATGCATTCTGGGGCTGGATTAACAACATCATACTCATTCCACCATTTTGGTCATCTTCAACCAGGTTTGTCAGACATAACACACTCTTTACAAAGTGTCAAGCTGATCCTCTCAAATCACTTGGATTATATTTGTTGTACAACTGGGAACCATGCTGGGTTTTACCATAACCAAACCAAATACACATGTGAAAAAATGTCATGCTAAGTAATTGGATTTGAAACCTAAAAATAAGTGAAGAACTGTTTTTACCTGTCACGGACAATGAGACTAATTTTTTGATCAGAAGCTTGTTTCAGCACTTTATGACTCCTGTCACTGCTCCAACCTGCACAATTCTCACCATTTATCTGCAGAACCTGGTCACCAAACCGTAAGCCAGCCAAAGAAGCTGGAGAATTGGCCTGTACAAGTTGAACAAAGATACCCTGCGAAGGAGGGGGTTGAAAAAAATATCACTTTTGAAATTCTTTGTCCAAGTTCACAAAAGTATGCAACAGGCTTGTATTAGCGCATAACTTTTATTAATCTCTCCAAGAGGGTCACAATGTCACAAAAATTACATTAATTCAATCAATGCAAAGCTACAAATATGGCACATGAATTTCAAAGTAACAATTAATATTTGGGATACTGGAGATCAAACCTCTGAAGTATGCATATAGTGCCCTCCATAATGTTTGGGACAAAGACCCATCACTTATTTATTTGCCTCTGGACTCCACAATTTGAGACTTGTAATAGAAAAAAAAAATCACATGTAGTTAAAGTGTGTATTGTCAAATTTTAATAAAGGATATTTTGGTTTCACCATGTAGAAATTACAGCTGTGTTTATACATTGTCGTGTGTTCTCCCCCTCCCATTTTAGGGCACCAAAATGTTTGGGACACGGCTTCACAGGTGTTTGTAATTGCTCAGGTATGTTTAATTTCCTCCTTAATGCAGGTATAAGAGAGCTCTCAGCATCTAGTCTTTCCACCAGTCTTTCCGTCACCTTTGGAAACTTTTATTGCTCTTTATCAACATGAGGACCACAAGTTGTGCCAATGAAAGTATGAGAAGCCATTATTAACAAGAATAAAACAGTTAGAGACATCAGCCAAACCTTAGGATTACCAAGATCAACTGTTTGGAACATCATTATAAGAAGAGAGCACTGGTGAGCTTACTAATCGCAAAGGGACTGCCAGGCCAAGGAAGACCTCCACAGCTGATGACAGAAGAATTCTCTCTATAATAAAGAAACCATCTGTCCGACAGATCAGAAACACTCTTCAGGAGTCGGGTGTCAATGACCACTGTCCACAGAAGATTTCATGAACAGAAATACAGAGGCTACACTGCAAGATGCAAACCACTGGTTAGCCGCAAAAATAGGATGGCCAGGTTAATTTGCCAAGCAGTACTTAAAAGAGCAATCACAGTTCTGCAAAAAGGTCTGGTGGCCAGATGAGACGAAGATTAACTTATATCAGAGAGTGATGGCAAAACCAAAGTATGGAGGGGAGAAGGAACTGCCTAAGATCCGAAGCATACCACCTCATCTGTGAAACACGGTGGTGGGGGTATTATGGCCTGGGCATGTATGGCTGCTGAAGGTACTGGCTCATTTATCTTCATTGATGATACACTGCTGATGGAAGTAGAATAATGAATTCTGAAGTGTTTTGACGCATCCAATCTGCTCAAGTTCAAACAAATGCCTCAAAACTCATTGGCCTGCGGTACATTGTACAGCAAGACAATGATCCCAAACATACTGCTAAAGCAACAAAGGAGTTTTTCAAAGCTAAAAAAGGTCAATTCTTGAGTGGCCGTCAATCACCCGATCTGAACACAATTGAGCATGCCTTTTATATGCTGAAGAGACAACTGAAGGGGACTAGCCCCCAAAACAAGCATAAGCTAAAGATGGCTGCAATACAGACCTGGCAGAGCATCACCGGAGAAGACACCCAGCAACTGGTGATGTCCATGAATCTCAGACTTCAAGCAGTCATTGCATGCAAAGGATATGTAACAAAATACTAAATATGACTACTTTCATTCACATAACACTGCTGTGTCCCAAACATTATGGAGCCCTGAAAATGGGGGAGGGGGGGGGGGGGGGAGAACGATGTGCACTTTAACCATATGTGATTTTTTTCTATTACAAATCTCAAATAACAGAGGCAAATAAACAAATGATGGGTCTTTGTCCCAAACATTAGGAGGGCACTGTACTTTCATCAAAAGGGATGGATTAAAGCAATATTCAAGGTACCAAGGAATTGCTGAGTCACTCCAGCATTTTGTGTCTATCTTTGCATAATACATTATACATCCTCAGTTGATTCCAAAGTGGTTTCCAACCAATTTGGTTTTAATTTAAATGCTTCTGTGGTGAAGCACAGCAGGCAATTTTTAAAGAGCTCCATAGAGAGATATTTTAGGAAAATCAATAAAATGTACCAAAGAGAAAATACTGGCTTAGACATCAAACCTCATCTTCAAAAGAAATGCAGATGACCTGGCTATGCAGGTATAGCTTTGTATGTAACCTATATTACTAAAAGTAAGATCTTGACCACTTCCTGTTTTTCTGTTTCATGATTTTAGAAAATGCGCTGCCACTTACGGCTGTGATTTTTGGCCATCTTACTCAGAGTCCCCCTCCACTGCGCAGGACAAGAGGATTTTCCCCATCGATGAAAATAATGGGGAAAATCCGGAAGTGGCGGCGCTGTTCAACAGCAGTGGCTCGCCTGCAGTCCGTCTGTTTTTACTTTTTTTGTTGTTTTCTTTTGTCCTGTTTTAGTTACATTTTAGTTTATTGGGTTGTGTATGTGTGTGGGGGGGGGGGGTGAAACATGATTTTTGTCTCTTCCTTCAGGGGAATGCGACTTTTTCTTGTCGGATCCCCCTTCTCTGCCTCCGTCTGTGCTGAGGCCTAATGGCGGAGCTGCCGGCCTCCAACTCCAACTGCGACCGACCGACCGACCTCGAGGCTCCGGAGGCAGAGCCAGGACTTACCAGCGCGGGGCTGGCCGGCTTCGGGGCTGCGGTGGCATTCCGGCGGTGGCGACCGAGGACACTGGTGGCGACTTGAATCCGGAGGCTCGGCCGCGGGCCCGGTGGACGACATCGTCGGGAGCGCGCAGGTCACAGGTTGGTGACCTGTTTTTCTGGGGCTCCCGCAACTACAGCTGCGTCCGCTGGACTGGAGGGCGGCAGCTTCGGCCACCCCGGGCCGCGGAGTTTGAACCGGCCCGTCGCGGACGGAGCACGGATTCAGCCGCGGGACTGACTTACCATCATCCGGCGGGGCCACAACATCAGAAGCCTGGATCGCCTCAGCGCAGAGGGAGAACACAAGAGGGAAGAGACAGAGACAGAGACTTTAAGACTTTTGCCTCCATCACAGTGAGGAGGTGCCTGGTGAACTCACTGTGGTGGATGTTAATTTGTGTTTTTTGTTATTTATTATTATATGTATGACTGCAGGCAACGAAATTTCGTTCAGACCGAAAGGTCTGAATGACAAATAAAGGAATCTCTAAGGAATCTCTAATCTCTAATAAGAGTTATTAATGTTTAAAAAATGTTGAGATTCTCTCTGCTGCCCCTGCTGGTGGGACGGGGGACTATAAAACCCGGAAATGTTGTGCCTCAGTCAGTCTCTGCAAGATGGGGGAAGTGAGAGGGTCTCTCAGTCTGAGCTGTGAATAACACTGAACACATGTCTACTAAACTGTGTGGTTTTACTGACCTTGAGTGTCCTTAATGTGGTTTGAAAATGAAAATGTGGTTGGGTTGAAGTAAAAGCACTGCAAATGGTTGGTGGGGATTTGAGTTGAAGTAAAAGCACAGCAAGTGGTTGGTGGGGATTTGAGTTGAAGTAAAAGCATTGCAAGTGGTTGGTTGGGGGTTTGGGTTGAAGTAAAAGCACTGCAAATGGTTGGTGGTCTAAACTTGACAAATTCCTGTTTGCACTGTATATTGATTTTAGATAAAACGCTACCACTTACGGCAGTGATTTTTGGCCATCTTACTCAGTCCCCCTCCGCTGATCAGGTGCAGAGTATTCTTCCCATCAATGAAAAATAAAAGTGTTATTAGTGTTTAAAAAATGTTGAGAATCTCTCTCCTGTCAATCACGCCATGAAGGCCACACCTTTTCCGGTGGGAGGCGGAGGGATTATAAAACCGGAAGTGTGTGTGTGGCTCAGTCTCTGCATGATGGGGGAGGGAGAGCTCACGACTGTCTGAGCTGTGAATCAACTGAGCACACTGAATGTCTACTGAACTGTGAGTGTGGTGTTCTGTGTGCTTTTATGGTGGTTTCACCCTGCTTGAAATGGTATGAAACTGCATTTGAATGTGGTGGCCTTGCACCCTGCATAAAATGGTATGAAACTGCATTTGAATGTGGTGGCGTTGCACCCTGCATGAAATGCTATGAAACTGCATTTGAATTTGGTGGCCTTGCACCCTGCTTGAAATGGTATGAAACTGCACTTGAATTTGGTGGCATTGCAGCCTGCTTGAAATGGTATGAAACTGCACTTGAATTTGGTGGCATTGCAGCCTGCTTCAAGTGGTATGAAACTGCACTTGAATTTGGTGGCATTGCAGCCTGCTTCAAGTGGTATGAAACTGCACTTGAATTCAGTGGCCTTGCACCCTGCTTGAAGTGGTAGGAAACTGCACTTGAATTCGGTGGCCTTGCACACTGCTTGAAGTGGTATGAAACTGCACTTGAATTTGGTGGCTTTGCACCCTGCTTGAAGTGGTAAGAAACTGCACTTGAATTTGGTGGCCTTGCACCCTGCTTGAAATGGTAGGAAAATGGATTTGAATTTGGTGGCCCTGCACCCTGCTTGAAATGGAATTTCAAGGAATAGCCGTGAGTCAACTGCCAGCCCACCAGCCGTGAGTGAGCTGCCAGCACATCAGGCTAGAGGGACTGAGCTGCCACTGCAAGAATCCATTTGGCCCACAATGTCCATACTATCCCTCTGGAGACCAGTCCCTTCAGCCCACAACAACCATACCAGCGCTCCAGAAAGCCCCCCCCCCTCCCCCCCACTGACCACCAATAATGGAATTGGTGGAGAGGTGGAATATTGCTTTGGGGGACCAGCCCTCCCATGTGAACATTGACCCAACGGGTCCCACATAGTCTAGTTACAGATAAAAATACTTGTTTTCAGTATTCATCCTAGTAATATCCATAAATACAGAAGATATGTAAAGAATCTTCACTGTTTACCAAAACACAAATTTCTAAAAAAGTTCAAAGTTACAGTTAAGTGGTACTTACATTGTCAATTGATTTAAGGCGAATGCCAATCTTGCCATCCTGATCTTTGCAGAGAATTATTTCCCGAATACCTTTCTGTACTTCAGCTCTCCGGAGGCCCACGTCATTTCCAGTCACTGGTGCCACCATGTTATTGAGACTGGATGGTCTGGCAACAGTTTGCTGTTTATATTTAATATAGATTTTATTTTAATTTTCCTCTGCTCACCATGAATTTGCCCCCCAACCCCCACCCACCAACCCAATGGCTAAATTGTTTTATCCCAATACCAGCTGAACACAAAAACAAATGATGCAAGTAGCACTTATTTTTATGTCCTGACGTGGAGATTTCAACCTGGTCAAACATTCTAGCTAAGGTTTGACTAGCATAACGCTTGAGAAGATAAACATTGAAAAATACTTCTTAATCATGCAGTATTGTATAGAGGCCATGAAATGAATTAATACTTACATCAGAAGCTACAACCAGGCTCATATTCTTTTGTATCTCTTCATTATTCAGATCAAGCCCCATATACTGCGACAATTCAGGATACAGACGGGGATAAAGGGCTGTAATATTATTTATAATTTAGTTTTAGAAAGACAATATAGTGTTACAAACAAAAGGTTCATTTGCAAGTATAGCCAATGGACTACTTTTTATGGCAGTTACTTGGGCACGATAGAAATACAACAAACTATCACCAGAAGCTATGTAACAGAGAGTAGATAATCTGTTTTCCAAATGTAGATTGACAATAGACAATAGGTGCAGGAGTAGGCCCTTCAATGTGATCATGGCTGATCATCCCATTCAGTACCACGTTCAGGCCTTCTTCCCATATCCCCTGACTCCACTATCTGCAAGAGCCCTATCTAGCTCTCTCTTGAAAGTATCCAGAGAACCGGCCTCCACCACTGAGGCAGAGAATTCCACAGACTCAAAACTCTCTGTGTGAAAAATAGTTTCCTCCTCTCCGTTCTAAATGGCTTACCCCTTATTCTTAAACAACGGCCCCTGGTTCTGGACTCCCCCAACATCGTGAACATGTTTCCTGTCTCCAGCGTGTCCAAACCCTTAATAATCTTGTATGTTTCAATAAGATCCCCTCTCATCCTAAACTCCAGAGTACAAAGCCCAGCCGCTTCATTCTCTCAGCATATGACAGCCCCGCCATCCCGGGAATCAACCTTGTAAACCTTCGCTGCACTCCCTCATTAGCAATAATGTCATTCCTCAAAATAGGGGACCAAAACTGCACACAATACTCCAGGTGTGGTCTCACTAGGGCCCTATACAACTGCAAAAGGACCTCTTTGCTCCTAATACTCAACTCCTCTTGTTATGAAGGCCAACATGCCATTCGCTTTCTTCACTGCCTGCTGTACCTGCATGCTTACTTTCATTGACTGATGAACAAGGACCCCAGATCCCGTTGTACTTCCCCTTTTCCCCAACTTGACACCATTTAGACAATAATCTGCCTTCCTGTTTTTGCTACCAAAGTGGACAACCTCACATTTATCCACATTAAACTGCATTTGCCATGCATCTGCCCACTCACCCAACCTGTCCAAGTCACCCTGCATTCTCATAGCAGGATTGGAAGACAAATATTGAGCAGTGCACCAGTGATAACGACCGTGCTCTTCATCAAAAATACTACCCAGCGTTCTTTAATAACTGCTTGAGAAGGCAGAAGGGGTTTTAGTTTAACATCTCATTCAAAAGATGGCCTGCTTGATAATGAAGCATTCCTTCAACTATTGCAGTGTATGAGATTTCTCTGGGGTACAACTATTAACGTGGGAAATATGCACAGAATGTCTTTATTTGGCCGAACCAATCCATGATGCTACTTATTTTTAAATAGACAACTAGATATTCATACAGTACTCTAAATGTGGTTTGACACATTTGCAGCACAACACTTAATATTTATATTCTGCTAATCTAGAAATCATTCATGGTGCTTCATTTAAAGTCAGTCATACAGCATGGAAACAGGCCCTTTGGCCCAACTCGTCCATGCCAATTAAGATGCCCCATCTAAGCTAGCTAGTTCCATTTGCCCATGTTTAGCCCAGTTGTATTTACTTACAACTTAGCCAATTTCTCTTCTACCCAATCCTTTTAATTAAATTCTTATTGCAAAGAAAATCTGCCCCAGCATATATCCTTGTGGAACCCTAATTTTCTGTAGTTTACGGACGAATTATTAGCCTGTCAAGAGTCAGAATTTCGATAATGGTAGGATGATCAAATTTGCAGAAAGTGTTTAGTGGGCTCTGGCAAGGATTTATTTTAATCAGTCGTCAATATTTGATATCTATATGTAGGGAATGTAACCCACATAACTGAATTTATTAAAATACAAAAAATGTGCAGCAACGGGCGAACTGAATGGGAGTATAAATAGCAACATTAAATTACTAAGAATTAATAATAGATTGAGTGATGAGGTATTTGTGGCAATAAGTTTCAAAGTAAGCAAATACAGAGTACTTTGCATGACCTAAAACAAGATAGAAAACAGAAAGTGTATAGCTAGCAGTGTGGGTCCAAAGAGAATCAGAGGATAGAGGGGGGGTCCATATGTATAGATTCAAACAGTATCTGAGATTTTTTTGATCAAAGACAAATGCTGTAGGCCTGAAGCACACCAATTACAATCATGATGCAGCCCTGGTTACTCCATACCTTGAGCTCAGCACTATAAGGGCATAAAGAATAATACCTGGGCTCAGAGTTCTATTAAAAGAACAGATTTCAGAAATCGGGATCTTATTCCACAGAATTTAAGTTATTTAATGATTTGATAAATTCAAGATATTAAGGGTGTCGAAAAGAAGAATGGAAACAATTTCAGCTGACTTGAGGAAACTACATATACTAGCCTATAGCTTTAAAAAGAAAAACAAGATGTTTCAGGAATGAAGTTAGAAAACATTTCTACCTTTAGAGAATCATTGAAATTTCATAAGCATTAAAAATAAAGGGAAATGTAATTATTTGAAAAGCAAGTAGAATTTCTTAGTCTAAAGAAAATTATAACTTCCACAGTTCCTTAGCTAACTTCATCCTTCATCATAAAACTAGAGTTCAGACAAAGAGACGAGACATTTATTGTCACATGCACCAATTGGTACAGTAAAATTCACCATACAGCCATACGAATAAAAAAACCCCACAGAACACGATAGTCTTTAACACAAACATCCTCACACAGCGGAATCAAAGTTTCCCACTGTGAGGGTAGGCACCAAAGTTTAGTCCACAACATAACCAGCAGTGCAGTAAGGAAATACAATGATTGACACCATGGCATTACATGTTCTTAAAAACACCAATATATTAAGAGCAATGCCACATTCCAAACTCTTTTTTCTCCACCATTTCGTCAACTTACCTCCATCTGACTGTTCAGAGGTTGCAGTTTCAGATAAGATTGCGAGATTTCCAGAATTTGCCACATAGGAAGATTGAGCCTGAAAAGTATGTTGAACATTTGATAATGGCATTTCAATAAACACTTTTTTCACATTTAAATATCCCTACTAAGGTCTAACGGATAGGAAATACAGATACCTTTGAAGCCATTGTGCAACTAAGCAGCTACCTGCAATGCTGCAGTTTGATGTTGGGTGTTGCAGAGATTCAGAATTAGACTCTGATGATTAAGGAGCAATATAGTTCTTACTCAGGATGATGTGTGATTGAGATAGGAAACGGCAGGTGATGTTTATTGCTCATACTGTCCATGCCCCTATAGTTGTTGGAGTTCATAGGTATTAGAGGTACTTCCTGTGCTGCCCAGGCAAGTAATTGCAGTATATTTTGCAGATGATGCACTGGTGATGGAGGATGGTGGATGGAGTAACAATTAAATGGGCTGTTTTTTTCTTGATTGCGACACAACTATGCTGGAATCTTGAGCAAAACACAAAGTGCTGGAGAAACAGCAGGTCAGGCAGAATCCCTGGAGGGAATGTATAGGCGACGTTTAGGCTCCGGACCCATCTTCAAACTCTGAAGAATTGTCCTGACCCAAAACTTTGCCTACCCATTGCCTCCAGAACTGTCACCTGACCTACTGCGTTCCTCCAGCACTTTGTGTTTTTCTTGATAGTGTTGGGCTTTCAAATGTTGATGGGACTGTACTTATCGACGCAAGTAGACAGCATTCGATTACTCTCAGAGAAGAGTGCCACGTAGACGAGGCAAGGCCATGGATACCATAGGGCTTGGCTGGCAAGTTCCCACATCAGCATACCTTTCCTCCGACTCCTCTTGTACCTACTCTACTTACATGGTTGATTCACGTATGTGCTGGTTATTTGTGACCACCCACAATGGTATGTAAATTGTGGGTATGCTAGACATTCAAAGGATTGCACATCATCAAGGATGTTTTGCAAAGACATATCCTTGCAAAGAGAACTTTCCATGGTCAACTGGACTGGGAGCAATCTTGCCCTGTTTGAATATGGTACCCAGGTCAAAATCAGGTAGTCCATCTAGCTTCATTCTTATTCTGTTTCAATGTTTTACACTTATTCTGATTTTAATGCGAATAGCTCATTAGACTAGTCTAGACAGCCGGTAAGAGTAAAACATAGAAAATAGATGCAGGGGTATACCATTCATCCCTTCAAGCCAGCAGCGCCATTCAATATGATCATGGCTGATCATCCAAAATCATTACCCCGTTCCTGCTTTCTCCCCATATCCCTTAATTCCGTTAGCCCTAAGAGCTATATCTAAACTCTCTTGAATATATCCAGTGAATTGGCCTCCACTGCCACTGTAGCAGAGAATTCCACGGTGAAGTTACTCCAGATTTTTTGTGTCTACAGTTTAAACCAGTTCCTTCTTACACACTCAACCACTGCTACACCACCATCACGAACACCTACTTTTCCATCTGCTGCCTGCATTTGGACATCTGACCACCTGGCTGTGCTTCTTCCTGCGTACAGGCAGAGATGAACGAGGGTGGCACCAGCAATGGGGGGGCTACCAAGAGACCAACATATTGCTAATGGCTCTCGAGTAGGAGAAACTAAATAGGAACGCAGACAATGCCATGAATATTAATGAACAATCCAGTTGTTTGAAGGAAATACCTACGGAGATTAGCAATGGGGTGGAACAGCAGAATTTTGATCCCACAGAAGCTGCGTTGGGATCCTTGTAGATTCACCTTGTGGATTTTTAGTTCAGGTATCTGGACAACTTGTGAAATAACTTTACATCACCATTTCACTTTATTGGATAGAGCGATAAATGGATGGGTACAAAACTACCTTAAATAAATTCAGGAAACATTAATTATGTGCCTGTCTGTCACTTTGACAGCTTATGCAAAAAGATATGTCAAGATATTGACACTGCAATTAAACTAGATTGTAGTTTATCAAAACCACAATCTCATTCTATCAAAGCAAACAATAAGTCTGCCAACCAAGAATAACTTATTTTTAGTTGTAGTGAAAATGAGTATGCATTCAGGCATTTGCAAGGATTTGAAATAATTGCAAAATCAGCTTCAACTAGGCATACAGGTTCAGAATTCAGCCAGGCTCTCAATACCATGCTACTTAGCCAAATAATCCACAATTTAGGATGGCACATTACAGAAAACAGGATTCAGAGCAGGATAAACGTTAAGCAAATAGAAGGGAACAGAACCATATAGTTTCTGAAGAAGGGTTTCGGCCCGAAACGTTGCCTATTTGGGTCTGAAGAAGGGGTTCGGCCCGAAACGTTGCCTATTTCCTTCGCTCCATAGATGCTGCTGCCCCCGCTGCGTTTCTCCAGCACTTTTGTCTACCTTCGATTTTCCAGCATCTGCAGTTCCTTCTTAAACATATAGTTTCTATTATATCTCTCATACCTAGGGATAGCTATAAATAAGGGTTTCTAACTAAACATCATTAAGTTGCACCAGCATATTTAGATGAGTGTGGACAAGATCTTGCTAATATCTTTGAAGTACTATATTTACAGTGCCCTCCACATGTTTGGGAAAAAGACCCATCATTTATTTATTTGCTTCTGTACTCCACAATTTGACATTAGTAATAGAAAAAAAATCAAATGTGGTTAAAGTGCACATTGTCAGATTTTAATAAAGGCCAATTTTACACATTTTGGTTTCACCATGTAGAAATTACAGCAGTGTTTATACATTGTCCCCCCATTTCAGGGCACCATAATGTTTGGGACACAGCAATGTCATGTAAATGAAAGTAGTCATGTTTAGTATTTTGTTGCATGTCCTTTGCATGCAATGACTGCTTGAAGTCTGCGATTCATGGACATCACCAGTTGCTGGGTGTCTTCTCTGGTGATGCTCTGGCAAGCCTGTATTGCAGCTATCTTTATCTTATGCGTGTTTTGGGGGCTAGTCCCCTTCAGTTTTCTCTTCAGCATATAAAAGGCATGCTCAATTGGGTTCAGATCAGGTGATTGACTTGGTACTCAAGAATTGACCATTTTTTAGCTTTGAAAAACTCCTTTGTTGCTTTAGCAGTATGTTTGAGATCATTGTCTTGCTGTAGAATGAACCGCTGGCCAATGAGCTTTGAGGCATTTGTTTGAACTTGAGCAGATAGGATGTGTCTATCCACTTCAGAATTCATTATGTAGCGTTGTTACAATCCCTGCCATCAGTGGCGCTCCAGATCTGCCGACTGCTGTGTGCAGGACTCGAGAGGCTTTGGGGAGGGGGGGAGGGGGGGGTGAGTAAACTGCAGGTCTTACATTGTTGTCAGGGAGGGATTCCTCTTACAACAAGCTTATGATGTAGAGGAAATCCCATTCTGTCATTCATTCCCGGTTTTTTTTCATCACATTGCTGATCTATTGAATTGCTGGATTTGAAAGTTCAAGGCCTTTAAAATCACGGATTGTAAGTTCACGCTAAAACAAAAGGTATATAGGACGTTTATTTAACATCTTATCTAGATTTTGGTGTAATTGAATTTTAATCTGATAATGCGAAATAAGTTCATTAAGCCCTGATATCGCAACATGATCATTATCCATATTGTGTAATTGTCTATCTGTGATCACTATTTTCATGCTAAATATCTGACAAAAAACGTTCACAGTACATATAGATCAGATTGAAGCCGCCGCCATGTTAAACGCCGGCCTCCATGACCGATCTGTATATATGTCTGTAAAACGGCCCTTGTGACAAGGCTTGCCCTCGATCACAGCTTTTGAGTTAAGTCAATACAAAACAATAAGATGCTAATTACCTAGTATAAAAATGACCATAATTTTTTTAATACTCAAGATATGAAAGTGAATTACGTAAATATTAAAGGCTTTTTTATGCTTTATCTGATGGGATAAATTACAGGCTTGATTTTTAAAATCTCAAAATTTTGTAACATTCCTACATTATGCTACTACCATCAGCAGTTGTATCATCAATGAAGATAAGTGAGCCAGTACCTGCAGCAGCCATACATGCCCAGGCCATAACACCCCCACCACCGTGTTTCACAGATGAGGTGGTATGCTTTGGCTCTTGGGCAATTCCTTCTCTCCTTCATACTTTGCTCTTGTCATCACTCTGATACAAGTTAATCTTCGACTCATCTGTCCACAAGATCTTTTTCCAGAACTGTGGTTGCTCTTTTAAGTACTTCTTGGCAAACTGTAACCTGGCCATCCTATTTTTGTAGTTAACCTGTGGTCATGCATCTTGCCGTGTAGCCTCTGTATTTCTGTTCATGAAGTCTTCTGCGGACAGTGATCATTGACAAATCCACATCTGACTCCAGAAGAGTGTTTCTGATATGTCGGACAGGTGTTTGGGAATGTTTCTTTATTATAGAGAGAATTCTTCTGTCATGTACTATGTTATGTACTAGCTAGAGGATCTGGGGTGATGGAGGAACTGAAGAAAATCCACATAAGGCAGGAAATGATGTTGGGTAGACTGATGGGACTGAAGGCTGATAAATCCCCAGGGCCTGATGGTCTGCATCCCAGGTACTTAAGGAAGTGGCTCTAGAAATTGTGGACACCTTGGTGATAATTTTCCAATGTTCTACAGAAACACCCTTTAATAAAATCTGACGATGTGCACTTTAACCACATGTGATTTTTTTCTATTACAAAGCTCATATTGTGGAGTACAGAAGTAAGTAAATAAATAAATGATGGGTCTTTGTCCCAAACATTATGGAGGGCACTGTATTTCTGGCCACACTACTGCAAGCCTATCTCGGTATTGTGAAGAAAAGATAACCAAGTTAAGATCTAACAAAAAGCAACTGGGTTGCCCAGATTGTACAATGTGTCATTGATTACCAACAACATAAAAATCCACAATGTTATGTTTTCTTGTGATCATTTAAACCTCAATAACTTGTAGATTTATTAAATATATTAAAATCCTTAGAAAAAAGACATTCTGACTTAACCAATTAATGCGGCAGTCAGTAAATGTCTAGATGACTTGAACAAAATTACAGAAACATTTAAAGCAAAAATAAATTAAAATGACCATTCACATTAGGCCAAATGGAGAAAAACTGAATGATACAACACAGAAAATTATCATTTTGAGACCAGAGATCAAGTTTGGCAGGTCAAAAAGACTGAAGAATTGAATGATATATTAAGTTAGACTATATTGATGTCACCGGACCTATGCTTCTTTAAAAAAAAAAAAAAGCACTTCCAATGCATTGCAAAATCACTTCCACAAACTCTCTATTTTGTCCACTACCTCTTTGCTTCATCATGGAGAACTGTGCAGTCAATTGCATTGTTACCTCCTGACAGTGTTGTGCACAGTAATAGATTCATAACTCACAAATTCAGAGTACTACTTTCAGCACTTACCTGAATCACCTTGTCTACTTTAAGGTCTTCTAGGGATGGATACAAAGACATGTTTGGTCAAATGTAAAAGCCTGAAGGAGAAAGGAAAATCTATGGTCAGCATACAATTTTGTGATTTAAAATATTTTACAATCTTTCCTTTACAGAATAAATATATACACAAATTCACCCTTTGAAATAATGCAGAAATAGCTTCCTGTCCATTTCAATAATGAAACAATATTTTCTGATTCAGAAGATTATTACAAAAATTATTGCTTAAGCTTTGTGTTCCTGTAAATTTAATGTGGAAATTAAAAAGGCCAGGGATTCAGACATTACATACTTTTGTAAAATAGAAATTATTAATTTAACCACGGATGAAATACCATTTCAATAACCACCTTCTACCATTGTACAAATGCTAGGATTTACCATGACAACCACCATGCAGAGTACAGAAATAATTATACTGTAGAACTATGACACTGGAAGTAGAGTACACACAAAATACATCACAATACCTAAAGACAATTTGAAATGCACTAACATCAGTAATAGTCCTGGAAAGGCAATGATATAATAAACATATCAAGGAAGAATGCAGTCAAATGCATAATATAGGTTCTATGCTTCCAACGGCACACACATATAGCCATGAATAACACTGTGGCAAGAAATAGGCATGCAATTTGTACAAGTGGACAAAAACCTAAAAAATAAAGTCCAAATGCACATTATAATAATGGGTGCACAATAGAGTCAGACATTTAGGGTACTAGATCTATCACTAGTAATTACACTAATTTGGAAATGTATGTTGGGTACTGGATGTGCAATATAGGCGTATGAATAACTTATACTGAGACATATTAGGATTTCTTAAAAGTCAAAAAGATCTGCAATACAGAAAATTTTGAAATACAAACCAGAATTAATGGAACAAGTTGGAGGCCACAGAGAATAATAATGAGTAGGACAAAGTGATGAATAGGTTCACTGCATTTCTGCTGCATAATGTTGGAGGTATAATAGCTTATGAACAATGCTGCCAAGGTAGCTGGCAACATTTGAGTCTTTGGACCAATGGCACTAATATGGTTTCAATGCAACAATGGCAATATTGTAGGGGTGGCTGAATTCACCTTGGCGATGAATTGAAAATAGATTTTAAGCAGAGGTGAAAAGAGTTTAACATGATGACTAGTTAGATTAAGATCAAACAGGATGCTTTTGGGCTCCAATGTTAAAAATGGATAACATTTGACACATCCAAAGTGTGATATTTCACAAGCCTGGTTATTATACAAAGGCAATCAAAGGTATCAAGTACCAATGGGAGAGAAACAATTATGATTAGAATGTATGGAAAAGATAACTTTGTAAATGTAGATAATGCTACTGAGCAAAACTAAAGGGCCAAACAAAAGAAATACACAAGAAATATTAGGACATAGGACTTAGATATTGAATAGAGGTAGCGGGCTACCAAATTTGAATCATGAAAACCAGAAGAAATGACATGAAGGAATTTGAGTCTTTGGATCAATGGAACTGATGCAGAATTTACAGTGACACCTCATTTAGTGTTCAGAATACAATCCCAAGAATTTGAGCACCGCCGTGCCAGAAATGGAGTGCTAACCCCTGCCCTTTGCTGGAAGTCCTGCGGTAATTAAATTGTAATCTCATCACTCCTTAGCTCAGAGTAGATTGAACATCAGACTGAAGGCTGATGTTGGGCAGGCTGCGGCAGGTGATGTGGCTATTCAGCACTGAGTTGCAGAGGGACAGAACTTCAGCCAAGCCATCACAACAAGTATGGGGAAACAAAGAACTGCAGATGTTGTTTTACCAAAAAAAACAAAGTGCTGAAGTAACTCAGTGGGTCAAGCAGCATCTCTGGAAGACATGGATGGGTGATGTTTCAGGTTAGGACCCTTCTTCTTCAAGTATGGGCACTGACAGTGGATGCTCCAGTGTGTTGAAAGAACAGCCAAAATCCTACAATCCTGCTGCATGTGATGGAAACTGCTGTCGCTGCCACTATTTGGCTGCACAGCTCTCCGCCAGCCAGATATTTCTCCACGATATAAGCTCACGGACCAACAGTGCAAAGCATCTCGGCGGGCAGGGGTTGGCACCTAGTTTCCCAGCACAGCAGGGAGCAAGCAAGCAGATGTCTTCAGCAGAGAAATGTCCAGATTCTAGCTGGACTGAGAGCCAAAACTAATAGATCAGCACTGTTTGAGATTACCCTAAGTAAGGTAACAGTGTAAATGTAAGAATATGAATTTTAAATAAGAACAATTAATATTTATTGACTTTCAATAATTTCAAATTAATGAGTGAGCGGAACATGGCACGAGAAAAATACAGGCAGTGATCATTCTCGCAGCAGATGCACTAGGATAGAATTCTGCTCCATATTTAAATAAAACTTCAAGACTTTACCCTTAATTGTCCATAAATATTGCCACAAATATCCAAAGGAACACTGTATTTTAAGAACATTATATTCAAAGGTGACAGTCATTCCACATAGAACTCTGGCACTTTCCTAAGAATGTTCAGGACCCCCATAGAAATGTACAAAGTCATACAAGCCCTGAACCTCTGACTGATCACCTTTGACAGGATCACCATGTTTCACAGAGGGCGAACTTGCAGTTGCCAGCAATCTGCCAGCTAAACCCGCAACACTCTGGTGCCGAAACAGCAACCATATTTACATGAGGAGCAACAGCAACAAGGAAAACAAGTACTAGGTAATTTATATTGCATTAATTTAATTCTATCCAATACTGTAGTTTCTCTATTTAATTGCAAGCTATTTTTTTAAATATTTCTCAATGTTTGGCATTCAATCTCTTTGAGAATCCATTCATACTAAGGCTTACTGATTGTCCAAATACTTCAGTGGGAATCAGAAAGCCCCCTCTGCTCAGATCCCCATTGATCAACTTGGCTTTTCTTGGGGAGGATTACACCGGGTCAAATTTAAGATTAGAGACGTTTAGGTGGACAAATAACAGATCAAAATGGGAAAGGTTCAAGCTATATTACTTCAGATCGAATCATACCCTTAGCCCATTAAGTGCATTACATACACACAACGCATTATCATTGCTTGTCAAATGCAAGGACTGCCAAGAAAAAAAAAAGAAATTGGGAGCTTGCCATTAAGCTGTGCAATCAGGTGACACCACTTATAGAAAAAAATTGCCAAGTCAGTCATACAGCACGAAAACAGACCCTTCAACCTAACTTGCCCATGTCGACCAAAGTCATCACACCAATCTGTTATTTACCTTTAAGATTGAAAATTATCCAAAGATCAAAAAGTGATTTAGCAAAAATGGAAAACGGTAACTCGAGACATTTGACATTAAATATCTTCATAATTCTTCCAATTTCCGGACAAACTACAACCATTATAGAGCAACTATTTTCAAAACTTCTCTTTCCCCCTCCGAGTTCAAACAATCTCAATGTTTTGAATAATATGCATTTAAATCTGCTTTAGCTTCAAGGCAACGCGGCCCGTCGATCAGATTAAAATAAGATTCGATGCTTTTTCCTGACTTGTAGTCTCATCAAATATTAAGGCAATATTAAATATTAATATTGCCTTAATATTAAATATTAAAGCAATTCAAAAACCAGCTACAACTCAGCGTACATGGACACTCAAGCTATAGTTGTTCACTACTATTCATCCCGTCGCCTCGAAACCTAGTGGTAAACTACAATACTTCAGTGAAAGGCAGTAAAATCTCACAAAATAGTACAACCACCTTACAGTTAGTCACGATCCGCACCAGAAGTTATTTGCCTTTGTTTTAAGCAAACGCGACGGGCCCATATAACTAAACATAAACAAAGTAATGAAGGAACTCAGTGGATCAGACAATATTTGTGGAAGGAAATGGACATATGACTTTCGGAACGTGACCGTTCTTCAGCCTGATGAGGAAGGAACTGCAGATGCTGGTTTACACCGAAGATTGACACAAAATGTTGGAGTAACTCAACGGGTCAGGCAGCATCTGTGGAGAGAAGGAATGGGTGACGTTTCGGGTCGAGACCCTTTTTCAGCCTGTCAGTCTTCCCCCACGAATGCCGCCTGACCCGTTGATTACCTCAAGCAAGTTTGTTTTCTGCCCGAAATTCCAGCAACTGCAGTCTCTTGTGCTGCTCGACTCTTTAACTCGTTCAGAGATGCTCTAATCGTTTCCCCTCGTTCTCCAACCTCTTTCCGTGGCCTTTCTGAAGAGCTGTAGCAGCCCGCTTGCAGAGATATTTGCTTTCCCGCTGAGTTACCCCAGCATTTTTGTGTCCATCTGCAGATTGTGGGTTTTTTCCGGGATCTTTTGCTTTCGTTTCAGGTTTGCAGCGGCTACTGCAGCAGCGGCGCCCGCCCCTTCGCCGGGTGACGTCGGCGCCGCGGCTCGAGGGGTCCGGGCCCCCGACAGCAGCACGACGCGAGCCCCGATAACGCCGCCGGGAGGGGGAGGGGGAGGGGGAGGGGGAGGGGGGGTTCGGGGTCGGACCCAGTCAACAACCCCTCACCCCCCGTTCGCATAACCTCGCCCCAGTCCCGTCTCGTCCGTCTGCCACGACCACCCGCGATTTCTTTCACCCCACTACGCAACAAAAGAACGATAAAAGGGGGCTGATGATAAAACAAATATGAGGATAAAAGCGGGGTAGACGGCGGATTCACCTGAGTTGAAATACGGGAACTTTGAACGGGAACCAGACGACGCCGAGACACAGCCTTTCCTCTCCTCGGTCTGACTGTTGCACCGTGACGTGATGCGGCTCGAGACGCCGGAAGGAAGCGCGTCACGGAAACAGGCGGCAGCCTCGGCAACGCCCGGTGGGGAGGCCTGTTGCCATGGGCAACCGGTGGAGGACAGACACGAAAGACCGGAGTAACTCAGCGGGACAGACAGCATCTCTGGAGAGAAGGAATGGGGGACGATTCAGGTCGAGACCCTTCTGCACCAGTCTGAAGTTGTTTTCTCTCATTTTTAATATTCTTTAGAGTGTAGTATGTTTACATATTCTGTTGTGCTGCTGCAAGTAAGAATGTTATTGTTCTATCTGGGACAAATTACGTTAAAACACTATTGACTCTCTCTCTGGACCCGAAACGTTACCTATTCCTTTTTCAAAAGAAATGGAGAAAAAGTCCCGCTGAGTTACTCTAGAATGTTGTGCCTATCTAATCTTCGGTGTAAACCAGCATCTGCAGTTCCTGTGTAGGAAGGAACTGCAGATGCTGTTATAAACCGAAGATAGACACTGCCTGTCCCGCTGCATTTTGTGTCTATCTGCAGCTCCTCCCTACACAAGGCGGCACATTGCAACCTGGGCTGTTGAACAAGGGGAGTGAGGGTGAGTGGATCCTCGGCTGGGCGCTCTGTCAATGACTGAGCTCAACGTGTACAGGGCAACTGTTCAATCAATCCAGCAACCGCGCCAGCAACCTCAACACTCTCCTGATAGACATAAAATGCAGGAGTAACTCAGCGGGTCAGACAGCATCTCTGAAAAAGGGTCTCGACCCGAAACGTCATCCATTCCTTCTCTCCAGAGATGCTGCCTGTCCCGCTGAATTACTCCAGTTTTTTGTGTCTATCTCTGGAGAACATGATGGATAGGTGACATTTCGGGTCGATACATCCTTTTCTCCAGAGATGCTGTCTGACCCGCTGAGTTACTTCAGCATTTTGATTCTATTTTACGATACGATAGAACTTTATTTATCCCAGGAGAGAAATTGGTCTTCGGTTTAAACCAGCATCTGCAGTACCTTGCTCAACATTCTCCCGTTCTGCCTTTGCCTTGTGCAAATATTTGTGCAATCAAGGTCCGAGTATCGGTTTTAGTTAGTGTCAGGCGCTTATGAGTAATACGCCCAGCTCTCGTCCACGTAAAAAATGATCATCTGATCGTGACCACATTGTGGTAGTTGCTGTGTGTACAGACAGTCACTTGTCTTCAAAAGTGCTTGATGATCCTAAAGTTGGGCATTTGCGCCGCTTTATGAGTTACAGCATGTGATCATCTGCTCTCAAGTCACTATACAAATATTTCAGTTTCAGAACTGATCGGCCTGTGTGAAAGTAAACAGGCAGGACAGAGTATACCTTCTTTCTCTGTGCAAGATATTTTACCCAAGCGGACAGGAAGAGATTCAAGGGTAGACAAAAATGATGGAGAAACTATGGAGCGAAGGAAATAGGCGGTTTCGGGTCGAGACCCTTCTTCAGACTGATGTGAGGGTGGGGGGGGGGGGGGGGCGGGAAGAAGAAAGGAAGGGTCGGAGACTGTGCTGAGGGAGAGCTGGGAAGGGGAGGAGAAAGCAGGGACTACCTGAAATTGGAGGTCAATGTTCATACCGCTGGGGTGTAAACTGCCCAAGCAAAATATGAGGTGCTGCTCCTCCAATTTACTCTGTCTACGCCGCATCTGCACCCAGGATGAGGTGTTCCAAACCAGGGCATCGGAGATGTCCTCATTCTTCAGGGAACGGGGGTTCCCCTCTTCTACTATAGATGAGACTCTCACCAGGGTCTCTTCTATACCCCGTAACTCTGCTCTCACTCCCCAACCCCCCACTCGTAACAAGGGCAGAATCCCCCTTGTCCTCACCTTCCACCCTACCAGCTGTCACATACAACAAATAATCATCTGACATTTTCGCCACCTCCAATGGGATCCCATTACTGGCTACCGAACCACCCCCTCCCCTGGCACTTTCCCTTGCAACCGCAGGAAATGCTACACTTGTCGCTTTACCTCCCCCTTGATTCCGTTCAAGGACCCAAGCAATCATTCCAGGTGCGGCAGAGGTTCACCTGCACCTCCTCCAACCTCATCTATTGCATTCGCTGCTCTAGGTGTCAGCTGCTCTACATCGGTGAGACCAAGCGTCGGCTTGGCGATCGCTTCGCCCAACACCTCCGCTCGGTTCGCAATAACCAACCTGATCTCCCGGTGGCTCAGCACTTCAACTCCCCCTCCCATTCCGAATCCGACCTTTCTGTCCTGGGCTTCCTCCATGGCCAGAGTGAGGCCCGCCGTAAATTGGATGAGCAACACCTCATATTTCGCTTGGGCAGTTTACACCCCAGCGGTATGAACATTGACTTCTCCAATTTCAGGTAGTCCCTGGTTTCTCCTCCCCTTCCCAGCTCTCCCTCAGCCCACTGTCTCCGCCCCTTCCTTTCTTCTTTCCGCGCCCCCCACCCTCACATCAGTCTGAAGAAGGGTCTCGACCTGAAATGTCACCTATTTCCTTCACTCCATAGATGCTGCCTCTCCCGCTTAGTTTCTCCAGCATTTTTGTCTACCTTCGATTTTCCAGCATCTGCAGTTCCTTCTTAAAGAGATTCAAGGGTGTGCTCAAAGTCTCGAGGAAGCTCCAGGCAGTATCCCAGGAGCACACAGAGACCCTGTATTAGCGGAAAAGAGAGTACTACACCTCACCCACCCGCCCACTACATCAACCAGCCACCTGCTCTGTCTGTAGGCTGTGGGCCGAGGAGCTTTTTCGTTCAAGTTCGTGACCCAACACGGAACTACCTGAATTTTTAACATATTGTGTAAAAACATTATATAAATCATACCTGAAACTCGTCAAGACCAAAACCTGTGCATTTTTTTAAAATATGAGAAAAAGCTCCAATTTTCAAGTAGTAATTGTCCAATCAATGCACGTTTGACATTGAGGTCGGATGCAAATTGACCAATCCCGCACTTTGTTTTATGGTCGCTAGGCAGCGAGGACCCTGGGATCATGGCTGCCTCCTCATTGCATCAAAACAATAAAGGTAATGCTCACCTTGCTGATAATTTTGTTTTTCAATTGATTTATCGTTATAAAGTTATGATGTGAACTGTTAAATAAAAATGATAAATAACAAATGTAGTGCTAGGGTTAGGGTCAGTCAGTCAGTCAGTCAATCGACTATTCAGTCGAATATTCAGTCGGTCAGTCAGTCGGGCTTGTCGGTAGGACGATGGATGCTGTGGAGGATTGGTCCACCTGTTTGTGGTGAGAGTTGGGCCGGGCCGCCGGTGGGTGGTGAGTTGTTAGTTGGGCCGGGCCACTGGTGGGTGATGAGTGGTCAGGCCGGGCCGTCGGTGGGTTGTGAGAGTGGTCGGTCGGGCAAGGCCGCCGGTGGGTGGTGAGAGTGTTCTGAACTGAACTGAACTGAACTTTAAAAACAACCACTGTTGCAACAAAGTGCTGTACATGACTAATCATAAACATAAAACAAAACAATAAAAACATTAAAAGACAGTAAAAACAATAAAAAAACAATAGAAACACTAAAACAGGAGCAAAGTCTCATGCAGGGTCAAAAGCCAAGGAATAGAAAAGGGTTTTAAGACTAGTTTTGAAAATGGACAGTGAAGGGGCCTGTCTAATGTGCAAAGGTAGAGTGTTCCATAATGTCGGAGCAGCAACAGAGAAGGCTCTATCCCCTCTGAGCTTCCGCTTAGACCTCGGTACCTCCAGGAGCAGCTGATCAGCTGACCTGAGGCACCGAGCAGGAGCGTAGGGATGAAGCAGCTCAGAGAGGTAAGGCGGGGCGAGACCATTTAAAGATTTAAAAACAAATAAACGTTTTTTACGGGCCGGGCCGGGCCGCCAGTGGGTGGTGAAAGTGGTCAGACAGCCAGTGGGTGCTGCGAGTGGTCGGATGGCCTGTGGGTGCTGCGAATGGTCGGATGGCCGGTGGGTGTTGCAAGTGGTCGGATGGCCTGTGGGTGCTGCGAATGGTCGGATGGCCGGTGGGTGTTGCGAGTGGTCGGATGGCCGGTGGGTGATGTGAGTGGTCGGATGGCCTGTGGGTGCTGCGAGTGGTCGGATGGCCTGTGGGTGCTGCGAGTGGTCGGACGGACGGTGGGTGCTGCGAGTGGTCGGTCGGGCTGTCGGTATGCCGGTGTTGCTGCCAGCGAGCGGGCAGGCGAACTGACGGAGCCGGTGCTATGGGGGTACTGAAGGTGGCCCGGGCGGCGTGCAGGGCAGTGCTGCTCCCTACCATCATCACCATAATGATCCAGAAGGGCATGCGGGCCGAGGTGGACGCGCTGCGGGGCCACACTTACAGAGCACGCAGCCGGTCCTAAAGCAGCTCCAGCTCCAACCGTGGGCAGCTCTGGAAGGTGGGCGAGTTAGGGTTAGGCATTTTCCTGTCAGTGGAAGATGCCTTAGCCTTCCACCAGCCTGGCACTGCCCCAGTCTCACTATGGCCGTGACCCCCACTCTGCACACTGGCAGTCAGTGGGGTTCAGTAAACGGGGAAACCCAGAGGAACTGCCCTCACCCATTAATTAGGCTGGTTCTGGAGCCGGACCTCTGCGGCAATCTCATTCAAAATACACACTCACAATTATATTCATAATATTATTTTTATATGATATAATTATACATAATTATATATGATTACAGTCATATTCACAAGTTATATATATATATATATAATTATGTATAATTATATTATATAAAAATAATATAATAATATAATGAATATAATATATATATATATATATGGTATAATGATATATGGTTTAAATAGACTGCTGCATGGAATTAGGCTCCCCATGGTGTAATATGGGCAATGGACACTAGATGGCGCTAACCTTTTCGATCTCATTTTCTAATTAGTATAATTAATTAATGTGCAACTTTTGGCACTGACGAGTTATGACTTCCTTCTCAATTATATTTTATCTAAATCTGTGTAAAATTTCATGTAGTTCCAAGACATGGGTCACGAAAGTTAAATTCTAGACACATTTTTTATGCCCGCAGGCTCCTGTGAAAAAGTGCAATGTTTCCACATTTGTCACCCAATAACTCATAAAACAAGTGAAAATAAGTCATCCTCAATCCCCAGGTACAGCATGGGAAAAAGAAAGATGGACGCAAAAAAATGGAGTAACTCAGCGGGTCAGGCAGCATCTCGAGAGAAAAGGAATAGGTGACGTTTTGGGTCGAGACCTTCAGAAGTCATTTAATAAAGTCGTTTAATAAAGCACTTTGTTACTATTCTACCATTGTACTCCACCATTACTATTGTATTATGCTGCCGTCTTCTTCGTAATACATACCAACACAGGTGCTCTGCGAGGACAAAAGATGATGGTAATAAGCACAGAATTTTTTTAATTGTTACCCGTGTGAATCTGTACATGTAAATAAAAAGTAGATTTCATTTGATCGGAATTTTAACCTGGTTCACAGCAGAAACAACTGCTGGAAAGTTCAGTTTTCACTACAGTATCTAAGATGCATCCTATTGTTAAAAACTAAATTGTATTTGATCGTCTGGAATTGAGGGGTTGCACTTACGGTCATTGGGTCAAAGGGCGTGATGCATGGAGCAGCTCAATCCATGTGGAGGACATGGCAGCCTCTGGCATGCACTGTTAACACACGAAACACGTACTTTCTTACCTGTTAAAAACCGCCAAAATGGTCAATATTTGCGCTGTAAATTGGAGGGTGACTGAGCGCTCTGAACCAAATGCTCTGGTCAGGGACAGATTTAGATGAAGAGAGGCCCTAGGCTATTCCACTTGTGAGGCCCCTCCCAATCCCCCACCCCCACGACGAGAGGAAGATGGAAGAGTCCACCAAATTGAGTCCACCAAATGTGCAGCCGAGCGTGGCCAATGAGATAGGGGCTGGAAAGCTGCGCTTTTTATTTATTGCCAGTGCTAGTGTCGAGTTATCGGCTTAAAACACTATTATTCTGAAATGGAGGGCAAGGAAAATTACTGAAGTGTTGTTTAGAGACCACAGTGCGTTGTGACAGCATATGTAAGAAAGGCCTATGACAGTGTCAAAAATATTATACACCAGGCCCATACGAAGCTTTTCAAAAAGGGGGGTGGCATGGCAGGATTACAAAAATTTATGTGAAATAAGTGCACGCAGTGCATATCACAAGCCCGAAGCTCAAAGACCCTTGCGGCCGGGACGGGCCCTGGAAGCTCTGGGGTTTTAGATACTCTGGTGCATTCTGAGCCTTATTTTGGAGCATTTTTGCACCAAATTTATGACCAATATTTCAGAAATAATTTTGGTTGAGTCAAGAGTAATGAGTGGTTGGAATGGGATGATTGTGGTCATTGTTGTATACATTTTTTTAAATCAAGAATTGAAACTGTCCTTGTTTTAATAATCAAGTTGTACTGTAAAATGTTACGTAAAATGTTATAAAGGAGCATGCAAACACTGCAAATAAAATACTGTAAGTTTGTGAAGTAAATAAAACCTTTTTTTAGAAAATGTTTTGTGTGTTGATTTGATTGCCTGTTACTGTTCGACTGTGTTAGTGTGTGCACATTAAAAATATGATGCAAAATGAAAGTCCCAAACGATGGAATCCATATTTTTCAGTGTTATCAAGGAAAAGAAAGCAGTGCCAATTGTTTGATATTATTCATATGGAGGAGAAAATATAATTGCTCTAAAACCTACCTTAATTTTGCAATCTCACTAAAAATAACCCCCCTTTCCCTCTCCCCTCCTCCTTCCCCCTCCCTCCACCTCTCCCTCCGCATCTCTCTCTCCCCCTCCCCCTTCCCTTCTCTCTCCCCCTCTCTCTCCCCCGTCTCAACCCCCCCTTCCCCCCTTACATATCCCCCCTCTCTGTTTCTCTCTCTCCCTCCCACGCAGCGAGGCTCCGACTCCGCGCCGCAGACACCGCAGCCCCCCTCCCCCCCAACCCCCAGCCTGGAGAAACGGAGCAACGCAATATTCCACTACTTACCTGGAGTAGACACGAGACACTGCAAATGGAGATCTGAACGCGCCCGGGCCCCCTGCGCACGCGCGGAGAGACAGCGTAATTTTGCGTTACTACTGCGTCACCGGCTTCCCCCAACTGTGCAGGTGGTCTTAATTTTTCCCCCCAAAACTTCCAGCGGGCCGGAACCAGAATTTCAGGTAATTTCCATCAAAGTGGAAACACTGATAGCGCTCCAATCTTTTTTCTTCTCTGGATTTTTTTTACTCTGGGAAAAAAACACCTTGGCCGGAGGCCCCCTAGATTTTGAGGCCCTGGGCTTCAGCCTATAGGTAAATCCAGCCCTGCCAAGGCCCTCCTAGATATCAAGGCCCTAAGCTTAAGCTTGTGAAGCTTAAACGTAAATCCGGCCCTGGCTCTGGTATCTTTGCTCTGAACCCGAGCACCAAGGTGTAAGTGGCCGAAGGAGTGCATCCCTTGGGACAGCCCCCACTCTCCCCCCGGGGCAGCGCTGTCCGGCCACAGCCGCCCTCCGCCCCGTCTCCCCCTGTGCGGCCGCACTGTCACGGGCTGTGGTTCGGCAGTGCCCACACACGGGACCGGGTGGAGCGGGACCGTGGCTCCGGGCAGGGGACACACTGGGAAGAAAACCCGGCAACGTCCCCATCAGCTGCAGCAGAGCTGGGGACAGTCTGGTCCCTCCGCCCACCCAGTCACTGACCGCGCTGTACCGGCACCCCTCACCCCCACCGGCACCCTCACCCCGACCCCGACTCCCCCCCCCACCCCAACCATTTACCGCCATCGTGATCTTCCTCCTGGCTGCACAGTGATGCAGCATGGCAATATGCTCGTGTAGAAATGCAATTTACATTTGGACAATTTATATATGTAAATTCCAATAGAACCTCCTCAAATTTGCTACATAATTAGGATACTGAGTTGGATGATCAGCCATGATCATATTGAATGGCGGTGCAGGCTCGAAGGGCCGAATGGCCTACTCGTGCACCTATTTTCTATGTTTCTATAATCTCCCAAGACATTATATTTTAAAAAATGCTTCAGTTTCATACAGAATCCAGCCATGAGGCTACTATATTTACTGAAAGATTTATTTGCTAACTCTTCTGACCCCATTCAGTGTTGCTGTGCATGTGTTTATATTTCGCTGGAAAATTCCAGAGGCACTTATTTAAAGTCCTACTCTCCATTAATATCTTCCTTAATGGTTGTTTAAATTATTAACACACCTTTCTAAAGGAGCCTGACATATTTGGATAAACTGCTGAATCTAGGAGACTAGTAGTAACTGCACTACTCATTCACACTGCCCTGCCCCATCAATCCAACCTCCCCACAACCCCCAACTCACCAAGATAATATGTCTCAGAGTATTTTTTCATTCCAATTGAATGAATACCACAAACAGTTGCTTGTCCTCGCCAGATGTATCAGAGATACCTTCAATCGATTGAGCATTTCAGTCGTACATACACCTACTACTAAGTTTCTATCAAATTCTGTGGGCTATTTTAAGAGAATAGTAAAGAATACAGTTGCAGTGACTGCATGTTATGTGTTTAATATGTATAATATGTGACATATATGTTTCTATAAGAACGACTAAAACTGCTCCTTGGATTTACTGATTTGTTACTTGAGCCGTATAAATTTTACTAGACCAAGTGGGAACCGTTCGGTCCCGTCCCCTCAACGCGTGGTTGCGGAGGGGGGGGGTTGCGGCCTGCGGCGTCACACACCAGGGGGGAGAGGGTAGGGCGAGGGGAGGGGGTGGGGAGGTGGAGGGGAGTAGGGGGGCAGTGGGAGAGGGGATGGAGAGAGAGGAGGGGGGAGAGGGGGGAAGGGAGGAGAGAGGAGGGAGGAAAGGAAGGAGGAGAGAGAGGGGGGTAGAGCGGGGAGGGGGAGAGCGGGGAAGGGGAGAGAGAGGAGGGGAGTGAGGCGAAGGGTAGAGAGGAGGGGAGGAAGGAGGGGGAGGGAGGAGAGGGGAGGGGGAGAGGCGGGGGGAGGGGGGAGAGGAGGAGGGGGGAGGAGGAAGGGGAGGGGAGGAGGGGAGGAGGGAGGGGGAGGGGAGGGGGGAGAGGAGGACGAGCCGGGTGAGCGAGCTGGCTGTGAAAAGCGAATGGGCGACGTGACTCGCAGCGCGTGAACACAACGTGCACCATTGTGACGTCATCACATCATCAGCTAAAGCCAGCTGAATTTCTAAGTTATTTTGAAATTTTTGAACATTTTGATTAATAACGAGAAATAATGCATGAATTTTCAGATAAGGCGATTTTTTACTTCACGGATAAATCTGTACAGGAATATATTAACATTTTACCGTTAGAGCGTAGTTTTTTCGAGCTGTATGATTACACACACACACACACACATCCAAGATCAGAGTTTTAATAGTTACTTGACCAAGTGTTGTGGTTGCGGGGCGTGGGGGCGGCCTGCGGCATCACACACATACACCAACCAACCCCTCACACACACACACACACAAACCACCTCCACACACACACTAACCACCCCATTGATATTATATTAACATTATTAATTCACTCCTTTTACCCCATCACCCGCCCTATCCACCCACGCATAGCCCCAACTCACAGGCGCGGCTAGAGAGGGATACAGAGGCACAGAGAGGGACCAGAGGCACGGAGAGGGACACAGAGGCACGGAGAGGGACACAGAGGCACGGAGAGGGACACAGAGGCACGGAGAGGGACACAGAGGCACGGCGAGGGACACAGAGGCACGGCGAGGGACACAGAGGCACGGCGAGGGACACAGAGGCACGCAGAGGGACACAGGCACAGAGAGAGACACAGGCACAGAGAGAGACACAGAGGGGGGCACAGAGAGGGACCCAGAGGCACAGAGAGGGACACAGGCAAAGAGAGGGACACGAGGCACAGAGAGGAGCAGAGGCACAGAGAGGGACACAGAGGCACAGAGAAGGAGAGAGGAGGGGAGTGGGAAGCGGGCAGCGGGGCGGGCGTCTACCAAAGGACTGCGTGCTCAGCGGCTTCAATCCAGAGCCTGGGGGGGGGGGGTGGAAGGGTCGTCACAGGGGAGGGCTTGTTCCCGAACGCAATACTCCATTGCTCCAGGCTCCAGGGACAGGGAGAGGGCAGAGACAGTAAGAGGGGAGCTTGCTGCCTTTTGGAGCTGGGGTTTCCGATTTGAGGCATCTTTTTGAGACAGGGAGAGGGATGCGGGCGGACGTGAGGGGTCGACTACGAGCGGGTGGGCCCACGATGCGAGCAGGCGGGGCGATAAAAGGACTGCGAGTCGAGGGGGGGATGTCACTCGCAGTGCGTGGAAAACTGTGGAGCAGGCTGTGCGTGGAAAACAGTGCGCAGCGGGCCGCGCGAGCAGACCCACTGTGACGTCATCAGCTCGTTTATTTTCAAAGATATTTCAGATTTGTGAATATTTTCATAAATAAAGCTTGAAATTTTCAGGTAAGCCAATTTCTGAATCCACGTGATAAAACTCTACAGGAACATGTAAAGATTTTATCGTCAGGGCGTCGTTTTTTTCGGGAATACACACACACACACATCCAAGATCAGAGTTTTAATAATTACTAGACCAAGTGGGACCCGTTGGGTCCCGTCCCTTCAATGCGTGGTTGCGGGGGGGGGGGGGGGGGGGGGCGGCTGCGGCGTCACACACACTAACTATCCCCCGCGCGCGCACACACTAACTACCCCCCGCACACACACACACACTAACCACCCCTCTTGATATTATATTAATATTATGAATTGGCTCCTTTTACCCCATCCCTGCCCTATCCACTGACGCATAACACCCAACTCGCAGGTGCGTCTAGAGAGGGAGGGGGTAGAGATTGAGGGCAGAGAGAGATGGGGCAGAGATAGAGAGTGAGGGGCAGAGACAGAGAGTGAGGGGCAGAGACAGAGAGAGAGGGAGGGGGAGAAGAGGGAGGAGGGGGAGAAGAGGAGGGGAGGGGGGAGAAGGGTGAGACGGGGAGGGGGGAGAGATGGAGAGGGGGGAGCGGGGTAGCGAGGGGGGGGGTGATGGAGGAGGCCCGGGCAGAGCCGAGCGGTAGAGAGAGAGGGGGGGAGGCCCGGGCCGAGCTGAGGGAGAGAGAGGGGGGGGGGCCTGGCCGAGCCGAGGGTGAGAGAGGGCAGGGGAGAGAGAGAGGGGGGAGGGAGGAGGGGGGAGAGGGGAGGGGGAGAGACCCGAGCCGAGGCGCGAGCGGGCAAGCGAGCGAGTGGCGACCAAAGGATCGCCGGCTGGGTCGAAGCAGTCTTCAGCTAAGATCTTTGGTCGGCAGCTCGCCGGGGGGGGGGGGGCGGCAGCTCGCCGGGGGTGGGGGCGGCAGCTCGCCGGGGGGGGGGCGGCAGCTCGCCGGGGGGCGGCAGCTCGCCGGGGGGGGGGCGGCAGCTCGCGGGGGGGGGCGGCAGCTCGCCGGGGGGGGGGCGGCAGCTCGCCGGGGGGGCTGCAGCTCTCCGGATGGGTGGGGGGAGCGGCAGTTCGCGGGGCTGGTGTCAGCTCGCGGGGGGGACGTCAGCTCGCGGGGGGGACGTCAGCTCGCGGGGGGGACGTCAGCTCGCGGGGGGGACGGCAGCTCGCGGGGGGACGGCAGCTCGCAGCGCAGACGCAGTACGCAGAGACATTGTGACGTCATCAGCCTCAGCCGCTTGGTTTTTACTTTCAAAGACATTTCAGATTCTTGAACATTTTTATTAATAACTGAAGAAATAATGCGCAAAATTTTCAGGTAAGCTGATTTTTGACTCCAGGGGTAAATCTCTTCCGGAATATGCAGATTTTTTTCCCGTTAGCGCGTTTTTCTTCGAGTAGATGTGATCACGCACAAACAAATAAATACACACACACACATCCAAGATCAGAGTTTTATAGTTATAAGGATAAGATAAGATTACGGTAAAGTTGAAGCAATGAAATGCTTAGGAAGGAACTGCAGATGCAGGTTTAAACCAAAGACAGACACAAATTGCTGGAGTAACTCATCGGGCCAGGCAGCATCTCTTGAGAGAAGGAATGGGTGATGTTTTGGTTCAAGACCTTTCTTCAGAGTAGTCATAGGAAAGTGAAACGAGAGACATAGAAATGCTTATTCTCATATGAATGTGGAGCAGGTTTTTTATGACCCTCATGTGACCTGTTAAAATATAGCGTGTTTTTATACCTCTATGGCTATCCATTCAATTCTTGTTATCCTAGTGTGAATGATTATCGTATATACATTGTTATTTATGTCTTCAGTTTCTATTTAATTGAAGATAAACTGATTTTGATTATAAAGATTGTTTTGATTATGAAGTCCTTTCTATCTGCTTTTGTAGGTTGTGCTGCAGAGTCGTGGATATGGGGTACATCAGAAGAACATTGGGAATTGGATCCTTTTTTTCCTTTGTTCAATGGTAGTGTTTGAACAAGGGCAGATCAATTTGCTTTTATTGTCGCTCCTGCACGAGCCTGTTGACCAGTCTCCATCCACACCAACACTGAGAGTTGTACAGAACATGTAAAGTATATGTTATTGTAGTATTCTTGCAAAATGCTTGGCTGGGCGATTGATAGTCAAGTGTAGGGATAGTTAAAGTGCAAAAATGTAATGTGAATCACAGACTGAAAAAAGAATTCCTTGGAAATATGGCATTTCATTTGATGATCACATAGCAGCTGTATGTAAGTGAAAGGTTTTGTAATCCAGGGAGTATTCTGGGCTCACACAGGGAACCTGGAGTGCTGCTCAAGTGCAGCCCATCAGTCCACTTGGGAAACCAAAAATGCTGTCCGATCTCTGTCCCTGCCAGTATCTGCTTCAGGAAATGAAATTCCTCCTCTCTGAGTAGAGAGCATCTGTGACCCATAAAATTAAAAATGGCACTCAGCTTCTCCCATCTCAAATGGTCTGGAGGCTAAGTAGTTCAGAGTGGCCTTTATCTCTATATTAGGTTGCTCTGCTGCAAAAGGTGAGAGGTTGCTCTTTGAAGAGTTGGAGATATGACCAGGCACTTTTATCCTTGTGGTGGACAAGATTCACAGGAATTAGCAGTATGTTCATTCTTTCTACGGTGTTCTCTGAAGACCCACTCTTCAGTATTGATCCCACTGGGCTTGCAGTCATACAGCATGTCGAGTGGGACCAGCACTGAAGCCTCTATGGAAATACATATGTAGTAAAAACATTGTTCACTCACACAAGTCAATTTGAAGTTAACTCAATAAAGGCAAAATTGATTGTTCTCACTTTAAGATGCACAGAGACAGCTGAGCTTTGTCATGTTCACAATTTGTGGATCACTGAAATAGAAAAAAATAGCACCCAGCAGAAGTCAACGTGGGGGAAAGGAGATTATGCAAATTCCGTACAGACCTTACGGGAGGTTAGAGACAAAGCTGTGAGACAGCTATACTATCTATAGCACCACCGTGTTGCATGACCCATCATGCTGTTCTGGAGATAGTGGAAAAGTAATCACAAAAAAATTAATTAAAGCTGGAAAATATTCAGATCACAGTAAGAATGTTAAATTATTACCATAATTTATTGTTGAAGTAGAATCCCTTTTCAAAGTGAATATGTTCCAGACAGAAGACCATAAAGAAGAAAGTGAGCTTCTCCAGGTGAAACATGTCATGAAAAATCATATGAGTAAAACTTGATGGGATAGAAAATCCACTGCCTTGTAACATTCTCATTTTTATGTTCCTAACAAAATGAACATTCAGACTAATCTGATTTGTACCTTTAAAGCCCTTGCACATCTACAAGTCCCAATTATAAATTCCCTTATTTAATTTTTCAGGAAATATATATATTTTTCTTTTAACTGTTCAAAAAGTGCACGTTTTTTTAAAAGGAAAAGCAAGAGCAATTTTTGCTTAAAGTATCATATGTATTGGAAAAATAGCTTGTGCTAAATACCCAAAAGAAGACATCTCTTCACACAGAGAATAGATACCTGTAGATGCTTTCGAAAGGAAATTGGATGACTATATTAATAAAGAAAAATAGAAAAATATACTAATGGGCTGAAATAATATTGGTTGAAGAGAAAAAGGCTTAGGTACACATTGTGAACACTGGCATAAGCTATTCAGGCAGAATTAATATTTTCTATGTTGACAGTTGATATTATTCCACAAAATGTTTCTACAACTATGAAACAATGTCACTGATACCAACAGCCTTAAATAGGGTAACCTTTTAGGTAACAATACTGATTGAGGGCAGCCCTGAATAGCAGCATTGCAAATTGTTAAATCACAAATTGAGTCCTGTATTGTAAGAATTGCACAACAATTGTCAGTAGAAAAATCAAGAAACAGTAGGATAGACTTAACACTGTTTTAAACTTCAATGATAAAACTGTTAGAACAGCGAGTAGTTTGTACATTAATAAAGAGCAGTAGTTTTCGTGTAGACTAAATAAAGAAAAATAATTCTAAACTAGGCAATGGGCCAAATTCTATTGCCCTATGATAACAGTATGCCATTGTTATTTCAGACGATAGCGGAACTGAACGTCATAAACTGCCTGAAGAATTCCAAACCCAGCTCTTGAATTATCAAGGGGTGGGGTGGCTGCTGAGGGATCAAGCAGTTCCATGTCAAAATAACATAATAGTAAAGACAAAAACTGTTTGATCTCATTGATAGCAAAAAAGCGACCAGGGCATATACTGACACCAGAACCAAATGGCAACAGATGGGTCTTGAGCTTTCTACCATTTTTGTAGAATGTTGGTCTTCTCTTTCCCATTTTCATCCAAAAATCTGTCACACTTAAATTCCTGCGAGAACAGAAATTACATTTCATTTTAGTATGTTTAAAAATTATCAAATAGAAAATCACAGAATTTTAATAATATTTTACCTACCAATGGGTTGTCATAAATGTCTGGATCCAAATGTAATAATTGAGGATATAAACCAATTTGGTCTCCTTTTCGTACAGCCACCTTCATACCCGAATCCAAATTCAGCACAATGTTCTCAGTGGCAACACGCAACATCATTGACGCACTGGATAAGCGGAGAACTTCACTTATTAAACTTCCTGTTCAAAATATTTTCAAAGAGTTCTT
>CM075977.1:59716001-59778515 GCA_038087875.1 Malacoraja senta
CTAGCTATTGAGGGAATGCAGCGTAGGTTCACAAGGTTAATTCCCGGGATGGCGAGACTGTCATATGTTGATAGAATGGAGCGCATGGGCTTGTATACTCTGGAATTTAGGATGAGAGGGGATCTTATTGAAACATATAAGATTATTAAGGGTTTGTACATGCTAGAGGCAGGAAACATGTTCCCAATGTTGGGGGAGTCCAGAACCAGAAGCCACAGTTTAAGAATAAAAGATAAGCCATTTCAAACAGAGATGAGGTTCTCTGGATGCTTTCAAGAGAGAGTTAGATAGAGCTCTTTAAGATACTGGAGTCAAGGGATATATGGGGAGAAGGCAGGAACGGGGGTACTGATTGTGGATGATCAGCCATGATCACATTGAATGGTGGTGCTGGCTCGAAAGGCCAAATGGCGTACTCCTGCACCTGTTGTCTATTGTCTAATGTAATGACGCCCGTCACGGCACAGTGGCTTCGCAGTAGAGTTGCTGCCTCTCAGTGCCAGAGATCCAGGTTCGCTCCTGACTACAGGTGTTGTTTGTACGGAGTTTATACGTTCTCCCTGCTTTCACCACCGGGTGGCGCCTGTAATGGCCACCTCGCCAGCCGTCTGTCTTGTCTCTTCTCTGTTTTTATTATTTTAAGTATGTCTTGAATGTTTGTTTTAATGTCTCTTGGTATGTTTTATATGAGGGGGGGGGGGGGAAGACTTTTTCAGTCACTTACCTTGACAGAGATGCAATTTATCTCCATGTCGCATCTCCGCCCCCACTTTGCGGCCTACAATGTGGAATGGTGCGGCCTTTCCTGGAGACTGGCCTGGAGCTTCAAACCGCTGGTGGGGTGCGGACTTCCCATCGTGGTGCCTGGGATCTTTTGCCGAGGATCGCCAGTGTTGCAGCTCCAACCGTGGGGCCTGTGGACTTGAAAACTGTGAAGCAGCGGTCTCCGGTAAGAAGCGGCTGAATCGGGAACTCCATGCCGCAGAGTGTTCCCGTCCGTCCCGACACCTGAGTTTCGATCATCCTGATGAGAGCGGACCGTGGGCAACAGCCTCGTTCAAAGGCCCCGACCATGGGTGAACAAAGGAGGAAGATGACTGAACTTTATTGCCTTCCATCACAGTGAGGAATGTTGATTCCACTGTGGTGGATGTTTGTGTTAAACTTTATTTTATGTGCTGTGTGTATTTTTGCTTTTTACTTAGTATAGTTCTATGGTAACTCAAATTTCACTGTACCTTAATTGGTACGTGACAATTAAATTGAATTTTGAATCTTGACTGCATGGGTTTTCATCAGGTGCTCCGGTTTCCTCCCACACTCCAATGGTGTACTGTTTTGGAGGTTAATTGGCTTTCACAAAATTGTCCGTAATGTGTAGGATAGTGGTAATGTATGGAGTGATCACTGGTCTGCGTAGATTCGATGGGCCAAGGGCCTGTTTCTACACTGTATCTCTAAAGTCTAAAGTATCACCTGGGTGCAAACAACGACTCAGTGAACCTTAGGGAAAATGGCAATACTGCCAAATGTGTATACCTTACACTAAAGGTGATGAGATTTTACCCTTTCTGCAAAGAGCATTCCTAATGCAGTAATATACTGTAAACTGCAAAATATGTCACAGATCAGTCAACTCCATCTCAAATGATTCAAAGGTAAATTGTTGAATATATCAGGCACCTTTCTATTTTTAGGCAGTACATTCCAAGCATTGGTGATTGTTGGCAGCTTTGCCTGCAGGAAGTGATAAATCTCTGTCTCCACTACATTCAATGACCATGCTCTATAGAGAACTGGAGATAGGACCAGGAACATGGTTCCCTGTATGCTCTTGCAGAAAAGGATTAACTGGCAACAATTTTTCATGCCGCCTCTTTCAGGGTCTGTTGTATTTACAGTCTAGTTTATTTTATTTTTAGTTTAGCGTGGAAACAGGCCTTTCAGCCCACCGTGTCTGCACTGACCAGCGATCTCCACATATTAACATCAACCTACACACACTTGGGACAATTTACACTTATACCAAGCCCATTCACCTACAAACCTACACGTCTTGAGTGTGGGAGGAAACAGAAGATCTCGGGGATAACCCACACGGTCACGGGGAGAACGTACAAAGTCCGTACAAACAGCACCCATAATCAGGATCGAATCCGGGTCTCCAGCGCTGCAAGGGCTGTGAGGCAGCAGCTCTACCGCTGTGCCACCGTGCCGCCCGTCCTTTGTCTTGCTTTTTGTGAGTGGCACAACAAGTGAGACTGAAGTACCCATGTTAAAGAGGTATTAAATGCAAGGTCTTACTTTGTATTCAGCAAGACTCCTCACGCCATTTTCTGCAACATTTATATGTCCCTTATGAAAATCTCTGTTGATCTCCACTTGTCTCCAATAAAGCCATATGACTGATTACCCCTTTAAATAATGCAGATGCTGGGCATGGTGGCACTATTTAAATCGTGCATCCTGTGGGTAGCTCCCAATCAGAAACAATTGGTAGAATTTTAACCGGGAGGCCCCACATGAACTGTTGTACAATGTGTATTCCATCTCCTACATCCATTAGACCATCACACTCACCGAGACAGTAGGAATTTTCATAAAGTACAACATGTATTGTTTAGAAACAAAATACTGGAGTAACTCAGCGGGTCAGGCAGCATGTCTGGAGAGAAGGAATGGGTGACGTTTCGGGTCGAGACCCTTCTTCAAACTGATGTCGGGGGGGGGGCGGGCGGGACAAAGATACAATGTAGTCGGAGACAGTAAGACTACTGGGAGGGGATGGAGAGAGAAAGCAAGGGATATCTGAAGTTAGAGAAGTCAATGTTCATACCTCTGGGGTGTAAACTACCCAAGCGAAATATGAGGTGCTGTTCCACCAATTTGCACTGGACCTCACTCTGACAATGGAGGAGGTCCAGGACAGAAAGGTCATATTGGGAATGGGAGGGGGAGATGAAGTGCTGAGCCACCGGGAGATCAGGAGATCGGGAGATTAAGACGGACAGAGATGTTCAGCGAAACGATCACTGAGTCTGCGCTTGGTCTCGCCGATGACAACTGGAACAGCAGATACAGTAGATGAGGTTGGAGGACTTGGATGGAGTCGGGGGGGGGGGTGGGGGGGGTAAAGGGACAGATGCTGCATCTCCTGCGGTTGCAGGGGAAAGTACCTGGGGAGAGGGTGGTTTGGGTGGGCAGGGACGAAGGGAGTTTCGGAGGGAACGGTCTCTGTGGAAAGTAGAAAGGGGTGGAGATGGGAAGATGTGGCCAGTAGTGGGATCCCGTTGGAGGTGGCAAAAATGTTGGAGGATTATATGCTGTATGCGACGGCTGATGGGGTGGAAGGTGAGGACAAGGGGTCTCTGTCCTTGTAATGAATGGGGGAGGGGGAGCAAGAGCGGAGCTGCGGGATATCGAGTAGACCCTAGTGAGAGCCTCATCTATAATGGAAAAGGGGAACCCCCGTTTCCTAAAGAATGAGGACATCTCCGATGCCCTGGTATGGAACACCTCATCCTGGGTGCAGATTTGGTGCAGACAGAGGAATTGAGTGATGGTGATAGAGTCTTTACAGGAAGCAGGGTAGGAAGATGTGTAGTCAAGATAGCTATGGGAGTCAGTAGGTTTGTAGTAGATGTCAGTCAATAGTCTTGTTTCCTGTGATGGAGACGGTGAGATCTAGAAACGGTAGGGAGATGTCGGAGATGGTCGAAGTGAATTTGAGTGATAATTAGTTGTGAAGTTGATGAAGTCAGTGAGTTCTGCATAGGTGCAGGATGTAGCACCAATGCAGTCGTCAATGTAGCAGAGGTAGAGTTCGGGGATAGGGCCAGTGTACGTACCCTACAAAGAGGCAGGCATATCTAGGGCCCATACGAGTCCCCATAGCTACACCTTGGATATGGAGAAAGTGGGAGGATTCGAAGGAGAAGTCGTTGAGGGTAACGACCAGCTCTGCTAGGCAGAGGAGAGTATTGGTAGACGGAAATTGGCTGGTTCTGCGGTCGAGGAAGAAGCGGGGGGCTTTAAGACCCTCCTGGTGGGGGATGACGGTGCAGTGACTGGACAGCCATAGTAAAGATGAGGGAGTGGTACCTTGGATTTGGAAGAAGTGGGAGGAGCGCCTTGAATTTGGAGGAAGTGGTAAAGGGGCCTTGTATTTGGAGGAAGTGGGAGGAGCTCCACGTATTGCTTAATTCTGTTGAACTCAAATTTACACTCACATAACAGTTAAATACCAAGTACGCCACTTCTAGACTGAACTAGCCCCTTGACTAGTTTAGTCGTGAGTCTCACTTTGAATGTGCATAATCGTTGCAAAATATACACATATGAACATGTTCTTACCCATAACCGTCATGCTATCGAGTTGTTCTTTGGTGAATATGATAGGATTATTAATGTCTCCAGAGTTTTGATTTGTTATGCGGAGTAGGTTTTCAATTTCATTTTTCACTGCTTTCAATGCTTCGGGGGACCTGCAAAGTATGCAAAACAAGATAATATGAATAACATGCCACAGGCAGCAATGTGTCATTTAACCAACCTTACACTCTTAGCCTAAGTAAGACAGCCATAGTTCGTAAAAAGTAGGGAAAATAGGAGGGGCAAAATACATCCAGCTCCTCACCTCAGCACATCTGACCTCCGCACTTAGACTCACTGCAGAGTTCAGTGGTGGATTAAGAGGTCAGAGGCTCCTGTCTCTAGTTTGTCTCTAAATGATGTGCTGCAATGCCCCGAGGTCTGGGACAAGCTGACCTATGCAATGCGGCTGGCCAATGGTTCTCCGTACAAACACAGACTAGTGAACAGCACAACTGCCCAAGCCCAGTTCCAAGTTTTTCAAGAAAGATGATCAAATACTGTACATGAAGGCCAAGTGCAATTTCAATCAGGGATTCCAAGAGAAAATTCCAGATCAAGCTAGAGGTTTAACTCAGTCACGCACATGCCAGAAAACTGTGGTAGGCCTGAGTACCATGACAGGTTATGTCGAAATAGGAGGAAATCTTTGGTATTGACTCATCCCTGCCAGTTGTGCTCAAAGGCTTTTGCACCTGTTTTGAACATCCAAACATTCCCCAAGATGTGTCTCCAACCAACCCCCCCCCCCCCCCCACCACCTTACTGGCTCGGTCCCATATGTCTTAGTGGCTGAATTTGATCTGCTGTCATGAGGTTAAAGTCTCAGAAGGTGGCCGGCTCGGATGGAGTCCCTAAATGGTTTCCTGAAATCATGCACCAATGAACTGGCCACTGTCTTCGGCGACATCTTCAACCTCTCACTTCAACGGTTTACTGTCCCCATGTGCTTCAAAGAAACCTCCATCGTTCCAGTCTCCATGAACAGTAAAGTGACCCATCACAATGACTACTGCCGAGTAGTCCTAATATCGACTCTAATTAAATGCGTTGAAAGATTGTGATGGCCCACATCTGTGCCAGACTTTCAGAAAATCTAGACCCCTTGCAATTTGCGTACAGGAAAAATACGCCTACAGAACTACATTCAGCTCCAGAACACGTTAACAACAGGACACCTATATCATGATGCTATTCATTGACTACAGCCCAGCCTTCAACAACATAATACTACCTTCATTTTTCTATAAACCCCTGGACTTTGGCCTTCATGCCACCACCTACATCTGGCTTCCAGATTTGCTGACCAGCAGACCAGTCTATTAGAATTGGTCATAATATTTCCTCCACACTCACTCTCTACACTTGCCCTTCAGGCTTGTGCACTCACACCCTTGCTCTACTCCCAGTGCATCCATGACAGTGTGGCCAAGTACAGTGCCAAATCAGTTTATATTTTCATCAATGATAACTCCAAACTAAGGATGCCATGCCTGAAATACTGACTGATGTTCTCGCCACAAATATTTGAGTTTTTCAGCTGCTGCTGTGATTTTCTTAATTGTACTTAATTGTACTTAATTTTCTTAATTGTACTCCACGTTAGGGATAGAATAAAACTAAAAGTGGACGCATTGGTGATCATTTTCCAATGTTCAATAGATTCAGGATCACTTCCTATGGATTGGAGGATAGCTAATGTTATCCCACTTTTCAAGAAAGGAGCGAGAGAGAAAACGGGGAATTACAGACCATTTAGCCTGAGTTCGGTGGTGGGAAAGATGCTGGAATCAATTATTAAAGAGGTAATAATGGGGCATTTGGATAGCAGTAAAAGGATTAGTCCAAGTCAGCATGGATTTATGAAAGGAAAATCATGCTCGACTAATCTTCTGGAATTTTTTGAGGAAGTGACATGTAAAATGGATGAAGGGATGTAGTGTATCTAGATTTTCAGAAAGCCTTTGATAAGGTCCCGCACGGGAGACTGGTGACTAAAATTAGAGCACATGATATTGGGGGTAGGGTGTTGACATGGATAGAAAATTGGTTGGCAGACAGGAAGCAAAGAGTAGGAGTGAACGGGTCTTTTTCAGAATGGCAGGCAGTGGCGAGTGGAGTGCCGCAAGGCTCGGTGTTGGGGCATCAACTGTTTACCATATATATTAATGATTTGGAATAGGGAATTAGGAGCAACACTAGCAAGTTTGCGGATGACACAAAGCTGGGTGGCAGTGTGAACTGTGAAGAGGATGTTAGGAGATTACAGGGTGACCTGGACAGGTTGAGTGAGTGGGCAGATGCATGGCAGATGCAGTATAATATAGATAAATGTGAGGTTATCGACAATTACAAGGTGGCAAAAACAAGGGGGCAGATTATTATTTCAATGAGGTTAGGTTAGGTAAGGGGGAGGTACAGCGAGAACTGGGTGTCCTTGTACACCGGTCACTGAAAGTTGGCGAGAAGGTACAGCAGGCAGTGAAGAAAGCTAATGGAATGTTGGCCTTCATAACAAGAGGATTTCAGTATAGGAGTAGAGAGGTTCTTCTGCAGTTGTATATGGCTCTGGTAAGACCACATCTGAAGTATTGTGTACAGTTTTGGTCTCCTAATTTGAGGAAGGACATCCTTGTGATTGGGGCAGTGCAGCGTAGGTTCACGAGATTGATCCCTGGGATGGCGGGACTGTCATATGAGGAAAGATTGAAAAGACTGGGCTTGTATTCACTGGAGTTGAGAAGGATGAGGGGGGATCTTATAGAAACATATGAAATTATAAAAGGACTGGACAGGCTAGATGCAGGAAAAATTTTCCCAATGTTGGGCGAGTCCAGAACCGGGGGCCACAGTCTTAGAATAAAGGGGAGGCCATTTAGGACTGAGGTGAGAACAAACTTTTTCACCCAGAGAGTTGTGAATTTGTGGAATTCCCTGCCACAGAGGGCAGTGGAGGCTAAATCACTGGATGGATTTAAGAGAGTTATATAGAGCTCTAGGGGCTAGTGGAGTCATGGGATATGGGGAGAAGGCAGGCACGGGTTATTGATAGGGGACGATCAGCCATGATCACAATGAATGGCGGTGCTGGCTCGAAGGGCTGAATGGCCTCCTCCTGCACCTATTTTCTATGTTTCTATGATTATACAAATACTTTAAATGCTTGATCCAATCCAAATACTTTGCCAAACTGTTGGGATTTCACCCTGAAATGTAGGTAGAATAGTTTGGTTATTTAGAGAGTTGTCAGCTGCATCAATAAAATCGATAAGCAGAGTACAAATAAGAGAGATTGGGATTGTGGTGTCTTAACAACAACCTCACCTGATCATGAATGTCTTAACACAGTCCAGTTCAATGCAGGCTTATCACTTCCTTCCATCCAGCCCATCTTCACAGAGCTTTGCATCAGGAAGGCTGGAAGTATCGTCAAGGATTCCTGGTCATCCCTTTTCTCCTTTTCTCTCACCTTAAGGGAGAAGATGCAGGAGTCCTAAAAGCTCCGACATCTTCTCAACTGCTATCAGACTCCTGAACCAAACACTTATTTCACACCTCTTTCCTTGAGTTGTTGCCATGTCCTTTCACTCTCAACTCTACCTCATTTAGTTATTCTGTTATTATACTTCAGTTTCTTTTCACACTACTTCAGATTGCACTTACTTTTTGCACCATGTCTGCTGTTTGCATTTGTTGTCCTATTTATTATTATATCAATATTTATTTTGTAAAATGTATATTTTGTGAGCTTCATACAAACAGGGAATAAACAAATCTGAATCTGAACTTATGTATGACTTAGCTGCGATCAAAATAGGAACTGGTTAACCCCATTATCCCAAAGACGTACAGGTTTGTAGGTTAATTGGCTTTGGTAAAAATTGTACAATTGTCCCTAGTGTGTAGGATAGTGCTGATGTACAGTGTGATCGCTGGTTGGCGCGGACTCAGTGGGTCAAAGTGCCTGTTTCCATGTTTTATCTCCAAGGTCTGGAGTAAAGTCTAAGTCTTAAGATAAGGGTGTAGATGTTTCGAAGAAATCTGAGAAAGAAGCTATCTCACCAAGAGGATGGTCTGAATGTGTCTGAAGGGTGGTGCAAGCAGGTACCCTCACTACATTTCCAAAGTATATGGATGACCACTTGAACTGCCCAGGACTAAAAGCTAGTACGTAGGGTTAGTATTGATGGCTTGTTGATGGCCAGCATGCACGTGGTGGGCCGAAGGGCCTGTTTCCATGCTGTGTAGTATCATCGAATAGTGAAATGCCTGGATCGAGTGGGTATGAAGAGGATGTTTCCACTAGTGGGAGATTCTAGGACCAGAGGCCATAGCCTTAGAATAAAAGGAGGTACCTTTAGAAAGGAGATGAGGAGGAATTTCTTTAAATGTAAAAAATCATGAGAGGAATAGATCGGGCAGATGCACAGAGTCTCTTGCCCAGAGTGGGGGAATTGAAGACCAGAGGACATAGGTTCAAGGTGAAGGGGAAAAGATTTAATAGGAATCTGAGTGGGAACTTTTCCACACAAAAGGTAGCGGGTGTATGGAACAAGCTTTCAGATTAGGTAGTTGAGGCTGGGAATATCCCAACGTTTAAGAAACAGTTAGACAGGTACATGGATAGGACAGGTTTGGAGGGATATGGAAAAAGCACAGGCAGGTAGGTCTAGTGTAACTGGTGTTGGCTGGTATGGGGAAGTTGGGCCGAAGGGCCTGTTTCCACACTGTATCACTCTATGACTCAATTAAATGCAAATTGCAGGAAGATTTTTTGGGGTCCATTGATAACTTTGTGAAACTTTATTTGCCCATTATTCACTTTGTGACAGTTGAACTGTCAATTGGTAATTAATTACATAAATACCCGTTCCCAGAATCACGGTAATTTCATCAAGGTTATGGTTCTTTTCAAGAGCTTTCTTTTAAAAAATGATAATGGTTTCTGTCTTCACCATCCTTTTTGTGAAGTGAATTTTAGACTACCCATCTCAGGATGTATGGGGAAAATGGCTCTATTTTCCTAGTTCTTTAATTTTTTACATCTTTTTACATCTTTGTCCAACAGTCATTTACCTCTCTGTTGAGACGATTGTTATCTGAGCCTCTCATAATTGTATAGACCTGAATGGAATCTTCCTCAGTTATCCTTATTCCAAAGAAATTAACCATAGACTGCCACTTGTTCCTCACAAGTAAAATTGCTCGGGCCTAGTAATGCTCTTGTAAATATCCTCTACCCTCTACGTGAACATTAGAATTGTGCTCTAGACAAGGAGTTTGCATTCTATCCCTCCATAATCTACTTATCCTTATGGATGCTTATGCATTATGTTAAACTGGCCTGCTCTCTTCAATGGTCCATGAAAAAGAACTCCAAGATCCTTGAGTTCTTCAAGTTTGTATCCTGACATTTTCTGTTAGTCTTATGTCCTTTCCTTTCCCAAATACATTATCTAACATGTCAACAGATTACATTTGTTCTTTTCGTACCTACCCAACAAGTCCATTTCTAATAATTTTGTTCTTTCCTGCAAACTTCTTTAAAATGGTCCCTCTATTTCAGTCCAAACTACTGGTATATGTCCCTGTAGGAACCCGTGCTTAGCCTTCCAGTCATTGAGCCCACTTTAATATTTACCCTTCGCTATCTCCCACTGAGATATTTAATCCAAATAATCTATTCCCGTCAGACCCAGTGGGCTTTTAGTTTTTTTTGTCGGCCTTCTTGCTTAAATCCACACAGATAAAATTAAAAGTCCTTCATTCATCGACCCTCCTTGATCAGACATGAATTTTCCTGAAAATAAGTCTTTAAAAAATAATGGAATAACAGATTTTATGCCAATAAATAATATGGCATTATATTGAAAACGTGATGACAAATCTAGACGAAACAGACAGAAGAAAATTGTTTATAAATTTTGGCTCCACCTGATAGGAAAGATCAAATAAATTGACAAAGTACAGGGCACATTCACTAGTATTGATACATGAAACAATATAAAGTGAGACTTTAAATATTTGTTATATTAGAATACAAGATATCACTGCAAGATTTTTGAAGTGTGAAGGGATGGGGCAGAGTAATAGGAAGAGATTACAACAATGTGAGAGAATGTGAAATTAAAGTGAAAAGGACAGGGACCATAAGCAACCTTTTCATTAAAATTGTTGTGAAACTGGAATACTATGTAATTTTTTTATATTGGAAAAAAAATTATCTTCCTAATTTGAATGGTATTCTGATAGAATAGATTTTCCATTAATAACCAAAATTATTTTCAACCTTTTTACGATTGCAGGGTGTCCACCACATTAGATTTTCACCCAAGGTGAATTTATAGAGGTGAATAAAAGAAGGAAATACATAGGGTGAATGCACAGACTGTTTTACCCAGGGTAAGAGAATCAAAAACAAGAGGACGAATGTATAAGGTGAGAGGTACAAGATTTAATAGGAACCTGTGGTGGAGCTTTTTCACTCAGAGGGTTGGTGGGCATATGAACGAGCTGCCAAGGGAGGTAGTTGAGGCAAATACTATAACAGCATTTAAAAGACACTTGGGCAGGTACATGGATAGGAAAGGTTTAGGGGGATATGGGCCAAACTCGGGCAAATGGGACTAGCTTAGATGTGGCAGCATGAATGAGATGGGCCAAAGGGCCTGTTTCCGTGTTGTATGACTTTATGAGTCTCTTAAAAAATATCCCTGAGGGAAGGTAGATGAGTATATCAGAAAAGTTGCCTGCAGGAAATTTATTTAAAAGGATATGGACCAAAGTGCTGAGTTTTAGTGTGTGCAGATCTTCAATCACTACAAATTAATTAATTCGGCACAATGAAGTTTGTAAATAACAGTACCTTAGTAGATAATAAATGCTCCAGAAGCAGGCAGGAAGAGTATTAGCCTGTGAGGCCCACAGCATTATGACATGAGTCTTTGCCTTGCCAAGATCATCAAGTGCAGGGGAACGATCAAAAAGATTCATTCTTTCCTCGATGAGGAAAGATTTATTATTATTTTGTCTTAATATTTTATGTAAAAATCCTTGTGCCAGAGCCATTCTTGATTCCTTGGCTGCTTTGAAAAATGATAATGGAATACCGCCAACCAAAGCAGGAAATACACTGTCAAACACTTTAAAATTTGTCATGGCCGTTTGAATGGCAACATGCTGCGCATTCACCTTTTCAATATCCTTTTTTTTCATTGCTTGTTCATTTTTCCCAAAGAGTGTTAAATATCCAGCTTCAAACATTATCCTATATGAAAAAGCATTAAGGCTTTCAGTGATCCAGCCATCAGAGTCTGAGGGTGACTTAACCTGTGCCATCACAAAGTGGAGATTCTCCATCATACTTGAGGCCAAAGGACTCAAGGAGCTTCCTTGAAGGGTCTTGTTGAAGATTTGATGAATTTCTTCATACTCTATCTCATATTTGGCATCGTTAAAATCCGCATGACCAAATACCTATAACAGATCAGATGCAATATAATTGTGTTTAATATGAAAATTAAGTGAAATCGGTATTTAATATGTAGCCTTGATTATGATAAATTATAGGCAGTACCATTATTCTTATTTTAAACAGCAATAAATCAAATTGTGGATCATAAATGCACACTGGGTGCATTCTATTGCTAGCAGATTAACACACAAATAGTTATTGTTTGGTGCTGCACAGTTCACAATGTTAGCTTGTGTCACAAATCTTAAACTACTTTTGTTCCATTTCCAATTAAAAGTTTGTCAGAAGGTAACCTTTTACGGAGAGAACAGAGATCAAAAGACAGCTTGAACTTGAACTCAGTTCATTGTTTAAAGCTCAAATTGCTGCATTGATGAAAATTCCAAGGGTTTCTTGTAAATTGAACAAAGCTAACGGTACATTCAGAAACAAGCAGCATTAATGTGAAAAGCACATCTGAAAGCAGTTTACAAGGCAATGAGATGAAGGCAGGAAAATAGAAGGATTTATATGTTGAGACAAATAATGAACAAAAAAAGATGGATTTGTATAAGGATTCTTACTCAAAGTCTATAAACCATAATATTTCTTGAAGCAAATTTCAAAGCCATTAGGACTACAATGTCAAAGAAATGTCTGAAGAGGGTTCTTGACCCGAAACATCACCCATTCCTTCTCTCCAGAGATGCTGCCTGTCCCACTGAGTTACTCCAGCATTTTGTGATCAACCTTCGATTTAAACCAGAATCTGCAGTTCTTTCCTACACACAATGTCAAAGAAACAGGAATGGGCAATAATCTTGGGTCAAAATATCCAACAAAGGATTTCAACCACTTCGGAACCTTCAGAACTGATATGGTAGCAAATCATGCAAATCATTCAGCACACTTTGGATTATAAAATGCCTCCAAAAATTATAATTGATGCACCATGGGCCTGGATTTTATCTTCCTCCTCTCCTTTACAAGAATGCAGCAAAGTGCAGGTGATGTAAAAAAAATAATCCTGAAAATTAAAATCCCAGCAGCTATGCTTGGAGTCATAATATTGACTAAGGTGGTAACTCAAACTTTGGTGAGCACCTACTACAAGGTATGAGAACGAAGGCAAAGTCACATTAAGAAAGCTGTGACATATCATTAAAAATAAGTCATGTTTAAGAAAGAAGCAGTTGCTTCTTTGAAAGAAGTGCAGTTGCAGGAAAAATCGACGGTAGACAAAAATGCTGGAGAAACTCAGCGAGTGAGGCAGCATCTATGGAGCGAAGGAATAGGCGACGTTTCGGGTCGAGACCCTTCTTCAGACTGATGTGGGGGGGGTGCGGGAAAAAGAAAGGAAGAGGCGGAAACAGTAGGCAGTGGGAGAGCTGGGAGGGGGAGGGGAAGCAGGGGTCAATTGGAGGAGTCAGAGGAAACTCCTCCCATTTTCTCCAAATCCATGGCGTAGCTATGGGCACGTGTATGGGCCCCAGATATGCCTGCCTCTTTGTAGGGTATGGAGAACAATCCATGTTCAAGGTGTACCATGGCCCTATCCCTTTGCTACATTAATGACTGCATTGGTACTACCTCCTGCACCCATGCAGAACTCACTGACTTCATCCATTTCACCACGAACTTCCATCCGGCACTCAAATTTACCTGGACCATTTCTGAAATCTCCCTACCATTTCTAGACCTCACCATCTCCATCACAGGTAACAGACTACCGACATCTACTACAAACCCACTGACTCCTATGGCTATTTGGACTACACTTCTTCCCACCCTGCTTCCTGTTAGGACTCTATCCCCTACTCCCAATTTCTCCGTCTACGCCGCATCTGCACCCAGGATGAGGTGTTCCAAACCAGGGAATCGGAGATGTCCTCATTCTTTAGGGAACGGGGGTTCCCCTCTTCGACTATAGATGAGGCTCTCACCAGGATCTCTTCTATATCCTGTAGCTTTGCTCTCACTCCCCATCCCCCCACTCGTAACAAGGACAGAGTCCCCCTTGTCCACACCTTCCACCCTACCAGCCGTCGCATACAACATATAATCTTCCGACATTTTCGCCACCTCCAACGGGATCTCACCACTGGCCACATCTTCCCATCTCCTCCCCTTTCGGCTTTCCGCAGAGACCGTTCCCTCCATAACTCCATGGTCAATTTGTCCCTTCCCACCCAAACCACACCCTCCCCTGGTACTTTCCCTTACAAACACAGGAAATGCTACACTTGTTACTTGACCTCCCCCCTCGACCCCATCCAAGGACCCAAGCAGTCTTTCCAGGTGAGGCAGAGGTTCACCTGCACCTCCTCCAACCTCATCTATTGTATCCACTATTCCAGGTGTCAACTGCTCTCCATCAGTGAGACCAAGCGCAGGCTTGGTGATCGCTTCGCCCAACACCTCCGCTCAGTTCGCAAATACCAACCTGATTTCCTGATGGCTCAGCTCTTCAACTCCCCCTCCCATTCCGAATCCGACCTTTCTGTCCTGGGCCTCCTCCATGGCCAGAGTGAGTCCCACCGCAAACTGGAGGAGCAGCACCTCATATTTCGCTTGGGTAGTTTATACCCCAGCGGTATGAACATTGACTTCTCCAATTTCAGGTAGTCCTTGCTTTCTCCCTCCTTCCCCTCCCCTTCCCAGCTCTCCCACAGCCTACTGTCTCCGCCTCTTCCTTTCTTTTTCCTGCCTGCCCCCCCCCCCCCACCACCACCACATCAGTCTGAAGAAGGGTCTCAACCAGAAACGTCGCCTATTCCTTCGCTCCATAGATGCTGCCTTACCCGCTGAGTTTCTCCAGCATTTTTGTCTTCCCTACTTACTGGCTGCTTCTTGATAACATTAAGGAACTTTTAATTAAAAGCAGTGTTTCTATCATGACCAGCAGTGCCTTCATGTCCCCTAAATCTTTGAGAACAGTGGCAATGGAAATGAATCAGCAAAAGTAGTGTGCCTATTTTTAATTCTATTTGTTCCAACATAAAAACAATAGGTAATCTTGGCAGCAAAATCTATAGGCGGTTAGCAGTTCAGTTTGATGAAGTAAGATGAGAGTGTTTTAAACAACCTTGGTTCAGATTCCAATAGTTGCCAAGGTTGGGAAAGTTGCTGATGGATAGAGTAATAATCCAATATTTGTTTTTCTTGCCAAGTCTGTACACTGTCTTTGTATGTAAGCAAGTAGGTATACTTACAATTAATTACCCTACTCCCAGCAAGCATTCCTGCACTCAAATGAAATTGTTTATCCTAGTTTCCGAGTATTATGTACATGTGAAAGAATACCTTATGATACTTACCTTACAGAGTACCGCACAAGTTATGACCTTGATACAATATTGCACCAGATGCAGCTTCTTAAATAGGCGTTATTACTTTTAATAAAGGATGTTCTATTTATAGCCTTATCTTTGTTTAATTGTTTTTGCAGGCAACAGAGAGATGCACAGATGCGTCAATACCATTGATTCTGGGAGGCAGCTGCTTGAGCAAATGGTAAAATAATGATTTAGCGTGAAAAAAAAAGAGAACAGAGTTCTCCAAATAGAGAAGTAAAGAGAACAGGAAGTTGAAATGTCAGGGAGTTTGAGCACTACGAGTGGAGCTTGCCGATGCCCAGTATATAAAAAGGTTGGAAGCGTGCAGTGCAACAGAATGGAGGTAGGAGAGAACAAGTAGGTGGCATCTCTGCTGGTAGTAAGCCTAGAGATGTTGGAGACCTCGGTGAGTTTTTTAACACGCAACATGGATAAGGTCTCAAAAAGAAAACTGAAAACCATGATGGGACATTTTAATCTGGAGTCAATGGATATTTTTGTGAGCTACAAATTTGGCACATGCAATGGAGGACAGTGGAAATAATAGGTCAGGCTAAAGATATTGGTAAAACGGTTATGTATATATATATTTTTTCTAGAGCAGGTATTGCGAGATCGAGGTTGCGTAATGTGCAAACTGGCTGATGCTAAATATTTAATAAAATGAACTAAATTTTCAAAGGTAGACACAAAATGCTGGAGTAACAGTGGGACAGGCAGAATCTCTGGAGAGAAGGAGTGGGTGACGTTTCGGGTCGTGACCCTTCTTCAGAATATGCCTAAATATTCAAAGGAAAGCGCAAGATGGCGCGTGTCTTGAAGTAATGCAGAGACGATTTTACAGAGGGTGCAATTCCAGAGCGTAGGCATCGGACAAGCAGAAAACAAAGCTGCTTCTCTGTCAACAGAATTGGATAATGTGATTTCTAAAAATGACTTTGGTAGGGAATCTTGTTTCACAAGGGCTTGAAAGCTCGAAAAGACTGGGTACTGCGAGATTGAAAGGCAAGAGGTTGAAAGATCACCACGGAAAACATCCCACCGAGTGAGGTGCTGAATTCACACTGGGCATCTCCACGCATTTACATTAAACGTTGCCACCATAGGTGAGCCTCTGAGGTTTTGCTAATTCCAAGCTCGCAGATACAATAGTCGGCAAAGGTGGCGATTGACAGAGTTGTGAATTGTTCATAATAATGTGAGCGGTTGTTCAGTGTATCACCATTGACAAGCTGCAGTATCTTTCCATGGTCACACCATATTGATGGGGAAGGACTGACCACGGGCACTTCAACCGAATGATCCACTGCAGAGGCTTTTGCAACATTGCAAGCATCTCTTCACTAACTCAGAGTAACATTATTGACACAATGCTCACATTTGCATTTGTCGAAGAATCAGTCTCAATTATTACCAGCTGAGACTTGTCCATAATCCGTAGGTAAAATAGAAGCTGCATATGTTAGAGCAGAGTGGTTGTGCTGGAATGGATCCAAGAGACTGGCAACGTGGATTGTTTACTCTGGAGTGCCAGAGGCTGAGGGGAGTCCTGATAGAAGTATATAAAATTTAGAGGTATAGATAGGATAAAAATTCAGAATCTTATTTCCGGGGTGGAAATGTTAAAGATCAGAGGATGTAGCTTAAAGGTCAATGGGGAAGTGTTTAAAGGAGATGTGCAGTAGTGCCTTCAATTCATTGCCAAGGGTATTGGGTGCTGGTGGAAACAGATGCAAACACTTTTTCACACAGAGAGTTGTGAGTCTGTGGAATTCTCTGCCTCACAGAGCGGTGGAGGCTGGTTCTCTGGATACTTTCAAGAGAGAGCTAGATAGGGCTCTTAAAGATAGCGGAGTCAGGGGATAAGGGGAGAAGGCATTGGGGATGATCAGCCATGATCACATTGAATGGCGGTGCTGGCTCGAAGGGCCGAATGGCCTACTCCTGCACCTATTGTCTATTGTCTAATAGTAGCGTTTCAGAGGCTTTTAGATAGGCAAATGATATGCAGCAAATATTGATCACAAAAGGACGCAAAGTGCTGGAATAATGGGCCTGTCCCACTTAGGCGATTTTTCAGTCGACTGCCAGCGACTGCCAGGGGTGGGAAGAAGGAATGGAGACAACTTTCAAGAAGCGAGAGATACACGCTGAGAAGCTTAACATTACCGGGTGGTTATCTTTGGTTCTGAAAACTCCTGCTTACAGTTTTTTTTCCGAATGAGCCAATGAAATTCACCGGTCAGCACTGGCTACAACCTACGAGAACCTTTGACCACTGGCAACCCACGAGGACCTCCTGGCGACCCACCTACGGCACGAGAATTCTCGCTACTCTCCATGGCGGCTTCATTCTAGTCGCCGCTAATTTTTCAACATGTTCAAAAATTCGCGGCAACCATAATGAGGCCGCGACTAGTTCCCAGAATGCGGGAACTCCTCACGACCATGAAGGCGACTCCCCGGCAACCATGTAGCAACCATGTGGCGACTGCATAGCCTCCTGCAGTCGTCTAAAAAGTCGCCTAAGTGGGACAGGCCCATAACTCAGCAGGTCAGGCAGCATCTCTTAAGAATATGGATAGGTGATGTTTCGGGTCGAGATCCTTCTTCAGAATATGGATCACAAACAAACAGAGGAGATTGATTTAATCCGGCATCATGTTTGGCAGGATTTTGTTTTGCATTTCATATTGTTGCAACATAAGAATATATTGTGATATTCAACCAAAGCTATATCTTGTGTCTTATGCAAGAGCATTTCAGACCAAGTTAAAAGGGTAGACAGTTATATATATATATAGTCAGTAATTGATTTCCAAAGCCCATCAGTCATTATTTCATCCCTTTTCCACATTAATAATTGTATGCTGCCCGATCATTCCTCCATAGAGCTGATGCTATTTCTGATATAAATTCACAGGCAAAACCGGTATTTAAAATTCTAATGCTAAATATATTGAAACAAAAACAGGAAATGCTGAGTTTTGATCATTTCACATGCAGTATTAACTGTTTCTCTTGTTAAGACCTGTCATAAGGTCATAAGTCATGGAAGCAGAATTAGGCCATTCAGCTTATTGAGCCTACTCTGCCATTCAATCATGGCTAATCTACCCTTCCCAGTCAACCCCATTCTCCTGTCTTCTCCCCATAACCTTTGACACCCTTACTAATCAAGAATCTGTCAATCTCCACTTTAAAAATACCTTCAATGACCACCTCCACAGCCATCTGTGGAAATTAATTCCACAGATTCACCACCCTCTGACTAAAGAAATTCCTCCTCATCTCCTTTCTAAAGGTACGTCCTTTTATTCTAAGGCTGTGCCCTCTGGTCCTTGACTCTCCCACTAGTGGAAATATCCTCTCCATATCTACTCGATCCAGGTCTTTCACTATTCAGTAAATTTCAATGAGGTCCCCTCTCTTCCTTCTAAACTACAGCAAGTACAGGCCCAGTGCTATCAAATGCTCATCATATGTTAACCCAATCATTTCCGGGAGCATTCTTGTAAATCTCCTCTGGACCCTTTCCAATGCCAGCACATCCTTCCTCAGGTATGGTGCCCAAAATTTGAAAGATTCTAGCATTTTATATTTTTCTTTCAGACTTCTGGCATATGCTGTTTATTGATTTTATGAAATATTTTGGTGTAGGAGATGCTTATCACTGTTTTGTTTCCGTGCTATCTCGGGAACAGTCAATAGTCACTGCTCTTGACTTGTATTCATGACGAACTTTTCATGAAATTACAAGAAAATCCTTCTATAAATCATTTCAAAACTCCATCAAAAAATGTATTGTAATATTAATATAAATATTAATTTCTTAAAGTTAGTTAGTTATAAATATTTGAAATCAGTCATCAATGATAACCAACTTAGACACATGGAGCATGGAATCAGGCCCTTTGGCCCATCTTATCCATGCTGACCAATGTCCAATCCAAGCTAGTCCCATTTGCCCATACCTGGCCCATGTCCCTCTTAACCTTTTCTACATATTTATCCACCGAAATATCTTTTAAATATTGTTATTGTACCTGCCTTAATGACTTCCTCTGCCACCTCATCCCATATGCCCACAACCCTCTATGTGAAAGATTTGCCGCATAGATTCCTATTGTAAACCTTTCCCATCTCAATTTAAGCCTATGTCCCTCCCCAAAAAAACACAAAGTGCTGGAGTAACGGATCAGGTCATGCAGCATCTGTCTGAAGAAGAGTCCCAATCTGAAACGTCATCTATCCATGTTCTCCAAAGATACTGCCTGACTCACTGAGTTACTCCAACACTTTATGTCTTTTTTTTTTTGTAAACTGGCATCTGCAGTTCCTTGTTTCTATATTAAAACTATGGCTCCAGTTCTTGATTCCCCTAACCTGGGAAAAAGTCTGTGCAATCAGTTTGTTGCACAATATGTTAAACTCTATTTACACATATTTTTGCAAGGATGTGAAAATCACCTAGCAACCAGTCCATTGATGTTTCAGATACTTTTCCAGTTCCTCAGATGTGATGGATCAAATACATTTAGAAATCAATGTGACAGTGCTTTTGTTTCATTACAGAAAACACCTTTATCATGTGCTAAAACAGATCCTCAGTGTTCTTAGCACTTATAAAATGTTTGTATTAGAACATGTTAAGCAAGTAAATGATTAATAGAGTATTAGGGAGAATGCAATTTGAGGGGGCTAAACAATTATGTTGGAAACTAAATGCTCAGCTGTGCAATACCATTATTTATTACCTACTTCTCTAACTGCTGTTACCAAAAAGTTGTTATAGGTGAAATTATAATTCCCTTTATTACTATCTTCCTATATTAAGCTTTTGTAGAAGTACTTCACATTGCTTTATTTACTTTTGCCATTTTTTCGAATTAATGAATAAATGTTGGAACTCATATATTCCACAGTTAAACTTTTAGACATATTCAAAGCTTACAGGATGAATCAATATCCACAGAAGCAGAAAAACAGAAAGACTGTGGGATAAGGCTAAAGGCAGAGAAAACTGACATGAAACTACTTTTGTGCCAGAAATCTTTGAGGTAATTCCTGGTTATGCTCCAAATACTGTTGTTTCAATACTATAGTGCATTGCTTTTAGCCTATGCCAAGTAACACCTTAAACACACGAGAGTTATGTATTGAACTAACTTTGTATTTTACCGATTAAACTAAAATGCAACTACATTTTGTTTAAAAAAAGACTATTATTACTATGTGCTATTTCAAACATTCTTATAAATCTGTTTCAAGAATTTTACAAATCTATTAAAAAAAGCATTTAAGTCTGTTGTTTAAAGATCTTACCTAGCACACTAACAAAAGCCATATTTACACAAATTAATAAGTTAGACATTTCTATAAACATTTGATTAATCACATTTTCACATATCAATTACAACTGTTTTAACTATTATAATTGCCAATTCCTTTTTCATGAATGTTGTACCACAGGTGAAATATATTTTTAAAATGTTGATAAATTATTTATTTAACCCTGCATTACTTAGAAATTATTCCTCAGAAAACATATGTAAAACTCTTACCCTTTTTGAAATTGTTAACGCAATATTCTGAAAGTTAAGAAATTTTCCATGCCGAATTACAGAGCTGTATGAAAAGGGATCAGTGACGAAAGTAATGAAGTTTCCAGCTATCTTACATGTAAAAACATCTCCATATTTCTTCTGGTGATTTTGCAGGAATTTGAGAGGATTTGCACCAAACTCAAATGCACAGCCAAAGTATGGAATCCAACCATTTTCAACTGGAGGCTCACCCTCTTTTCTGTGAAAAGTTAAACAGTAAAATAAACCGAATGAGTAATCTCTGCACATCCTCAAGCTGCAATTCACAAGGAGAACCTCTGAGGAACTCACCCATATAATTATCAATTTGGGAAGGCTGCTATATATAATAGCATCTGAAAAGATTACCAGTTTAATGTTATAATCAACTAAAATAAGAAAATATAAAGAGATTAAAAGTGATGGTCGTATGGATTCCGAACCACTGTGGGTCAATTTACAGTGCAGTGATTTTAATTAAAGATTAAAAAAATTGCACAATCTCAATTTGTGTTGCATGTAATTTGTACTCAAAACTATTTAGCGATCAATGATCTTCCTTCCATCGTAAGGTCAAAAGTAGGGGGTCCTCGCAGATGATTTCATTTACACCTACATTATCAAGCTACTGCAGTCCTGTCATATCTTGGTGAGGATGGCAGTGGAGAGTTAAACCCCTGTTACACTGTGCGAGCTGACCCACGAGGTACCCCGAGTTTAAAACAAATTTAACTCGTGGTAATCACGTACAATTAACGTAGCGGGAACGTCGGAACTCATGGACGCAACTTAGCAACTTAGTAAAATGTACTCTTGAGGTTAAAATTTGAAACATTTCAACTCGTTGTAAGAACCCGTGCGTTTACCTTTGTGACTCGTGATTCTACCGTGGGAACTCTTTTTAGAAACAATAATCAGGGACAGAAATATCAGTTACTTAGACTTTTTAAAGACAAATTCTGCTTAACAAAGTAAAAGTTATTGATAAGGTGACAGTGGGTTGAAAAGAAAAAATTGCTTAAAGTTAATATATAGATTTTGTGTATTTGGGACTGAGCTCACAACCTTAAGACAAACCAGTATTGAGGAACAGCGTGAGAACATTTTATGACACTTCATGGCAGCCTAATCTGAGGTTTGTCAGTCACGTCCAGAAGCCATCTCTACCAGTGCTGTTGAAGAAGACAGGGTTGTGTTCACCTCTCCTGCACCCGTGTTCCGTAGGACAACACCAACTCTTTCATTATGCGGATGTTAAAGGCTGGGTTTTATTCTCAAGCCATGATGCCAGGTTCCCGATCTCTTTACTGAACTTTACTGAATCAAAGGGTTCTATATGAGGTCCTGCCTCAAAAAGGCAGCCAGCATTGTCATGGACCCACACTACCCTGGCCATGCTCTCATTTCATTCCTGCTGAGCAGAAGGTATAAGAATCTGAAAACCATGACCTCCAGGTTCAAGAACAGCTTCTTCCCAACAACCATCGGGCTCTTGAACGCTACAAATGCTAACTAAACTATGAACTACAAACTGCCTTGGTTGCACTAAGGACTTTGGGATTTTTGCAATAATACTGGATTTTTTAAATATATATTTTCTTTGTTTAGTATATTATCTATGAGTATTGTGTTTACTGGCCTGTTATGCTGCTGCAAGTGGGAACTCTTTAACAGCGAGCAGGCAGCATCTCTGGAGAGAAGGAATGGGTGATGGGATGACATTTCCAAATTGGGGGAGGGGGGGGTGAGGGGGGTGGGGTGGAGGAGAGGGGGTGGAGAGTGGAGGGAGAGGAGGGGGAGACAGATGGGGGTGTCTTCATTCACTGGCTGCGGGTACCCGTCACTGAAACAGGTAGGTGAGATTTCACATCCACCTTGTGTGTGTGTGTCTCTCTCTCCCTCCCTCCCTCTCACACAGGCTGAGAGACTCTGCCTCTGTGAGTGTACATCCCTTTCTCCCCCTCTCCCTGGGCTATATACGCTCATTGTTTCCTATGAGAGACTTTGAAAAATAAGAATCACATTTCACACATTGATTTTATGACTTTTAATTCTTAACATGACCATAATCACAATCTTTTACCCGATGGCAAATAAGATTCCAAAGTGCAGTGTTAAAGTGCTAATGTTCCCGGGGAACATGAAATATTGTTACACAAATTCTGAGATGTAATAATTGATTAGTGATAATGCCAGTAATATTGCGAGTGCCAACAGTATGTCGATCTCACAATATTACTGGTATGATCACGAACCCGGAGACGACGGTATCCCGGCTGGAGTTTTACAACTTGGCACAGATTCATATCATGATCCTACCCCCCCCCCCCCCCCCCATCCCCCATAAACTGGGATGAGGCGGACATGGTATTGATATTGGGTTATTTTGTCACGTGAATGTTTGCGAGTTTTGAAATAAAGCCGTACATAAGTGCAATAAATAGCTAGCGCAAAGAGAAAAAAATACCAGCATGCAGATACAACACAACAAAGTTTCGAGTTTTTTTGTCCAAGAGCTGTAATGGGGTATATCAGGAGATCAGGACTTCAGTTATGAGAAGATAGACACAAAATGCTGGACTCAGCGAGACAGGCAGCATCTCTGGAGAGAAAGAATGGGTGACGTTTCGGGTCGAGACCCTTCTTCACACACCGAAAAACTTCCGTTTCAGCAATCTAATGACAGTGAGGAAGGAGCTGTCCCTGAATCAGGTAGTACATGTATGTGAGCGTTTGTATTATCTGCTCACGGGGTGAAAGGAGAGGAAGGAATGGTACGTTGGCTGCTTCCCGAAGCAGGTCGAAGTGTAGATTGAGTTGATAGGGGGAAAGCTGGCCTGTGTAATAGACTGCACTACATTTGCAAGTCTCTGTAATATATACTGCGCTCTAGGGCAAAGCTGCTCCCAAAACAGGTATTGATGCATCACAATATGATGCTTTGTACGATGTAGACTGTGGAAGCTGGTAGGCTGCCCAGGCAATCAGACATGACTCCGGTGACTCTCATGTGCACTCTGAACTCGTCAGCTGGACAGAGGAAAAAAAAGGTGAGTAAAAAAAAGGTGACTTCAACATCAGCATGTGACCTGGGTCAATCTTGGGCGTTTCACCTCATTGCTGGTGAATCTTTTTGATAAGAAGCTTGCTAGAGATGGCTCCCAGAAAAGTTCGACGAAAGGGAAGAGCAGAGCCTTACAAAAAACCTGCCATGGAGGCTATAGTCATACAGGAGGAGGAGGGGGAGAGGCAACAGGAGATTCAACAGGAGATTCAACAGCCAATTTAAACAAGGCAGGCTTTTTATAGCATGTAAAAAAAAAGCATGACATCATTTTTTTAACATGTGATGATTTTTCAACACGTCGATATACATTGTTGCCTCAAGATTAACGGGAGAGGAACTTGGTACACTTGGGAGACGAACTTGGAACATTGCAGAAATGAGAAGTAAACGGCAAACTTAGACATACCCGTGGGAACTCGGTTAAACTCTGGATCATAAACTTGTAGTCTCGTACGCAACCACGAGTCTTTCACTCGGGGTCACTCGTGGGTCAACTCGCACAGTGAAACAGGGCTTTAAAACAGCAAATGGGAAGGACAGTCTCCAAGAACAACTTCATTCACAATGACAGTGTAGTGACAGATTTTTATATTGTTTCGAGGATTCCCCCTTTAGTCCCTATGATTGAAGACGGGGGTTCAGGAGATTAATCGAAACGCACTCACGAGCTCTCCATGAGACATTCAATGCCATCCAAAGATAAATCTTCCAAACAGTCTCTTAATTAATACTTTATTATAGTAGTAAAAACAGTAAGATATTCTTCTTGTTTATGTACATTTTGATCTTACACGTGATCAAACTCGTGCATGGTGGAAAAATGTGACCTCTTCCCCATGCTTCATCAAACTAAATTAAAACTACTAGGGTGCCTGCGTGAGAATCCCAGCCGCAAACACGCCTCAGACTACGTGTAAATCCCAACCACATAATTACAGGCAGATAAAATTTAAAGGCAACTGGTTATAGTTATAAAATATTGAGTTAAGCTAAATGGCTACTACATACCGGCCCCTAATTGTTCGGAATATATAACGAGGCAATTACTAATAGACATTTTAAAAAGGAGCTATAATAGCTTAACATATATCAAAAAAACAAAAAATAACATGCATTATATATCAGCATTCAGACTTCTTCAGCAATTCTTCCACCTTCACATTCGCCTTCTAGAAGCAAGCATAACTTGGTTATTGGCCTTATTTAAACATTGTTCTTAGTCTGAAGTCGTACTTCGCGCACCAAACCCTTAACATCAGGCATGATACCCAGTATATAGACCAAAACACAAAAGTCCAAAGTTTTGACAGCATGAAACTTCTTCCTCCATGTCCGATCAATTCAGGGATATGTCATAACAATAATGTTGAAATGTGAAAATCCTTCGAGAGAATAATAGGATTTTTCGCAATAACATTCACTGTGATGTTTTGTTTAATTTCCGGATCAAAAGCAGAGATTTCAAATCCCAGCGCAAGCTTTGGCCATTCTCTGTCTGGCTCACATTAAAATTCTAGTCCATTGATCCATCTCTTGTTGCTTAAGAAGCGGTCTGCTGTTAGTCCGCTAGAAGCTTCATCCATAGGATTTTCCTTTGTGTTAACATATTTCCATTGTGAAACATTAATTGTTCCCAATACAAAAGAGATTCTGGTTGCTACAAATGTAAAAAAAACATTTGTTCTCATTGTTGAAGTATTTAAGCACCGTTGTACTATCAGTCCAGAAGATAGATTCTTCCAAGTGAAGCTGCAGTTCTTTTTGCTGCATCATGTCAACTTTACCTGCTAAGACTGCGGCAGTAAGTTCCATTCTGGGAATTGTCATTTGCTTCAACGGTGCCACTCTGGCCTTTCCCATTAAGAATGTAGCAGGTACTTCTTTGTTATCATTTTCCAGTCTTAGATATGGAACAGTACCGTAACCACTTTCACTGGCATCTGAGAAATGATGCAGCTGTGCACTTCTGATCTTACCAAAGCTTGTAGGCTTCATGCACCGGTCCACTTTGAATTCTGAGATCTTGTTGAGATCTGACAACCAGTCAGTCCATCGGTGAGAGGAAGTTTGCATTATACTCTCATCCCATCTAAGTTTTTCCTTACAAAGATCCTGCAAAATCAACTTGGCTGGCAGTGTAAATGGTGCAAGAAATCCCAGAGGGTCGAAAACAGAACCAATTGCGGATAGGATACTCCTTTTAGTACATGGTCGCTCTTGAATTGAGATTCTGAACTTGAACCCATCTGTTTCAACGCACCAATGCAGTCCCAATGCTCTTTCCATTGGCAAATTGTCTTTGTCCAAATCCAACTCCCTGGTCTCCTTGGCTCTATCTGGTGGAATGCTTTCCAATACAACACGGCTGTTGCTGATCCACTTGGAAAGTTTGAATCCTCCCTTATTGCAGAGGGAAGTCAGATGCTTCACCATTTGAATTGCTTCCTGCTCCGTAGACATGGATTTTAAGCAATCATCCACATAGAAATTATTCTTCACAGTGGTTATCACTTCTTCTGGAAAGTGAGCTTTATTGTCCTCTGCGGTCTTCTTTAATGCAAAGTTTGCACAACTTGGTGATGACACTGCTCCAAAGAGATGTACCTTCATCCGGTATTCAACAAGATCTTGTTGTGCATCCCCATCAGACCACCATAAGAATCGCATGTAGCCAATGTGTTTTTCTGATACTTTGATGATGAAACATCGCTTTAATATCAGCCATCAAAGCAATCGGTTCTTGTCTGAATTTAATAAGTACTCCAATGAGTGTTGGTGAGGTCTGGACCTTGTAGAAGTTGACAGTTAAGTGATGTTCCTTTGAAGACTGCAGCACAGTCAAAGACCACCCTCAAGGCCCCTTTCTTCGAGTGATACACCCCATGGTGCGGAATGTACCAAAGCTCTCCATCACTTCGATTTAGTTGGTTTGTTGGTACCATTTCAGCAGAATCATTGTCAATCATATCCTTTAGGAAAGACGTATATTCCTTATGAAATTTCGTATTCTTGCCAAACTTGCGTTTCAGATTCTGGGTGCGTTGCTCTGCCATACGACGATTATTTGGCAGATTAACAATTTCCTGTTTGAAAGGTAAGTCCAGACAGTAGTGTCCATCTATCATCTTTACTGAGTAGTTCATAATATCCAAGAACTTTAACTCTTCCCAGGACATTTCTTCAGATTCCTTACTGGTACCTTCATTGAAGTCATGATTGTATTGCTTGATCAATAGCTTTTCTAATTTACCAGTAGATATTTGATTAACAGCATCGGCAGGGTAGTTCTTCTGGTTGTTGCTTTCGTTGTTCCTTCTCAAGGATCCATAGATAACCCATCCTAGTAGGGTTTTCACAGCAAAAGGTCCATCCCCTTGGCTCCTCACAGTCTGTATAGGTTCCAATGCCTTCAAAGCATTCGTTCCGATAAGTAGGTCGATACCAGAATTTATTTTAGGTATCTTGACATCCTTCAAGTAAGGCCGTTGTTTCAAGTCTTCGTGTCTGGATATATTTTGATGAAAAACATGCGTGGTCTCATGTGCAAACTCAGATATTGGTATAAAATTGTCTTCATCCAGACTAGATATTTCCATACTTGTGATGACTATCGCAGAATTTCTCCTCATTCGTGGTACGCAATAGAATCTTAGTCTTTTCTCCTGTGATGTCCAGCCTTCTCATCAAGCTTTCTGTACAAAAGGTAGCCGAATTTCCATGATCCAAAAATGCATATGTTTGCAACACTGTATTCGTCTTTCTATTCCTTACCTGTACTAGTAAGATAGAGAAGATACAGGTTTCTACCCCCGCCCCAATATGGGCAGTAAGGTGACAGCATCATTAGTAGCTGGCTTCTCCTTCTGTTCTATTTGCTGCGGCTTCTTTTGCTCAGTGTGAAGTGCTTCAGGATGATCTTGCTTGCACTTATCTCAAGTTATAGGACTCTTAAACCCCTGTCCCACGGTACGAGTTCATTCCAAGAGTTCACCCGAGTTTGCCCTGATTTGAACTCAGAGATTTACGGTAATGGCCACTCGTCAGTGCTCGGGGCTCTCGTGGACATTTTTCAACATGTTGCAAAATCTTCACGAGTCTTCCCGTGCTTACCTGCCGTTAGTGAGTCTTCCCGAGTACCTGCCGTTAGCGCTAAGAGACGTCCCCGAGCTCCGATGTACCCGCTACGTTCATTCTCCGTGCTTACCACAAGTTTGATTTGTTTTAAACTGGGGAGAGCTCTTGGAATGAACTCGCACCGTGGGACAGGGCTATTAAACCCCTGTCTCACTGTGCGAGCTGAACCACGAGGTACCCCGAGTTTAAAACAAATTTAAATCGTGGTAATCACGTACAATTAACGTAGCGGGAACGTCGGAACTCGTGGACGCAACTTAGCGACTCTTGGCGCTAACGGGAGGTACCCGTGAAACTTGTTAACTCTTGAAAAAGTTCAAACATGTTTGAACTTTTCCACGAGTAAAATGTACTCTTGAGGTTAAAATTTGAAACATTTAAACTCGTTGTAAGAATGTAGTGGCCCGTGCGTTTAACTTTGTGACTCGTGATTCTACCGTGGGAACTCTTTTTAGAAACAATAATCAGGGACAGAAATATCAGTTACTTAGACTTTTTAAAGAAAAATTCTGCTTTACTAAGTTAAGCAAGTTATTGATAAGGTGACAGAGTGGGTTGAAAAGAAAAAATTGCTTGAAGTTTATATATAAATTTGTGTTGTGTTGTGTTGAAAAGCTTTTTGCTGATCCGTTTGATTCTCACCGTTTGTTTATTTCATTGCACAATAAAAGAGAGTTCTTTGCTATCAAGATCAAATTGATGTCTGGAAGTCTTCATTTTAATATCACTACAAAGTCTCATGACTTGAATGTAATATTCCTTTCATCATAAAACACAAAATAGAGGAAGGCAAAATATATTCACATCTTGATTCTCACAATCATTTGTGAGATTTAAGGACTCAGCTGCCTCATATGCTGCGCTTTTTAAATGTTTAAAATTGTCACCTCTCAGTAGATCAGAAAATAAGACAAACAGCACGGTGAATGTGAAACAAAGTCTTTATTCATCTTGTTCAATATAAAAAACGCTTTTTTGCACATATTGAGAAAAGGAGCACCACAGCAAACAACACTTTTTCACTGTCTGAAAAAGGGCTTCTCATACATGAAAATCAACAAATGAAGCACAAATAAAAGTATTTCCACTATATACTAATTCAGCTGAGAAATGCACAAGTCTAAATTCAGGCAATAAAAGATACAATGCAATGCGCTAAATGACAAGTTTTGAGATCTACAATCAGATAAGCAGATGCATGATAACCACGTTTTAAAGGAAAGACAGATGCAATGAAATTACTTTTACACCACAATAAAAAATAAAATCCACACTTAAAGTTAAACAAAGAAAAGTCAGCAGGATTTAAACTAAACATGACATTAACTGGATTTTTCTGCATGTGGGCTCTCCTCATGCAGTGATGTACCTGTGGTCGGCAGCCGCTCAAAATAAGCTGTCCTGCCACGGCACACTGCCCAATTCTGAATTATAGCAGGAGCAGAGATGGTCTCTCTGCTCTTTTGCACTGTTGGTCCCCGTGTTACCTCGAAAACACTGCAGTGGCACCAAAGTCTTGTCGTTTGTACCACTCCTCCACGCACCTAGTGTTATTCTCCCTGTTTGACTGTCCACTAAGTCACCGTCCTGCATGGCTGTTGCTCATCCTGAAGCTGCACCTCTGATACGGATCAGGTTGTGCAGAACACATGCAGCAAACACAATAGTCTCTACGTTCTTTGGCTGGCATGACATCATTTTTTTAACATGTGATGATTTTTCAACACTTCGATATACATTGTTGCCTCAAGATTAACGGGAGAGGAACTTGGTACACTCGGGAGACGAACTTGGAACATTGCAGAAATGAGAAGTAAACGGGAAACTTAGACATACCCGTGGGAACTCGGTTAAACTCTGGATCATAAACTTGTAGTATCGTACGCAACCACGAGTCTTTCACTCGGGGTCACCTCGCACAGTGAGACAGGGCTTTTACAGTTTTGTTACAAGTTACAAGTTATAGGACTCTTACAGACACCAGCAAAACCAAGGAACTGATTGTGGACTTTGGAAGGAGTAGGATGGGGACCCACAGTCCCGTTTATATCAATGGGTCGATGGTTGAAAGGGTCAAGTGCTTTAAATTCCTGGGCGTGTACATCTCTGAAGATCTTTCCTGGTCCGAGAACACTGATGCTACTATTAAGAAAGCACATCAGTGCCTCTATTTCTTGAGAAGATTACGGAGAGTCGGTTTGTCAAGGATGACTCGCTAACTTCTACAGGTGCACAGTAGAGAGCATGCTGACCGGTTGCATCGTGGCTTGGTTCGGCAACTTGAGCGCCCTGGAGAGGAAAAGACTACAAAGAGTAGTAAACACTGCCCAGTCCATCATCGGCTCTGACCTCCCTTCCATCGAGGGGATCTATCGCAGTCGCTGCCTCAAAAAGGCTGGCAGTATCATCAAGGACCCACACCATCCTGGCCACACACTCATCTCCCTACTACCTTCAGGTAGAAGGTACAGGAGCCTGAAGACTGCAACGACCAGGTTCAGGAATAGCTACTTCCCCACAGCCATCAGGCTATTAAACTTGGCTCGGACAAAACTATGAACATTAATAGCCCATTATCTGTTATTTGCACTTTATCAGTTTATTTATTCATGTGTGTATATATCTATATAATGATATATGGACACACTGATCTGTTTTGTAGTCAACGCCTTCTATGTTCTGTTGTGCTGAAGCAAAGCAAGAATTTCATTGTCCTATCAGGGACACATGACAATAAACTCACTTGACTTGACTTTTAACCATGTGTCCTTTTTTCAAACATCCAAAACAGATTCCAATCTCCTTTAAGAAATCAATCTTTTATTTATATTCCTACTTCTTGAATTTACGACACCAACTTATGGTGTGGCAAACTTCGTTACATAACAAGCAGAACCATAGAAACATAGAAACACAGAAAATAGGTGCAGGAGGCCATTTGGCCCTTCGAGCCAGCACCGCCCTTCATTGTGATCATGGCTGATCGTCCCAAATCAATAACGTGCCTGCCTTCTCCCCATATCTCTTGATTCCACTAGCTCCTAGAGCTCTATCTAACTATCTCTTAAATCCATCCAGTGATTTGGCCTCCACTGCCCTCTGTGGCAGGGAATTCCACAAATTCACAACTCTCTGGGTGAAAACGTTTTTTCTCACCTCAGTCTGACCACCTCAGTGGACCATGTCTGATCACAGATGATCAGACATGGTCCACCAACACCATCTCCCTAGTCAAGAAAACACAGCAACGCCTCGACTTCCTTCGACGGATGAGGAGAGCCGACCTCCCCCCTTCTGCCCTCACCACTTCTGCCCTCACAGGGGTGCCATTGAGAGCATTCTTACCAGCAGTCTCTCAGTCTGGTATGGCAGTTGCTCTGCTGCTGACCAGAAGGCCCTACAGAGAGTGGCGAGGACAGCGGAGAAGATCACTAGATCACCCCAACCAGCAATCCAGGACATACCCATCTCGCTGTCGCAAGAGAGCAACCAATATCATCAAAGACACCACCCACCCAGCACACAAACTGTTCACCCTCCTACCATCCGGCAAACGCTACCGCAGCATGCGGAGCAAAACCACCAGATTCAAAAACAGCTTTTTCCCTCAGGCCATCAGACTACTCAACACACTCAAGAAAATTCCATGAACATTACACAAACAAAGACCAACTGACTGTCAAATTAACTTTAACTCAATGTCTGCAGTATGCTATTTGCACTTTTCTATATTGCACCTTTTATTATTGCACCTTAATAACATACCTCAAAATGTTACTACACTCTGGCACACTGTGAATATTTTATATAATGTATATGTCCATTGTCTATCTTTATTGGTATATTGTCTGTCTGTGTTATAAATATTACTTGCACATTGGAGTATGGGGAAACGCAATTTCAATCCTCTGTGTAACTACTTGTTGCATTATTTGAATTGACAATAAAGTTTACGTTTACTTTTACTTTAAAATGGCCTCCCCTTTATTCTAAGACTGGCCGCTGGTTCTGGACCAGCCCAACATTGGGAACATTTTTCCTCCATCTAGCTTGTCCAGTCCTTTTATAATTTTACTTCGGAGTCACGTGAGTGACTATGTGAAGAAGAGCCCGTCCAGCCGCACACGTGTCATATCGTCAGACGCATAGCTTTCATGACCGTGTGTGGAGGAGCAGGGCTCCTCCAAGCGGTGAGTAAAGCAAAAAGTCAGAAGGTAAGTGCTTTCACTTTCAGGATCGCTTTTTCTCATCAGACTTGTTGGTGGAGCTCCACGCAAGTTTATCGGAGAAAGGAGACGCACCGCAGGTAAAACCCAAGTTCCTGAGGGTAGCGGGCGTCAGTTAGAGGAGTCAGTGGCAGCGAGGCCATTAACTCCCGTTGCGGTCGAAAGTGCCGTTATAACGCCAGTGGGGCGCAAGGCAGGACAAAAGTCCGCACGACCAGTAGACTCCGATGAGTCAGACCCGGAGGAATACCCTCCTCAGTCAGAAAATGTAATGGCTGCTAGGGTCGCAAGTTTAGAACTCCTTATGGGGAAAATGATTTATAAAGAACCCCCACAGGAGGAATTCAGTCCGTGTTGGCCTATTGAAGATACAGCACAGGGGGTGCCTTGGATGGGACAGGCACAAGGGTGGCCTACAGGAGAGCCATCAGGAATGCCTGTGCAGAGATAATACAGTGGTTGGCCTACAGGAGAGCCAGTGCCCGAAATGCCAGCAAAAAGGCGGTATATGTGTTGGCCTACCGGAGAGCCAGTACCAGAAATGCCTGAACAAAGGCAGTACAAATGTTGGTTGAGGGATGTGCCAGCGCCGACAATGTCTAAAGAAAAACATATGAAGCGTTGGCCTAGAAATGAGCCAGCGCCAGCAGCACCTGAAACAGGGCTGCCTATCCGTGGGCCTACAGGAGAGCCCGCGCAGGGGGATTCTGGCAGAGACCTTACTATGCAAAGGCCAATGGGCCAGGGCTAGACTTACCTGAAACAGGGTGGCCAGAAATTTCCCATCAAGAAGAGGAACATCTAGATTCAGATGATGATTTGTATGAGGACCAGAGCCCATTATCAGAGCTCAAAGTACCAGGGCTGGCACAAAAGTTTGCTGTTCCCAGAGTAACAGGGGAACCTTTGAGAGATGAAATAGCAATGACTATAAATTATCTGCTCTCCCATCAGCTCCAGGAATTAACTATGGATGAGACTGTTAAAAAATGAGACCCCGGCAAATTGTGAACTGCTAGCAGTCCCAGCGGTGAATAACTTGATATGGGGTTATTTGAGCATTGCATTATGCTCACAAGAATTGAAATTACAACGAGTGCTGAGATTGCTGGGGTCAGGCATTACGGCGTTTGCCAGGGGGTTGGATGAAGATCTTATATCTGATTCACAACAAGTTGCCTTAGCACTCATGTGTAGTGCGCACTTTGAAATTAACTGTATTCGTAAAAGTGCAATAAGCCCGAATATTCATCCTAAGTATGCAGGGCTCTGTAAACCATCCAATATACAAATGCCTAATCTGCTTTTTGGAGAAAATCTAGCAAAAAAGTTAAAAGACCTAAATGAAGAGTCAAAAACCATGATGGGTATGATGATGAAACCACCTATGCTGAGCAGAGCGGTGCGAAGGCAGTATCCCTACAGACGGATGGCTGGTGCTGGAGAAGGAACAAGCCGATCGTTCCCATATACACGTTGGCGTGCTGCACCGGGGATGCGTGGAGGTTACAATGTGCCTACTGGAAGGGGACAACATTTTCCGATGGCAAACCCCGAGGTAGGGGGGGTCTGGTCTGGTAAGAAACACAACAAATGTTTTACACTCACAAGTGGGGGGAAGATTACGATTCTTCCTAAAAGAATGGCAACTAATAACAAATGATTTGTTTATACTGTGCAGCATAGTGGGATTTAGAATTGAGTTCTATCCACATTTGGATCCTCATACTCAGCATATTTCAAACCGGTCACGTATTTTCTCAAAGGAAGAGAATACGCAGATCCAGGGAGAATTGAAAATGTTATGCGACAAAGGTGTAATAGAAAAGTCAGTAGAACAACACTATCAGTTTGTGTCAAGTATTTTTCCTAGAACAAAAAAGGATGGTGGATGCAGAATTATTCTGGATCTGACGAGTCTTAACCTTTTTGTACAATATAAACATTTCAAAATGGAAACATTTACTAATGCCATTCAGCTGGTCACAAGAAATTGCTATATGGCAAGCATAGATCTGCAAGATGCATATTATTCTGTGGCAATGCATGGTAATGATCAAAGATATCTAAAATTTAGGTGGATGTCAGTTATGGCAATTTAAAGCATTGCCCAATGGTCTGACTTCAGCACCAAGGTTATTTACAAAATTACTCAAACCAATTTTAGCTCTGCTAAGAGCTGAGGGCCATGTATTGATGGCTTATTTGGATGATATTCTGATTGTGGGGGACACTTTGGCTACCGCAAAGGTGTCAGTATTAAGAGTCAAGTACATTTTTGAAAAAATGGGATTCATTATTCACCCACAAAAATCGAAATTATTACCAAAGCATAAAGATTAATTACCTAGGGTTCACAATTAACTCAGAACACATGGTAATCACTTTGCCAAAAGACAAAAGGCTGCAGTTAATTGAAGGTTGTACTGAGCTCATAAACGAGTACCAACCTTCAATTAGACAAGTGGCAAGAAACCCGATGTCTCTTATAGGCCGAAGAAATGCTATAAAAATGATCTTTTTACCACAAATTTTATATCTATTCCAGTCAATACCGATATATTTACCAATTTTTTTTATTTTTTTTAATTGGATGCTGATATTACAAACTTTATATGGGACTATAAATCCCACAGAATCCAAAGAAAACATTTGTGTAAACCTAAAGAATCTGGCGGATTATCACTCCCTAATTTTTTATATTATTACTGGGCCACAAATGTCAAAAATATGATTCACCTGTTGGACAATTCGGCCCAGCAGGTGGATTGGATAGTAATGGAGAGAGAGGATTGTTCCCCTTTTAACATAGGAGCGATCCTTCTCTCACCAACAAAAATGAAGAATACAATATACAGTAAAAATCCAATTATTCATAGTACAATTAGAATTTGGAATCAAATAAAATTAACTTTAAAATTAAGAAATCTATCACTTCTTTCACCTATAATGAATAACCCTTCGTTTAAACCTTCTATGATAGATACATCTTTTACAAATTGGGATAGAGTAGGAATTAAAACGTTTGGAGATATGTATGATAATGGAAGTTTTTTAACATTTCACCAACTACAACTTAAATACAACTTGAGTAGTAATCAATATTTTAAATACTTTCAAATACGTGACTATTTGAAAAAATATACACGAGAATATCAAATGTCTCCTGACCTATTAGATGAGATAATGAATATAAAAGCGGAATCAGCTAATTTAATATCATACCTGTATAATTCCATTTTAAACATAAATTCCATCATCTGATGGGATTAGAAGAGAATGGGAACAGGAACTAGCTATAAAAATCTCGAAAGAGTTGGGATAAACACCTGTTATATGTGCATAAATGCTTGATTAAAGCAAGACATACTCTAATTCAATTTAAAATTTTACATAGATTATACTATTCGAAAGTTAAATTAAGTAAATTTTACCCAAAAATCTCTTCTATCTGTGATAAATGCCTAACCCAAGAAGCAACTATAGCACATTCTTTTGTTTTTTGTATAAAAATCCAAAAATTTTGGAATGAAATGTTTGAAATTTTCACTAAATTATTTAAAATAAAACTGAAGCCGAATGCAGAACTGATTATTTTTGGAACAATAGAAGCAAGTTTGGAGCTGATTTCGTTTCAAAGGAGTTTTCTTAATTATGGCTTAATAACGGCAAAAAAACATACTGAAATTTTGGACTTCTAATATGTCAGAATTGTTACACCTAGAAGATATGAGATTCCTCTTAGCAGGTAAACCAGACCAATTCCAAAAGATTTGGTCTCCATTTATCGACTTATTACAAACATAGGGTGCAACAAAATGTTGATAATAAATGGTTTCAGGACCTGGTGAGGGGTGAGTAAAGATATGAAGTAGGTACATCCCTTTCATATTGTCCTATCTTATCTTATGTTTTCTTTTTTCTTTTTCCTCCTTTTGGTTTTTCTCTTTTTCTTTTTTTCTTTTATAAACTATTTCTTGTGGTTTAGGTCCATATGGGTGTTCCTGGACCACTCTTTCAATCACTCACTTACTATCTTTACTAACTCTTTCTATCCTTTTCTCTTATTAAAGTTTAAAATAAGAAGTGGTGCAAGAAATGTATAAACTTACGTTATTGCAGATTACTGTAATGTACAATACTTCTAATAAAATTAAAAATAAATAAATAAATAAATAAAAAAGACAAGTGGCAAGCTTGCTGGGCAAATTAATTGCTGCTTTTCCAGCTGTAAGATTTGGACCATTGTATTATCAGCATTTGCAGAGGGCTAAGGTACAAGCATTAAAGATGAATGCAGGGCATTTTGACAGGCCCATGCAATTGACAATTGAACCTATTACAGAAATAGAATGGTGGATTAACAATGTCTCGAAAGCTTCCAGAAAAGTTTTGGTAGATACACCTTCCGTTATTCTACAGACTGATGTACGTGCTCTAGGATGTGGCGCAACTAACATTGTTTCCAGCTGTGGAGGTAGGTGGAATGTGGATGAAGTACCTTTGCTTGAAAATCAAGGTATAAATTACCTCGAGCTGTTAGGAGCATTTTATGGGCTTAAAGCTTATTGCACTAATATGGAAAATGTGCATGTTCAGGTACAGGTTGACAATATTACAGCTGTAGCATATGTAAATCATATGGGTGGTATCAAGTCAGAATCATGTGATAGATTAGCAAATGAAATTTGGATCTGGTGTATTGCCAGGAAAATTTGGCTGTCAGCAATGTATTTACCAGGCAAATTTAATGATAATACAGAATGGATGTTGCATCATAAAATATTTAAGCAAATTGTAGCACAATTTGGAATGCCAGAGATTGATTTGTTTGCATCAAGACTTAACCACCAATTGCCTAAGTATGTGTCATGGTAACCTGATCCTGGATGCTTTCTCGCTACATTGGGGTGATATGTTTCTGTATGCATTTCCTCCGTTTTGTTTAATCAATCGATGCATACAGAAAATTAAACAGGACTCAGCCTCGGGGATTTTGGTGGTGCCAGATTGGCCCACACAGCTATGGTACCCACTGGTGTTAAACATGGTCAAAAAAACCCTTATGGTTATTCCAAAGCAGGTAAAACTGCTTGTACACCCTGTAACTGATGAACCACATCCTTTACATGATCGTATTGGTTTGTTGATTTGCAGATTCTAAGAAGGCCATATCTTGGAAGAGGATTATCAGACTGTACGGTGGATGTTATGGCAGCAGCCTGGAGGTATAGTACCCAGAAGCAATACATTTCTTATATAAGGAAATGGGAGGTGTTTTGTTCAGAAAAGAATATTGCATATAACACAGTAGACATTTCAGATGTGTTAGAGTTTCTTTCAACTCTTTACTTTGAATTAAAATTAAGTTATAGTGCAATCAATACTGCACGGAGTGCACTCTCTGCATATTTAAGCAGTGAATCAGAACAAAATCCAATAGGATCACATCCTTGGGTCTGTAGGTTTATGAAGGGAATTTTCAACTCCAATCCTCCTAGACCTAGGTATACAGAAATCTGGAATGTAAAAGATATACTGATGCTGCTGTGTGAATGGAATCCTATTGAAACTCTGTCATTGGACAAAATTACCATGAAGTTGGTTATGCTCATGGCGTTAGTTTCAGCACAGAGAGTTCAAACATTACAGAAATTAAGAATAGACAGAATGAAAGTAGGGGCAGATGCCGTTACATTCTATGTCTATGATTTACTGAAACAAAGTAGACCTGGGTTCACGGGATGCAAGTTGGGGTTTTCAGCATATCCTACGGATCCACGGCTCTGTGTAGTAACATATATAAGATGTTACATGGAAACAACCAGAATCTTAAGAGGTACAGAATTAGCATTTTTTATCAGTCATAAAAGTCCTCATAAGAAGGTGTCAACACAGACAATTTCAAGATGGTTGAAACGGGTGTTGATTTATTCAGGTATTGATACTGATAAATTTAAATCTCATTGCACCAGGGCGGCATCAACATCGGCGGCCAGGGATTCAGACGTTCCAATAGACCTTATCCTCGCGGCCGCAGGATGGGCAAGTGAACAGATGTTTCACAAGTATTACCATAAGGAGATTAAAGATCCCGGGGTGTTTGGTGATGCCGTGCTGGATTCTGTATTAAATCCCCCATTATGATAAATGGGTTACTATTGTTATAATAAATAAAACCATTAACTGATTACATTTAATGTTGTGGTTATGCATTGTTGATTGTGCTTACTCAATAGAGTCAATCAGTGCAGTGAGCACCTGGATTTAATCCACGGTGTGAAATCACAGAGCTTTGAAATCTTCACGTAGTCACTCATGTGATTCCGATAAGATTAAACGAGAACTTACCAGTTTGAAGTTAGATCTTTATTTTTATGAGGAGTTACGTTGAGGGATTATGTGCCCTCCGCTCCCACCCTCATAAAAGGATCGAGCTGGTAGTTCTAGTATTTATGTATCTTACTATCATACTTCAGTAATTGTCGTCTGTGATTTTCAATCCACTGCTTTGAAAATTGACGCGTGTGTGGCTGGACGGGCTCTTCTTCACGTAATCCCTCAACGTAACTCCTCATAAAATAAAGATCAAACTTCAAACTGGTAAGTTCTCGATTAATCTTACTATTTTATGTTTCTATACGATCTCCCCTCATCCTTCTAAACTCCAGTGAATACAAGCCTAGTCTTTTCAATCATTCCTCATATAACAGTCCCGCCATCCCAGGGATCAATCTCGTGAAACTACGCTGCACTGCCTCAATCACAAGGATGTCCTTCCTCAAATTAGGAGACCAAAACTGTACACAATACTCCAGATGTGGTCTTACCAGAGCCCTATACAACTGCAGAAGAACCTCTTTACTCCTATATTGAACTCCTCTTGTTATGAAGGCCAACATTCCATTAGCTTTCTTCACTGCCTGCTGTTCCTGCACGCCAACTTTCAGTGACTGGTGTACAAGGACACTCAGGTCTCTCTGTACCTCCCCCTTACCTAACCTAACCCCATTGAGATAATAATCTGCCCCCTTATTTTTGCCGCCAAAGTGGATAACCTCACATTTATCTATATTATACTGCATCTGCCCCACTTCTGCCCATTCACTCAACCTGTCCAGGTCACCCTGCAACCTCCTAATATCCTCTTCACAGTTCACACTGCCACCCAGCTTTGTGTCATCCGCAAACTTGCTAGTGTTGCTCCTAATTCCCTCTTCAAAATCATTAATATATATGGTAAACAGTTGCGGCCCCAACACCGAGCCTTGCGGCACTCCACTCGCCACTGCCTGCCATTCTGAAAAGGACCCGTTCACTCCTACTCTTTGCTTTCTGTCTGCCAACCAATTTTCGATCCACGTCAACACCCTACCCCCAATACCACGTGCTCTAATTTTAGTCACCAGTCTCCCTTGCGGGACCTTATCAAAGGCTTTCTGAAAGACAAGCGAGCGAGCAAAATCATCTCTGACCCCTCTCACCCTGGCCACAAACTCTTTGAATCACTTCCCTCTGGAAGGCGACTACGGATTGTCAAAGCTGCCACAGCCAGACATAAAAACAGTTTTTAGCCACGCGTAGTTGCTCTACTCAACAGCCAAAAATCTGTAACCTCCCTTTGATCTGATATTTTGATGGTTCACATGCTTGATCAATGGTGTTTTATCATTAATGTTTTATTATTATTATTATTAATGTTTAGTGTTTTCGGAGTCATTCGTAACTGTCACTGTATGTCATGTTGTTACTTGTGGGCGGAGCACCAAGGCAAATTCCTTGTATGTGAATACTTGGCCAATAAACTTACTTACTTAGATACACAACATCCACTGGCTCCCCTTCATCTATTTTACTTGTCACATCCTCAAAAATTCCAGAAGATTAGTCAACCATGATTTTCCTTTCATAAATCCATGCTGACTTGGACTAATTCTTTTACTGCTATCCAAATGCCCCATTATTACCTCTTTAATAATTGACTCCAGCATCTTTCCCACCACCGAAGTAAGGCTAACTGGTTTGTAATTCCCCGTTTTCTCTCTCGCTCCTTTCTTGAAAAGTGGGATAACATTAGCTATCCTCCAATCCACAGGAACTGATCCTGAATCTATTGAACATTGGAAAATGATCACCAATGCGTCCACTATTTCTAGAGCCACCTCCCTGAGGACCCTGGGATGCAGACCATCCGGCCCAGGGGATTTATCATCCTTCAGTCCCATTAGCCTACCCAATACTATATCTCCCCTAATGAAAATTTCTTTCAGTTCCTCTATCCCCTTAGATGCTCTGTCCTCCAGTACATCTGGGAGATTGTTTGTGTCTTCCTTAGTGAAGGCAGATCCAAAGTACCTGTTCAACTCTTCTGCCATTTCCTTGTTCCCCATAATAATTTCACCCGTGTCTGCCTTCAAGGGACCCACATTTGACTTTGCTATTCTTTTTCCCTTAACATATCTAAAGAAGCTTTTACTGTCCTTTATATTCCTGGCCAGCTTCCCCTCGTACTTCATCTTTTCAGCCCTTATTGCCCGTTTTGTTTCCTTCTGTTGTCCTATGAAAGATTCCCAATCCTCTGGCTTCCGGCTACTCTTTGCTGTGTTATAAATCTTTTCTTTAGTTTTATTCTATTCCTAACTTCTCTTGTCAGCCTCAGTTGCTTCCTACTCCCCTTAGAAATTCCTGCCATTGCTGTTCCACTGTCATTCCTGCTAGGATCCCTTTCCAATCTACCTTGGCCAGCTCCTCCCTCATGCGTTCACAGTCCCCTTTGTTCAACTGCATCACTGACACTTCCGATTTAACCTTCTCCTTCTCAAATTGCAGATTAAAACTAATCATATTATGATCACTACCTCCAAGCGGTTCCTTTACCTCTAGTTCGCTTATCAAATCTGGTTCATTGGACAACACTAAATCCAGCATTGCCTTTTCGCTGGTCGGCTCCATTACAAGCTGCTCCAAGAATCCATCTCGGAGGCATTCTACAAACTCTCTTTCTTGGGGTCCTGAACCAACCTGATTTACCCAGTCTACCTGCATATTGAAATCCCCCATCACCACAGTGGCATTACCTTTGTTACATGCCAGTTTTAACTCCTGCTGCAACTTACACCCTACATCCGGGCTACTATTTGGGGGTTTGTAGATAACACCAATTAGTGTCTTCTTGCTTTTGCAATTCCTCAACTCAATCCACAGTGACTCAACCTCGTCAGTCCCTATGTCTTCCCTCGCAAGGGTCTGAAATCTATCCCTCACCAGCAGAGATACCCCCCCCCCCTCCTCTGCCCACCTGCCTGTCCTTTCTATAGGATGTATAACCCTGAATATTAAGTTCCCATGCCCAATCCTCCTGCAGCCACATCTCAGTAATCCCCAGAATGTCATATCTACCAACCTCTAACTGAGCCTCAAGCTCATCTACTTTACTTCTTATACTTCGCGCATTCATATACAATATTTTGTATTCCTTCCGCTTCTCACCTTTCACATCGATCCCCATTACACTTGGCCATACTCTCCTATCCCTTTGTGAGCTTTCTTTCCCGTTAATTCTGGGGTCATTAACTATCCCTTTACCTCCGTCCTTGACCATCCCATTTGACACCCCCCCCCCCCTTATTTAGTTTAAAACCACCTGTGTAGCAGTGACAAACCTGCCTGCCAGAATGCTGGTCCCCCACCTGTTAAGGTGCAATCCGTTCCTTTTGTACAGTTCCCCCTTACACCAAAACAGATCCCAGTGGTCTAAGAATCCAAATCCCTGCCCCCTGCACCAGTTCCTCAGCCACACATTCAGGTCCTGTATCTCCCGGTTCCTGCTCTCGCCAGCACGAGGAACTGGAAGCAAACCGGAGATACCCACCCTGGAGGTCCTGCCTTTCAGCACTTTTCCGAACTCTCTAAAGTCACGCTTCAGAATATTCATCCCCTTCTTTCCGACATCGTTTGTGCCAACATGCGCTACCACTTCCGGCTGTTCACCTTCGCCCCTGAGGATTTTCTGCACTGTCCGTGACATCCTGGATCCTGGCACCAGGGAGGCAGCACACCATCCTCGAATCCTGTCTGTTGCCACAAAAAACCCTGTCTGTACCTCTCACAATGGAGTCTCCAACTACTACGGCGTTGCCTGATGTCGGCCTCTTTGGTTTTGGCTCAACAGCACTTCTTGCTTCGCAAGCCAGTGCGCCACCCAGTGCGTTAACGTCTTCTGTCCTGACAGCTTCTAAGTGGGTGAACCTGTTCACAAGAGGTACAACACCCGGGGACCTTTGCATTCCATGTTTCCTTTCCTTTCTCACCGTCACCCACATTCTCTCTTCCAGTACCTTAGGTGTAACAATCTTACTGTAGGACTTGTCAAGGAACAACTCAGTTTCTCGAACGAACCTGAGGTCATTCACTTGCTTCTCCAGTTCCCCAACACGGTCCTTCAGGAGCTGTACCTGGATGCACTTCTCACATTTGTAGCAGCCAGAGGCACCAGCAGTGTCCTTGACCTCCCACATACTGCAAGCATCACACTGAATCAGCTTGCCCGACATCTCCTTCTTTCGTCTCTCCCTCTCCAGCGTTTGGTGTGGCGTCCTCCCTCAGCCTCCTGGCTGAAGACTCCCGAGCCAAAGACTCACACTTTACTTACAAGGCCGCTCCCTTAGAGCAGCCTTGCTTATATTGACTGATAAATTGCCTAATTTACCAATTAACAAACCAAATTCCTCAGTTTTTTTTTTTTTTTTTTTTTTTTTTTTTTTTTTTTTTAATTTTTATTTATTAGAAGTACATTACATTACAACCACATACATTAATACTCGTCATTTATATCTTCTTACAATTAATGTACTCCCTTTATTTATTTTTTTACACTAGAAAAAGAAAAGATTGAAAGAAAGAAGAAAGTGAAGGAAAAAGTGCAAGTGTAGAGAAGTGTAGAAAATGTAACAACAAAAAAGGACGAAGACCCTATAAGAGCGAAATTAAAAACAAAAAGAAAAAGAGTTAAGAAATAGGCCCTAAGAAAAGAAAAGAGAAAGAGAAAAAAAGAGAAACAAATGTTTTTTTTTGAGCATCACGTAAATAGGACATACCAACTCTTCAACTATCATCCCCCCTTACCTGACCTCAATTTTTTATTTTTTTAAAGTACTTTTGCACCCTATGTTTGTAATAATTCTATAAATGCAGACCACGTCAGGTGGAAGTGATCTGGTTTACCTGCTAGGAGGAGTCTTATCTCTTCTAGGTGTAATGTTTCAAACATATTTGAAATCCACATATTTATAGTTGGTATTGGAGCCTTCTTCCAAAATTTTAGAATTAGCTTTTTTCCAGTTATTAACCCATAGTCCATTAATTTCTTTTGAAACACATTTAGTTCTGGATCATCTTCCGTTATTCCGAAGATAATCCATTCTGCTTTGGGTATCAGTCTTGTTTTAAATAACTTTGTAAAGATTTTCAAAAATTTCATTCCAAAATTTTTGAATTTTTGTACAGAAGACAAATGAGTGCGCTATAGTTGCTTCTTGGGATTGACATTTATCACAAATAGATGATACATTTGGGAAAATTTTATGAATTTTAGTTTTCGAATAATATAATCTATGTAAAATTTTAAATTGTATTAAAGTGTGTCTTACATTATTCGAGCATTTATGCACGTTTAATAAATATTCATTCCAACTTTCCTTTGAAATTTTAATAGCTAACTCTTGTTCCCAGTCTCTTCTGATACCCTCCGTAGGTGGTATTTGTACATTTAAAATAATATTATACAAATATGATATTAAGTTTGCTGATTCCGCTTTTATCTGCATTGCCTCGTCCAATACATCTACTGGATTATTATAATGATCTTTTGTATATTTTTTCAAATAGTCGCATATTTGAAAATATTTAAAATATTGATTATTTCCGAGTTTATATTTTATTTGTAATTGTTGAAATGAAAGTAATTTTCCAGTTTCATACAAGTCACCAAGCGTTTTAATTCCTAGTCTATCCCATTGTGTATAAGCTTTATCTATAATAGAAGGACTAAACGAAGGGTTATTGACTATAGGTAATAAAAGTGATAAGTTTCTTAATTTTAAATTTTGTTTTATTTGTTTCCAAATACGGATTGTACTATGAATAATTGGGTTCTTATTATAGTTTATGTTATTCAGTTTCATTGGAGAGAGGAGGATCGCTCCAATGTTTCTAGAGGAGCAATCCTCTTTCTCCATTACAATCCAGTCTACTTGCTGGGCGGAGTTATCCATCAGTTGAATCATGTTTTTAATATTTACTGACCAATAATAATACATAAAATTAGGTAGTGCTAGACCCCCCAATACTTTAGGTTTATTCAGATGGGTTTTTTGTATTCTATGTGATTTATAGTCCCATATAAAATTAGTGATATCTGAGTCGAGTTTTTTAAAAAACTTCTTAGGTAAGTATATAGGAATTGATTGAAATAGGTATAAAATTTGTGGTAAAAAGATCATTTTTATTGCGTTTATTCGACCTATTAAAGACATCGGGAGCGTTTTCCAGAATTTAATTAATGTATTTAGTTTATTAAGTAGGGGGTCAAAATTTGCCCTGAACATACCTTGATATGTTCTGGTAATTTCGATTCCCAAATATTTAAATTTTTCTGTAGCTATTTTAAAAGGGAATTTTAAAAGATGTGTTGAATCTTTCGGTTTTATTGACATAATTTCACTTTTATTCCAATTTATTCTATATCCAGAAAAAGATCCGAAGTTTTCAATTAAATTTAATATATTTGGTATAGTGATTTGAGGTTTTGTAATATACAATAATATATCATCCGCGTATAAAGATATTTTATTATATGAGTCTTTATACTTATATCCATGAATATCAGGGTGTATTCTAATTTTTTCTGCTAGCGGTTCAATAATGAGAGCAAACAGCTGTGGTGATAATGAGCATCCTTGTCTATTTCCCCTTGATAGTTGAAATTTCGAGGATAATATGTTATTAGTAAGTATTCTAGCTGTAGGTTTGTTATATAGTAACTTAATCCATAAAATAAAATTCTCTCCCAGTTGAAATTTTTGTAATACTTTATCCATATAATTCCATTCTACTTGATCAAATGCTTTTTCAGCATCCAGCGAAATAATTGATAATTCTTGATCTTCAGATTTGTGTGAGTGCATTATGTTGAGTAGACGTCTCATATTATTAGAAGAGTATCTCTTAGGGATAAACCCTGTCTGATCTGGGTTTATTAATTTACTAATGTATTTACTTAATCTTCTAGCTAATGTTTTCGCTAATATTTTTTGATCTGTGTTTAACAATGCTATAGCTCTATATGAGCCAGGTTCTTCTAAATCTTTATTTTTCTTAGGTATTAATGTAATCGTTGATTCCGCTAATGTATCAGGTAGTATTCGTTTTTTAAAAGTGTATTGGTACATTTTTTGTAATCTTGGTATTATTTTATCATAAAAGCTTTTATAAAATTCATTAGTAAATCCATCAGGGCCTGGTGTTTTTCCATTTTTTAATGAGTTTATTGTATCTTCTAATTCCTTAATTGAGATTTGTGCACCCAGTTCCTCTTGTTCCTTCAGCTCTAACTTTGGAAGATTACAGGTATCCAAGAACTTTGTGATATTATTGGAATCAATTATCGTTTTAGATGTATACAAATTCTCGTAAAATTGCGCAAATCTTTTATTAATATCCTTCGGTGTTGTTAATAATTCCCCTTTATCTGATTTGATCTTTGGTATAGTATGTTCCTTTTCTCGTTTTTTTAGCTGGCGAGCCAAAAGTTTATGCGGTTTATCCCCAAATTCAAAGTGCTCTTGTTTTGTAATTTGAAAAAGTCTTATAAGTTTGGCAGATAATAATTTATTTAATTTAAATTTTAAAATTATTATTTTATTATGTTTATCTATTGATGGATCTTTAGCATTATCTATATCCATTTGTCTAATAAGTTCTTCTAACTGTCTTTGTTCATTCTTATTCTTTTTATTTTGAAAAGCTTGATATGAAATTATAATACCCCTAATGTATGCTTTAAAAGATTCCCAAAGTAAAGTAGGCGATATATCTGAAGTATCATTTGTTTGAAAAAAGACCTCCATTTGTTCTTTTAAATATATACTCGCTTGTGGATCTTTTAAAATTTGAGAGTTAAATCTCCAGAATGATTTATTCTTAGACAATCCTTCCAGTTTTAAAAAGAAAGTTAGTGGAGAATGGTCTGAAATTGAATTTGTATGGTATATTGCATTAGATGTTTGGGGGATTAATTTTGTATCCAGCAGAAAGTAGTCTATACGTGAGTATGTCTTATGTACCATTGAGTAAAACGAATATTCCCTGCCAGTTGGATTCACAATTCTCCAAACATCTGCTATATTAGTGTTATTTATATAGGTATTGAGGAGTTCCCCAGTTTTCGATTTCATATTCCCTCTCTGTTTTTGACTTGATTTATCTAAGTACGGATCTAAAACACAGTTAAAGTCTCCGCCTATTATAACATTTTGATAGTTTGACTCTGCAATTATATTGAAGATTTTATTGAAAAAGTGGGGGTTATCAAAGTTAGGGGCATATATATTTACCAAAGTAAGTGGAGTGTCATGGATTTCTCCATTAACTATTAGGTATCTCCCTTCTATATCTGTTATAATATTCTTTGCTTTAAATGGTATACCTTTTCTTATGATAATTGACGTGCCTCTAGATTTTGAAGTAAATGAAGAGTGGTATGTTTGACCTATCCATTTCGCCCTCAGCCTAACTTGATCCTGAGGTTTTAGGTGTGTTTCTTGTAGGAAGGTAATGTCAGAATTGTACATTTTTAGCTGAGCTAATATCTTACCCCTTTTGATAGGTTCGTTAATACCTCTTATATTCCAACTACAAAATGAGATTCCTCCTAGGTTCTTTTGTGTGGTGTCATGCATTTTGAATAATTATAGTACCTTTGAATCTTGTGGTGCGTCCATGTCCCAGGTCTTTAGGTATTGGGGGAGTTTTTGAATTATTAACTTTTGCTGGTATGTCCATTTTACTCTTATCACTAAACACAAAACACAAACAAGTGATTTTATGTGGTAAAAAAAAAACTAAAAAAGTGAGGCTACAGTGTCTGATATAGTCGGCACTGTAGCGAGTGTCCCACCTGTAGGTGGGAAAAAACCTTGTTTTGACTTCCATTGCGTTGTTACTCAAATAGCTCCGCTCTCTTAGTTAATCATAACATATTAAAATATTAAAACGAGGCCTCACATTCCGATATATAATACAATTTTACCCTGATATTTCCTTATAACATATATATATATCGGAGTTTAATTATTAAACCAATATTTTTGATTTCAATAAGAATCAACTGTTGGTTGAAGGGGTTAACGAGACGTGCTCCTGGACATAAGCCAGGAGCTCGTTTCTCATCCCCTCCTCCCGCTTATAGACAAGGTTACAATTTATTAAAAATTCATATTAGTATGTTAGTTCATTATTTTTTTTTTGTTAGTATTCTAATCTAACCTTGACCTCCCACATACTGCAAGCATCACACTGAATCAGCTTGCCCGACATCTCCTTCTTTCGTCTCTCCCTCTCCAGCGTTTGGTGTGGCGTCCTCCCTCAGCCTCCTGGCTGAAGACTCCCGAGCCAAAGACTCACACTTTACTTACAAGGCCGCTCCCTTAGAGCAGCCTTGCTTATATTGACTGATAAATTGCCTAATTTACCAATTAACAAACCAAATTCCTCAGTTTTAAACTGTTTTTCCCCTGTGACTTACTCACCTTTCCCACGGGCTTCAGCCAATCAGCTCTTCTCCCTGCTTGGCTTAACAGTAGATGTATCTCCTTCCTTTTCGCCTTTTGTTTCTGCAGATATTACAGCGGCAGCATAACTACTTCCCTTAGGTCCTGATCTTCCTTTTGCTATAGTAAAGGTAGAACCTTTGACAGTTGCGATTGGTTTAGGATCTTGAATACTCCCATAGCGTAAATTTGACATGAACCGTACTTACTTTTCTATGAAGTTCACCAGATCGGGAAGCATGGCCTCTCGATTTTCATTTTCCTCCATCAGACCTGCTTTATCCCTCCACTTTTCTCTAAGTGTATAGGGCAGTTTTAGAGTGATAATTTTCATATTGCTAACAACATTCATTTCTTGCATGTGTTTGAAATGTTTCATCGAGCCACAACAACTTCTAAGAAATATCGCAAACTCACGCAATGTTTTCGCGTCTTCTGGCTGGATAGCTGTCCAAGCATAGGCCTTCTTTATGTATGCATTGCCGATCTGGTGCTCATTACCAAACTGTTCTCTAAGCAATTTTCTTGCCGTTTGATAGCCCTCACCGGCAGGCAACTTCCGACAACTTGCAACAAGCTCCTTTGGATATCCGCTTGTGTAATACTCCAGAAATTGTAAATTGTAATTTTCTCCACTCCTCTCTCAAATTGGTCTATGAAAGTCTGATATCACAAGGGATCACCATCGTACTTAACAATTTCCATTTGAGGTAAAGTGGAAGCGATATTATGTTGAGCTAGAGACTTGTTAATTCTCATTTGATTCCACATCAAATCACAGACTTCTTCTCTAAATCCCTCCTTGGACTCAGAGGAATGGTAAACAGGCCTCTGAGAAGAGTGCTGGTCTGGATAAGTTTTGTCACAAGTCCCTTGGCTAGTTGTTCTTCCCAGGCTAGGCCTCAATGTATCATAAACAGGCATCCGCCAATCTTGGCTTGCTCGAGCCTGTGTATTAGGCCTCTGAACAGTGCTGAGTTGCGTAGGTCTTATCACGAGTATTAACAGACGGTCCAAAGGTTATTTGCTTTGATTCAACTACCTGTGGTTGAGATGGAACTTCATCAACCATCCACTTACTCAGCGCTATCTTTGAATGGCGAGACCAGTCTTCCTCTGGTGGCTGTAGATTTAATTCAGCTGCTGTTTCTCTTTGAGCAGTTCCTTTTCTCAAATAAGAGCTCATCCCATCAGATACTTTAGAGCCGCCTCTTGAGCCTTGGCCCTCCAGTATCTCAATCTTCGTCCTGGCTTATTCCAACTTTGTATCCAGTTCCAACTGTTCCTTCTCTCTCTTTAGCTGCCTTCTTTGTTCCACAACCTCTCTCTTCGTCTGTTCCACACGTGCCTCAGCCTGTTCCAACTGTTCTTCCTGTGCTTCAACCTCATGCTTTCTCACCAAGGTGGCAACTCGTAGCGAAAGAGCAGCCATAGTTGCTTCGGCTTCCATACGAGCAGAGGCTCTTGAAATTGAATTGGCTTCAGAACCAGACTTATGTTTTGATTTTCGTGTAGAGACATTTGAGACACTAATTAGTGGTGTTACTTCTTGTTCGATTTCTACATCTTGTTGCGTAGCATCTCCTGCTATAGCACACGAGGTCCTTTGTTCAACCAGCTAACCATTTCTTTGCATCTTCCATAAAATCATCAAATAACTTCACCTTTTCTTTGAACCACTGGGGGTGTCTTTTGAGTTCTTCCTGAAGCAGCTGTGAATTTACCTATGAGGTAAATCTCGTGACCAATGCTGAATAATTACTCCAGATTAAATTGCACTGTCTTCACGTTCTCATCTGATTCCATTAGTTCCTTCTGGAATTCAAATAACTGGACCATCTTCTTCCATAACTTGTTTCTCTCCTTCTGGGTTTCTTTCAGGTAAGCTTCTTCTCCACCCGGCTTACTTGTTGAAGATTCCATGGCTCCCTCTGGTGGCACTCCATCGCCTGCCTTACCTGCTTCATCTGGCTCCATGAAAAACTGTTTTACTCACACCCGTCATAGGTCGTTACAGGTCGCCGAAAACTTTCCACGTGTTGAAAATCTAGCGGCGACCAGAACAAGGTACGACTCTTTGGGCGACTACTCACGACTATACAGGCTTCACCCCGCGACATGTCGCCAGTATGGTCGTGAGTAGTCTCCTCAGTCGCCCAAAGAGTCGTAGCGTCTTTCTGTTTGCCGCTAAATTTTCAACATGTTGAAATTATTCGCTGACCTGCAACGATCTATGACAGGTGCCGGCAGTCGCCGAAAAAGTCGCGTAAGTGGGACAGGCTCATCATGCAGCTCTAGACTCTTTATCAGAGCCTGTAATTTCACTTTCAAATACGACGAAACAGTCGAACATTTCACAGCATCTCGTTAAGAAGCTGTTCTAATTAAAGCTTTCAGCTTTCAAATTTACAGCATAATACAATAGCTGTTCTATTCACGCTTTGGATCAGTGAAGTTTTCAATCTTCAGATAAGTCACGTGGCTGTCCATTAACTGCTCACCACACTTACTACCATTTTTTTTAAAGTCTCGGATGTCAAGTTTTCCTCCCCATTTCCTTCCTATCAAATTCTGCAAACTGGCTCTGACAGACCAAGGAAAGCTCTATCAGGAACACAGATGGGGTGGAATCTATAAAACCTTTCAAAGGGAAAGAGTGCAAAGACTTTATAAAAGAAAAACAGTGAAGGTCATGGGAATCAGGCAATGTCAGCAGGTCTAATGTTATCCCACTTTTAGGGGTGCAAGAGGAGGGTAGTTAATGTTATCCCACTTTTTAAGAAAGGCGGGAGAGAGAAAACAGGGAATTATAGACCAGTTAGCCTGACATCGGTGGTGGGGAAGATGCTGGAGTCAATTATAAAAGATGAAATAGCGGCAAATTTGGATAGTAGTAACAGCATTATGGTCAGCATGGACTTACGAAGGGGAAATCATGCTTGACTAATCTTCTCGAACTTTTTGAGGATGTAACTAGGAAAATGAATAAGGGAGAGCCAGTGGATGTAGTGTACCTGGACTTTCAGAAAGCATTTGATAAGGACCCACAAAGGAGATAAGTGGGCAAAATTAGGGCACATGGTATCGGGGGTAGAGCGCTGACATGGATAGAAAATTGGTTGGCAGACAGGAAACAAAGAGTAGGGATTAACGGGTCCCTTTCAGAATGGCAGGCAGTGACTAGTGGGGTACCGCAAGGCTCGGTTTCTGGGACCGCAGCTGTTTACAATATACATTAATGATTTAGATGAAGGGATTCAAAGTAACATTAGCAAATTTGCACATGACGCAAAGCTGGGTGGCAGTGTGAACTGTGAGGAGGATGCTATAAGAATGCAGGGTGACTTGGACAGGTTGGGTGAATGGGCTGATGCATGGCAGATGAAGTTTCATGTGGATAAATGTGAGGTTATCCACTTTGGTAGCAAAAACAGGAAGGCAGTTTTTTATCTAAATGGTGTCAAATTTGGAAAAGGGGAAGTACAACCGGATCTGGGGGTTCTTGCTCATCAGGCAATAGCAGTAAGCATGCAGGTACTGCAGGCAGTGAAGAAAGCGAATGGCATGTTGGCCTTCATAACAAGAGGAGTTGAGTTCGGAGCAAAGACTTCCTTCTGCAGATGTATAGGGCCCTAGTGAGACCACACCTGGAGTATTGTGTGCAGTTTTGGTCCCCTAATTTGAGGAAGGACATTATTGCTATTGAGGGAGTGCAGCGTAGGTTCACAAGGTTAATTCCCGGGATGGTGGGACTGTCATAAGCTGAGAGAATGGAGTGGCTGGGGTTGTATACACTGGCGTTTAGAAGGATGAGAGGGAATCTTATTGAAACATATAAGATTATTAAGGGTTTGGACACGCTAGAGGCAGGAAACATGTTCCCGATGTTGGGGGACTCCAGAACCAGGGGCCACTGTTTAAGAATAAGGGGTAAGCCCTTTAGAACAGAGATGAGGAAACACTTTTTCACACAGAGTTTTGAGTCTGTGCAGAGCCGGCCTTAAGCCAATTGGATCAATTGTTCCCAATTGGGCCCCGCGCCTAAAGGGGCCCCACGCTAGGCTGGTGGGCAACATACTCTATCCCCTCAGCAGCGACCCCACGCGGTGAAATTCCTCACTGACACCAACACAGTTAACTCTCAATACTGTCACCGGCACCAGTGATGGAAATCGGGGGGGGGGGGCACGCAGGGGGACGGCGTCCCCCTACTTTTCAGTTTCCAGCTCAGGTTTAATGAGTACTGCAGAAAGATTGGAGTTGTTTATCACTTGATTCAAAACGGTTTGAGACGAAAACGGTTTGTTAACAGCCACTGTTAGCGCTTGTTAACAGCCAGTAGTTAACACATAGTTATACAATATGTCGATCTGCATTCCTCAGTCAATATAATTGTGTTTTGACCAAGTATTAATGATGCCGCGTTCCTTTGAATAAAATACGCAGCAGAATTTCTTAAAACTTATTGTCATTAAGGGCTCCGGACCATGAGCACGGGCATCTTCTGTGCAGGTACAGTCATTCACCCACGTTATTTTAAGAAGGAACTGCAAATGCTGGAACAATCGAAGGTAGACAAAAATGCTGGAGAAACTCAGCGGGTGAGGCAGCATCTCACCCGCTGAGTTTCTCCAGCATTTTTGTCCACCCACATTATTTAGCAATTTGTACCTGTCATTTAGGGATGTTATATGAATTTTTTTTTAAAGTTTATGCGTGATGTTTTCTCTCTCTCTTTCAAGGTTAGTTCTTCTGTTTGCCTTTATTTCCTTCAGTTTTATTTCGTGTTATTTATCACGTTGTGGTTGTAACTTTTGAACGATTTAAATGTATTGGATTTTTTAAATTCATATAAATTCATAGCATTCGTAGACCTTGAAGAGGCATTGGCACTTTGTTTTTATGTAGAGGGGTAATAGAGAAGGGCTCCGGACCGTGAGCTCACTGACTGAATGATACAGACGTCCTGACTGAAAATCACACCCTTCCGATCAATTATTTTAGGATAAGCCTTTCTAGAGAACATGCTACTTTTTGCTTTGCCCATTTTCAAAATATAGAATTTTGAGAAAACGTTGCCTAGCCATTCCCTCCATAGATAGACACAAAATGCTGGAGTAACTCAGCGGGTCAGGCAGCATTTTTGGAGAGAAGGAATAGGTGACGTTTTGGGTCGAGACCCTTCTTCGGACCCTCCATAGATCCAGCTGACCTGCTGAGTTCTCCAGCACTTTATGTTTTGCTCTTAAAATAAATCCATGGTCCGTTGAAGAAACAACACGATAGACCACTCTGGAAGTGCATGTTTTGCTGTACACTTCATATTTTAGAACACATCATAATACACCTTGAGTGAATCAAAGGGGGTTAGAATATTTTTTTTAATCTGTTGTCTAGAATTAATTGATACCCACCCTATGTGCCTTATATCAGATTTAAATCGGAATTCCGATTTTTTTGTTTTCCTATTTGTCAATTTTTTGTGCCCGATTATTTAGCGGCCAATCAACCGCTGTCTCTAAGGGGGTTGCGTCCAATCACCGACCAGCTTCCCTTAAAATTCCCGTCCAATCAACAAATCGGTCTTCTCCCATCCAATCAGCCACTGTCTCCAAGGGCATTGTGTCCAATCACATAATGCAGTTTAATGGTAATTAGCAGCTACGGTAATGGTTGGAAGTCAGCGGAGGTACTGACAGTCACACGTGGGCAGGAGAGGTTAAGACAGTGTAGAATCCATAGCACCTTAGTATACAATTTCATAATATATACTAAATAACAGGCCTGACAGACCTTGGCTGGGAACCTGGGCTCACCAAAATTGATCCCAATTGGGCCCCGCACCTCCTGAGACTGGCCCTGAGTCTGTGGAATTCTCTGCCTCAGAATAGGTATGTTACAAAACTTACCTTCAGCGGCGCTGCAGTTCTGTCACTGGCCGTGTGCGCGACTTTGGCTCCTTTGAGTGGGGGGCGGGTTTAAAATGCCGTTTTTCTCCAGCCTGTTAAAATCGATCTTTGTCAGGCTGTTTAGTTGCCGAAGAAAAATTGCTCCGACTACCGTTTTATTAAGTTTATTAAAAATAGCGCTGTATAATTTAATAGCAGGAGTAAAATTAAAATCGTCTTCAGGCTGTTTAGTTGCCGAAGAAAAATTGCTCCGACTACCGTTTTATTAAGTTTATTAAAAATAGCGCTGGATAATTTAATAGCAGGAGTAAAATTAAAATCGTCTTCTAAAGCCGACAACGGGACGGATTTTACATACGGGACAAAGCAAGGTACGCCGTTTATTTTTACATATAAACGTGCTTCTTAGGATGCCTTTAATCAACATTTCACGTTGCGAAAAGGTGATTTAGGCCCAAATACGAACCGGCAGTATTTTTCCTGCCGATATGGGGTTTAAATTCACCACAAATGCAACGTTCCAATCGATCTCGTTCCACAAAATCCCACTCGCAAGATGATTAAAATGGCCATTAATTTACGGGAATTAAACACTAAATTCCTTCCATTTGGCCTATAAATTCATGACAATGAGATTTAAAAATCATGTTATATTGTGAATTCTTGTGTGAATGTTATTTGGACACTTAGGCTATTTAAAAATGTTAACCTTTTCTTAAGAAATGGATAGATGTTTAGATCTAGTAATTGAATTTTGTAATTAGCTACAATTAGGTAACTAACTAATTATATGCTTTAATTTCAGGTCATCCTTACTATTGGTCAGTAAATATTAAAAATATGATTCAACTGATGGACAACTCTGCCCAGCAAGTGGACTGGATTGTAATGGAGAGAGAGGACTGCTCCTCTGGAAACATTGGAGCGATCCTTCTCTCACCAATGAAACTGAATAACATAAATTATAACAAAAACCCAATTATACATAGCACAATCAGAACTTGGAAACAAATAAAACAAAATTTAAAATTAAGATATTTATCGCTTTTATCTCCCATAATTAATAACCCTTCATTTAATCCCTCTATTACAGACACATCTTTCATACAATGGGATAGACTAGGAATTAAAACATTCGGTGACTTGTACGAAACTGGAAAATTACTATCATTCCAACAATTACAAATAAAATATAAACTTGGAAATAACCAATATTTTAAATATTTTCAAATATGTGACTATTTGAAAAAATATACAAAATATCATCATAATACCTCAACAGATGTATTGGATGAAGCAATGCAGATAAAAGCTGAATCAGCAAACTTAATATCATATTTGTATAATATTATTTTAAATGTAGAAATACCATCTACGGAAGGTATTAGAAGAGACTGGGAACAAGAATTAGCTATTAAAATCTCAAAGGAAAGGTGGAATGAACATTTATTAAACGTGCATAAATGTTCGATTAACGTAAGACACTTTAATACAATTTAAAATTTTACATAGATTATATTATTCCAAAACTAAAATCAATAAAATGTTCCCAAATGTATCATCAATTTGTGATAAATGTCAATCTCAAGAAGCTACTATAGCGCATTCATTTTTTTCTGTACAAATATTCAAAAATTTTGGATTTAAATTTTTGAAATCTTTACAAAATTATTTAAAATTAAACTGATACCCAAAGCAGAATGGATTATCTTCGGAACAACGGAAGATAGTCCAGAACTAAATGTGTTCCAAAAGAAACTAATAGACTATGGGTTAATAACTGGAAAAAAGTTAATCCTAAAATTCTGGAAAAGCGCTCCAATACCAACTATAAACATGTGGATTTCAAATATGTTTGAAACATTACACCTAGAAGAGATAAGACTCCCCCTGGCAGGTAAACCAGATCACTTCCACCGGACGTGGTCTGCATTTATAGAATTATTGCAAGTATAGGGTGCAAAAGTACTAAAAAAAAAACTGAGGACAGGTAAGGGGGGATGAAAGCTGGAGAGTTTTTGTTTTTCTCTTTTCCCTCTTTCTCTTTTTTCTTCTTTTTTAGGGTCTATTTCTTAACTCTTTCTTTTTGTTTTTAATTTCTTTCTTATAGGGTCTTTGTTTTTTGTTTTTGTTTTTTGTTGTCACGTTTTTTACTTTCACTTTTTTCCTTCACTTTCTTCTTTCTCTCAATCTCATCCTTTCCCTTTATTAGTGTAGAAAATAAACGGAGTACATTAATTGTAATAAGATATATGTGATGAGTACTAGTGTAATTGGTTGTAATGTAATGTACTTCTAATAAATAAAAAATAAAAAATAAATAAAAATAAAAATTTCAGGTCATCCAAGTAAGATTGTTTCATATTTGTTTCAGAATGCTTCAATCTATAATCTGAAAATTTTATTCAGTTCTCTTAATTGTTAAGAAAGTTATGGGCTTTTGACTGTCCTTGATCACAGCTTTTGAGTTAAGTCAATGGAAAAGCAATAGGGAACAAGTTGCTAATTTCCGAGTATGAAAATGGCCATAACTTTTTTAATACTGAAGATATGACAGTGAATTAGGTGTCAAATTAAACTTATTTTTATGCTTTATCTGATGGGATAAATTGCAGACTTGATTTTTTTAATCTCAAAATTTTGTAACATTGCTACTCAGGTGGAGGCCGGTTCTCTGGATATTTTCAAGAGAGAGCTAGATAGGGCTCTTAAAGATAGCGGAGTCAGGGGATATGGGGAGAAGGCAGGAACGGGGTACTTATTGGGGATGATCTGCCATGATCACATTGAATGGCGGTGCTGGCTCGAAGGGCCGAATGGCCTACTGCTGCAACTATTGTCTATTGTCTATTGTTTATCAGAATGCATGGTTGTTGAATCTGTGACTAAAAATTCTGTGATTTACAAATCCATGTCATTGTAATGCAACGTAGGCAATTTGACTGGTATAAAAAGCGCTTTAAGGCTCCAGTAACAAACATTTCCACTTGCCTTCTCCTTAACAGCAGGAACCATGCGAGTGACAGCGCGGCCAAGACACTGACAACCAGGACACTGAGATCTGCCATTGTCGAATAATTTGTCAGAAACGGCGGGTGGTGACAGCTGTGGAGATTGTTGCTCTTCCCTCTGGATTTTTCTGGTCCGTCGGACTACGTTACCTCACTGCATTCAATTTGCAAACCAAATAAAGTAGCTCTGGCGATCGAACAGGGGTAAAGTCCTTTCAGGGGTAGAAAACAAATTACAAGCCACGCCGAAGCTCAAACTTTGCACAGTAAGATACGAAGAAAGAGAAACATTCACCTCCGCAGCGTTTTTGCAGCTGAAAGATCGAAAAGGAATTGGGCGGGGAAAGGAGGAGGGTGCATTCAGTAAGGTTTCCGTCACGATGTAATCACTTTTGGGGCGAATTTTCCATCATTCAGACTTTAAATAAAAGTAACCTCTGCACTGATCTGAAGCCTTAAATTGATTCTATGTTAAAATAGTCCTCGATATTTGCTACTTCATGGATAGATACTCTATTTCAACATGGAATTAAAATAATCTGGCTTTATGAAGCTCAATTATATATTGAATCATATCATGACGACATAATTTAAGTAATACATGCATCTAATTCTATTATTTTCTGAGTAATTTCAGTTCCGTCTCCATTCCTCTATGTTATTGCAAGTTTTAGCTTAGACAACAAAGAACCTCCTCAAATTAAGTCTAATATACCCTTTACTAGCGTGAACAGTTTGTTCCCTTGTCACACTTTTGCAATTCAACGTAAAAGTAATTACATTTCATACTTTGACAGCCTTTCCTCACAGTCACGCTTACCTAGTGTTCTTTTTGAAAATGGGCATCCTGTTGCAGTCAAGGTTATGTGGACATAAGGTCGTTTAACGGTGACAGCTCATCGGTGTTTACTGTTTGGGTTTACAGTTTCTTCAGTGCGAGCATAATAGGATCAATGTTCCACATTCTGGCAAGCAGTTTCACCAATTGATCTTGTGGTCATCCACTGGGATGACAGCAATAGAAAATGTAACTCGGCATTACTTGAACATTTTTTAATTCAATCAGATTTTGATTAAATCCCCATCTCTTCCAGACTGCTGCCAATTCAATTAACATGCAGCGCCATTTCCTTCATCGTGACAAATTCCATGGCCCCGATCTCCGTGTGTATCAGAGATTGATGTTACCCTATAAACCTCCTCTTATTGAGTTCATTTCACGATGCAGTTCTTCTCCTCTAAAATCTCCAATGAAAGATTTACACGTGGCTTCAGTGGAACAGCACGACATTAACACTATTTACATAATTCTACCAGAGAAATGATCAGTCAGATCAGGGGTCTAAAACAGAGGTTGCACAAGCAATTCTTGTGCAGAGACGCGTTTTTAGTGAACAATGATGGATATACGTGGGGAGGTTTCTTTTAAGTCTTGGGGAATACTAATGTTCATGCAAATAATTTGGCTTGCCCCGGAGCCTGTTGCTGTTAGGCATCGGTCTAAGGGGATCCTTCGAGTGTCCGAAGAATGTTATCAGTTCTAAAGGACATCACTACCATACAGTAATTAGAGCAATTTCAAATACATCGAGCACAGAGTAAAGATTTTAATAACACACAACTAAAATGTAAAAAGCTTTCACATAATTAATAACCATTAATATATTTTTAAAAATATATAAAAACGAATGACAGTAGACTTTCATAAAATCAGTTCTTTTTAGATAACGTGTTTGGTCATTTGCAATTATGGCTGAGAACGTAGTTAGAAAAATCGATGCCACCCCATCTTACATCTTCGGGATAATTTATAACAGAGCTTGTGAAAAAGCAACCAGGATTTATACGGCAGGGTTACATTAACTGGTAGAAACTTTGAAAAACCTGCATTAAATATAATTTTGTGAAAAAGCCAAATTTACTGTCCGTTTCATGTGGAGCAATTGAGAATACTAGTATTTTTTATTATCGTTGGTTCCACAAAATCCAGCTCCTTCAGAATTTCAGATATAGGACTTAAATCTGCAAATTAGAATTTAAAACCTGGAATCATTTTTTGAATACTCTGGTGTCAAATAGAATAAGTTATTATATAAATTCTCTTGCATGTTACACAAGGCAGGGGCATTTTATAGAACTAAATCATCTCCCAACAGATAGATTTGATGAAAACTCATTATTCTGCTACACTGGGTCATGAATGTTGGTGGATGATGAAATAACTGATGGAAGAGGCTTTTTAAACATTTCTAATCGTCATAAGGTCTACTCCGCCATGCAATCATGGCTGATCTATCTCCCCCTCCTAATCCCATTCTCCTGCCTTCTCCCCATAACCTTCGACACCAGTACTAATCAACAATCTATCTATCTCTGTTTTAAAAATATCCACTGACTTGGCCTCCACAGCCTTCTGTGGCCAAGAATTCCACAGATTCACCACCCTCTGACATTGACATCTTGTCAATGTAGTGTTCCAGAATTGGCTGTGTTAAGAACCTATCGCCAATTTTTCAATAGGTTCAGCTTGAATGAAAAGTATCAATGTATTATCCAAGCACAGATGGAGTTCAAAAAGAACCAATATGACTACAATAAAACCAAGAAAGTATTGCATCCTTTTCTACCATAAGTATTATAGTCATGGCAATTTTAAGTGGTCATGGACAACAATCAACATTTGATCTTAGATGAATGGTGATGTCTATATTTGTGAGTTAGATGGTGATGTTCGTAAAAAACACACAAAGTGATTAACTTACAGGCCGACGTAGCACAAGGATAAATTTTTTAGTTGAAACCCTATTCCACTTTTATCTTTGAGTTTGAAGGCTACAATTTCCAAATATTTTTTATATTCAGGTCAACCCCAGATTACAGCAGGGTTTTGTTCCTGTGAACTGCTCATAACCCGAACAGTTTGTAAAACAGAAATGCAGCCATGAAGTGAACCCCCACACTACAGAAGATCCATATCATTGGTCTCCCAACGCTTGTTTGTATGTACGGGCTATAAGTCCGGTATTAGTAAAATGGTAATGGCCTGTACTATCTGCAAAAAACCCTCGAAAAAATCCTCTAACAAATTTGCAGGATGTATTCCATGCGCTGCTCACTCATTAAATTTGGTGGGCTGTTGATTGCTGCCTTGATGCAGTGAACTGTTTTGGAATTATCAATGAAATTTATACCTTCTTTTCATCCTCCACAAAGAGATGGGCAGTTCTAAATTCATTTTTGCAACCTCAGTCAAAAGTGCCTAAATATTTGTCAGACACTAGGTGGGACGCACATGCAAAAGCCACAGAAGCTATTTTGGAAAGTTACAGCACTATCACTGATGTACTCTGTACTCATTTGTACTCTGATGTTAATGTGAAGGGTGATACCAGGCTTCAAGCTAACAATCTTTTGCAGAAAATGGAAGAACTGGAATTTGTGTTTATGCTGCATTTTTGGACCCGTCTGCTAGGTCATTTCCACAAGGTCAACAAAGCCATTCAGAAATCCAAACTGTTATTGAGTACTTGTGCAAGTTTGTACAGATCACTTCAGGATTTTTAAATCAAAATTAGAGAAGATTTTGATGAGCTTGAGCAACAAGCAAAGGCCACCTTGCCAGATGTTAACTACAGAACTGTCACAGGGAGACAAAGAGCAAGGAAATGGTAAGGAAATGATGGAGGTGCACCTGGTCCTGATGCTTTAGATAAACTCTCTTCAAGAAATAGGTTTAGGATAAAATCCTTTATTCCTATACTAGATGCACTTGAAACCAATTTTAAAAGAAGAGGTACTGTGTACAGTGATGTTGCACAAATGTTTTCCTTTCTTGTTAATCTGACCGCATCTAAGCAAGAAATTCAGCAAGGTGTTGAACTGTTGATGGAAGCATACCAGAAGATGTTGACCTGAAACTTACTGATGAACTTTTGCACTTTCACTCGTACGTGAGACAAAGCCTTAGGCCTACAGAAGAGCACTCTTATCAAATTTGATAACAGACCGTTATCAAATAATATACAAGGAAACAATTCAGATGGCCTTCCCTAATGTGGAAGCAATCTTGCGGCTGTTTCTTAGCTTAATGGTCACCAACTGCTCGGGAGAGAGGTCATTTTCAAGACTCAAAAGAATTTAAAATGAATTAAGGTCCACAATGTCTCAAGAGAGCTTGTCTGCACTGAGCATTCTGTGCATTGAGAGTGACAAACTTAGACAAACAGATCTTGGTGAACTTCTGGATGATTTTGCTGTGAAGAAGGCGAGAAAAAAACATGTCTGCTCCTAGTGTATTTGTAGTTTCTTTTTTTCTTAATATTCCACATTTAATTCAAGAGACACTTATTGTCACATGCACCAATTGGTACAGTGAAATTTGGGGTCACCATCCGACGTCGGAACAGGAGAACATTGTCAGTGGCTTGGACTTTCGCATCGGCCACTTCCTACCGGAGACCGCGGCTCCCAAAGTCCACAGGCTGAGCTGGGCAGAGATTCATGCTGGCGGCCCTCGGCAAAGGGATGTTGAAATCAGCGTGGCCCGAGGCTGGGAGCTCCGCAAACCACAGCTCCACGACGTTGAAGCAGCAGGCCCAACACTCCAGAGCTTCAGACGGCGATCCAGGTAAGGCATCGCCCGCTCCGCGGTGAATCCAATATGTATTTTAAAACCAACTGTTTAATGACAATATACAGTAGGATCTAAAAGTGTCACACAGTCAATGTCGGGTAGTCATGGTCCTCTAGTCGTGGAGTTGGGGGATTAGGAGGGGGGGGGCCTCACAAGTAAAATAGCTTAGGGCCTCTCTTCATCTAAATCCGGCCCTGCCCCCTCCCAACCACAATCAGTGTGAAGAAGGGTACGAATCTGAAACATCACCTAACCATGTTCTTCAGAGATGTTGCCTGACCCGCTGAGTTACTGCAGTACTTTGTGTCTTTTTTTGTCAACCAGCATCTGAAGTTACTTGTTTCTTTGTCTATCTAGGATAATCAGACATAGTGGGAGATTGCTTGATTAGGGGGTGCATGATGTACATGTACTATGAGATATAGAATGTATAATTTACTGTACATGGATTAACTGTTTTCTGCACAGAAAATGGAACTAGTCCGTTTCAAATAAAAGCATTTTCTTTTTTTTTGCCTTTTTCCATCGTTTCCTCTCTCAATATTTGCTGTGTTACACTTACCCATTTGATACCTGCTAGACAAATGTATATTTAACCTTGCAGCTTTAATAAAATCAAGACGAAATATCTAATGCACAGGATAAAGTGCAAAAACATTGTTAACTAGCCTGTGAACGCAAGCTTTTGCCTAGCTGAAGGTAATATACCTTAATCAAATCTGACAGGTGTTTTGCAGAAAACTGGAATGGAAAATGGATGTCAAAAATTAATTACTTGTTGAGAATAAAGCAGACTGTTGAAAACAAGTTACTATTTGATGACTTCAATCTGTTTAATGATCAAAGGATCTTTCTGGGCTAGTCTTTATTGAAATGACCTTTATTGAATTCTGGATATATTACATAAATATTACTATTTCACTAAAGCTTTTTTTTAAAACAAAACTTTTACCCCTTTAAACA